>OY390709.1:41422769-42622769 GCA_959613345.1 Tolmerus cingulatus
GCGATAAAATGCAAATATACTTACTTCGAATTTTGGAGAAAATGTCTTGAAAACACCCTCATAAACGCTGCCCGAATGCGTTTGCACTTGAACTAAATTACCAACAAATGAAGTCGCAGCGTGCATGAAAAACGAATTATTGTACACTCCTTGAGCTGGCACAGTTCGTCCCCTCTGTATCCTGTCATGTAAATATCTTTTAAATATTTTTATCGTATTAATAACGGTTGACAATGTGGGCTGATGAATTTTTATTATTTTTTTCGAAGTAATGATAGTTGATGGAGAACCTGTGATAAATTTCTTCTTGTGTAAAACCAGACGCCACTCGGATCCGTAAATGTTATTAAACCAAAAACGACTTCTTTTTTAAATTCCATAGAATTTAAAACATTCAAACATTAGTCAATTAAATGTTTTGTTTGAGTTAAAATAAGGCTTCCGAAAAAATAAAAATTAAAAAAATCAATTTTTAAAAATCCAAAATGGCCCCAAAAAATTACAACTCCTAAAAACGATAAAAAGTTATGAAAAATTCTATGGAATAATAAGCCTTCTGTTTTCCTCGCCTACATGTTTATTTAAAACAAGTTGGTTTTTATTTCGCATGCACAGTTGTCACAGAAATAGTACATACTATCAAGTTTTCAAAAAGGGTTTCGTAATCGACGACGCACACTTTACACATATGTATACTATATACAAATAGCATATTCTTTATTGATATATCTTTTTTAATCTTTCTTGAAAACTCAAAAGTCCTTGCATTCATTATATCGTGAGAATACTGAATATCTTACAGTTAAGTAGTAGTAAGAGTATTCCTTATATTTAAAAGCAAGTAGCTTATCTCAAAAAATCAAAACTTTAATGTAGAACGAACCTCCAGACTTTTTTCCAGATCAAAGTTACAAAAAAGTAAGTTTCAAGAACAATAAGAATGGAAAGTATATTCAAAAAATCTTAGTCTGTCTAGCTAAAAGTGGAGGTAAATATGACGACGTAAGATCCTTCACGAATTGGTAGGCGCCACTGAAGGTTACAACAGGCTGACGAATGCAATTCTTAAAAGAAGCAAACCCCGTCTAAGAAGTAACGAAGGTGAAATATCGTTTCTTTTTAGGTTACCCTTCGACCAAGGGAAAATGTAGGCTGTGGATGAAAAACTGTAGCTACTTCTACGAAGGTCTCAACCTACAAAAAGTTGAGCCAAACGAGGAATTGTATGGCATCACTCAGCCAAACAGTGCGGGTGATTGATTTTTTGCAGATGTTCTGCTGCACAATGCACACAGGTGTAAATGCACTCCATAGTTGGGGAGTGAGACTGCGATATTTTGCAGTGTTCCAGAAGTCGTACTGCTCGACGACAAATCAATTTTAGGGGAGGATTAAACCGAAAGAAACCCGCTGAATGACCACCACAGAAAAACAGAGAACAGTTGCGAGATGATGATGACCCACAGTTTTACAACCTGCCACAATGGCCCCGGCCAGTCAATGAACGATTGTTCTGTAGTAGCAGAGGAGCTCCTATTCCACCTTCAATCTGAGACTTCTGGCCGAGCTGCGGCGAAGTCTGTTTGCCGAATTAGTTACATAAGCTACCGAGATACGGATTGTCGAAATGCTCCTGGATATGAGAAAAGATTGTAAGCGGCACGTTTGTGGGGGGCTACAAACTCAGACTATTCCGCGGAATTCGCTAATGCACCATTTTAGAAGCCCGCTACCGCCGTCGCCGCTGTTGTCAATTAAAACTTGCAAATCACTTCACTTAAATATCACTCCCCAATTCGTGGAGCTCGCTCATTTCTCGGGTTAGCGGCGTTATCGACAATAATTTTTCACATTCATAATTCTTTTCTACATATATATTCTTTTATTCGCGATGGGGAAAAAAGGCAGAGAGTGAAGCAAAGTTACTTAATTTATATTATTATTATTTTTATTTATTTTTATTCTTTTCTTTTTGTAATACTTACGGATTATGGTTATATTTACAAAAGCCCCCGATTCCACCTTCGGTGTTGTTATAAAATTTGCAATATGACACCTGACCTAAAAAACTAAAACAAAATCGATAAACACTAAGCGCAAAGTTTTTTCTTGGAGCTCTGTTGATTTCGTTTCGTGCCCATGTTTGTCTCGTTTCTTTGCCCTGAGGGGTTTTATATTTTTTTTATATATTTAAATTATGTTTTCAGCTATTCGTTTTTTTATTTTTTATTGTTAAATTATGTTTAATTATTTATTAATATTTTACTAAATTTCCTTGTGGGGGGTCTCTTGTCGAATCGAGGCACTGTTTTATTTCTTTTTCGTTTTTTTTTTTTTAATATATAGTTTAGGCGAACCAAATGTCTAAAGACCGAAGAAACAGACAGCTAGATGCGATTATTCAGCACAACAGTTACAATGGTGGGCACCCCATTTTTCCTCGATGCGGACCGACGACCGACGACCGATGATTCTCAAACAATAATTTTCCCACTGCACATTTGCTCCACCGTCCATTAAAATCTATCAATTTTTCAGCTGAGACGTGCATCGAGCAGCCAGCAGAGGTGGAGCGACTGAAGAAGGAGCACACACGACGTTTCGCTTCTTTTTGGTTTTTCTATTTTATTATATTTTTTCCTCCTCTTTTTGTGTGTGGAGCAGACCCGACTCCCCGAGTTTATGTCACTGCAAAACCACTCCGAAGCCTATTTCTGTTGGGGCGGCGATTGCAGAAAATCTGCGAATTGTGCCGCTGCCACTGACGGACCGATTCTCATAATCATCTACAATTTGGCCCCAGGAAAGGAACTTTTCGATGGCTGCATTTCTATTCTTTTCCTTTTAAGGGTCTTGATGAATTTCTTCACTCTAGTAAACAACGGCGACTGATCCACTTAATCTCTCACTGCTACAGGACGACCGTGAAAAGTGTCATATTGCACTGCTTCTGCTACTGGGCTCCCCCCTCGAGTAACCGAGCTCTCTACAGAATTTCCCTTCTCTATAGGAATTTTTCGCGGTCGTGTAGAAAACATATTTTCCCTCGGTCTCTGGCGTCTGGGAAGTGATGGGCCTGGCCCCATGCTAACCAGGTGGGTTCTTGGGAATTCTTTCGTGAAACCTGTTTACCCGCAAAAGCAAGTATACTTTTGATTTCATGGCATTTCGGACGTGGAAAAGTGATCGACTTCCTTCAGTTAGGTAAGGCAGCTTTTATAGGAAATATTAAACTTAAAAGCTGCCCGTTGATGACTTAATAGCGTTTAAAATTTACTTTATTACGAAAAGATAAGAAATACCGAATTACTTGTGATAACATTAATTAGCTAATATCGAAAATTAGTCCGAAATTCATTTTTATCTAACCTCGGTGAATAGCACCACTTCAGAGTTAAAATTTGAAAGGGTAAACATTGTTCAGCAGGGCTACCACTTTACGACAACCTAGTTAAATTAATATTACTTCAAATTAATATTTTAAACCTACATCCCTGCCTCAACATCGTATGGTTCTTTATAATACAACAAACTATCTTCGTTACAATTATTTAAGAAATATACCTCCACTTCAGTTGCAATTGCAATCATATTCAGCTATAAGCTTTATGTGGCTGAATATGAAACACATGAGATTGTTCTCAAGTGAAATTATATCATCTTGAAGGAAATTTGAGATTCATAATATTTGGTTAACTGAGATTGATCTTTAAAATTGAGAAGACTGTTTTTATGAAAATCTTTTTGGTAAAACATTCTTTAATCCTTAAATTTTATAAAGCGACATTTGGGTTTATAAAAAACGAATTTTAAATATATTCCTATCGGAAAGTAATCTTAGCGGGATGTGCAATTTTTTTGTAATAGGCTTATAAGTTTTAAAAACATTTAAAATCTTCTATAAAATATACTTGAAAATACAATTTTTTTTTAATTCCAATATAATATCTCACACTTAATAATAATGCGTTACAACCCATATTTTCAAAAATTGAGTTATTATTGATATGTGTCTTATTTGAAATACATATATTGCATACACAATATATAAAAGAGATATACAAGATCTCAAGATAAATTATTAATTCTTTGTCTCTTGAAGCTAGAATGTTCTTTTGCTCTGGAGAACTTGTTGGATATAATTCGATTATTTATATCATTACATAAGCTTTCTTACCTTATCCTCTTCTTCCGACAGTAATACACATCGTAAATCCCCCTTATTTTAATCGATTCCTAGAGCCGTTTTCTGTATTCTTGTTAGCGTTTTATTTTTTGGAATTTAATTTTCGTCTAATCCTATGTATTCTGTGTTCTTAGGTCGATTTATTTTTACGTATGTCGAGGGTTCTGAATCATTCCAAAATTCATACAATTGGAAACTTTAAACAATTGAAGAATTTATCAATTTCAAAGAAATAGGTGGGAATTAAGTCAGGAAAACAAATATGTAATCAAATCAGATGACTGCAAGTTAAACAACACTAAAGTATCAAAGGTAAATATTACCAACAGAAATGGAATCCCAACAAAAAAACGGTTAAATATAACAAAGAATTATGCTTGATTCACAATTTGTTTTAAACAATAAAACAATGCTGAAATCGAATTCCATTCAACATAGAATTGAGGCAAATTGACAATCTTCTGAAATAGCAACCCTATAAGCGGTGCGATTGCAGCCTTCTAGAAAGTGTTTAACCCGTAAGTTTGATTTGTGCCTTAATAATAAAAATTAAAGAATAATAATAATTTTTATTATTATTACTGTGAGCAAAGAATTTTTTAACATTTCAAACCAAAATATTAATCTGGTAAACAACTTCCAAAGTCGGGAATATTAGTTGCATAGTTAAAAAAATAGTAACAATAAAAAAAATTTGCAAAAGCTTAAATTTATAATAGTAAGATAAGATCCCTGAAAACATTTAAATGTCTGAAAGAAAACTCAGGACATGTTCTTCCAAATTTGTTTTCATATGAAAAAACACCTGTATTAAAAACCGTTTACCCCTTTTTTTCATAAATCTACAATCTTCTTGTTGACCGACTTATCTTAATTTCAGTTGCAGCTTACGGCTAAATGGTCTGTTTTGGTTTTAGATAAGTTCTCATTTTAAACGAAAAAGTATTAACAATTATCATCTTACATCTATCATGAATTGCAAAATATCGATAGCATATTCTAAATCAGCGAACCCGAAAATCCTTGGATACCAAATTTTATTATCATGTTTTTAAATTATCGAATCTAAAATTAAATTGATGATGCTGTAAAATAATCTAAATACTATAGCATAGTATATTTCAAAAGTGTGTTTATCGAAAGTTATAGTTTTAAATTTCTACTAGTGCTACGCCTGCTTTTCTCGGAACATTTATGGACATAGGTACGACAAAGAAAACGTTCGGGATAAAAGTTCGACATTGTTTTGTTTTTGCAAAAACAAAATACTTCAAAGAAGCAATTTGAGTAACATAGCAACCGCCTTTCTCATCGAAAACTTCATGTATTAAATATTCAAAATGTCTTTTGAAAAGTTACCTTCTTCCACCTCGAGAAGAGTTAATTTCGAATAGTCACAATATTTATTAAGCTTGAATAAGGAAAATGAATTGAGCGATGCGCATTTTCTGAGGAACACAAAGGCGAGCATTTCTCTTCTCCTCAGCGATATTTGTGCATTCAGAATCTAATCTTATGATTTCTGAAGCAACTTAAAAAGCCCGCTTCTGCTCGGCACGTCACTGGCGATGTTTTCGCACAGCAGCGGACTTTGGGGTGGTGCGCCGCATGCAAATCCAGCCCACGGGAACGGGCCACTGCAATTTTCCTGGCGCATTTCATCAACCGCAACAATGAATAGAAAAGTGCATTGCTTGGCCGGGGGGAATTTCCGTCGACACGAGCTCTCATCACTGCCCGCCCCAATCCAGTGGATGCGCGCTGCGCTGGTTGCCCTTTCGCTTTTAGCGGCTGGTTCGTGATGTAAAATTAATCAAAAGATCGACCCGACCCAGCACAACAAAATTCTTGATGCAAAACAAAAGAATTGCGCCCAGTAATATTTTCTGGGAATCACCCGAAATTTTTGGCGAAATTACAGCAGAAAAGTTCTCTGTTTTGTGTCCTCTCCGTCGCCCGTTTTGGGGCGCAGCGCACCGCGGATTATCGCACTTTTGACGTTTCCTCGGGTTCGCTCAGTTCGAGGCGCACACATTTTCGTGGAAATTAGGAGAAACATAAAATTTTGCGAAAGGAAAATTATGAGCGCAATGGTCACTTCGTGGCAATTAAACCACAAAAGGGCGACCGTTTATTTACATAAGGCGCAACGAAAGTGAGAATTTGTGCAGATCAGGCACAGCACCTTCAATTTTTCCGAAATGGCGTCTGGCTTTTGACACATAACTGTTAAAAATTTTTATTTTTCTGTGGAGAAATTTCAATGTAAACAAGAAATACATTTTTTTTTCATTATTCCTCTTGGAATTTTTTGATGGGATGAGAATTTTTGTAGTAATTTTATTCTTACCTGTTGGGACCGGAGCGATTTTTCCTCTTGTTATTCATGTCTGAGTCGTCCAAAGGGCTCGGCGTGTAAGAGCCTTCCCTGTAAAATCTCGTCGGGACCGGAATTTTGACGGATTACCTCTCAAAAAAGTTTATCGCCAACAAACACGTTCAATTGTTTTTTATATATAAATTTTTTGTTTTAACACACCTCGGGGTGTTTTTGTTTCCTATGTAATTCTTTTCTCTTTTATATACGATTATTTGATGCAAATAATTTTTTTTTTCTTTACCCAGCAGCTGGTATGCTTTTGTTTAATATTTTATTATTTTTCAATGCACTTAAGTACGAGTGTCTTCTTGGTCAACGATGCGTTGCCCTAGCTGTCCTTATTTTGACTGATTTTTCAGAAAGAAAATTTTGTTTTAGAGCGGTGCTTCACAACGTCAAAATATTCAGAGGAGTACGTACAACTGTTAATTTCTCCGTTCGTGTTAGGTGTCGCATGTGTGGTTTTTATAGTGTGTGTGTATATACGAATACCCGAGAACGCCTGTATGCGTATTTCGTTTTACGTTTTTCTCCGGTTGGTATATATCCGTGTGTGTCAGATCGCACTAACACATGACCTGCAGAATCATCAGCTAGTTCGACACTATTTTCACTTCCGCCACGCGAAATTACCCGATTTTTTTAATAATTATAAACCGAAAATATTCGACAATTGTGGACATTAACAATTACGTTTCGTGCGGGGACCCGACCCACGAGACAGGAGCGCTATTAAATCCGGTAAAATTGAATTCTTACTCGTTCCGATGTGTGAGTCATAACACTAGTCCAGGGTGCGCGTGTGTGTTTGTGTGTTTCGCATGCACTTATAAGAGCACAAATGAATTTTCTTTTTCCACCAATTTTTATTTCAATTTCCTCCCCTTTCCGGCGCGTGTGTGGTGGTATGCAGTTGTGTTATAATAAATCGCGGGAAATGCAATTTACCTACTTTCTTTTTTTTTTTAATATTTTTCTTTATACGCTCTCCTTATCTGATATATTTTTTTGTGTTAAAATATTTTTTACTTTACTTTTCGTGCGGTCGCTGTTCGCTTGAACGAAACTTCACCCTCCGCTTCTTTCGCACACACGAAAAAAACAAAATATGTGATAACTTTCAATTTCTTCGTCAGCGCCCTGGGAAAAAAAAGGAAGAACACCTCCGTTGGTGAGTGGGGCACCCTTGAACAGAATTTCTGCGGTTAAAAACGCGACAACTACGCTCCACTTGAATGCACAAAACGGTAAACAAAATTGCTTTCAACAAACTTCTTGCTGAAAGACGGGAAAGAGCTAAACTGAACCACACTTCTCCAGGCTCCTCTCTGTGTTAAAGCTACACTTGTTTTTACGTCGTGACGGTTTTCGGCCGCTAGGTGGCATCAGTGAGGGCTTGGTGACTTGGCTTTTATAAAACAGTAATTTCTCGGTTATTTCGCTAAAAGAAAATTTTTAAAACAGTATAAAATCCTTTTAAATAATCAGTAAAACCAAATAATCGTAAATCTAAGTTAATTTACTTAAAATACTTGTAAACATACTGAACGCTCCTTGGGCCGCCCTGAAGTTATCACAAGTTGAAATTTGTTACGGTACTTCTGGCTATTCTACGGAAGGTGGGAAGGTGGTTTACTTGTGATTATCGTTTTTCAGTTTTAGCGCCTGGAGAAGCGTAACTTTCTGAATCAGGAAGCACTTTTATTTAAATAACTGTGTGCAATAATCAACAGAATGTCGTTCAAGGTAAATTATCCCACAAAATTTAGTAGAAATATCCCTAAAAAATCACAAATTCCGCCTTTAGCGAGTAGGAAAAAAATAAATCGATTTTATCACTCCGAACACCGCACATGTAGCAGAAGTTTTGATTAAATTCATATATTTTACATTTCCCAGCCAATTGATGGGAAACGCGATGATTTTCGCAGGTACTTGGAACGGACGGGGGTTCTTGACGCGATTACGAAAGTTCTCATTAAGCTGCTCAAAGCACCGCAGCGTCCCGAAAATGCGGTCGAATTCATCCGGAACAATCTCGGGGCCACCACGATCCAAGCGAACATAGTAAGCGAGCTAACTGTTGACCTGGAAGATGCTCGCAACGAAATCGCCGAGCTGAAAAGGACAGTGGAGCAGCTCCAAGCCAAAAAAGTGCAGGAGACAGGACCAGAACAAACATCGCCTCGTCCTGTCCAGGACACTGCTCCTGCTGCTCTTCCCCCAACAGCAACAGAGCCCGAGAAGCCCCAAGCAGTTCCTGGAGCGACAAACACCGAAGTCCCGGCACCAATCGAAGCAGTTCCGCTCGCGGAGCCCGGCGGCCCCGAACAGGAAAATAAACAGGCGGACTCAGAGGTATCCGCCGCCCCCCAGGAGGACGGCGGCAATTAAGGGAAAGAAGCGTCTCAAAAGGGTACCTCACCTTTGTATAGAACTGATTGGTCCTTTTAGATTTTAGACATAAGCAAGTAATTCACAATCTTGAACGAAAAGAACACTAAGAAACCTCCAGGGAAGAAGACTCTTTCCTATTTGCTCACGCCCTGAATACGCCTTTTGTTTCGCTATGTTGTACTTATTTGAAAATATTTTATTTTTCCTTTACGTTTTTCGATTTATTTTAGAGCAAAGCAAAGAAGTGAATTTAATTTTTTGTTTTTAATTCACCAGACGTTGAAACACTGAAATGAATAAAAATATATATATAAAAAAAAATACTTGTAGATGCCAAGGGACTTCCACCTTTCTGAAGTAAGAAAAAAATATTTAAAAGAGAATAACGATTCCGTCCTTAAGTATATAACATAGCTTTTATTTGAGGAGGCTTCCTTTCGTGTGGGTTATGGGAAGAGAACCGCAGAAGACAGGTTAACTTCTTGTTGTCCGGTTAGTGGTAGGGAGCGCTAAACACAGTGAGAAAACAATTTTATTATATTAGATGAATCATATCTTCTATTAGTAGGACTCTCCGTTGTTCAGGATTATTAGACAGAAGTGAAGTCATGTGCAGACGCTAGTTTAAGTACTTAAACTTCAAAAGTGGACTACAAATCTAATAAATGAATTTCTCAATATTTGTGGTTTTTATGGATTACATCTACCTTGCCTTTTAAAAATGAAACTTATTTGAGTTCAACCTGAAATCGTTAAAAAATATACCAGAGGGTTTGTAAAAATAAAACTACTCAGATTTATATCTTCAGGGGCAATTTATTCTTAACTTTTATTTTGTTCACATCATAAACTTTGCTTGTACTTCGCAATAAAACCTCTCGAAACTTATTAAGCAATTAACACGTTTAAACAACTGAAGGAAATTACAAAGATTTTGAAAGATATTCTGGTGAATTATAACTAAGTGAAGACAAAAATTCTTATCGTACGTTGAACAGATTTTAGGGGACGCTCCGCCCCACCCTTAAAATGCTTTGAGCGCCTGGAAGAAGCTATATGAACACATCGCGACTCTTTATTAAAAACAATTTACAGAGGGTAATTAACAGCAGAAAGAAGAAATAATGAAAGAGTCCAAAATTGGGTGCCATCATTTAGCAATTGGCGGTAGTTCACAATCAAAAGGTAAGAAGTGTGCTGTGCGTAAGACCGGGGAGCCCCCCGCCGCACGCATATTACGAGTGATTTATCTTATCCTTGGCACGCCGTTTGGCTAGTTCGGACATCGCGACTGGCCCGACGTTGGCTGCCTGGGGCGAGGCGATCGCTCTGAAGGTCGCATTCACGGCCCCCTTGATAGCTGCCGTCGCCTCCCTGATAGCGGGCTGATTTTCCGCTGGCTGAATTTCGATGGGGGGCTGCTGCCAGAGCCACGGGTGCCGCAGGATTTGTGCAGCTGTGGGGCGCTTCTGTGGCACAATGTGGAGCATTTGGCGCAGCAGGTCTTTCACTTCGACTGAAATATTCTCCCAGACCTGCGAACCGGAAAAGCAAGGATTATAGAGAAACTGCACACAATTCAGCTATTCAAACTAAAAATGTTTTCGTCGTATCCTTACCCCTGTTTCTATATCGACGTGGCCCGATCCGATCCTGGCTAAAATCATTTCCGGTGAATCATTCGGCGTGCTGGCGAACGGCGTCTTCCCGTCGAGCATTATGTAGAGGAGCACGCCCAGGGACCAAATATCGCACGCAAGATCGTAGCCCTGCCGCTTTAGAACTTCGGGGGCTACAAAATTGGCTGTGTAGCAGGGCGTCATAAGAAGACCATTATCGGCTCGCAGCTGCTTCGCAAACCCCAAGTCGCACAACTTTAGGGACTCGGGAGTTTGATGCACGGAGGCGTACAGCAAATTAGATGGCTTAAGATCCCTGCGAATGAAGCAGAACGTTTTCACTAAACCTCGAACTATTCCTAAACTCCGAAACATAAAAAAAATCCTCTCGTTTCGCCTCTAAGTTTAATTACGTGCAAATCTTTAAGGAACAAAGCTAACTGAGCTGAGATCCTATTATTAAACCTCCATTATTATAAGTTCTCACAACTGAAAATTGTTCCAAAACTTAAAAATTCAATTCAGCTACAGAAAATGTGGCTAATCTGAGAATTAAGAAAATTCTGCTATTCAAGACGAAATGAGAAGCGTTTTCTAATAATTTAATAATTTCAGAATATGAGATATTTTAGCAGCTCATCCGAACCTGTGAACAACGCCATGCTCATGCAAATAAGCCACCGCAGAGACAACAGTCCGGAGCACAGCGCTGGCCTCGCTCTCGCACATCCGTCGAATTGCTAAGATCCTATCTAATAGTTCGCCTCCCTTAAGCAGCTCCATCACGAGATAAACGTAGTTAACATCTTCGTACACACTAAATAAGGTCACAATGTTTGGGTGATTCCCGTACCGGAGAAGAATTTCCACTTCCTCGCGGCAGTCATGTCCTGACTTGTTGATTATCTAAAAAGGATGAACTTTTTACTTTTAGAATTTTTCATTCGGTGGTTATTTTTATATAAATGCGTATTATGTTATAATTCTACAAATTAAGCTATATGGATTTGCACATTAATAGAGGAAAGCTAGCCCCTACCTTTGTTGCGTATTGTTTCTTGCTGGGTTTGTGCTCGCATAGCCTGCAAATAGAAAATGTGCCACGTCCCAGCTCCTGCATCACATTGTACTCATCGGTGAAGTTGCCCGTCTTAACTCCAGGAATTTCGTTGCTGAATGGTATCCGGTTTGGTGCCATGCTCGTGCTGCCGTTCGATAGGCACGTTGAATCGTCCAACAGTCCCGGAGCGACGAAGCTGAATCCCCGGAAAATTTCGTGAGCACTCGCACTTACCGGTCCACCAGGAGAATCTCTGTTGTTGCGTAGATTGCTGCTTTTTTAGATAAAACCATAATTTTACTGGGTTGTTTGTTACCTTGGGGATTTACTAGTGTACTCAGAGTCAAAGTAGAAGGCGTCATCTCGCGATACCGCTGGAATGAATGGCGGTCGCACCTCCTTCCGCTCCAATTTGACCCAGTCGATGGTAGCAAAGAATTCGTGCTTTTTTATATTTTCGATTCCATTGGGACCAGCACCTAGCCTGTATTAGAAAATTGGCAGATTGATGGTGATGAATTTAATATGTAAGTTGCTAATCGCACAATTCAGCAATTCATAAGTGCTCAGCTGAATTGAACCATCATCTGTTTAAATTAAATTCTTAAACGCATTCAAATTTGTAAAGCCCACCTGTTCTGAGGATTCCTCTTGAAGAGAACTCTTAAAAGTGATTGTGCTTCAGGGCTTAGATTATCCGGCATACCCAGCTTTGTTCTAAGAATTTGATTCATCGTCTCCTGGCGGGAAGATCCGTGAAATGGAAGATTTCCTGTAAGCATTTCATACTGTTCGAAGATATATATTATAAATTTAAATTTTCCAAAATGCAAATTTTCTATGTTTTACCATAAGAACACCAAACGACCACCAATCAGCAGCAAAATTGTGCCCCTTCCGGTTTACAACCTCAGGAGCCATATACTCGACGGTGCCACAGAAACTGTAGGTTTTCGAGCCGTCCAAAGGCTGCTTCGAAAGTCCAAAGTCTGTAAGGGCTATATGACCATCCTGAAAAGGGTTAGAAAAAACCGAATTTTACTATCTTTCACTTTGAGGCACGCAACTATTTCTTACCTGGTCTAGCAAGATATTTTCGGGTTTCAGGTCTCTATAAATAATTCCTAAACTATGCAAGTGATTTAAAGCTAGCGCTAATTCAGCTAAGTAAAATTTGACATCTTCTTCTGTAAACATAACTTCTTTGCTAAGGCGGGTAAAGAGATCACCGCCTCTGAGGAAGTCCAAAATCAGATATAACTTTCCGGGCGTTTGGAAAGCATAGTGCAGCTTAACGATGAAGGCATGTCCAACGTCCGCCAAAATGTTTCTCTCATTGGTGCTCCGTACGCGATCTTTTACCTTTAGGGTGGCTTTTTTCAGCACCTACCGTTAAATTACTTTAAAATTAGAATGCTCCAAAAAGTCAATTGTACAATTTGTAACCTTCATTGCGTAGAGGGTTCCGGAATCCTTTCCAACAATTTTCCTAACTAAAAACACCTTCCCGAACGATCCTTCGCCGAGGACCTTGAGCAGCTCGAACTGCGAGGGGTCCGCCTTCTCGTGACCTTCTTTAACGACATCCCTAAGCTCGATCTCACGCTCTTTCATCTGCACATCATCGTCATGCATGAGATTGTTCTGTGAGTCCTCGCATTGTTGCTGAGGTTCAAACGAATCTTCGACTACCATCTCCAGGTCATCTTGAGACGTCTGCAAAAGGGAAATTTTGTAGAAAACCCAGAAAGGCCAAGGGGATGTATTTGAAGGGGGTAGGAGACAGCTCATGTGTCCTTCGGGGCTTAAAAGCAATTCGACTACAAAAAATTAATTCAGGCAATTGGAGCATGCATAAAAAGAAGCGCTTTTTGCTTTATACAGACACAAAAAAGTAGTTATTCAAATTCGCTTCGGGTGGATTTCTTTTGGTTGCAACGGATCACTGTTTTCAGGTGTTATCTTATCGAACAGGCCTTCCAATCGGAAAGATAACGCTCTACCGCGTTGTAGCATTCCAAGAAGACCTGGCGAGCTGTTCTGATTAAATCGTTCAGGAAAAGACTATTTTCTCAGCCGCGTCTAAAGTGATAACGTTCCCCGATGATCAAGGCTAGATAAATTTAAGTTTTTTTGGTAAACAATTTTCCAGACTCTCCTATTTCTAAAAGTTTGCATTGGTAACTAAAACCAAAGTCTAATGCTTTTACATGGTGAAGCGATGCGCAATAGTCGCAAAAAATTTGTAAATATTTAACTAAACTCACAATACATATACTAATTTTTGAAATCCTAATGCTCCTAAATTGATGCTAGTAAAAACATAAAAACTTTAATTTTTGTTTTAGTTTCATTTAAGGTTATTTAGTAAATACAAAAGAAATCAATCATTTCAGTTTTAGTCTCGTATATCGGAATGTAAAATTATCAAATTTATATTTAGCAAGTTTTATCACCTTAAGTATACAAATATTTTACGATAAATAAAAACTCGTTGAAACTGCAAGTTCTTCACTTTAGTAAGAGTTTCATATTCCTTTGGAGTATCGATTGGATTCTTGAATAAACAAATAAGGAGAAACTTCGAAAAGGTTCTAAACTTTTGTACGCTTTTTCTGGGTTTGTTCTTTCTGATAAGGAATAAATAAATAAATAAAAAATCAAATTACATATCTGTATTGACCTCTAAAACCTGTGTAAAATTGTTTAAATGAAGATATTTACACTCTTTTGCTGTAAACTCTTTTTCGAACCTTGAAGCTGAAGAAATTATGTTTTGATAATAAAATATCAAAGTATTATGTTTGATTTCTAGCTTTAATAATACAATCACAATAAGTCCTATTTAATTACGATTCCTCAAGTGAAATTCGTTAATACGATTAAGCTTTTATAACTAATGGGAATTAGTTATGTTGCTACCATTCGGAGGAATGAAGTGTGGAATTATTATTCATAATTTATTCAATAAGCCTTTTCAATGGAATTTGAATTTAATTGATGATAAATATTTAATTCCTTCATTATTCACACAATAGCTTATTAGTGAATAAGCAAAATATAATAAAAAGTAAATTTCTTTTTAAAATTGCTTTTCAATTGAGGTAAAAAAAAATTTGAAATAATAAATAATTGAACTTTCATACTTCTTTCCTTTCCTTTTAAATGGTAATCACTTTTCAATTCCCATTACTAATTGAAAATGAATGAAATTTAAAGAAATTTGACATGGGGTTGGAATTTCTCTCTGGGATGCACATTGATCCCCACGAGGAATCATCAAAGTTGAATTGCGGGAAAGAAATGTACGAAACATGTACATGCAAATGTGTACGAAATCCAGCTATAAAAGATGAATGGGACGATTTGATTTACGTCTCTTCCAGCGTACGCTCATTCGCGAGTTATTTGAGGTTCATGCACAAGAGCTGGAGGCGTTGCTAAAGGTCAAAATGTTAAATTCATTATCTAACAACTGCCTGAACGGAATCAAACTTTAAAGAGTTGGAATACAAATTTAAGACATACTTTAAATTTTAAAGAATTTGAGAGCAACTCTGTTAGAAAAAAAGAAATAATTCAAGAACGGCCAATTATCTAAAATCTAAAGTAAAGAATCCAAAGCAGACAGTTTGCTGACTTGCCTCTGGTTATAAATTGTTGGCAGAGAGTTTGTCAGCACGCTCGAGGATAAATCATGGCATGTAAGAGGTCTTTTGTGATATGTTTTCTCTAAAATTAATCTTTTCCTCAAACATCTTCCGATGTATTTAAAAGGATGGAATCTTTTAAATGTTTACGCTCAGGGACCAGTTGCATTCCACTAACTTTAAAAAAAATAAAGCATCCAAAACGTACACACAAACAAACGACTACAAAAATATGTGAAAGCGTTTAACGCCTGTTACAGCATGCTTCACCAACCAGGTTTAAATCAGTTTAAAAGAAAATCTGAAATAAAAGTAGTAAGGAAGCGACGGATTTCCAAAATTGCAACGGGAGGTCTGCAATTGGGAAGAAAACTGGAAGATATCGTTTTAAAAAATAAATTAAGTGGACGAATTAAGTTTGAAAAAAACTATATATGTAAATAACGATGAAACTGGGATTTTATGAGGGAAAGT
This sequence comes from Tolmerus cingulatus, assembly GCA_959613345.1. Classification (NCBI taxonomy): domain Eukaryota; kingdom Metazoa; phylum Arthropoda; class Insecta; order Diptera; family Asilidae; genus Tolmerus; species Tolmerus cingulatus. Next base: position 41,438,536 of record OY390709.1, read on the forward strand.
AGTAGAAAAAAAAATTTTACTAAGAGAAAAAATGTTACGTACAGAAACTATCCTGAGACCTGAAATCGAGTTAGAGATTCCGTGTGCTGCAAAAGTTAATTAAAGTTTTTTTTTTCATTGTTTCCGCTTTTTCGCTTTAGTTTAAATAAATGTCTCTGTCTCTTTCTCTACCGTCAGGAACATAAATTGGAAAAAGGATAAATTCAAAACGGGTTTTAACACTTTGACTGCCAATTGGCAAGAACAGTAGCTGAATATGTGGCTGAATAAAGTTGGCCGTCAACGTGTTAATTAAATCAGCTTGATGATAGCAAATAAGGTAAAAAACATATAATAAAATCGAGTTCGAAGCTCTTTGGACTAAAAAAAAATGAATACATTTTATTCATTCTTTATGCTTCTTTCGCTACAGCAAATTTCTTTGCCCCTTTCTGTACTGCAAAGAACATAAACGAAAACAAGGCAACAGCTTTCAAATAAATCGGCTTAAATGGTAGCAAATTAAGGTGCAAAATAAAATAAGGTGAAACGCTTGTACTTTTGCCACGATGGATTTAAGGAAGAATGTATTGTTTACGTTTTCTTGTTTTGTTTGTTTTCTTTCTTTTTTTTTAAGGACGAAAAGGATTCCCTTGAGGAGGAGACGCTATCTATTCAGGTGAATAAGGACTCACAGATTCCCAGGGGCATTTCAAACAATTTCAGATTAATAAAGACATGATCCGGATTAGTGTCCCCTCGTGGGATGTTAAGTCCTTGGGGCTCATTTATAAAACAGGAGCGGTCCTACGCCTGTTAGCCTTGTTGAGCTTACTTATTCACGATTGATTGGGCTTTACATATTTAAAGTGTCTCCTCTTTCCATTCAGGTCCTTTTCGGAATTTTCTTCTATATACGGGTTAGATTATTAATAGACCGCAGTGCTTTCCGATGGAAATTATAAATAGTTTCTGAGCTCTGCTAAGAAAATTTCCAAGCGATCCAAGCAACGAATAGAGAGGGCCACTTATATTCACCGATTCCTGTTATTGGGAATTTTCTTCGCAACTGAAAAGATTGCCAAATTTTCCATTATCCGCTCACTGAAGGATGAAATGCTTTTCTTCCCTCTTCCGTTTAATTAAACAAATATTCGAACTGAACCCCAATGGAGCCAGTTCTGTTTCTATGAAACGCTGTGTAATTCGAGGCATCGTAACGTTTATTAAAAAGGCGGAAAAATCGATCCCACCGGATAATATTCAAACCATCCGAGTTGTCCAAACCTTAAAAAGGTCACATTTTCACCACTAAAGGTGGGAGATTAACCCTCGGTTGGTGGCTGCTGTGGGGTGCATTGGGTGGGACATTTACATTACAAACCCTCATCGTTAACGTAGGTCCCGGGCGGTTCATTTTGGAAATTTCTCGTGTCAGTCGATGATTTGGGCGGATGCTGAAGACCTACAAACCTGGTGAAACCAGTGGGCTAAATGCCCACCCTTCCTCCTCCTACGTAATCGTTTTGCACACAGTCTGGAATCCGAAACAAACCCGCCACTCTAAAGCGATAATATTAAGCAAATTTAATTTAATTTATTAAGCATTAGAAGCTGAGCTTGGTGCTCGTGTCAGGCCCTTTGATGCTATTTCCTAAAAAATACCCATCCGTAGGACTAGGGCTCCACTGTGCTCTCTGCAGGCATCTGCCAGGCCCGGAAAGAGTCGCTTTAAAAGCCTCTTATGAATAATGAACCGAAACGGGCTCAAGGCTGCTCCAATTGGGGGAGTTGCTTTAATGGGGCACCATCCCCCTCAAAGAATTACATAGAGAAAACCGAAAAGTAATTATCAATGATTCAAGATTTTCCATGCAACGCAAATATTTTCCTTCAATTTATATGTGTCCCACCATTCAGCCGCGGGGTCTCCCACGATCTCCTCCGCGTTTGGAGTCAATCCACCGTCTTAGATTCGAGATGGAGGAGTTGCGAAGGAACAACATCAGGCAGTTTCCTTGGTGCGGAGTTTTTAAAAAATCGCGAATGATAGGGAGACGTAGGATGGATCCGGTGTGCAAACACGGCCACAGTAAATATACCGCTCCTTCATGAGATAAGCTCAAAATCAGGAGGTGGTAGGATAATAGAGGACGAGTAAGGAAATGGTATAAAAATTAAATCCGAGAAAAAGCCCTTGAACGAAATAAATCCTTCAATGAAATAAAAGTTAAATAGTTGGATCACATCCAGAAGCATCCTCTTCCTCCTCCTACGGAGTGGCAGGGAAACCAGTACCGAATCCAATTTATGGGGCAACACAAAACCAAAAAGATAGTCCTAATCCGCGAACAGCAGCAGAAGCAAAGTTTTTTAACACGCAAAATAAAGAATAAAAAACAATGTAAAGGAGAATGCCTATTTTTCATACTTTATCCAATATCTGCAACAATACCAAAACTAGAATACTTTTGTGGTAGTTTATCTCAAGGTAATCATTTCTCTGCAAGGCCACAATGCTCAAAAACTTTTGGCTTCTTAAAATATTACAATGACTAAATCGATTTTTTAATGTAAAAGATACACCCTAGAAAAGTAACTAATGCGCAAGCTATAAAAACGATTAAGACGTCCCAAAGTTGATTAACACGTATATAACTTAAATCATCCCATCAACGTGGTTTTTTTAAGCGTTTAATTCTTGAACAGAGGGAATGAGTTACAAAACTACCTACCGAGTTTTTAAATAATTTGTATGAGTTTGCCAACACCAATATTTTCATATTTAATGTGTTATATGTGACCTTACAAGTTTTTATCGATTATACATAACAAGTTGGAACATCTATTTCTGAATAGTTTCTATCGTCGTTATATGGTGATAACTTAACTAGTTTTGCAGTTTTGCAGTTTTAGTACATAATACAGTCATAGTATCATACATTTACACAATTCCCGTAAAATTAAGTCAATTATAATTCAATACTAGTTCCATTATCGGTTTTAACAAAAATGGCATTCTTCTTGAACTTTAACGAAACAGAATTGAAAAATTTCGAAATAATCGAACAGAAGAACTCAAGAAAAAGGTGCAATTGGCGCCAATAATATAAAAATTCTGAGAACTATTAACACCTACGCTGGGCAGCGGGGGAAGAAACTTGAAATTGCTTTCGTAATTTGTTTGAGTTGCTCCGGAGCGGTTGAGCCCCTCACCCCCCCTCTGAGAAGACACTGAAGAAACTGATGTCGGGACTACTGCAAAGACTGTTCTGCGTCTTACCCCGTTCCCGTGGGAGTCCTCACTCCCCGGGAATATTTACTTAGTTGCCGCAATAGTGCAAACATTGGACTAATCGAAAATGCCAGCCCCGAGGTAAATGCGCTGAGCACCGGCGGATGAAGTGTCTGCCGCAGTCGATGGTGGGCTCCTCAATTTCATTAAACAAGGGATATTTTCGGGAGGTCCCACTTATTCCTGTTGCAGAGAGAAGGCCTGATGAAACGGGTTTTCATTAACATGTAATATTCATCATTAGCCCAAGATTCTGTGGCGCAATTATCCAGTGATGACGGCGTAATTGATATAGGCAATGCTGCGTCGCGCCTATGGCGTGAACTGGTGAATTAAACATTTACAATAATCTGGGACGTGAGGGATCGAAAGGGCACTTCCTATATTGTGTTCTTAATGCGAGGTCGTAATTTCCAAAATCCCTCCGATCTGCAACACGAAAAAGCTTTAAATCTGAATAAGGGAGTTTCATCTGAAAATTTGTACATTTCCCAAAGCTGATGTGTACAATTCAGCACTTAATAGGGTTTAAAGTTAAACTCGTGCAAATTCAAATAGTTAACGAAATTTATAAAAGCATTTCTGCATATCAGTAAGCAATACAATTCAGCTGTTTAATATAATTAAAATTTAAACATTATATTATATTATTATGAAACCCAAAATTTGACTGTTTAACCATAGAACGTGGCAATGTAAAAATTATTCACGTTAGGCTGAATTAAGGGAATTCATAAACTGTTTTCTTAAATAATAGGATATGATATGATTTTGAAATACTGTGAAAAGTTCACATTAATAATTGTTAAATACAATTTTAGATCATCTATTTGAAGTAAATTTAAAATTCCAATTAAAAATAAATTAAAATGACTCAAGGTTTCTGTTAACTTTTGATGATATCAGTTAGCAACTGGCTATTGTGTCATTGCGGCGAATACATAACATTACAATATTTTTTAAGTTGGTCATGGGGAACCACAGGTTATACAATACAAATCCCAATAAATTGAATTGAGTATAGCCAAAACTCCCCTGAAGTCGAATACTACGATAATTTCCATTAAATTGCACTGAGAAATCGTTTAAACTAGCGCGCTTTAATTGGTAGGATATACATTTTTTTGTATTCTGCTTTGTCAATAAATAAATAAGCGTTTAAACTGTTTACAAAGCCGTCTTATTAGAAAATTGTATTGTGCTACAAATTAAATTATAAGTTTTAAATTTATGTTAATGATGTAATCCTAATTTGAGTATAGTAGAACTGTTTCCTAGAGAAAGTAGGAAAACGTATGTATTACTAATAAAAGAAAAGAATTCTTCGTAAAAGTTATGAATTTACATATTTATTACGAAGTAAAGGAAATGGTTAAATGGAATAAATTAGCTCAATTGAATGCGAAGCTTTTCAAAAGTGATGACTATTCACACCTTAATAGTCTCGACAGTTCGGAAGTGAGCTAGTTCGACCATCATTCAAGAGACTTGCGTTTCATTCCCACTTAGATTTACAAGCAAACAGTCATGTAAGAAAAATGTCTAAGGAGAAAAACTAATTTATTTCTAAATAAAACAATTTCCTGTAACCTTTGTAATAAACAACATAACAACATTGCTTTTCATAAACGTCCCATCGTTAAATGTAATTGAATTACTCATTCCTTACCGTTTTTGAAATTACTTTTCTGGTGATTTATTTCGAGTAGAATATTAAAATTGACATTAAGTGGATTCGTTATTTTTATTTCTTTTAACATTTTTATTGAAAATGGATTTTAGCAATAATAAAATCTGTATAAATACAGTTTTTAAAAGTTGCAGCAGGAAATACTTTTGTTCTACCTGTAAAATACCTACCATAAGAAAATAAATTCAACAAAATTTTTACAATCATCCCCATTAAGATGACACCTTGTTTTTTGGTCCTGAAGCAATTATTCCATTTTCAATTTTTGATAAGCTTCCCTAAGACTAATTAGGATGTGAACAAAAAGGAAATTAATTGGTTGGAAATAAGCTTATTGTACCATTAATCCTTAAGCCACTTTCTGAGAGTTGTTAAAACTTGTGTTCATACCTTTAATAATAAATAGACTGACACCTACACATGGAGGAAAAAACATCTTTTTCGTCTGTGCAATTTCCCAAAGTTGTTTAAACAAAGGTTTCGTAATCTTGTGATTAATATATGGGTTCTGTCTGTTAAGAATATTTTCTTTATTTTTCACATGTAAGAAAACACTCGGTATATTTGCACAATTTATTTGTTCTACCTAAACATTTCTTATCTCCATTCCACTTCACTTTATCACCAATTTAAGTTGAGGTAGGACATAAAAATAATACTTTGTATTAAATTGATTATTTCGAGACTTGTTATAAACTTATTTTCAATTATCAACTATTCTTCTTACCTTCTGCTGTGCCTTTGTCTTCTACAGCACAATTACCAAAAATGAAAATATTTGGCTTTTTATCTGGATTGGACATGGTTAAATTTCGGTGGTTTTTCATTCAAGTCATTTTTAAAGTAAACTGCTTTTAGCTCTATAGACAAAATTACAAGTATTTTGTTTTCTATATCGACTTGATGTTTTCACCAATTTTCACCTTTGAACCGAACGAGCATATATTAAATAATTTAATATTTGTGCACTGATAGAATTTTAAACGATTATTTTGCAATTTCAAATAAGAGCCTCTGCCTAAGAATACCTGAGGCTCTCGCGTATCAAAAGACGACTAAAGTAACTTGAAGATATTTTCATCCTTATATTGAAAATGAGACTAATTACAAGTAGCGCAAATCTTTCTACTATCGATCTATTAAGTATTATCCTTATGGAATGATTTTTATGCATAAAATAAAGGCGTTGAAGAACATCTAAAAAAAAAATCGCGGAAAAATGTATTCCTACAGTCGTTATATTTTTTAAATAACGATTCATGAATGTTATTTACAAGAGGCGTAAAATCCATAGGTGATTCCACAATTTCGATTTTAGCTTCAATTAGTAGCATCCGAGGGTTTAATTGGTAAAATCCTCTTTAAAGTACCCACCTTAGGGTGACTTAAAAAGCATCCTTAATTTGCTTTATTTATTTTAAAGTGGGCTAAGGTGTAGGATTTCATGCTTGCGGTGAATATGAATAAATAAATTTGTTGTCTCGATTACTCCAATCAATTTCCTATTAAAACATGTTTATTCTTTTATATTTGTGCCATCTGGGACTGCAGAGAGCCTAGAATTTGTTTGTTTGTTATATTCAGCTGGACAAGAGCAATTGCTGAATTATGCAGTCGGCTGTAAAAACTGAAAACTTCAAAGAACAGGTTTTTTTAAGTGAAGAATTTCGTTTTCAAAAGATGTAAAGCAACCGAAAATTGTTAATAAGCTTAGGACAAAAGGAGTATCCGTTTTACAAAGGATGCCTCTAAATAGTTATTACCGCCCAATGCGAGAAATATTTGTTTGATGTAGTGCCTATTTTTGGAAAGGATTTTGGAGGAAGATAAAAATGCGTAAAGAAATTCTTTTATATTTATTTCCCTTTTAAGAAAAAGTAAAAACCCCGGATCCTTCGACCCACGCAAGTTGGTTCCTGACACTTCGAGGGCCCCACCAGGCACCTTCTGGGACTGGTGGCAGTTGAAATGGGATAGTTAATCGGGGCCACTTACTAGGACAGTCCGCTGGGAATGCGAGTTAATTTGCAAAGCATAAATCGAAATTTAGGTCGAATTTATCAGAAAATTTTCCCATCGTCGGAAGAAGGGAGACGATGTTTGCCAGCTAAAAAATACTGAGAGGAGTCGCAGCAGCGCTCAATGCGCCCACTCATAGCCAGAATTCAGCTCCTTGGGGCAGTTTGATGTCCTGCCCCCAAGGACAACAATTTCAAGTTCCTTTCCGGGCGAGTGAAAATCATAATAATTTACTCGAGAGAAATAAAAGAATAAGATTCAAATAAAAGCAAAAGAAAGGGAAAAAAAATATACCAAAAGTCGCGGGTGGCTGTTTTGCAAGTTTCGTCCATTTGCTCGCATATCCTGCGGGAAGATTTGTGGGAGCTGGACCAGGTGCGGGGGCGGCCGGATCGGATGAAGATGTGAGCAAACGGTACGTGTAATTATTTTATTTTTCTTTTTCTCTTCATTCTTTTGCAAGAAAAAACCCTTTCTTTACGGTCGCTTTAATACTGTACAAGAAAATAATGAAGTCGCGCGGGGGGCTCCGCGGCCGGACTTACCGCGTTCCCTGCGATATTGATTGGGGCTCTCCATGGATCCACCGAGTTGGCTAAAGGCATCCCTACTGAGGAAGAATCACAAAATCCGACCAGATGTTGGCTACATCCAGCGAAATTTGTGACATGAGCCTTTTCGGAAAATTGATGCTGGATCGTCTTCGAGGAATTGGCGCACGGGGGTGGCTCAAAACGGAAACACGGCAGAGGGACACACGGGAACTTCGACGGCGGCGGCGACGACAACGGCAACGGCGGCTGCTGCTGGTGCTCCTCGAACGGCCCTTTCTTAATTTGCGCGGGCTGAAAGACGGTGCGTGGGCACCTCTTATCTCCTTGCACTTTCTTCGGACGCGAAATAATCGGCACGGTTCCAATTGTGGTCAGTTTTTTACGACACTTTCTGGACAAAACATGCAATTGACATCACTCGGGCTCGGGAAGCGAATCTCGTTTCCACCTCGCTCGGACAACACACACGCACCGAATGTCACTGGAGGTGAGTCGGAATTGGTCAACACACGCTCACCGGGGCTCTGCACCAAAAGCAAAACGAAGCGAACACGAGAGCGCCAGCGAAAGAACCGCTCCCTCCGGACTCCAGTTTGGTTCTACTACAATTCGGGGGCCGAGCGGCCGCTTCCCCGCCGCGGCAACGGGACTTTCAATCGGTTCTGCAGCAGGGCACCCACACTGCCGCAGAGTGCACGGGGGTGTGCGTGGGTGTGTGTGTTCCGACGGGTGGTGGGAGCGCAACAATTGTGTGCCGACTAGTCGGGGAAGCGAGTGGGCATGCGTGTGGTTATGTAAATACCTGCAAGAGTGTGCTCGCGGCCGCCTGTCGCACTGCTCTAACTTGCTGCCCTTGCTGCCCTTGCTGCGCTAGTCGCCCCGTTCACTCGGATCTAGTATCTTCAAGTAGGGATCCGCCGATGTAAAAATTTCGCTGGAGGTAATTCAACGCGACCGCGGAAAAACAAAAAAAAAGCGAAGAGCTCGTTTTAACAAATCACTTTTAATTGCAACAAAGAGATCTGTTCCAAAGATTATTTACAAATAATCAGAAATTGAAGCAGCTGTTATTGAACACCCGTAACCTTTATCCAGAAAGAAGAGTCGGTTTGAATCCAAACTTTTTTTTAAAAAAACCATAACATTTTTAAGATATTTCTCAAGCTAGTTAAGTTAATTCTCGATTTTTTTGCGATAAAGCGGAAATCCTTCGTGCAGGCCTTTTGTTTTTGAACAACATTTGAAATTTAAGTTTGTAGGCACTCCTTCCTGAATTAAAAACAATAACTTTATCGCTTTAATGAAAAGTAGTTCCTACAAGAATGGTATTTAATTAGGCTAGACAATAGTTAAAATTTTCTGCCTAAACCCATTTTGCAGGAAATCTTAAAAAGTTAATTTTTGTTAATTCCTAACTCAAACAATTTTTAATTCAATACCAATTGGGTTTTTTTTTTGTTTTGGGGCAAAGGAAATTTAGGAAGGACGATTAGTTATTCATGAAGAAAGATATCAAATTTAGATGCATATTAAAGTTCCTAGTAACATTAATTAAAAAAAGAAATTTTATTGAATCTCAAAATAATACAAAAAAAATCTTACGCGTCCTGTCCGTTAAGTTGAGCCTTAAGGAGAGCCTTTTTCTTCTGCCTGTCTGCCTTCTTCTCCTCGGGTGACTTCTTGAGACCTTTAACCTTTCTAGTCTGGATTTTGTTGATTTGCTGCTTGCCGACGTGGACTCTTCCGTGAGTATTTCCCAGATCGTCCCTCGACAAATTCTTCTTTTTAGTAACTTTGAGCTCCTTCGGCTGCTTCCGTGACTGCTTGTAAAGAGCTTCGGAAGCGATTTTCGTCCTCCTGATGGAAAAATCAATGGAAGGTCCAATCTCTGCTAGTTCGATGCGCGGGGTACGCTGTCCTGATTTCTTCAGTTGAATTTTGTAGGACCTCATGATCACAGTGAAGTCGTCCGTTACCGTGAAGCTGATCGCGTGCTCAATTCCCTGGAGGCGGATCGCTTCGACCTTATCCCGGTGGAATGTGTCAATTAAGAGGTTGCGGAGGCGGCGGAGCTCCTCTGTCTGGTTCCACTTGGGACCGTTGAATATCAAGCACGGCTTCACACTGGTGCCGATTTTCTCATTCTTAAATTCATCGAGTCCTTGGAAGTGTTTAATCCCAAGCTCAACCATGTCCAGGAGTTCGTTCTCGAAAATTCTGCCCAGAATTAAATTGTCCGGACGCTTTTTCGATGTTGATCCAAACATAAACAGGGCACAGTCATTTTTCATTGTTAAGCTGTAATTGAAAAAAAGAAAGGTTATTTAAGCAAGTTTTCGGGTATTTAACTTATTTAGAAAATTAGGGAAAAAAAGGTCCGACTTACAATTCCAAAGAGGATGCGTCTTCAAAGGGCGAAATATCATTCTTTCGCTGTAAAACCTTTACTAAAGGTTTTTTTAGGTGATAAATATCTTTGAGGGCCTGTTTAATAGCTCCTGAGCATTTTCTTCCCTCGATAAAAAGCGTGTTTTTAGCAGACTCGTGCACTTGAGGCTCCCTGGCCAAAAGGATCTTTTTACCCTTGCGAGTTGTAGGTTTTCTGGAAAACAATCAAGTATTAAAAATCCTGAAAGGGTTCTACGCCTGATAACACAAACCTTATCCTTAAAAGCGACATACTTTTGGCTTAAAAGTTATTTATTCGAGGAGCACTGCACGACACTAACCTCACTGCTGGATGACAGTTCTTTTAAGCTTATGGAATGGCACGTGGTGGTGAAAATGGGAAAACGTCAAACGCAAAGACGCAAACCAAACACCAAGCCAAATCAGCAGGTGCTGGCAACATACGAGAACGGCTGAATAAAATGCACCTGTTCACTAATTACACGTTTATTTTTTAATCTTAGAAGTTTCGCTTGCCTAAATTGGGTAAACCGTCACCTACACGACGCAATTGTACGTCTCAGGATATTTTGATCGGTCCCCTAAAATGTCTCTTAAATAAAATATAGAAATAGAACAGCTCGAATCTCAGAAAGGCCTCGGGAGCCCCGGCATGGGCATCGGCATGGGCCCTAGGGGGTAAGGAACTGACCCAGCGACTGGATATGGCACTCCGCTGCCCCCAATTGGGTTGCTGGGGAAGAACCCACTTGGCCCCGTCGGCGGTCCGATGTACGAGTTCCTCTTCGGAGGGTTCCTGATAATCTCGGACATTTTCTCGGACTTTATCTTCCGCAAATGCATTGTTTTACGTGTGTTCAAAAACTGTTCCAAAAAAGACTCCAGAGGCAGTTCGCTGTCCATTAAATTCTTGACCAGCTTCTCGGACTCCTCCTCGCTTTCGGCGGCGGCTGTCTGCAGCAGAGCGAGGGCTGTGTCCTGGCTCATGTTCCCTGATTTTTCCTCTGTAACACCAAAAATAAAATTAATTATATCTTGGAAACAGAACTTCACTACCTTACTGATTTGTGTCATTTTCTCCTGAACAGATTCGCATAGCGCTTTGCCCTCTTGGGACAGTTCATTTATTCGGCCCCGCAGTTCAATCATTATCGGCTCCTTGTTTAAATTTTCCTCGGCCGTGATGCGGTTCTCGAAGAGCATGCCATCCTTCTCGGACTCCAAACTGACCAGCTAAATACGAAAATTGCAAATTTAATCAAGTAGTTCCGCCACACCAAGAGCAAAAAAGCAAAAATGAGTCAACCCCCGAAGGAGGATTCGGAACTCACGGCTTCGTTCACCCGCTCCTCGAGCTTTTCGTCATCGTTCAGGAGCTCCTTGAGCTCATCTGAGGACAAATTTGTAATCGATGCCCGTGCCTGGTTCACATACTGTTGATACATGACGACGGCTGGGGTAATTTTATTAATTACCGAAAGAAATTTATAGAAAAACTAGGCAAGAAAGTCTGCCTGACAAGTGGTAAACTGACGTTTGGTTTGTTTTCGTTCATGACTCATAGTTCAGTGACTCGCTGCGGTATGTTTTTGTTCTCTGTCAAAAATTTTCCCGATAGATGGCTACGAGTAGTTTTGGAGATAAGCGAAATTAAAAGTAACGAACACAAGCACTTTTCATTGGAATTTTACAAAATTTGTTAGTTCATTGCTTGCGCGGGCATAACTGCAATCGCATAAGCCTCATCAATGGTTAAACCTTTTTTATAATTTGTTATAATGGACATTAAAACGAAGTGCCGTTTCGGGTTTTTGAATGCTTTAAAACATACGCTTTGTTTAAAAGTTGAATAATTTTGCAAAATCGTTAGACGAGGAGAATAAGTTTTGTCTAATAGTTTACGAAATATTATTTTGGAACAAATTGATTTTGAGATCGCCTTACGTGTTTTGATAAAAGTTTATAGGGGCGTTAATTTACAAGTCAAAAGTAATGTATACGCAAAAATAATTTGTTGACCAATTGCACTTCCCGGAATATTAAACTTTGAAATTACAAAAATTAGCATTTTGCCGTCACGATTGCTTGCACATTCTCATTAAGCGTCGATCCAAATTGTATAAATATTTTAAAGTCATTCTAAAATATACTTAATCGTTGGCAACGAGCTCTTTTTTTCCGCACTTTTATATTATTAATTATTTACAAAGAAAGAGTGGAAACATATTTAAGGATTTTCAATTAACTAAGGTGAAAGAGAAAACTATTGAGAACTACTAACAAATACTTTATTGGGTAGGTATCTGCATATTGCAAATGTAAATTGAATTCCAACACCCCAATGGACGTTAAACAGCCTTCCCCTTGTGTTTATGAAAATCAGCCATTGAAACTATAGTCGACTTCTTCCATGTTCATATAGTAATCACGAAGTTTCATAGCTTCTTTTCCAAAATTTTCATTCATATCAACCACACTGTCCAAATCCCCGCCGTAGTCCGATGGTAGATGTGATTTTGGTATCCAAGTTTTGTAAAATTCCTCCATGTCCATGCCAGATTCATGTACGTGGATCTGAATTAAAGTCATAGAAAGAATATCACTTTATTTAATTAAATAAGTAATATATGAAAGCATACTTAGATTAAAGAGTATTAAAACCTGTGTTTTATTCTCCGAACTAAACGCATAAACTAAAATTGTTTTTAAAAAATCACTAACTAATAGTTACTCACCACATCGAGCAATCCATGCTTCAAGAACGGCTTAACAATTGCAAGGATCTTGTGAAACATTGACTTTACGTTAAGAACGTGTATCCGGCACACCGCTGCTGGAATTGCTTCCTGAATGTAATGAAGAAATTTTCGGATGCTGGATAGGTTCGCCCGGAACAGGTGAGTAAATCCAACCTGTTCCATATCATGCAGGAAGATGATTCCCGGCCGAGGACCGTATTTATAGAGGGCATAATCTACAGGTAAATATTTAAATAAGAAAATTTCAAAAGTTCAACTTGAAATTAATTCAAAGCAAACCACATACCCATAGTCATGATATACGTTTTTATAGCATTATCAAAAAAATATTGTGACGCTTGTGGATTTGTTATTTTATGGTAAACTATGGGGCAATTTTCTTTCGGCGTTGGAGGAATGACAAAGTATGCTCTAGAAAGAGAAACGAGACATTTTTGTAGACTACCAGAAAATCAGTAAATTTATTCAATAACTAACTGATTTTGGAAACACTGTTGTATAGTATCTGTGCTGGGATCTCTGTAGCGAAAATGCTCCGGAGCTGCTTTCCTCGCCGCAAAATAGACCTTAACTAAATTTTTGGCCTCCTCTACGCTACCATGGCAAGCATTAAGAAATAATAGAAGCTAAAAGCAATGGAATATAAAAATTTCATTATTTGATATGTATTGAGTTGTATCTTTCTAATTTCATATTTAACGCGTCATGAAGAATATTTTTTATCACTTGAATTTTCTTTAAGAGTTGTTAAAAAAAAATTAAATTCGGCTATAAAAACCGAAGCGACAACAATGTTTAATAAAAGTAAATGCTAAATTGTTTAATTTACTGGAAAAGCTGAAATTAATTTAAACTATTTATAGGATTAATGCAATGAAATCAATTATGTAGTTATTGAATTGCACATTCGATTTAATTCGATGAAATTAACACTTGAGTTAATTAATAGAAATCTATTTTTATATCTCACCTGCTTATTTGTAAGTGGACCCGGGATATTTTCCGGGAGAATGGTCCGCAAGTGTTCAACATCTTTAATGTTTAACTTTGTCTGAAGCAGCACTTCATCCAGGTCGTAGACAAGGTCAGACTCCATCTGTGGAAAGAAAACAATAATAATGCACAGAAGATTCAAAAGGTGTTTTCTCAGAACACAAAAGTGGGAAAGTTACAGCGAATTTATTAGCAGTGAATGTAACGATCACACGAACGTATGCAAATGAAAATTTTTGTCTTTATGTCTTGCTGCGGCAAAAGACGCAAATAACGAAAAGATAAAGAAAACATTTTCAGCTGCATGCACTGCCGGTTACTGGTTTCTCTGCGGCCCAAGACATCTTTCTTCCGAAATTCCAAGATTCCTCAAATGTTTAGCTTTTTGTTGTATCTTTTTTTCTGCTGTTTAGCAGCTTTCACTCGATAATAATTCTAAGTCCAACATACCTTGATGGATAGGTGAAAGAACTGATTACCAACAGTTGAAAAGTTTTTCGTCACAGAGATATTCTTAATTCGATTTGTAAAAGCTCCACGGAATTCGCGTGATATTTACTCGCGGCGCTAAAGTGAAAGTAACTAACGTTCACAGCGTAGCTTCTCAGTCGTAATTAATCTATATGTTATCTGGTAAAACGATTTTTACACACAAAATTTATTCGAAATCTTAATAAAAAAATTATTCACAGTAGAACACTTTAAAAGCGAATCGAACCGAATTGCAAAAATCCTCGTAAAATTCACATAACGCTTCACTGCTGGCTCATCGTTTTCAGTTTAGGTTTCGCTTATCGGTTGCTCCAGAACTGATATTCGCATGCCCTGATTAATTTTGGCACCGCAAAGCGAAATAAAAATTAAATTATAGTGATAAATCAGAACGCGCAACGACCCCACAACACAACCCGGGAGGAATTCAGGATGGAAAAAACTCTAATATCGACGAACCTGCTGCTCGGACTGAAGTCGATTAGCTTTTGATATCGGTTAAGCCCTCGAGTTGTAGCAGTAACACTTTCGCTGCGCGGCCTGCGTATTTTGCTTTTGTTTTGAAATTGGCCTACCTGAATCGATTTAACTATTTTAGTACGATCGTAGCGCCGGGGAGGGAATACAAAATGATCGTTGCAGCACTCGTGGCAGTTACATGCACAATATTTCATGCATTTCTTGTGTTGCTGACGCACGAAACATTATGCAATAAAAACGAGTTTTATGTCCAGATTTAAGCATAGTTAGGGAAGATATTCACTGGATTGTGGATTGCAAGAATTTTAACCTAATTTGGCTCAAGGTTCACGATTCAGGTGGAAGGAAGGAAGTTGAGTTATTCAGAATTTTATAAAATATGTTTATATTAACGATTTTGAAATTTTGGAAAATTGACACAGCAATTGATTTATTTATATATGTATTCCAACAAATGATCTTGTAAATAAAATAAAACATAGTTAACAAAATTTGAATCCATATCATCTATTAGCTGTTAGCCCCAGAGGGTTATTTTGTTTCAGTTTTCAATCTTCAAATATTTAATTTTTATCAGTTCAGCAGAGTCAACTTAACTCGCGATAAAACCTTATTTTATAAATAACATATTTTGTGTCGAATAATACACTTACGTGACTAATTATATACCTGACTTGTTTACTTGAAATTTAAATTAGATTATCAATTACCTATGGTGGTAATATTTACAGAGCAAATTTTTTAAATGAATCGTACAAAAACGTTTTAATCTACTTGAGTGAGTAATTCAAATAATATGTAAAGTAGTTGAAGTAAGTGCGAGCTTAATGTACTTAAAGTGTAGTATTGCTTTAATATTTTCATCTTCAAAACACTTTGAGTTCATCTCACATTTGAAACTGCTCAGATGAATCAATGCATCGTCAGAATTTTAAGCTTTTTTGCACATCTCATTTCATTTCATCTGGTTACTGCATTCACTCACCTTTTTTCGGGCAAATTGCCAGAATAAAAATTAAACTAAGTAAAAAAGTTTATCTAAAACTTCACTCTAAGAATTTACGAGATGCACGAGACGTTGTCATCAATAAAATAAGCGGCACGAGAGCTGACTAGAGTTCGAAAATCTCAAGCACATTTTTTCTATCGTCAAATGTTTATATGCATTTTGCACTCGAGTGGAGATTTTGCATTAATTTTTCTTTGGTCTGAAGAAGAAAATTATGTAAAATGTCGCGTGCGCGTGCACCTACTTTTTTAAAATAGTTTTCTAGCGTCCTTCTGAAGAAGTGCGATGTACGATGAGAAAGCGACCATCGGTTGCCAAAAATCGCACATGCAATGCTTGTAATTTAGTTCTTTTATTGAATCCGGGAAAATATGAAATAAACATGAAATTTCCTTTCATTATTGCGTTTTAGAGGTGGAAATTGGAAACCTTTATTAACTGATCCTTAAACCAAAAAAGTATTGATTTTTTAATATAATGTATGCATTTGCAGATTGCGGTCTCTTGGCAGCAATGTTTTAGGAAGAGTGGAAAATAAAATAATTATCAACTTAACAAATTATTAAAATTACGGCTAAAAAATAATTGAAGTGAGGTACATTCATAGAAACAATAAAAAATAGTATTGGAATTTGTTTAATAAATTAGTAAGATAACAATTTGTAATTGAAATTAGTTAGCAGTTTTTGTAACGTTAAATTTATATTAGATACATTTGCTTTGTTAATACTTAATCAGTTACGGTTTAGCACTTCATCAGTGGCAGACTCCGTCACGTCATGTCAAAAGTTCATATTAAACTAAACAAAAAAATGTATATACAACATATACATAATTAAATTAAATTATGGTAACAAAAATCATATTACCAAAAAAAGTCGTGCGTCAGGAAAGATCGAAACCGTGTGAATAAAAAAGCACCTAAAACTTTAAATTTTGACGAATGCAATTAAAGGTTACAAATTTGTTCCTATTTAAATTCGGTGGTAGAGAATTAAAACATATGTGCATACGATTAATTGTGAGCTTAGTTATCGCGTCATTGTTCTGATAAGCATAACAAAAATTGTTACACTATTATTGCGGGCATTATACAGTCCCAAAATGTTTCTGCGTAAGTAAAGTTTTACGTTTCGGCTCACCTGCTTCATTAACCTTTTACAAACCGTAGCCAAAAATCGAGGATCTTTTTACGTCAATACCCCGCCACAGGTGAGACAAGGCAAGATCAGCAAAAATCGTTGTAAAGAAACCACCACATCTAATCCCGTCCCCCTCCCAAGAAATTGATATCGATCGGAAGCAAGTGAAGTACGTAAGTGATCACGGCAAGCATTCTGCAACTCTTTGAAGCCAGTTCAGTCTACTTGCGGTGTCTTAGAAGCGACTTAAATTTTAGTTACCTTCAGACTGCCGCAGTGCATAAGACGTTAGTTACTTTGCCTTCTTGGCGTGTTACTTTTTGTTTTTAAGAAGTGTAAATTACATACGTTCCCTTTTTGTAAGGAAAGGTAAAGATCACTTTTCAATGGTGGAAGTATGTGATAACCATCGTGAATCTTAAGTGCAGTGCAATTTAGCTGATATTGTAAAGTACTTGAGGGCATTTTAAGTATCTCTTGATTAATGTTTTTTGCGATTAGCGAAGAAAGAGATCGAAAATAGTTCTTTTTAATTAAGAAAGTACAGACCGGATTTTAAGTTGAAGATATTCGGATTTTTCTTATAACCGGTTTTTTTGGATACCTCAAGTCGTTTCTGCGTAATATGTTCTATTTTAGTGCTATATTAAGATACAATATCCAGATGCTGAAGATGTTTTTAGAGTTTCTTAATTAATTAATTCATAATATAAATTTTTTCACCGTTCTAGTCTAGTGTAAATAATACACAAATTTAGAATGATTCAAACATTAAAATACTAATTAAATTAAAAATTAATGTATCTAGACATTTTCTTGCAGCAGTATTGACCGCCGCAAAAGTAATTAGAAATTCTAGAATACAATTTTTGTGCGAAAGTGCGTTTCGTATGAATATGAAAAATCAGAACTGTGACTCTTAGCACATTTTGTCGCATTATGCAGAAAAAGCTCAATTGAAATGCTTTCCTTGTTCTGTGCAAGCGTCACTTGCTAGAATGCATTCTAGGCAAAGGTTATGTTTAGTTGCAAATATGTACTTCTAAATATGCTTCGTCACCTGAACCGTTTAATGAACAGTATTACATTAAAGAATTTCAAATTGTTGATTGATTTTAATATGTACACATTAAAATCTAGGTGCCTACGTTTGGTCATAGGAAAGAATAAGGCTGAATCGGTATAAATAATTTAAATCAATTCGTGGTTAAAATACGTAACGTATTTATGACTAAAAACTTAACCAAATTAAGTGGAAATTTTTACATTCGAAAGGGTCGTAGACAAATGTAATTCGTTTCGACTTTGAGTTCGATCCAGTTTATATAGCTCAATGTTATGTATAAAATTACTATAACAATATTATAATATCTGTAATTCGGGTTAAGTAGGAAACGAGTTACATGCAACACAATCACATACATACATTACGAGGTGTAATCACCAATGTTTATTTAACTAATGATTTTGTTAATTGGAAACGATATACACGTAGTGTGTTTTCCCCCGTTTTCAAAGAGATAGTTTTCAAAAATAAATTATTTTTTTTATTTCGAAATAGCATTTCCAATAAAGCTCAGATAAAAGTTTGTACCTTTAGCTTTTATATAATTATAGATATAATGGACTTTAATATCTATAAGTTCCATTTTTTCCGTTAAGCGGCTACTTCATAAAATTGATAGTGAATCAAAATCAGATATTTCTACATTTAATACAAGGAATAAGGATTTTCATAAAAATTTTCAATTTCCTCCAATTCTTCCGGTGTTTCTAGTTTTCCGAAACATTCCTTTTTTGGACACAGGGATAAAAATCAATGGAAAAGGAAACTTTGAGATTTTAATTTAGTCCTGAATTGATTTTCGTCCTCTGTCGAATCTAGAGAAAGTATGTTTCAGAAAATTTTAAAAATTGTGGAATCTTGAAGTAGTCCTAAAAATTTATACAATTTTGTATATTACTAATTTGGGGTAAAATCTATTAAATTTTGTTAACCAGTGTAATGGATTGATTTGTAGTGTTTTAATAAGAAAAACTTGCAACGTCCATAGCAGGAAGCGTCATTTGTTGTTAAAACTGGTTCTCCCCGACCCGACTTAAAAATGCTACTAGTCAGTGCAGTTGAATTTTTGTAAACAAACCAATCCAAACACCCGAAAATTTACATAATTTTCTAAAACATTATTTTTTTTTAGTATATGAAGCAAACTTGTGTAATTTTTTATATCTACTTTTATACAAAATGATTATATAAAATATTTTTGAATATCGATTGGCTATCTTGTTTGATGTTATCATGGCAATTTAAAACTTAACGCCAGAAGGCAGCTATACATATTGTGATGCATGTGTATAATATGATATCATTGCATAAGTACGAAAAAAGGATCCAATAAACTAATTAGATTCAAATCAAATCCATCACCCGACAACATCACTATCTTGGAGCGACATTCTCAATCAATATCCAAGAGGAAAACTAAATAGGTTCCCTGTGGAAGCATTCAAGCAGGCAGCCGAACCCATCACCAATCCCGCCGTTCTCGGGAGCCCTGTGGCATCCCACAGCCAACATGAAATCTTCTTGGGGACGTCGATGAGAGGCGATGAACTTCCCCCCCGGGCGGCGGTGAAGGAGGTCGGGAATGAAAATTATTGACCTGCATGCCCCACTTATTGAAGTTTTGATTGCACATGTCGCAACCACAAACTTATTTCATTATAATCGAAATTTTCTTGCTGAGCTAACCTTCCCAACTCCCGCAAAATCTCCAACAGTCTGCTACTTCTACCGGATGGGGGATGTTCCGGTGTTATAACTTAAGGGATTTAGTGTCTAGAATTATTGGAAATATTTTGAATTTAACGCCTCCTGCAAAAAGTAGAGGACACATAGAGGGGAAAAAAATTATTCAATCTTAAGACAGAAATATATTGATTTCCTAAAATAGCCCTGGATATCAGGATTATTAATATTTACCCCAACGTCGCTTATAGTTTTTTTAAATTTTTTTTATATATACATAGTATATTTTACTAAGCTTATTTGGACTATAAAATGTTTGTACATAGATTAATATATTTTAAAACTCTACCATTATATTCGGTTTAAAAATATGAGTGATTCAGAAGATGGTTATAAAAATATCTCCTCATTATTTTGATTCACATAGTATAAAAAGGGTTCTGAAAGTAATAGGTTACACTAAAGTTATTAAAATTAATCATCTGTTCCCGGACGATTAGTTCGTTCCATGTAACAATAAATGGGCGATTCGATTAAGATCAAGGTTTAATTTTCAATAAAAATGATAATAAACTATTTTTTTTCGTAACTTACATTTTGGTTTTCCAAAATCTAAAACACTCAGGAACTTGAAATTAAAATTCATGTCTTGTCGCTATCGGCGCTCAAAAACGCCCATTTCACACATTCTGCGAATTTTTAAAGGTCACTAAAAAAGTTGATCCGAAAATCAGCGCATTGACCGAGCATAATATCAAGGTAAAAGAAAATGCCGATTCGAGATTGATTTTATAACTCCTCGTATTTCACATTCTGCACACACCTCTCTAATTATTCAATAATAAAGAACAAAGAACAACAATTTTGTACTATTTCTAAGTTAATGAATGTTAGTAGATATTAATCTATGTACGTTTTCTCACATCGAAGTTTAACATATCGCAAATATTATTCATAGATTCGTCCATTCAGCATAAAAAAAAGGTAGTTTTCATCTCACCTGCAGCAGATTGAACCGGGTGAACTGTTATGAAACTTTCAAGCTAGCAAGTTTAGCAAGTATAAAAAGAGAAAATCTGTACCTGTACTTGTTTTTATTTAGTTTTTACTTCTGTTTTACGGTCTACCTGAGCCGAATGTATGAAACGACCTCAGAAGTTTGTGCTGGAAAACTTTTGAGTGTCGGGTGTCTGGGGTCAAATGTGGTTTGATTTTACAATAAAATAAACGAAAAACACGACGGCAATTGTTTTATTGTATGCATATTTATTGCTAAACCTTTCTCAAATATTTCTTAATTATTTCCTAAAAATCAAGCAACATTTTTTCTTGATGATTGCAAAAATGGGCTAAGAGAAAGTATGATTGTTGAAATACATTTTTTTAAGTAAAAAGTAAAAGTTGCCTGTTTGTAAGTTTTTTGTTCGACAGGCGCGGGGAAATCCTATTTTGCTCAAAATGTGATTAGCGTAAAGAGGCATCTTTTGAACAGTCATTACGATTAAACATTTTATTTTAGAGACTAACAAGATTGAACATCTTTTTATAAAATTCCACTTAACGAAGAATTTGCAACTAATTGTTCATAAATGATTTTTTTGTTGTCTTCTAAGATATTGCACGGTATATCTTACTTCCTATGTGCAAACTATTTTAATGTACTATATGGGTGACAAAAAAGTCAATTTGCGTACGATTGTTGTGTATACTGAGTGGGAATCCCAGAATGTTACGATGTTTAGCATCAAAATAAGAAATAACATCACATCAAGTCTTTATATTAAAAATTAAAAACTGTCGGCTAAAGCGGAGAAATAAAAGGTGATTGAGAAACATGTTCTCTACTTTGTAAGCAATTAAAGTTTATTGTGGCACATGGACTATGTCCCCAAGTGCGCTAGAAATAATTCAGGGCAACCATGCTTGTCTACTGTTTTAAATAAAAGAAATTAAAGTTTAATATTTTTGAAACAATGAAAACATAACTCTGGCTTGACCAAATCAAGGTCAACATAAATTAAGAAGTAATTTAAATTCCAGTTTTGTTTAATCAGGTTATTTTAATAGTATTATGTTACTGGAAATATTTTAAAATATTAAATTAATTTACACCTTTTTTTAATTTCGTTTCGCAGAAGCTGCGAGTGGGGTGTCTTTCCAAGAGAAAAGTTTTAAAGTTATAGACAAAATGACATCGTTACCGCATCCTTTTCTTGATCATTCAGATCTTTTAGAAATACCTAAAGATATGACTGCTGATGTTGAGGAGGTCTATGAGTGGTAAGTCGTAATCACATATATATGTTTCTTTCTTATTACAATGGAATTTTTATTTGCTTTAAGAAACAATTTTGTACTCTGTTGTAATATAATATACCTAGATAATCATGAGATTTCATGGCAATAGATACTAAGCGATAAAATCTTGAAAATATAATAAAAATCTACCAAAAATAAAATTATTGTTGAAAAGTTATGAAACCATTTCATCAACGAAATATCGATCTCCTATTAAGGGGATATTTCGTTGATGAAACAATTCAACGTATAGAAAGCTATCGTTCGAAGGAAAGTATAATCTTTGAGATATATAAAATGTTGAGATTAGTGAATATTATGGTCTTAGTTGTATTAGCAGTTCTTCTATGATTTTGATTTATGTCTTTCTAGAAATATGTTGTCCAATAAGTCTTTTTTTAGACAAATGTATTTGATGGTGGTGGAGTAGTATAAAAATACATATGCAAATCACCCCTATATCGTGCTAGGTAAACTTCGTGCTCAGATCCTTTATAAATTGTTCTAAGGAAGTCTTTGAAAAATATGTTTGTGTCACTTGAGTCCCATTATTATCCCTAAAACCACTCATGGCTTACCTTAAAGAGGCATATGCTTATTTAAACAAGACATATAAGCCTAATGCAAGTGCCGATAAGCCAAAATTCTTTGGTGCCATCATACAAAATTGCTGAAAGGAAGCAAAGCGTATAAATCACATAGCAACCGGGCTGGCTGTTGTTCGGCCTCATATCCATAAAATTCTCACTCATTCAGTCGAAGGAGCTTTGTATCTCATAAATATGTGGGCTCGTGTCGTCCCAAGCATTTCATTTTCAGTTTCATTCATACAAAAGAGATTTCATCCATGACACAAAACGCCTTCTCCTCTTTATTATTTGGAAGTTTTGCCGGAGAAGTTCACAGGGATTACGTAAGCCAGAGATATCGGTGCTATGCCATGGTGGTTCCTCCTCCCCATCCCACAGGAGATATCCCAAGTTTTCAAACTCAACAATTATTCATTTGCGGGCTCTTTTGCCGTCAATCAATTTTTTGGGATATTTTCGTTTGTTCCACACGAACTCTATGTAAATCGAAGAGGACTAAGGGTAGGAAATAATCGAAAAAACAGAAGAAAAAAATAATATTTTATATTGTACATATTTTGAGCCGCCTTTCTGGCGCTGATCAATATATCCTATCTATTTGTCTGAACAGACAAGGACTTTTCATCAAGGTGTTCATTTTTTGCCCATGTCTTTTCAGGATATGTTCCCAGCCACGTTTTCCGAATTATTCAAAAAATCATGCCTATCTGTTTTTACATGCATGCTACGGGGATATTCCTGCAACGAAAAAATGCTTCGAAAGGTATACACAACTCCGGACAGGAGCTCCGAACTTATTTGATAACAGGGACATCATGCTCGATGAAATGCAGTTTGTGTTCGATATGGCGTAAGTATTTTTGACCTATATAAATACATATGTGGGGTGTGCATTAATTTTGAGAAATGTTTTAATTTAACAGAAATGTCTCTTTTTCAAGCATGAATATTTTTCAGGATATTTAAAATTTCATCCAAAAAGTTTATTAAAAATCCTCAACATACTAATGAAATCATGATTATGAAATTGCAAATTATAATTTTGCTTATAAAAATTTTTAAATGCAATGCAAACGCATTTGTTTTTTAAATTTTGGTTTTTGGGGATAGTGATTTTCGAAACTTCTTGAAAATTTGTTAATTTGTTTTTTCGAATACTAATTGTAACTCCCAATAAATTATAGGGTAAAAAGAAACGATTAATTCTTTTTTTCCAATGTTTTCTTTACTTATCCATTAATAGTCAGATGGTGGCTCTCCCGAAAAAGACTCCCGAAGGATACAACATTTTGGTGTACAGGCTTGCAGACACAGACCCATCAAAGATACATTTTGGAAATGCCGTGAAAGCCTTTTGCATGTTTAATGACGTCAGGATAAGCGAAGATCGTACGTAACTTCCTTATGAATAGTTAAAATAATTTTTTGTTTTTTTGCCATTCCCACTGTGAGCATTATTTCACTTTATTCTTTCCAGTAATAACTGAGGGATACGTGGTGGTCTTTGATATGAAGGGTCTCCGATTCGGGCACTTAACCCGCATACAATTTGGACCGTTGAGGACGTTTATGGCATACATCCAAGAGGCTCACCCTGTGCGGTTGAAGCGAATTTATGTGGTGCACACGTCGTTCTTTATTAACCAAATCATGACCCTGGTCAAGCCGCTAATTAAACATGATCTCCTTTCGTTGCTGACATTCACCACATCAGGACCAGACGAAGTTATTCCCACAGAATTGCTACCGGTGGTAAGTACCAAAATTGGGTTCAACCCAAGTTAGGGGACTTGTTTCAGGTGAAACAGAAAATTACATCTGTGCTGTGTCTGCCGAAGACAAAAAGTTCAGTTGGTAAAGAAATTGAAATTTAATATCCTCAAGGAAACTGGGACGGCCAAGTTTTCTTCTTCCAAGCTAAGAAAGCGAAAATAAAAAGAAATGGAAAAACCTTACAATTCGTCTCAGAGAAAATCCCTGCCGCTGTTGGTTCTTTAATTAATCTGAAAAGCCATTAAAGTCAAAAGTTACACACTATAGCAACCGGGATGCGCCCAAGTTAAAGGGGGGCCGTAGGAAAAATGGCAAAAAGGAACTGATTTCAGTTGTTTCTCGGCAAGAACATGGCAAAGTAGAATAGTCACAACAGCCCCAACTTTTCCTTAATTCACTCCACTGTGGATTGGAGAGGAACTGAACATGGACTTATTTTGGTGTTATATATCGAACAGTAGCGGCGACGGCACCAGAGTCCCAGAGGAATACCGGGAATAAGGACATGAAACAAGGGAGGAAGGAATGAGGTCAACGATTCTATAGTTGTTCTATCCCAGCTGCAATTGCCACTCTAAATTGAAGTAGAGGATAAACATACATTTTTTATTTCGGTATCCCCCAAACGGCTCCGAACCCCCGGGTAACTAACGTAAAGGATCAGTCCACTCTCATTGGATTTGTCGTATCCTTTTTCTCTGACAAAGTCGGAGGTGGCAAAATGTCTAATGATGCACTTTAGCTCCTGTGACTGCTCCAGCTGACGAATGATGAATGGCTGAGTGGGCGCAATTTGAATTTTCATCATATATCTTTTTGTGCGGGGGTGTACAGCAAGGTCAGGATAATTTCCTTTATGTTTTCACTTCAAACTCTCTCTCTCTCGAGAAACCTATTTTTAGGTGTGCAGAGGAGGAAAGATTTTTTCCTTTTGTGGGCGGCCGCAATTTACGTAGCATTGTATTTCCGGACTAATTGTAGTACTACCGGTATCTTCAAAGTGAAATCTTTTATATGACAGTTTTAAGAGGATGAGAGAATTTCGTGACGAATTTTCAGGATGTTTTTGGAAATTTTTTAAATTAGGTCTATCCCTGTTGGTTTTAGAATGATTTATTTTAGTTGCAGAACCTGTTTAAATTATCTTCGTGATTTCTTTAAATATAAATGGATATAATGCAAGCAACAATTCATCATTTCAATCCTGAAAGCCCAATCAAAATCAAAAAGTCATTTCTGAGATTAGTCCGAATAAACTTCCTAACAAAAGTCTTAAATATTTACTATAAAAATTTAACAAATAGGCTTATAAGTATTATACTATATCTATTTTGACTACATAGTGGATTTCAATACTATGTAAAAATGTTAACAAAATATTGATGAAATAAAAATATGTAGTATATGGTAATGAAACCCCAAAATTATATACAATTTTCTTTTTTGCAGGACTATGGTGGCCCGCTTGATAGTTTGGAAAATATGCATAAGGAGCAGCGAGAAATGACAACAAATAAATACCGCGACTGGCTGATTGATACAAATAATTTAAAGGAGCAAAACCCACCAGAAATTGCTGAAAATACTTTCAATCATATTTCAAATGAAGTATCCCTAATTCGAACTCTTAAAGCGTTGGATTAATCATTCGTTATTGAAATATTCATGCAATTTCATAGCAAATTATACTTTAGGTGAATTTAAGGAAATTAGTGATTGTATAATGTAATACATATACGGTATAGGAAAATTGTACTTTTGATCTGTAAATATTCACTTATAAGATTATGTAAAACTACAAAAAATAAATTCAAAAGAATTAAAAATATTATATGTTTAATTTGTTTCAATCCGACGAAATTGCACAAGTATGTATATTCTTACCTAAGAAAGCCCTAAAAGAATATGAAAGTTATTATAAGTTGTCGGCATATTTACATCACAAATTGTGTTTATTTCTCAGAATCTTTTTTTTCTGGCCACAAAATTGCCATTATCATGTACATATATACATATATAAAATCAAAAAGTTGTGTGTTTGTTTGTTGCTCAATCCCGCCTAAACGATAGATCTGATTAGTTTCATTTTTTGGGTGCAGGTTCTACATATTCCGGTCCAACATATAGGCTATTTTTTATACGCGAATTTGAAAATGGCGGACCCAAAATGACGGCCAAAAATTGAAATTATCAAGGGATTCACATGAAAGTTGGTATTTTGAGGGTTTTTCGGTTTCCTTATTGCGAATCTATGTTCGAAATTTGGAGATCAAGGTGGAAGTAGTAGTAGTAGCAGCAGCAGCAGCAGCAACACCGATGCGGCATCCAATGCCGTTGATTTTAAATGCAATTCACTTAGTAGAAGAAAGCTTTTTATTTTAAGTTCATTTATTCAACACACGGAAAAGTAATTAATCGAACAAAAATAATAAAAATAGAAAGATGAGCTTAGTTTTCGGATCAGAGAATTAATTGCAAATAAAATTTATTTCCCGCAAATTTGTTCTACAGAATGCACTTTACTAAAGCGAAATTTTCCTTTAGAGAAATTTAGCAATGTATAAGGATTAAAAAATAAAATTAAATTCATCACATTTTCTTTGGATGAATGAAATAAGTACTTTATTAAAAATTTAAAAATTAAACAGAGCAGTACTTTTACAAAGTTGATTGAGTTATTAAACGACTTCAAATAATTTAAACCAAGAAAATCTACGATTGAAATACAATATTAATTTTAAATAGCCTTTATGTTTTAAATATATGTACTATCAATTGCAAAAATAGTAGATTTCGTAGCTTTAATCTGTATACCTATTTTTAGTAAAGATAAAAGATAAAAAAATTAATAAGAATAAAATCAAATTAGATATTAAGTTATTAAGAATCTGACATGCGAAGGCGCTAGGTGTAGAAGAACCGGGAAAAATAAATCCGTCAACAGGATCAGTTTGAAAAACAACCAGCGCTGGATCCGATAACATTCATTTTCTGGCCAACATGATGACTACTTTTTATTTCCTAATAAAAAAATGTCGGGCCCAAGCGAAAATGTGAGAATATCAAAGGATTGCCATGAAAATTGGTGTTTGGCTGTTTTTGGATGTCCTTATTACGAATCCGTATTCGAAATTTACCGTTAAAGATGATGGATTCAATATGGCGTACAATGATTTTCGAACTTCAACGAATTTAAATGAAAATTCGTACTATGGATATTTTGAGGTACTTTCGAATTTACTATAAAATGTTGGAAATTCATAATGGCGGTCCCAATATGGCGGCCAAAATATTTGTTCACCGGTGAAACCGGGCGACCCCGCTAGCATTACATATGTTTTAATAAAAGTTTATGACTTATAGTTCTCATTAAAACTCAGAATTAAACGACAAAATCATAGGAGGAGCTATGCAAACATTTCCTTGGAGAAATTATTATCTTGTCCCTAACATCGTTTTTCTCCTAAAAAAAAAGTTGGGTTTTCGTCCCGAAAAAGTAACTTACCATGATTAAGATTAAATATAGATTGTAAAAATGCATACGTCTACGGCTATATTGTAGCTAAATTTCTTTAAACGACAATCAAAAACTTCACTTAAACATTACAAAATGTGTTAAAGGTAAAACATTCTTTCTAGACTAAACATGAATCACCAATCGTAGTTGAATTGAATTCCATGATTCATGCAAAATCCAGTTGCCGCAACTACCTATGTGTACATGCTTATATCAGGTAAGTCCAGGATTACAGATATAGGTGCAATATCCAAAAGTACATACCTACATACGCTGTTTATGAAATGTTCAATTCATTTTGGTGAGTGAAACGCGTCACACTCTCAATGAAGACGAAAACATAAGTCAATCTTCCAGAGGCAACTTGTTGCTCTAGGCCCATTCATCGCAGCAAAGAATGAGAAAATTTCGCGGAAAATTCAAAGGCAGTCTCAGTTTAAGTATACTTACATTTTATGCGGACAATTGATAAAAGTATTTAAAATTGAGTGATTTTTATAGGAACAATTTCGTGTTCTATTTATGTTGTATTTTTATATTATAAGAAAATCAGTAAATATTGAGAGGTTAGCTGGGAAAATCAATTTTCCTCAATGAGAAAGAAGTGACGATTCTCACACTTCACTTGCACCAATGTGAAAACGCTAGGAACAAATACAAAAATGAGAAATTTCGTTTTATTGCGCACGTTCAAACATTTTACACGGGTGTAGGTTTGCGAAATTCAACTCTCCAGAATGTTTGATTCTATCCATTCTGGATACGGGATTCGATTGTATGCGGATAAAAAAAAGGAATGAAATAAAATAAGTAAGATAAAAAACGAGAAAGGGGTAGAAACCGCGACTGTATCGCACCAAACTGGAGAAAAGCGTGCGTATTTGTAAATTTTGCTCGAGTGCAAATGACGTCAGGAGTGCAATTCATTCAGAGGAGCTTGGTCTAATAATAGGGTCTGAGTCTGCCGGGACAGTGGGTGGTTTTATTCCCTTTCTTATTTCATATGAAAATCCCCCGATACCCGGTTTCGTCTCGTCTGGTGATGTAGTTATCTTATAAAAAAAAAATGAAGAAATGATATGGGTTTCATTTCCAATGCAATAATGGGGTCATAGGGTTTTTCTTGTCACTAAATAAACTGCGTAATATTTCTCTAGTCAAATTGGTTTCTGGAAGTAATTAAGAACCTAATGGGAAGATATGTATTTCTACAATAGATCAATTTTTGCTATTACATTAGAATTTAATCATAGCACGTTCGGCAAAGAGATTTTTGGTTTAACGATAATTTGGTAGCACGATATCCTTGAAGCATGAACCCATTACAAATTTTAGCCTGCAGAGGTGGAAAATGAAATTAACAAGTGTCAGAGGGTATCCCACATTATGTGCAAAATCTAAAGGGCATCTGGGTAAATGTCACATTCGCGTGGATGTAGATCTCCATAAATTTAAGTAGGGGATGGAAATTTTGTTGTGGGCAGGTGCATCTACGCGTGGATTACCACGGATAGCTAAATGCCGCACACTTTAAACGGTGCAGATAAATATAGATAGACCCACTAGACACTATAGAACATGTCTATGTTGAAAAGTTTTGAAGAAAACCCTTCGTGCAGGAGATGCACAATAATAGCGCCTCATTCAAATTCTCAATTTTAACTGCTCGACTGCAGATGGCGCATGCGTTGACTATCCATAATGTGGATATGGTTATCACAAAACGGTTCGTATTGTCATTTGGAAGATGCCTGGAAAACGGCCTCGTTTCCTTCGACTGTACGCGAAAGGAAAGAAGGTCTAAGAGGGAGTTTTTCCATTGGGTCATGCGTGGATAGTGTGCTCCGGGAAATCATTGAACAAATTTTTTGTTTTATTTCACTTATTTCCTTTTTTTTCGTATATACATTTTCGTTTTTTTGAAAAAAAAATGCTTGGGGGCGCCCCGAGTAGGGAGCGTTATCACACGCATTCCCTGCGTCTGTGCAAGCATCAGACTGGGGAAAAATGTTCTACTTGTGTTTAGTGGATTTTAGGGAATATAAAAAATTGAGATAGACTTCCATTCCCCTAGCTTCAGCCGGGGAGAGCGACCGTGTAAAAGTTTTCTTGGGCCGTGCGGAGTTAACCCCTAAAATCGATGTTTTCAACAATCATTCTCGGCCGTCGTCGTCGCCATAAACGAGTTGAGTAGTATTCCGTAACGGCAGCGGATAGTGACCCATTTTTTTATGGGAGCGGGCGGGCCGTTTTAATCCTCTAGATTTTCTATTTAATTGTTAACAAATAAATAAAATGTATAATATTTGCTAAATATCATTAATTTAAATAAGATATAAAACAAAAAATTAATAGTTAACTTGTGAAAAAAAAAATTTCAAGAGGATCAAAAAAAAAAAATTTTTTTTCTGTTGCGGTGTGCGGAAGAAAAAGCTTTGCTTAAGTGGCCAAGTGGGCGACCTTATCTGGTTCGATCTGATATCATACAGATACAATTTAAAGTGAAATTCTAGCGATATTTAATCCAGTGAAGTTTGTTACTTGCTACATATAAGAAATAAATAAAACTAAACGGGTTAACCACTCAAAAAAACGAGCAAAACAAAAAGATACAAGTTTAGTGCATTTAAAGGTAAAACAAATACAACCTCTTCTGCATCGAGAAAAGGTTTTTTTTCAGACTGTTTTAAGAAAAGTGCTTTTTGTGACAAAAACAGAATATATATATATTATATATATATATATATATATATATATATAATTATTCATTTTTCTTAGACAGAAGCAAAAAGAAAAATCAGGGACAAGTAAAGCTATACCTTTCTATTGAGAATAAAATGAGAGCTTTTCCTTATTCTCAGAAAAATTTCCACTTTTTCCAGGTTTTCCTACATGCAAAGAAATTTTTATAACATATTTTACACACTCACTAACATCACCCCACACATTCACTAAACACAGTTCTACTCGATTTTCTCAATTCTCCCATCAGCGAAATTCATAAAATAAAAAAATAAGAAGCAAATGAACACAATTTTCCAGACCGTATTGAAGACAGTCCTACTTTTTTTCAATGTATATGTGAGATGAACATAATTCCCTTATTTTTGCTGTTTTAGATTTCAATACTTGTCGGTTTCAAAAATAGTTACCCGTTTGGGTGATGATTAAAAAAATAATAATAATCGACATCAGTGTCAGTTTATCATCGTATATTTGATCTGGTAGTTTTTAATCAAAAATAACATTATTTTAAAACCTACATTCCACGAGCAGCAGGTTTTAGCGAAATATTCGTTAAACGACTTATTCCAGTGGCTAGAATTCCATTTGTACAAAATTTAAGCTTCGATATTACTAGGGTGTGCTTTATTACTCTATCCGGCTAAAACGGATCTGTTCTTTTCAGTTTTTATTAAGTTTTAAAATGTTTTCACTAAGTGTGCTCAAAAATATTAATAGTATGGGAAAACTGAAAAAGCTAACCTTTAATAACAGAGGTACATTTAATTGCCATACTATAATTCGAATTCGAATTTTTGTGTTCTATTCAACACTTAACTATCCTTTAAAATAATCTTATTCGCCACATTTTATCTAAAATGTTATTTTATTATTTATATAACTTATAATTTCGATATTCCACAATGCTCCAATTTTGAACTACTTATGTAATGGTTTTATTGAAATTATTACCAGTCTTTAACACATTCATATCAGTTAGGAAATTTACTACTATGTCATTTACGCCTAGGAAAACAAAATTTGTAGTTTCTTGGAAACCATTTTAAACCTTTTATTATAAAGAATTGATGAGGGACAGTTATAGTTTGAGAAACTATAATATAGTATAAAGAAACCAGATAAGAAGAAAAGTTGTCACGTTTGTTGACATTCTTCTAAAATGTAGGATAATAAGTTACTAATATATGGTTAAGTTTGAATCAGACGTAACCAAGAAGAAAACAAGCTGAGCCACTTAATCCCACTTAGCCGGGTTTTTAAGTCGAGTACTGTCCTACTGAAATTTAGTATACATAGTCGTAATATGATTTGAGGTTACAAGTTTTTAATTTTAATGTAATATAAATAATTGCAATTGTGTCTGAAGCGATTAAAATTCCAACAAAGGTTTGAGTGCACTTATATTAGGATTTGAGTTGACCCTACGTTTAAGGCAAAATTTATTTATTTATTAAAACCATACCTGTTTCCAAATCAAGATGTTTTCCTTAAATCGTTAAATTCGTCTAAGTTCTCTAACTTTAAAACACTATGCAGCAAATTTAAGACTCTTTAAGATTGATATTTCGCATACGAACCCCCTAATTTATAAAATCTCCATTTTGTTATTTTGCAATCTTTTCATAATTTCATATTAACCGTAAAAAAACATGAACAAAACAACACAATACAACACGAAAGCGTTTCACAATAACACAAATTCACTTACTATAAAAATTTCTTTGTGTAATTATTTCTCTTGTTCTTCTGTAAATAATCTAAAGAAAAACTTTAACCTACAAAAAAGAAGTGTTAGCGACGTCAAGAAGGAATACATATATAATAAAAAACATATATTGCAATAGGGGGAAAATAGAAGGCAAAAAGGCAAAAAGATAGAAAATAGAAGGAAGAAGAAGAAGAAAAAGGAAAAAAAACAGCGAATTATTTCAATATTTGCAGAAGGCTCACACTCTCTCAGTCAACTGAAAATCGGGAGGAAAATCCGGAGAGAGAAAAAGAAAAGTAACGTGCAAAATACAGAGAAAGAAGAAAATACACATTTTGCTCCCCCTTCCCCCGTATTTTATACCCTCTATTATACATAAAGTGTGTACGTGTACAAAATGAAACTGGAATTGGAATATTGGAAAAAGTCCGCCATTGTTGGGATGCTGTAAATTCCCGTAGAAAGAAAATTTCCATCGTGTTATATCCGTTTGAGGTTTGTTCAAGTTAAAATGGTTTCACAAATTAATAGCGGTTATTTGAAAGTTTGAAAAATATTTTGTTTTAAATGAGTATAAAATGAATGTGTGTTGTATATTTTATGTCATCGTCTTTCCCGGCGAAACAAGATAAAATATAAAATATCTAATGTTTTTTTTATGTTGCAACGAAAGAAATTCTCTGGTGCATGTTTTATTTTCATGTTGTATAGTACGAAACGGTGCAATTTTGCTTTTTGTGTAGTTAATGTTTATTTGAAATACACCTTTGGTTCAGTATTCTACTTCTCTTCTCATTTTTATCTTCAATTTTATATAATATTTATTTAATTTTATGTCGTGCGGAAGGACTGAGCAAATTGTTAGGTATTCTTTTTCCACCGTCCCACAGTGCGGTGCAATATGCAGGTCGACCGAGTCTTTTCGCATACACCTGTAATTAGCATCATATCTATTCCTAGCGACTGTTGAGAAAAGGACCTTACTCGCAAAAGATATGAAAATTTCATTCCTTTCATCCGTAATATGTATAATCGTGTGTTACACAAGATTTTCTGTGCATATTTCATAGTTTCTTTGCTTTTCTGAATTGATTTTTTCCTTGAATCTCCTCTCTCCGGAGTGTAAAATATGCATAACCATGAAAAATGTTAATAATGAATAAATTTGTGCGTGGATAATTGATTACAAAAAGAAGAAAACATATTTATCTTGCTAATTCATCACTTGTCTAAGGTGAAGTTTCTTATCGACACCCCCTCACTTGTTATTATGGAGTTAAAACTTGTTAAATGAACTTGATAAATGGAAAAATCATGAAAAATATTTTGAAGTTTTTTTTATTTGTTGTTTTCTAAAAATAATAATAATAATAACAAAAATAAAGAGATGCAATTCTATGTGTAAATGTTGTTGCCTGCTTAGTAGGAAAGTTATTTGTGAATTTAAAGAAAGCATTTTCTGCTGTAGCCGCTTTAGAGCTACTGAGCTAAATATTGAATCCTGTTAGTAAAAATCGATCCACTACTTTTAAGGTAAGTCGCTTTCAATGTTCTTATTGTACAAAGTAGCAGTATGCTTAAAAATTTTAATTAATATTAATTTGGAATTTATTTATTTACATATGTCTGTATAATTGGGTACAAACTTGTGGTGTGTTGCATGTCACAAATTCATATATTATATTATAATTTATAGAGATTTTGTTATTTTTGAGTTCACAAGAATGTTCAAAATCGTTACAAGTGAACTATAGATTTCCGGCGTAATTTTATAAACTATGTATAATTAATTAGAAAATTATAGTTTATTGGTTAACTTTTGATCTTATTTCTTACTTTTCGTTTTTTTAATTGTCTTTTTCACTACTGAGATTTTCCTTTATATGTATTCAGAATAAGCTTAAGAAACGTTTGTGAATAATATGAAAATAATAATAGGTATAAAAAATACGTTGTTCATGAGAAGTACTGGGACAAAAAATCCCAGTAAAGATTTACGGTGAGAAAATATGTCCCAACAAACAGTTGAGCAATGCGGTGAAATATTGTCCTACTAGGAGCTAAAGGGTTACGGGATAAGAGCTATCAATCAAATTTCTTATTCTCAACTCTGTTAGGAATTATTTTCTAACTTGTTATCGGTTATTAAAAAAAGACAGCCAGTTAGTTATATTTTTTATATAAAAATCTTAAATCGCCATATATTTATTACATATTTAAAATCTTGGCGATTTTGTTCTTGATGAAATCATAAGCATTTTCTTTAAGGAGGACTCTGATAAAAGAGATTTTCTAATTATAATTATATCGTTTGTTATTTCTAGACCATAATTTCCTTAATCTTCTGTGGTTCTATTTTTAACATAAGGTTTTATGTTGTCTGAATTGAAATACATATAATCATAGACATTGACTGAGCAGTGCTAGGCTCCTGTTGCTGCAATTTCCGCAATTTCCTGTGTTGCACTACCGCCTGAATTTCATTGAATTACAAGTTGACTCAGCTGAAAGAAGTAATGAATAATCTCCTTAATAGGCTCATTCATTGGTAGCATGTTAACTGAACCCTCAAGATACTCTGCATAGTCGTTAAGATCTTCTATGTTGTCGTACGGACTGTGCGACACTCGGAAAGCCAAAGAAGATTATTGTCTCCAGGCGTTGCAGCTCGACGACCAGACGAAAGGGGTTTCTAAATTACGGGTTAGATTTATTGGGCTTTTTATCGAGACGCAAGGACGATATTTTAATATACGTATTGCAGTTTATTAGTTTATAGATTACGTAGGCAGCGAGTGACCCGAAAGTCTAAGTGGTTAAAATGATTTTTGTACATACGATTTTTGTTTTATTCAAGCAATAAAATTAGGGATCATAGGCTAAAAATTATTGAACTAGGTACTTTTTGGCAATTAGAGATTTTTTAATGATCATACAGTCACTACATTGAAAATTTTTAGGACCACTTCAGCTCCTCGGGCCGTTTTAGTTTTCCGTAGCATGCATGTTTTACGTAGGACAGAGATGAAATCAATGGAAAAGGACACTTTGAAGATTATTTTAGCCCTGAACCGATTTTCCTCTTCTGTCGAACCTAGAAAAAGTATACTTCGGAAATTAAAAGTTCCCGAAATATTAAAGTCCTTAAAATTTTCACATTACACTGTATATTAGATGAGTAAATGTTGTTTCATTATAGATAGACAATGCTTCACAACTTAACAACATTTAAACATAATTCAAATTTATTGCAGAATACTAAGCTGTCGGTATAAATACTATATTAAACGATCTTTAGAGTTTAATACCGTATCTATACGTACAGCGCAAATAAATTAAAAATTAGTTATGAATAATTTAGGTTCTGCGTGTTATGTACTAATCATCATTATGGATGATAATTCACAGTAGTTTACTAATTATTAATCTAAAGTCCTGTGTGTTTAGGGTAAACGATAAAACCGATAATCCTTTCATTTCAACCCTAACCGAATAAAGAATACCTTCTTTAGTAAGTAGGATGTATTACAAATTACGCTGTCGTTGATTTCAAAATTGCTATTTACACTTTGGAATCTAAAGGTGCCTGCTAAAAATGGTTATATGAAGTGATTTCCAGAAAATTTCGTAACATTGGAAATGGGTTACAAGCAGATATTCACAGGGAATTAGTTGCCTAGTTACTAACAATTTTTTGAAGTACAATTTTAGATGTACGAAAATAAAATATATCCAAATAAAGTTACAACATTTATAGATAGAAAAAAGGTACAACATTTATAGTATATAGAAATAGAACCTTACGTCGAGCTTGTAAATGATTTGTGGTTACGTAGTCCTTAAAAACTGAAATAAAAATAGACGATATTTTATCATTCTATTATTTGAAAATATTACGACATCAAATAAAAATGTCTAGCATTGGTATTAGCTCTTTTGTGGCATGAATATGTGTAACCAAGGGAATTTCGCTGCAAAGTGGTAAAGTTGCGGAAGTTTAACGCACTTTAGGGATTTGCATGACTGCAAATACCATTTACAAAATAGTTTGGATTATTGACCAAATGATAAAACGCAAAAAAAACATTATTAATGTACACAACATAATTTGGAACTTTAATTAAGCGGACAAGTACAAGGAAAATGTTCGCAAATAACTCGTTACTTGTTTCCATCTCCTAAAGGGAATAAACGCAGTTCTGTTTCTAGGTAAAAGCACATAAAATTATCAAGTTACACCCCTTCTTCCCGCTGGTCCTGTTAAGTATTTTCTAAAAATATTACCCTGCCAATTGAATTAACATTTTTAGCGCTAACACGCTATAAAATAATTTCCTCATAAACCCATTAATATTATCCCTCAAAGTTCATACCGATATCCTTTCACCTCCCACCACGAATAGCGGTTGGGAGCACTTACGAATGTAAAACACAAGTTAAGTAGGCTATTAAAACCAATTTCAATTGCAAATTGCGTGAAAGCTTTAGTAAATCTCCTCGACTTATATCCAGGGGTATCCGAAAAATTTCCTTGTCGTGGCTGCCCATGTTCGGCCCAAGAAAAATATAATGAGTGTAGCTGGCAAAAACATGGTCTATTTTATTTTCCCTTACAGAAGAAAAGGAACTTGGCAATTTTGCGTGCGGGCATTTTTGACTTATTACGCCATCAAACAAAATGGGCACATCATTAGGAGCTAAATTAACTTTGGCGTTGTGTGCGAATTCACTCGTATTTATGGATAGCAATTATAAACGCAATGCTACAGAGTTTATCTTTCAATAAATCACAGACCATGATAAAATACCGCCACTCTGTAGTGGATTCGGGACTAATTTTTCTTTTTGCTAAAAGGGAAAATGCGATTAATGTCGGAACATATCTCACTGATGGCTGTTTAATTGCGGCGAATCGCGGAAATGTTTTACTATTGCAACTTTGCAAAATATCGTGAAGTTTCCTACATACAACCTTGAACTCAGCGAAATACACGAGTTAATCGAAATGAAATTTTAGCATGAACTCATAAGTAGTACTAATTATTATAATTAGCCGCTTAACTACATTACTGCAAACTATGTTCAAAAACCAGACACTTTCCCGATTATATTCATAAAAAATTATAATGAAACCGAAATGCGCAAAAATGATTGTAATGGTAAGTGTAGTTGTGCTAGTGTAAATATTTTTAGGACCACTCCAATTCTTCGGGAACCTTTAGTTTTCCGAATCAGGCCTTACTTAAATCGGGCTGAGGGAGGGAAATCAATGGAAAAGGAAACTTTGAGATTTTAATTTAGCCCTGCATTGATTTCCCTCCTCTGTTGAATTATAGAGAAAGAATGCTTCAGAAAATTAGAAATTCCTGAAGTATTGAAGTGGTCCTAAAAATTTTCACAGACATTTTCGTAGACTACAAAACCAAAAATCATTTTTGTACTGCAAAAAATCCCTCTGAATGACAGCGACATTTGTCAAGTTAGAGAAAAGTTCAATATTTTCGATCTATTTAGATGCACCATTTCGGAAATTTCGAGTGAGGTGGTGGTGAATTTTGGAAGCGGATTTTAAGTAGTAGATAGGTTAAAAAATCAGTACCGCACATAACTACTAGTTAAATAAATGCGAATGCTCTCAATCAAACTGAACGTTATTTAGACCCCTCTTAAAACTGACCCGAGTATAACCAGCGAACCAGAAAATAGCAAAAAGATCCACCTTTTTCATGTTATACCCTGTCTATCACCCGGATGAAGCATCTTCGTTTTCTCAGACCAATGACTTTAAAACGTTTGCCACAAACAAATAGGAAAGCCAAACTCTCGTTCTGCTTCTCCTCAAAAAACAAAGATATGACATTTTGAATAGTTTTTGCTGAGGGTAGCGAGAAGTAGAAAAAGCCTTTGTGACTAAAATTGAAATGGATCCAAAAAATGGTCCAGATAACTGGGACACGTTCGCACAGTTCTGGAAATCATAGCCATAAAACATCTTTAAGGCATGCCAAAACGATTTCACAAGTGAACCCATTTTTTGGCTGAGTTTGCTCTCTTGTCTAACGATGCGATGCGCTAGTGCTACACGTATACAAATTTTAGTGTGATTACATTCAAAAAAACTTTAATAAAAATTCTTTTGCGCCTCTTGTTCCATTGTCCTCATTTCAAGGAAGATGCTCTCTGGCTGCTGATGAAATACTATTCGGATAGTGGACGTACACGACATACATTCTGCTTTTTATCCTTTTTTTTTTTAGTGAAAAATTAAGTCTGGCGTGATTTGAGAGTATCTTTATTGTATACTTTGTATATTTTATAATCATTGTAATGTTTCTCTACGGTCTAGAAAAATAATTAACCCTTTGCTATGTGCTGCAAGAATTTGTTGGCACGGTCGAGACTCCGAGATACTTCTGCAATAAACTTTTAGAAGCGTATATTAAGGCACATTGCGCATTGGGGCGAAACGCAATAGCCAACATTTTTGGTATTCAGAAACTTGGGCAGAAGAAAATTGTTAAATGAAATTATGGGTATACACTAGTGTAATAAATTCCAAATTAATTGAACATTTTTAACCTATAGTCGTTGCGCCACCGCTGGCGGAACTTTATAGATTCAAATTAAAATCCCTATCTTTCCGTTGATTAAGCAATAGATGTAACAATGGCTAAAAACTATTTGATTTTTCGTATTTTTTTAACCACTACAAAAACGAGATTTTTTTTTATGTCAGTTCACATGTAACTTTTATATTTGTATATATAGTCTGTGTTGTACATAAAATGGGTTAGTGATCAAATATAGAAAACAAAATATTAATAATCTTGGCTGCTTATAGGATGAGTTTTTCCCGGTGAGCCTTACAAATGTCTTAATTTGCACGAAATCATGTTTGCTTCATATCCATGTTAAATTTTCCCAATTAAAATTAAAACAAAATTCTACAATACTATTTAAAATTTTTTATATTTACAGACGATGTCATACGACGCTCACGGAGCGTCTGACGCCATGTTAGACTCACTAAGTTTACAACTTCGTGAAGCGGAAGCTCGTCGTGCTGAAGCTGAGCGTGCTCACCAAGTAAGACTCAAAAATTTTAATTTCTATTTTGAATACAATGCAACAGCAACGCTTAACTCTTTTTGCTATTTAAATTGATTCCACGTTGATTTACGAATATTCGAAATATTAACTTAATAAAATTACTTTGATTTCCTAATTTAGCTGTTCGAAAATCACTGAAATTCATTCTGAAATTGAAAGTTTGCATATAAAGTTACTAAAAGGAAATTACAAAATAAAACATTGCACACATTTAAAAGTAGTATTCATTTTGAAGTAGATTTTGTACTTATTAGCGTTTTACAAGTAGAAATGTAGAAGAAACTTGCATTAGCCACATTCATTAGATCAGATCATATGCAAGCTTTTATTGAAGTAGATTTAACCACAATTTTTAGGGGATGTGATGTTTTAACCACTTTCTTTTTGAAATAACCGCGATCAATCAATTGAAGAAAAGAAAAAAAAATGATATCACTTGAAATTCACATTCGTGTTACAAAAGTTCATTCTCTGCACGAAAAGATATCAGACATTTTTTGAAACGTTGCCAGATATTTTATATCCATGGCAATAATGTGAAATGGGAACAGGACTACGGAAGCCAATGACACCAAAAAAATACAGCTTAAATTCAGTATTAGCAGTAACCCAGAAACGAACCGGCTATAAATATCCTGCGAGGGGGCATTCATTCATTGGCAGGAATGCTTTTTCCTGAATGGGCTCCAGTTGAAATAGGTTCTTCGTTCGATTGAAGGCGATGAAGGAAAGATATTGTGTTCGATAATTACTTCGTTCTAAAAATTTCAATTCTCCCTCTGAAATGGGATATTGTAGATATTGTAGGCTAGTTTAGTTTTTTTTCCCATTTCGTGCTAAAGCTGAACTCAGCGTTGAAAAATGTTTTATAGCATACTAAAAGGCTGCCAAAAAAGCATTGGCACCGGCATAAAGCGTTAACTTATCGTCTATCCAATGGAATTTATATTGTAGGAAATTTGAAATACAAAAGTAGGTCCATACATACATTCATAAAATGTTTATGTTTAATGAGACTTTAAAATACCTTTAGTACCTTCACAATAAAGTATCGATAAAGGTGTTTATTTCTCATAAAAAATATGCCTAATCCAAACTTCCATCGAAACATTTTTATACACATGCACAAAACAAAATACGAGGGCTGTTTTATATATGAGTAACTTTAAAATAGTATTCAAATCTATGTAATCAAAATCTATTAAGATATTATTCATCTCAGATCTGAGAAAAAGGAAAATTAGTTGTGTTAGCAAGAGGATAAATTTGTGTTTATTTGCAATAATAGATAAAAATATTTTGTTTGCATGACATTGAACCAGTTTGCACTGCACTTGCAAAAATTTCCAATTCAACAATCCACTGCAAGTCGTTTTTATCCATATAAAAATTACAAAAGTAGAAGAATTCGGCTATTTATTGCTATATACGTTTTGCACTTATGAAAGAATAACTTCAAGATGCAATTACTTATTAAGGAGTTATACCAATACAAACAAAATAATGAAATTAAGAATATTTGCAAGGTTTTTGTCGTTGGAATATCTTAAATAAGCAATTAGTGAAAGAAAATACAAGTATAAGAAGTTACTGATGCGAATAAACGATTGTGCGGAATAAGTTAATTTTTCATTCTTTATTCTGCAATAAAAAACAAAAAACAAAATTTATTTGAATTGGAAGTCAAAGAATTCTTCCATTTTCAAATTATGGTCCCAACACGTATTTTTTATATATCACAAAATTAGGAGCAAATTACCGAAAAATTGATTCGATCAAACATGAAGCTTTAGGTGATGGAGCCTCTTTTGTTAAAATTTGCAATGAATTGAATAATTTTTTCGGGCTGCAAACGAGCTCCGATATTTCTTTATTAAGTAATCTATACGGTTTTCTTTTGTTAATATAACAATTATACAGTTTATGGGCGGTTATTAACATGAAATTAAAAAATTTAATGCTTATTAACACAAAAGGGTACATTATCAACCTTGATTGTACGCGGGTAATATAAAAAAGAGGTTTTCTCCGTCAACTCATTAATAAATAAAAACAAGAAAAAATGGATGGTGAATGGATCCCTGCGGAGTTCTATGGTATAAAGAGGTACCAGGGACCAAAAATATACGAAAAAAACCGCTGACTCATTGTTCTGTTCTGTAGATTTAAAATTCCATCTACAACAATTTATAAATTTTGTATATGAGATTTACAAATATCCCTAACTTATGAGGCCATGTCAGGGATCTGAATAAGCTGGATTACATGTTCAGATATCCTCCAGGAACCAGATTAAACACCTGTTGACTCATTCTTTTTCCATTTTTATCGCAAGCAGGCAGAACCTGCACGAAAATAGAGAAGCATATTTATAGCCCGATATGTACAATCACACCATACATCACAAAAATCCCCAATTTATTTATGGCATGTCGGCATTTCCTTAGCTTGGTAACTGATAGTGAAGAAATATGTAACTTTCTGATTGGTTATTCGTCCTCAAACCAAAAACATCACATCTTTTAAAAATTTGATTTGGATAAAATGGAGTATATTTGTTTAATAAAATAGCAAGCACATTTTTTTAGAGCATTTAATAATAGTAGTTTTATCACAAACTTGTACCAATCAAATCACAAGTGTGCCACTGTTAAAAAATAAAACCGCGTGAGCAAAGTAAATAACAAAACAGCAGAGCAAACGATTTAAATAAAAATTAATATAATAAAACACCATTAGAGAACAACAACAATTTTTAACATTATAAACTCACATTTATCGGACAATTTAATTTAAAAGATAAAACAAATTCTAATTACAAAAAAGAAATTTTAATTGAAAAACAAACAAAAATAAAGGAAAATTGTAAAAGAAATAAAAAGGGATGGCATGGTGTGTTTTTCAGGAAGCTCTCGCCCAGCTTAGAGGAGTTACAACAAGTTCTGGAAGAGCCAATAGTGAACCAATTGAAACCCTTCAGTCAAGGGCTCGTGAATTGGAGAAAAAGGTCTGTTTTATTATTTTATTTACAAAAAAACCAAAGAAAAAAATAATAAAGTGCAATTGTTGTTATATTTTGTAGTAAATTCGTTTAGTTCTTTCTGTTTTTATTCTGAGGCAAAAAGTGGAATTTTGTATTCCTGATTATATGTTTATGCGTTCCTTTTTTGTGTTTTATGAAAGTATGATTTTGAGTAATCGGCAACTACAATTATGTACATTCACCCCTGCTATCAGTGTCTAATGTTATTCTGGTGTCACATGTCCTGCTGAGTGAAATATCACGGAAACTATGCCATCAAAGGAGCATAGGTTCGCATAAGTGGAATGGTATGTTAAACCACCCCCGCAATTCATCGGAATCAATAATGCCGGTCATGGCATTACAATTGGCCCGTGCACAACTTTGATGCAGACCCCAGTGAGGATCCTGTCTGAGGTTTACCCCAAAACATGAAGCTAAAAGCTTTTCGCCCCAGCACACAACAAGGAGATACTTTGCGAACTTCAACAAAAATAAAATTGCCTTTTTTAATGTTTCCGCTTTAATGGCGGCTGGTGGCTTCTTTCAACAATTCAACAATGGTACAGGAGTGAGAAATAAGGCAACCCCCATTGTGACATACCGAGATAAATTTTCCTCGGTTTCTCGTTTCTGCAGTTTTTTTTTTTTTTGTTATATATCGATTGAAAGTCATTTGTCATCTGGGTCAATGCCGCACGAAAATAAAATTTTCCAGATAAATGGAGTTTTCTTTTTTACTGTGTGTGCATGGTAATTTTCTGGGAAAGAATTAAAAATTTCCTCCGGCACATTGTGAGTTTTTCTTCTTTTTATTATAATTTTTTTTTTTATAAATATAAAAGAGCAGTGCAATTAAATTAGAAAACTTTTTCTCAAGTACGGAAAATAGGTGAATAATTGAAAATGAGGGCGAAATTCGAAAAGATAGGAAGGATAAAAAGCGTCTGGATATTGAAGGGTCAAATCCTAGAGGCCGTAACGAATGTCCTTACAAGTTCTTCAACTTTTAATTTAAAAAGTGCTTAAGGAAATGAAAGTCTAGCTCCGAGCGCCTGAAAAATTGAATCTATTTTTGGAACAAAATTTATTCTCAAAATAAAAATTTACTTGATGAATTATTCTGAAGAGCATACATACATATATATAATTATATTGTACTTACGTTTCTTACCTTGATTTCTTAAGGTACTTCACAAAACGAGCACTATCAACTTTAATTTGAAATTTTCATGTTAATTTG
The DNA here is from genome assembly GCA_959613345.1 of Tolmerus cingulatus. Classification (NCBI taxonomy): domain Eukaryota; kingdom Metazoa; phylum Arthropoda; class Insecta; order Diptera; family Asilidae; genus Tolmerus; species Tolmerus cingulatus. Next base: position 41,482,112 of record OY390709.1, read on the forward strand.
TGAGAATGGAGGGGTACGGGTGCGAGATCCAAACATTTATTTTATTACTAACATTTTAAAAGTTTGTTCTTTGAGAAAGTACATAGTTTCTAAAATTAATTTTACAAATGGTTGTGGTCAACTATTTCCAAGGGGATTAATTGGAGGAGTGGCTGAAAAGTTTATGGCGTAAGGTATTTTCCTTCGCATGTTACTAATGAAATACTCTCTTTCGATTATATACACAAAACATATTTTTGTATATTAATTACATATCACCTAATTTAAACATGAATAGTATTTTAATTAGAATATTGCAAGTGGGCTTTTTGATAAGTTTAATTACTTGATATTTTAAAGTTTCGATTCCAGATACACTAGTTCTAATAAGTCGAACAAATTGTTGACCTTAGTCATTAGTGTATAAATTTTTTAACTATAAACTGTCATCAAAGTCGGTGGTGGCTTCTTTGTCCCTGGCCGAGGCCTTTACCTAAAAATCGATTGCCTTACCACTGTTACTTGAGGTGAATGTAAACAAACTAAAAATAGCCGTAAAATCGATTTTTTGTCTTTAAAAAACAATTTTATTTTGTTTTCACTGTGTACAAAAGATAACTAAAATACGGAGAGAAACAAACTCAATTAAACAAAACCAAAAACCAAAAAATCCACCCCTCCCTAGGCTGCATTGGAAACTGTGCGATGCGAGGAGTTGCAGTTGGAGTTATCGGCCGCAATCAAATCCCGATCCGGCCGAACATCATCGGCGCAGACATCCGGAAATTCGACTGTCACATGGGCGCCAACGACAACTCAAGGATCTGAAATAGATAAAATAATGGCAAAGATTGAACAGGCACGTTTATCAATTGCTAACGTATGTGTACTAGATTCATTAGATGTTCCTTATTTAACATTCTTTTTAAGTTGTTTTCTTCTGGCAAAAGGGTTACTAAACATATGCGAAAATACGTTAGTTATGTTAGATCATTTTAGCTGGAGATTTTTATGAATGTTTTTTTATTAAAGCGCTTCTATTTGTTTTTTCGCAAAAAAAAGGGATTGTTTTAATTACTGAGTAGTGACAGTAATGACACTAGTCAACAAACATTTTTTAATGAACCAAGATATATTTAACTTTGGAAAAGTTTGTTTTTTGTATAGCAACAAAATCACATACACCACAATACATAATTTTGGAAACAATTTATTGCAAAATGACCTTCGAAGATCATTTTATAATCTCTTCGAGATAAATGTAGAAAAATGTTATATTATTATATGGATAACTTAAATTGTATTTCAATTCTGAAAATGTCATGTCGGTTTAAATCGAAAGTATTAAAAAGTTGGTACACATAAAAATTTAAATTGTTTTAGAAACATGCAACATTTGAAAATATAGGTATTTTATGTACTTTTCAGAAACAGGCACTCAAAGCTTTAAAACGAATATTCAGTACTTCGTACTTATTTAACACATTGGAATTATTATTTTAAAACTATGTAATTACAAAATATGTATTAATTTTGATTTAATGATTTAATAAAAGAACTAATTCGAAAAGGAATGATGAAATTATACATATACAAATTTGAAAATCACGTTATCTATAGACAGTTCAAAATATCAAGACAAAATGTTGACTAGTGTAAGAAAACAGTTTTTTAACGAGCTTCTTTGATTTTTGCAAGAACGTGCTTTGATTGTCTAAATTTTATTCAAAATGTAGAGCAGGATTTGTGAATGAGGAGCTTCTATAGAAGAAAAAATATAGGTGTTGAAGCAGTTTAAGTCCGAAAATTGATATTTTTTTTCGCTCTATTACTTAGTTACATTAAGACTGAAGATGTTCGAAGACGCGTCATAAAGTGCTTTTTGTAGTTAGATGTTAGTGCTAGCGGTGTTTTATAGTAAAAATAATAAAAGTTGTTTAAGAGAACAAATAATAATAAGGCCTAGATTCCGCCCTAGCTGTGAGAACGGACTGATTCGTCTTACTCTGACATAAGCTCATGGAATATTTTTAGGACAATCGAATTCTAGCCGAACTAGAGCATCCTAGAACGACAGGACCAACATTGCAGTCGAGTTCAATAATGACGTCTGGAATGTCTGGGATAGCTTCGTCAATGGGTGGAACAAGTATGCTACCATCAAGCAATATAATGACATCAATAACAGGAGCATATAGTGGCGGAGGGGGTGGTGGCGGCGGGGGCGCAGGGATGGCTGGTCTCAGCGGCAGTATACCTGGTGTCACATCTGTAACCCACCTCTCGACATCTGTTAGCGGAGGATCTGGCGGTGGAGGCGGCGGTGGCGGACCCTCAGGAATGGGAGGAGGACCCGGCGGTGTTTCTGGCATATCAGGCATTGGTACCAATTCTATTGGAATAACTTCAAGTATAAGTAGTCATGCAATAACATCGATCGATGCTTCAGGTTTAGGTGGTACGACATCATCAGCCGATAAAGTCCTGGGGGGAACGACTGGAGTACATGTTTCGCCGCTGCCTGGGAGGGCGCATCCTATGACAACCATGCCACCCTTAAGTCAGGTGTGATATAAAATTAGTTTTGTTGTGATATATATTTTTTTTCTATTTTCTATCTATTTTGTCTTTTATGTATACATATATATTTTTTTGCATAAAAGTTTAACTGAACGTCAGTTAGCATGCGATGAATAATAATATACCTGGCACACGCGTCCGATCAATCAGTCGAATCATTTCGTTATTATAGCTGGTTTTTTTTTTACCATTTATTATTAGAATATAAATAGTATAATTGTTTGTAGCGATATTTGTTTCTATTTTGGGATTTAAATATATTCTAAAATATTAAAGAGCTTTCTGGGGCCAACTTTCTTTTTATGGAAGAACTTAGAAGGCTCTTACCAGGAATAGCCAGAGCAGCATTTCCCACAACCCCTTAGAATAACCCTGATACAAATTACCTGCACTCTGTAAATATAATATTTTGGTCATGAAAAATTTAAAAAAAAAACCATTTTTATACATTTGCTAGCTTAGCAGCATAGTTGCATAGATACTACGTGTGTAGACCTATTTGAATTTCATTCAAAAAAATTTTAAACGTCTTTTAAAAATAAAGAAATTTATAAAAGATTTTCCGCCAAAAAATGAAGTGACTCCCAAAAAGATATATATCTCTCACAAAAAACACAAAGTAAAGAAAAAAAATATTCTAGAGAGTTAAAAAAAAGAAAGTATATCAAAAATTGAACAGAAAAAAACTCCAAATCCAGATACACACCAACACACATTTAAAAATACAAAAAAATACAAATTTCAGAGCACAACAATGCCCGTCCTGTCACTTCACAATTCATATAATCTGCCATCGGGATCAGCCAGTTACTCTTTAGGTCTAAGTGGAGCACCAGTGGCACCATCCTACACCCATCCATCGATCAGCGGGGTCATCGGGACCGGGGTCAGTTCAGTGTTGGGCAGTGGCCTGACCGGGGCACCGACAGGCACCGCTGGAATGTATCCAACAATAGGTACAATATCGTCCCTAACAAGCACACTACCACCGAGTTTTGGGGTGGGATCAACCTCCTATGCGACATACACAAATCCAATACTATCGTCCAAACTGAAGCCATTGGACGATATCGATTTGGCCGTTGGACGATATGGAAATCGAAGTTCACCATGCTCCCCGATCCCTCCAGGAAGCTGGGGAATGGACGGTTTCAGTGATGGAGTCAATCCGAGCTTCATGCATGCGCAAAGGTCCCTCGGGCTGGGCGCATTGGACTTGGAAAGTAAAGTGAAATATATGTCTTTTTACCACACTTCGACCTCTTCCTTTTTTTTCTCTATTATATTTTAAGCTCGAACCCATGCTTTTGCCCTAAATGGAACGGGAGAACCTCAGGTGGATATGCTGGACATACCTGGAAAGGGTCGGTGTTGTGTCTTCATCGCAAGATTTTCATACGATCCACCAGAGTAAGGGATATTTTAATCATATACTAAACAAATAAAATAGAAAAAATATGCCTTTTTCCAGGGAATCCGAAGGTGAACTATCCTTATGCGCTGGAGATTATCTTCTTGTATGGGCCAACGGCGAGCCCCAAGGAGGATATTATGATGCCGAATTGCTGGACGGCAGGAGAGGTTTGGTGCCAGCATCGTTTGTCCAAAGACTAATTGGTAATAATATGAAATTTACAAAAAATATTTATTCAAGTCTAACAACATCAAACTGCTACAGGTGATGATTTGCTGGAGTTCCATCAGGCTGTTCTCTCAACGTTGAGAGATGCTGATGATGCTCCAGTACCACTTGATCCAGCACCTCTACCACCATTCCCTCCGAATAATCCTCTTTTAACGCATACATCTGAAGATATGGCTAGGCTTAGTGAAACGGTTAACGATCCTGACCAGAATGATGACGAAGCCGATAATGGTAAGTCATAAAATAAGGTTTAAAACTTATTTCAATGGTATAGTATATCTGTTGCCTTGAGAGTTCGTTTTGCGCTTATGTGTATATGGGTCACATACCGAGTTAAATTTCAAAATTAAACTAGTTTACAAGATTTTATATCACGTTGACTGCCAGTTACATTATATTGTAGTCAAAGTGTTAAAATTAATTTTAATGCTTTCTAAGAGCAACATTTGGCTTAAGAAAAATCTTTATTTATTTAAAGGTCTGCATTGTACATACTACTTTAAGTTTATTTTAAAAATTACCTGAATGCCGAAATTACTGAACATTAGATAAAGATATTAAAATTATACATTTGGCCTCTGCGTAAAAAGAAATAGAAACATTTTTGTAAACTAGTTAACATTGGCTCATCGAAGTCTACAAAATTTTTCAAAAATTCAAAATGACCCTAATAAGCAAAAATAAAAGAGTATATATATTCTCGGAGAGAGCCTGCAGAAGCATTTGACGCGCTTATATGTACCTGAATGTGTTTCCCTCCTTAAATGGTATCTGTTGTGGCACATGTACTCATTAGCCAAAAAGCTTTGTTAGCATCGTATTATGATCCGTCCCACAGCTGAATATATGTTCTCCGTGCTAGTTCCTGCACCAAAGCATCTAACACTTGAGAGGCAGCTGAATAAGAGCGTTCTGATTGGTTGGACGCCGGCAGAACCGCCCGGATATAACAATATTGAAAGCTATCACGTTTATGTGGACGGCGTCCTTAAGGTTACAGTTAAGGCAAACGAAAGGACGAGAGCACTTGTGGAAGGCGTTGATTCAAATAGAGTACGTATAGCAGAATATTTTATTTTGTTATATATATGTATAACAGTTTTTGTTATTCTCTCATTTTAGCCACATAGGATAAGCGTTAGAAGCGTAACACAAAATCGGCGAACATCCCGTGACGCTGCATGCACAATGATAATTGGCCGGGATACGGCACATCTTGGACCATCCGCTGTCAGGGCAACCAATATAACGTGTTCATCAGCTGTAATATCATGGCTACCGGCCAATTCGAATCATCAACATGTAGTATGTGTAAATAATGTAGAAGTCCGTACTGTTAAGCCAGGCGTATATCGGCACACAATAACTGGCCTGGCGCCAAGCACACAATATCGTGTTACCGTTAGAGCTAAACATCTTCGGGCACCTGGCCAAGCTCCACCTCCTGGGCCACCACCTGAAGAAGCGCCCGGTGCATATACCGATTTTCGTACATTAGCTAAGGGACTGCCAGATCCACCGCAGGTAAAAATTTCAAACTATTTTTTTTCCTACTTCGATACGTTAATGATATAACCATTAAACCTATTTTCTTGTTGAATACACAAATCTATAAAATAAACAGTCCTAATAGGGCGCTTTGACCCTTCCTTTGTTTTAACAATAGGTATAACAGTTTGACCTATAACAATTTTTATTTTACATTTCTAGGATATTCAAGTTGAGGCTGGACCTCAAGATGGTACACTGCTTGTAACATGGCAACCTGTAAATAGACCACCATCATCTGGACCAGTAACTGGATATGCTGTTTATGCTGATGGCAAAAAAGTTACTGATGTTGATTCACCGACTGGTGATCATGCACTTATAGACATAGGAAAATTAGTTGGACTTAATCCAAGAGCTGTGACAGTAAGAACAAAATCACGTGACTCACAATCAGGGGATAGTGCACCAACACCAATTCCAAGTAACTAATAACTTTATCTTCTTGTCCTGTTTACTGCTCTTTTATTTATTTATTTAGTTTATGTTTCCTGCAATACATATACTATAAATTTTGCTATTCTTTACTGCTTAATGTATTCATAGTCCACAGAGCTTTTTCAACTGTTATACTTTTTGCTCTACTTCCCTCGTATTCGTAGTTTTGAGGCTAGATAATGAGCCTTTTTATATATACATATATAAATACAATTAAACTGTCCTACTTCTATGCAACTATTCCTTGCAACAATAAATTTAAGAAAAAAAAGAGTTAAAAGGTATAAAAAAATTCAAATTGCACGTTATGTTATTGGTTATGGATATGCTGATTATCATACTCAAAATGGATTCCCTTATGTGCAAGATGTCGTTCGTAATGCAGCCAGGAATCGTCACAACGCCCCACAGAGCGGTCTACCACCACATATGCGTAATCAGCGAGGACCACAACAAGGACCAATGCAACAAAATCAAATGCAGGGCAGCGTTGGCGGACAGATGGGACCCATGAATCCACAACAGCAACAAATTATAGAACATGAAGAGAATTTAAGTGATAAAGAAGTGTTTCCAAATCAAATGCAACAGCAACAAATGGTGAGTTATGATATGTTTCCAATTTTTAGAAGATTCTTTTTGTTTCGGTTCATTTATAATTTATAATGAAAATTATATAAAAGTAAAAATAAAAGATTATCAAGCACACTTTGCACAGCAAAGCCTACAACAACAATTACAACAATGAACAAAACAAAACACACTGTGGATTCTGAACAGAATTTAAGAAAAAAAATCCCAAAGAAATTAATCAGACAAATGTTTTTGAAAATCAAATAAATTCGATTAAAAAAAAAATCAAAAAATCAAACAGAAACAGGACATTCGAGGTAGAAACATATTACAATTTACTCTAGCAAATTTTTGTTACACTTTAAATGTTGATTTTCAGCTTCTTCTGTTCGGTTCAATTATTTTTTTGGGAGCGCATTTATAGTTTTTATCTTGTGCTGAAGTCCTTGAATACCACGTATCTTTTAAAACGATGGTCCCAGGAAGGAACTCATGTCCTTATATGTGACACTCTTTTGCTGTGTTTACCCGTCAACCCTTTGTATGTTGAAATCGTGTACGTGATGGATGATGTTTAGTGTTAATTAATATGCATTTTCACCAACAAATAGAGCAAAACATCGTACGATAAGATTCTGCTCTATTTCCATTTTCTTCCATATTTCTCTTCAGAATTTTAACGATGTTCCCCTCATTAGTAACATAAACGTATGGGTAAACGTTGCTTTTTATACTATTTACTGCCGTCGTAAAAAATTTTTGATATATTGTATATTATTTTTTTTCTAATTCTTTTCGAAGTAGTAAACGAGGCTTAAAAGGTTGTAAAGTAAGAAACAAGCGTGAGAAGCACAATTCATAGTGAAAGTTGTGTGTTTCTTTTATAACTCACTTCATTTTAGTTCGTTTTACAGCTTTATAAATAAAAATTGCACTGTTGTATCACAGAAGCACTTTTTAAAAATTCTTTCATGTATAATAAAACAAAAAAAACCAAATCATTATTCATTTATAAAAACCTCATAAAAAAACTGTCACATATGTTCAAATAAAACAGGTAAATAATCAACCGATTAATGGCGGTATGGGAAGTGGTATACCAGCTATCGAAATAACCAAAGAAACTGGCGATGTAGCGTACGAAGCTGAAGAAATCGAGTACATAAATAGACGTCGTAATGTGCCGCCACCTTCAAACACTCCTTCTCCTTCTTCTACTACGAATCAACAACAACATCATCAGCAACATCAGCAGCATCACCAGGTCAGATCTGCTCTTACTGCCTCTCAAAATTAAAAAAAAATGAATGCATAAGAAACAAAAAAATTGAAATCTCGTGTTCAGTGTCGTTTAACCAAAATGTGTTCTATACAAAATCATCTTCTGTGTATCTAAGATTTTTCCGCCTCTTAAGCCTTTCAAGACAATACTTTTGAAGCACTCAATCTAAATATGATTTGCGCATTTTCCTATCTACTTTCTTTTAAACGATGTTTTCTTTTCTGACTCTTTGTTTCCACGGTTTGACCAAAATATGAAAACTCTCTGTACACCTCGTTCTACTTATTTGCAAGGTTTTCTCCTTTTTATTTATATTTGTTTCAAGTATTTTCTGACACTGGGTAGTAACATTTCTTTTTGTATGTGTTGTATATGTTTACTGTATAACAATTTTTGATGTCTTTGGTGTTTAATAATTTACTAAATATCAAAACAGTCAAAATTGCACACAAACATAATTTATTGGTTATTACTGCACTTATGTTACGTTGCTTACTAATTTGCCGTTGTTTTAACAATTTTACATTAAAAAGGACTTCACAAAAGCTAAATAATATAGATTTGCACTCAGGCCTACGTTTATGAACACCTAAAAATTAAAGCGCAACAGATGCGAGCATTTTTTCACGATTTCTAAAATCAATTTAAGTATAGGAAAAGTCGCTTTGTTATATTTTGTTACTTCGCTTTTTAAACAAAATTTCTATCTTTAAAAGAAAACTTAGAAATCAGATTTTAGAAATGCGTATAGTATCCCGCCAAAATATTTCATTTGCACTTGAGTTAAGTGAAAAAATTTGAAAATTATAATTAGCAGGAGATTTGTATTTGATACAAAAATAAAATGTTTTAATTCCATCTTGTTAGCTGTGTCTTCGAAACAATAGTTAGGATTTATAATATTTGTTATTCAATTAAAATACGTACATTATTTAAAAAATATTAAAGTACGAAAATTAAAATCGTTTAGATTGATATCAGTCTTAACCCTGAAAGCGTACAATTAGATTATTACATCTTTAAATAGCAGAAGATTGCACAATACTCAATTCCATACGGATTCATGTTTTAAGGACATGTTTTGGCGCAGTCAAATTTAAGATTTTAAATTTAAGCTATTCATCAAAATTTCAATTACTGTAATTATAGACTTCAAATTAAAAAAACAGGTACCTTGACCAACACGATGCAACTAACATGATGGATTTGACTATTAAACTTCAATTTCAAATTAGGTATATAATGCTACAAATATTTTATTATTTGGATCTTTTGGACTGATCACTTATTTAGATCAATTTCGAGTTTTCGGAAAACGTGAATTTGCACTATAGCATGGCACAATAGACAGACAGACAAACATGCTTTCAGCCCTATGCTTTATTTAATTTATTTCTACTAATTTCATTATTTTAAATGGCTGCTAGTCCTTTCAGCGGTGAATGAATAGTGTAGTGATTAAAATGTATTGGCGCGATACTGCATTAACGTGTCTTCTTCCATAAATTCAAAATTTTTAGACAATTTTCTACATGTTAAGAATATGCCCAATTTCAAACTCATTTAGGATTTCGTTTTTCAGAGAGGGAATACTTAGCATAAATATATTTACGGGGATTAACTTAAACAAATTTTTTTGACTAATGGCGACTATCTTAAACGAAAACGTTGGTGGTATCTTTTTCTGTCTCTTAAGGGTGGCATTTCCTAGTTTTTTCAAAATGTTGATTATTGTCTATGGGATCTTCATCTATGAATGGAATAAATTTACAAAATTCTAGGTGGAGTTTTCGATTTATATTATAATTTTTGAATAGCACTGAATTAGAATGGCTGAACGAACCTCGGCGTATAATTATTATCTTCAATTAATTTTTTTAGATATTGTCCAAAAAAGTCTCGAGACTTTATTTATTTCCCGCAATTATTTTCGTCTTTTTTTAACCTGGATTTCCTGAACGTTTTTGGATCTGCCCTCGTATGAATCAAAATTTGGAGAAATTGCATTAAACAACCGTAATCGGAAGAAATTAACTAATGTTTGAAGAATATAAAGAAATATGAAAAATAGTATACAAAAAATTCACCGTATCCCCAGTGTGTATATTGTATCTGAAAACGTCTCGCAAAAATTGATGGAGGAACATGGAGAACAACAATACAAATAAAGAAAAAACTTTTTGTTATTTTCAGAGAACTGACAGTAGTGCCCCAAAATTTTTAAACATCTTCGGTTCATCCACTACGGAACCACAAAATCAACCACAACCACAAACTCAACAGCAATCTTCCTCAATATTTGGCAAATTATCTTCGTTTCTGCATCCACAGGTTTTTATCAGAAACAAATTTCGCTTTTGAATTCGATTTTTCTTTTATTAATTAACCTTAACCTTAAAACTAATAATTTAGTAAACAAATATATATTTTAATAAGTATGCTAAAAGCGTTTTTCCAAACTGATCAAATTCATGTTGAACATTTGTTTATTAAGATATGTCTTAAGATAAAAAAAAGGAGTTATTGCGCGCTTGGCATATTCAAAATTAGTTTCAGTCAGTTTTTGGCTCCATTCTTTTGTAGTTTTGCTTCATGATTTAAACTTTAAATGCTCGCTTTATTTTATATTTATATAATATTTGGAGAAAGTTACAAGAGATGCGAAAGCAAATGAACAAACTGAGAGAAGTTTTCCAGTTGCTGGTTGATTTTTACTAGTGTGCGAAAGTTTTGATTCTCGATTTTGTCTTAATTCGAAATCTCGTAGTTGATCCGATTTTTGGTATATTCAGCGTTGACAAACTTTCGTCGTTTTTATATTTTACTGATAATATGTAGTCATAGGTATCGTTAAAACCTAGGTGTTGTAGGTGTTCTTTGAATGTTCATTTTTTAGTCGTTCACACACATTTATCATAGAAACCTTATTGTTTTATGTTCGAACGTTTTTCTGTTTCGTTTACTTTTCCCACATAGCAAGAGAAATTCAATTTTTTCAGAGAGTGGATGGCATTATCGACTCGACTTGTTGTTGCAGCTAGAGCCCCATAATCCCAAAAAAAGCAGATATTCCCATAAAACTATTGGTTGATTGATTGATTGATTATCCTGTGTAGCTGTTTAGGGAACCCATACGTAATTGTTTTATATAATCCATAGGCAGCTGCTTCGCTTATGTTAACTTAAAACCAAAGGCTTGTCGTACATTGGTTATTTTTTTTATAAAAAAAAAATGGCTAACCAAAAAGTACAAAAATTGTCAGAATAGATAAAATACAGAATATCCACTGTTTCACTTGTTTTTACAGATTATTACAGAAATACACAAATATCGCTAGTTATTCTCGAATTATTGCTATAGCCGGCAGTAAATTGAAATGGTTACTTTACTATTAAATTTAGGGGGGTTTTCAGCCGAATGCTGCGCCCAGAAATGTTAACGAAAGAGGAAGGCCACCGAACCCTCAGAACCCTAATCAGCCGTACTATGGCCCAGGTGGACCTCAACAAAATCGTAATCCAAATCAGCGTGGTCCAATGCCTGGCCAAAGAGGTCCTTTAACACAACAGCAGCAACAGCAAAAGAAGGCAAGATTTTTTGTTGCAATGTTCGATTACGACCCGAGTACAATGAGTCCAAACCCGGATGGGTGCGAGGAAGAGTTACCCTTCCAAGAGGGCGATACAATAAAGGTTTGTAATCTTAGTTTATTTTAATTAAAAAGAGCTCTTCTTTGAATCCATTCTTCCAAATCGAGATCAAGTTTAATTCCTTAGCTCTTGATTCAAATCGCATCGGCTTATAGTTGAAATTTTTACTTAACACGCTGATGCAAATGATAGTTACATATTTAGCTTTTGTCTTCATATAAGTATGTAACTCAGCTGTTAGAAATAAATGTTTACGATTCGAATCCTGAAATAAGGAGTTGTCTTCCCTTTTAAGGCTACTAAGTCTGCTAATATGCGAAATTGAGCTAATTCCTTTCGATAAATTTCAGGTATACGGTGATAAGGATCCCGACGGATTCTATTGGGGTGAACTGCGAGGTCGCAGAGGTTACGTACCGCACAATATGGTTACTGAAATCGATGAAAGCCAGGTTGGAGCACAAGGAGGGCCAGGCCCATCAACACAGCAAAGCGTTCGCGGTGTGAGTCGTGATAGATGGGGAGATATCTATGCAAATATGCCAGTGAAACGAATGATTGCACTTTACGATTATGATCCTCAGGAACTTAGCCCAAATGTTGATGCCGAGGTGAGGCCCTAGAGCAGAATATTGTGCAAATTTGGAAATGCATTATTGCACTACATAGATAGTTGATTTTAAGAAAATTAGAATAGAAACTATCTATAGTATCAAAACGTAGTTAGGTTTCTATGAATCTGGCGTAGTTAAATAAATTCCCCCTAAATTATTCGCAGTTTTACAAAACGAATGCTGAATTGAGTGCAGCTACTAACAGATGAATTTTGCGAATAAAACCAACACAAAATTTTTCATGTTTCTTCAAAGCTGCTTTCGACAATATGTATAAGTTGAATCCAGCGCAGTAACTAGGCTTCAGTTTTAGTACTGAATTCAACATATGAATTATATCAAATAACTAAAATTCGCATTATTCAGGTTGTTGTACAATTAAACACTCACCAATTTCTTACTATTAATTTAGTAGTCCTCAGAGGTCGTGGTTATCAGAAGCGCTCATTAATGATTGTGGGACAAAAATTAGGTATGGAAACTTGTTATTTTTGATCCATATGAATCAGGAGTTCAGAATTGGGAACTAAATAGTACTATTAATGCCTAAAATCTGAACAATTTCTTATAAGGTGCTTGTGTCTTTGTGTGAATCTTAAAGGAGTTTGAAAAATAACTATCATATTAGCATATCTACACATATGTATATGCGAAAAAGTGTAGTAGCAGTAATGCATTTCTAAATTTGACTATTCTCATAAGTTATACAGGAGGCATGAATGTTGGGGATGGGCTAGTCGCTGAGTAAGGTGCGATATTAATAAAATATTATGTTGCACCTTGAATTAAGCGATTAGCCCATCATCTAAGTACTGTTAATATACTTAAGGTGAAATTGGTTGGGTTATTCTATAAATAAGAAACAAAATTTTAATCGAGTTATCGACATATGTGGCTCTACCCCGTACTTTTTTTTGCTTTCTCTTCTCGTTCTCTCTTCCATTTCTGCTTAAAACCCAACTGCAGGTGGAATTAAGCTTCAAAACTGGTGAGGTTATTCTTGTCTACGGCGACATGGACGAGGATGGTTTTTACATGGGCGAATTAGACGGGGTACGCGGTCTAGTGCCATCAAATTTCCTAGCTGAAGCACCTGAACAGTATAACAATCAAATGGGACCTGGCCCGACAGCTGCTCAACGTAATCTTAATAATCGTGGCAGAGGGCAGGGTCCTGGAGCAAGAGGACCTCCACCACCACCACGTGATAATATGGTACCTGGTGGAATGAATCAACGTGGACAACCCAGAAAAGGTATGTTAGACTTTGATATATTTACTAAGTACAACAATTTTACATTATTTTAAAAAAGACAATAAATTAGTAAAAAATACTATATATACATTATGTATATAAATGAAAAGTTATAAAATCTACAGATATTTTCGAGATTTTAATATACGGATGGTTGAAGAACGATTTTGTGGGCCTTAAATATGCCTTCAAAAAGAACATGTAAATAATTATTTAAAAAATGTTTAAGAAAATGCATAAAGTATACTAAAGCATAAGCAGTTCAAAATATTTGTTTTGTTGTTTTTATCTTAAATTAACGATACATTTATTGCAATAACATGAATCAAACTCCTCGGTGGACTTAAAGAGTTTAACAGAAATTTAGTACAATTCAATTTTATAATGTATCCTTTAATTCAAAATTATTACGACGTCTTATTTATATTTCTGTAAATAACATTGTATGGACATTTGTTGCCGTTTCTTAAGATAAGGTGGTCGAATGTTACTTTTATTATTTAAAAACAAAATAAAAATCTCAACAATTTTAAAGGACAATTGGGAAATTATCTATGAAATTATATCAATAAAACTCAACTCGACAAATTATGAGCCTCAATCTTTCTTATTTAATGAGTAAAGTTTAACAGAAAGAGGAAAAATTTGAACAAATTTTGCAAATTTTAAATTTATTTCGGAAGTTTAAGTATATTGAAATACCTGAGCTCAGAAAAGATACTTCGAGGTCTTGAAAATCTTACATTATCTGCGTTTAATTTGAGTTTTAGAATCCGAAAAGTCATACACAACAATTTAAACTTTGTCTATTTAAAATTAAAACTAATAATATGCCATTCTTCGAAATTTTTGAGTAGACCATCAGTCTCAAGTTTACATAGCATATAATGTCTTGAATCTAAAGACAAAACACCGTTTAAATCATAAGAGAAAAATTGGATCGCCTTTTATTTACATTTTATTGCAAAATAGCTATAAAGAATAAAAAATATTCTTTCTTCAGCATGACGTCATGGTATTTGCTTTGCTTCAAACTAAAAGAGTCAATTTTCATTAACTTTTTATAGAATGTAAATAAGTAAACAAAAAATAATAACATTTTTATGCATTTTCCTAAAACAACAAATTAAATAAATAAATATAGAGAAAAACGTATTTCCATGGTGCAAATTTAAGGTACAAATGGAAAGGAATCAAATAATGGTACTATTACAATTATTCTTTTGCAATTTCAATACAAAAAAGATAAGCATATATTAGATAATAACTTTTTAACAAAGACCTAAGTTTCTTAAATTACTTTTTGTAAGCTTCATTTCTGTACTCTTCTTATTTAAATCTAAACTCCGTTTTGTCATTTAAACAAAATAACTTCAACGAACCCATGGTTTAAGTTCTTGAAAATATTAATACTATTTTTTATTTTATAAAATTTGGGATTAAAGCTATTTAGATTTAAACAAAAAAATAAATAATTAAACAGTAAACAAAAATAAAGGTATCTGTAACTACAGTTAAGTGTGAAAGGTATTGTGATATGATTTCTGAGTGAAAAGTTGATAAGTATTCAGTGAACATATACAATATATATCTAATTTTATCTAGTATTATTTCTATACATATTATATAGCAGAAAGTATATGGTGTTACAGATTTTATAAATAGAAAAACAACGATTTATAAATAAAACCGGAAGCTTTAAGTGTTAAGTGTGCGCACCATTGAACAAGCTCTTCCTATCTTATCTTTTTTATAAAAACTCACTTTTTATACGTATATAAACTACAAATTCTATTTACAAAAAAAAGAAAAAAACTAAAAAGAAAGTAACATTTAAAAAAAATTATACTTATAAATTTTCGTATAAAATGTATTAAGCGTTGCGGCAAGATTATTTCAAATTTATTTCTTTTAAAGATTTTTATTAATATCTTTACTGTATTTTAGAAAGAGAGATTTTTTTAGCATAAAAGCATTAGTTTTGAGAATATGTAATAATTATATTTACAATTATCCTTATGTTTTATTAAAAAAAAAAAGTATATAAAAGCGTAAGACACGTAAGTAAAATTAATTTTAGTTTTACAGCTCGGGGGATGGTGTTGTTTGGGATCGGCAAACAAATTGCCAATCTACAATGAATGTTGATGACATTTTTGTATTATTGCTTTTTGTTTCTTGTCTATAATTAAGTCCATATAAATATCACTTTGTATTTATTTCTCACATCTGAACATCTTGTATATAATACCAAAATTATACCAGTTTGTTCTTCTATATCCATTTTATTTTTTAAGTTTGGTGTTTCTTTTTAAAGCGAGTAAATGAAAAAATTTTGTATAAAACCAAAAACTATATTTCGTTTTTGTATTTTACCACTCAAATCACGTTTTCTTAGACATCTTTCACTTGAGTTACGTACTGAGAAAGTAAGTAGTATCTAAATGCACAAAATAAACAAACCATTTATTTATTTATTCACTATACACCAAATACTTCATATTTGCTTTTTGTATGAAATGAAAGAAGTAAGACGTGTTAGAATGTTGAAAACATTTTTTACTACAAGTTTTAGGATTAGGATTAGAAATTCAAAATTGAATTTGCTAAATTTTAAGGAACTGTTCAAAATACCTGGCGTTTCTTTTTGAAAATAGTGATAGCTTTTTTGGAAACTTATTTACATAAACATTTTGGTGACAATTTTTCTGACCTACTTTCATAAATTTTTCATCTAACTACTATGTACACATCTCTGCACTTAGCTACCCTAGACTTAAAGATGCCTCCATTCTTCTCTAAGCCTATTACATATTTTGAAAATGGCTGACTGAAGAAAATAACTGAAGCATTTTCATTGTTGGTATGAATATTTAATTATTGCGATGCTTTTAATATCTCCTGAATATGTTCCAATATCTTATCAAAAGGTACAAAGCAGTGAAATACATGTACATATGTATGTATTTGGGGTTTTAAAAACTGTTGCCAAAATATATAACTTTCATATTCGTGTTTATTCCAGATTTTTTTCATTGGAATTATTGTATCTAAAAGTCTTCATGTTTTACAATTGTAAATAGTTTGCTTGAAAATGATGAACTATAGTTCTGTTCTCTTCTTCTGAGGCGAAGGACTCTGCAGTACATCGCATCAGTTCATAACAGTTTCATTTTGCAACTAAATTTGATATTTATTAACTATATCTTGTCATTTTGATTTTCCCAAATTATAGAAACACTTATTAACCATTTAGAAAGTATATTAAAATCTCTAATAATTTTTAGGGTTTGGTATTTGTTTAGATTAGAGTATCATTGGAAATATGTTCTTACTTTAGAATTTTCAAGTTATGTTTTCAAAAACTTTAAATAAATGAAATGGTTTGTGTACACAACAAACAGCCGTAAGCAATAAGTTTAGCACAACATAACACATTTTGCGAAAATGCACATAAATTTTTCAAAAATATCATCTCAATTATTACAAAAAGTCAAATTTGAGAAAATCGACTTCATTGTAGATTGGCGTTTCCAAAATAAGCCCTAAATCGATGAGTTAGAGTACAATAAAAAATATAAAACAAAATTTAGTTGAATTTCTTGGACTTGCCGAACGCCAAAATTGAATAATTTAAATAGAGAAAATGATAAATTATAAAACTTATGAAACCAAATAAATAGGAACCTTTTTTTAGTTTTTTTCTTTTTTTATAAAAAAAATTTTTTACGTGATTTGCTCTGCTGTGGTAAATGTCAAGTCTTCATGTTGTTTGTTGCTAGATGCTCGCCCTACTTCCCCTACACTGTTAGACAACACGGGCCACCCTGCCCCCGATCACCAAACGCAGGTAACTAACTCTATCTCTAACTATCGCAAAAAAATACATTAACCGCATTTTCAAATTAAAATTATTTTGAAAAAAAAAATTAAAAGAAATTAAAATTTATTTTCGAAAAAAAAGGTTACGGACATTATAAAAAAATAAAATTTGAGCAAAACAAAAAAATTTTTTCATATTCCACAAAATAAAATTCTTTTTTTATAATATTTAAAAAGAGAAATGTATGTGTCATCAACATTTACAGTAATGTTTAGTTGAAGAATTTATTGAGAAAAATCATAAAGTTCGAATTATATACGTTTTTTAAACAAAAAAACACACCCACCTGCCCACTTGGTTTTCTTTAGTGGAATTCATTTTTCTGTTGATACAACTAATTCATTTTTTCGTTTTCTTTGTTGTGTTTTTTCTATAGAGAAAAAAAAAATGTTGAAATGTTTCTGTTGTTAACGTTCAATTTTTGTTGTTTAAATTTGTTCAATTAATGTGCTCGAAGAATAATAACAATAACAATGTAGTGAAGAAGTACCCGTAGAATTAAAAGTTGTCGTAAACCTTTCTCTCTTCTCACTAAAACCGCATTCAGTCCGTTTCATATAAAAACTTTTTTAATAAAGTATAACAACATCATCGTTTTCCTCTGCATTCAAAATCTATTTCATGTTTCATTTCTTTAGAGATTTCAAAACATTTTAAAGGAAGATTGCAGTGACTTTTAAACTGACCAACTTAAACATAGTAAAGTGTTTTTGAAAATAGACTTCCCTGTAGTTTGTAGATTTCAAAAACTGTTTAGTACCTTACGTAGTACCAGTTACTAGAAATTGCTGATTTTCAGACCAGACCTTCTCTGAAATGCTCCTCCTTCTTAGTTTGATTGCCATATAATAAATTAGTAAATTTATAGATTTTGTAAGCTCAGGGTAGTTATCTGTTGGCTAAATAAGTAAATAAATAAATAATTATTTATTATGTAGAACATGAAAGAATTGTATAACAAAAAATGTGGCAATTAAACATTTTATTTTAGTTATGAGACCAACAACAAATTGAGGACTGTAGCGTTGTTAGTTATAAAAGTTTAAAGAATGCTTATTATGGTCTCTAATATTCTCCCTATCTCATAAATTCATATTTTCAAAATTTCTAACAAAATCCTAAACTACATTAACACTGATCGTTCTTCAAATTAGTAAAGTTAAAACAAATTAAAACTTTAAAACAAATCAGTGTTATCTGAAAAATCCCTTCGTGCTGTTAATATACCCCAAGAAAGCACATTATTCTTCCTAATTTTCCTGTCTTTAGATTCACTTCTTTGTAGCTTCAAGTATTCTTTTCTAAACACAAAACTCTGCCACTTGCTTTTTGTTCATTTTATCTAAGTTCATTCATTTGATACGAAATTCAAAATGTTCAGAATAGTGTTAATCGAAAATAAAATTTTCACACCACAGAACTCTCAAAATGTCCGTACAAAAGCGGGCTAGAAAATTTCAATACATTTATTAAAAATAATATTTTGTTTTAAAAATAAATTTATTGTTTTTGGTTTTTTTAAAATTAAAATTTTTTACACTGTATATTGTTTTCTTTAGTTTTGCAATATGTGTTAATTTTTAGTTTTAGGAGAATGAAAAAAAAACTGTCTTACAATATAAGAGAACACTTGCTGTGTGTATGCAATTTTTAAGTAATTTTTGCATTAATTGTTATTCACTGGGCTAGATCTACGACTTTATTACTTATGATAATTTCATCAATAAAATATGTTTAGAATTGTATACTATAGCAAAACTCATAAATGAAACGAGCTTAGGAGATTTAACCAAACATAATTTCTTATCTCATCTACATCCAATAACTGAAAATCAATACAGATGTTAAAGAACGTATACAATGCTGTCTTCTAAAATAAAGTGATGATTCTTCGGGGAAATAATTGTTAAAAGTAGCTATATATCAATTTGATAGAAAAGGCACTACTTATATTTTAACATGGGAACGAAGTGAAAGGATACGCTAAATAAAATTAATAACTACTTTTCCAATTTTTGCGTTAAACAGCGGAATTGAACAAAAATTTGTTCAAGTAAATGTTTGAGAATATATATGTATTAATCCTCACAAGTTGTTTTGTTCTGGACTACATTGTTGGGGATTATTCCTTTTCCATAATTTTAAACCGTAAATATTAACTACCTGTTTATTTTGATATAAATATTCCAGTTTTTGAATAGTTTGATTATCGAAATTGTATGCACTTACGTTTTCTTTACAAAGAGAAAAATATAGTATATTGAAACAAATAAAAAATTAGAATCGACACTACAAAGTGATTTTCGTATTAAAATTATAGCGAAAAGTCTTAGATTGAGCCCAGAAGTAAGTTAAATATTGTTTACACTCAGCAAATTAAACAAAACTACAGTGAAATCACCAAACTAAAAAGGCATTGTTCCACTTTAGACCAAAAATATATATTATATCAGAAAAACGATGAAGAAAAAATCGAGAATAACACAAAAAAAAAATCAAAAGAGGGCGAGCGAATGTGCACGCTTTCATTAATGCAAAACTATTAATACAATTTTTCAAAAATGTAAAAGCAAAAAAATTCTTCAAAGGCGACTTTGTTTAAATGCACTGCCAAAATAAAATATTCTCACGAGTGCCATTTTAGTATAGTTGTATTTTTTAAATCACAATCACTAGTCTAAAAATTGCTTTCCACAAGGACACCTTTTTTAGTAATATTGTAGTAAATTAAAGTAAAATTATGTAATGAACAGAGGAGACGTACATATGATAAAGCTACTGTTGAAGGTTGTGGAACAGTGGTCTATTGTTTGATGTATCCAAAAACTAACATTATATTGATTGGATCGTTCATTATATTTTAATATAAATATTTAGTTTTTTGTGTTTGTTATAGGGAGTTACACAAAAAAACTCTTAGGATTTTCTTAGTTCTTTTATGTTCTATACTTTCAAAAATATTTTAGTTTTCACGAAATAAAACGGGCAGGGTCAAATCAATACTTAAACCATAAAACACATAATCTTAGCAAGTAGACCAGAAATAAGCTCAGAAGATCAGACTCTACAATACAGTTTTGTTGTTGAATTCTGACTATAAAAACGTTTAATACTTTTAATATTAGACATAGGCATAATATTGATAAACCTAAGATGTTAATAACATTCATCTGAATTTATTGCTGGTCTCTAACAGTACTATACTACAAAAACAATAAACAAAAACACAATGTAGTGCGTGCCTTATATCTTTCTTACTAGTAGTAGATATAGTGAAATTAGAGTGATAGAAACTGTTTGATGTGCATACATGCAGCTCTTTGCTCTTTCCCAACTTATTAATTTTTTTTTCAAAATGAATTAAAATGCTTCGTATATGCACATAAACAACGAATGGATATCATCACATTTCGAATAATTGGCATTTTCTTATAAACAAAGATATCTTGCATGAAATTTTGAATGAGTCTGTTTGTTTCTGAGAAAACTATTATAAGTGAAATACTAAACTACATTATATATATTCCCTTTTCCTACTTTGGCTATATAAACAATCTCTTTCCTCTTCTATACATATTAATAATATCTATATAACGTAAACTAATATCTCCATTTTATTTTATACTATGTAGTTATTAGTTTTAGTGTAGTTGGAATATATTTGTTTTTGGTTTGGTATTTTTGATATTTAAGACAAAATCTGCTTTAAAAGGATCTTGGAAATAATGTAAATATCTTTCCAGTTTTAGAAAATCAAATGACCATATATAAAATTTAATTTTCAATATTCTTTTAATGCAGGTCAATTATTTTCCTTCAGCTTGCATTTAGAAAATTTTTATATTTTAGAATAAAAAGCGAAAGAGAGTCGTACAAAAGTATCTAGAGAGAAAAAAAATTATCAACACAAGACAGTAAACAAAAAAAATGAGTAAAGAAACTTTTGAATGTACTTAACAAAATCTTAATAAATCTTTTAAAATCTGCATTAATCGCTAAAAGAATCGGCAAGTATTTTTAAATACATTCAAAAGTAATTGTTTTAATAAATTCTAATTGGTATACGTAAGAATTAAAAAAAATATATATATATCAAAGCATAAGTGGTGAAAATTATAAACATTGAGAAAAAAAGATACAAAACGAAAACAAAATCGTAAAGTTTAAAATATAAAAAGAAAACATATTTTTAAAGTCAAGTGTTACATTTTTTCGTTGAAATGAATATATATTATATATTATATATATACAACCAAGAAAGTTCTTTCACAATAATTCAGTCGGTTGTTTTTTACCTTGAAATTTTATATGAATTTACTAAACATTTTTTAGATTACCTTTTTTGCACTTTTTATTGAAAACGTTAACTTGTTTTTTGCCATATATTTTCGATTAACTTGGAATGTATATGCAAACGAGAAAATAAAATAAAAACAATTTTAAAATGAGTACTAAAACTTCGGAAACGGTTATTTTGATTATTATTTTAAAAAAAAAACAAATCAACACATCTTCTGCCATTTTAGTCGCGAACTGTCGAGATATTCCTAGGCCTAAACTATGTCAGAATTTGCCAAATTTCTATAATTTACAACAGAATAGCTCTGCTTTATGATAAATAATCTAATTTACATATATTAAATAAATAAATGTAAAAGATAGTTAAACAGATTTAATCTTTAAGTTATATCAATTTATATAACTGAAGGATTCGATCTGTAGGCATACTTTCTTAATTACACTAATTAAAATTTTTTTACTGTTAAGCTGTATAATGCTCCAGGGTTATTTAGACAATCTCTTATACTCAAGATAACCTGCAAGATGAAATTGTAACTTTCTTTACATAGAAAACTGTTGTACAAAGTGATCACTACGAAAAATTATTTTTATCAAGAATTTATGGTCTAAATCAGGTCTCGATATCGTCAAGAAAAAGGTTTCTGCTCTAGGCTAAGTTTAGAAAAGAAATGAATTTTTAAATTTATCCAAACTGTTATACCGACTCTAGAAAAGGCCTCAACAACGGCTGATAATCGTCGCTACTTCTACCTGGTTTTGGTTGTAGTGCCCTAAAAAGGTGGCATCGATTACAAAATGTATATTTGTTTTGCAAAATATTATAGATGGCGACACCACAACTGTAAGCATACTCAACGAATTATTCAATGCTCAAAAGTTATTTTAACCGCACTTAAAGGGCATCGCTTAGTTGATTTTAAAAGCAGGTGCTTGGTTTAATTGTTGTTTATTTGATAAAATCTGCTAAATGTTGAACAATTTTTCATTAGAATAGTGTCACCTTTGTCCCCCCACCCTTCATCGCAAGTTAAAAGTAGTGATGTTGATTAGTCGTTGCGTTTAACGGATACATTTAGATGTGTTTTTTTTTTTTTTGAATTAGAAGATAAAACAAAGTTGTGAAGAAAAAGTTTATTAGTTTTGCATATCCATTCCATTAGAACAAATTGCTCAAATATTATATCCATTTTTTTACCAAAAAAAAAAGATATTACATTTTAAAAGAAACAAAAAAAAAGATTATCTTTGAGTGGGTTGGTGGGTTTTAATTCGGACTAACAAAGCACTGCGATTTTTAGGGGATACAGGGGAGAGGCGGGATGATCGGTCGAGGGATCGGGATAGGTGGTAATATGGGAATGCAACAGCAACAACAACCTCTACAACAGCAGCAGCAGCAACAACAACAGCAAGGTATGCAGCAGGGTATGCAGCAAGGTATGATGCAGCCGGGCATGATGCAGCCGGGCATGCAGCAGCAACAACAACAGCAGCAGCAGCAGCAACAGCAGCAGCAGCCGCCAACAACAACACAATCATCTGGAGGTCTTCTATCAGGCGCAACAAGTTTACTGTCTGGTGCTACACAGGCTGCAACTGGCGGCCTCTTTGGTAGTAAACAGCCCCCAAAGGGTGTCCCAGTTGTTCCGCAGCCGGGGATGCAGCCAATGCAGCAGCAACAGCAGCAGCCACAGCAACAGCAGCCACAGCAACAATCATCAGGTTTTGGTGGACTCTTCGGTGGCGGTGGCCAACAGCAGCAGCCGCAGCAGCAGCAACAGCAGCAGCCGCAGCAGCAGCAGCAGGGACAAGGGCCAAATTTCATGCAAAAAATGACTGAGATGGCAGCACCTGGCGGTGATATCTTGTCAAAAGGCAAAGAGTTAATATTTATGAAATTTGGCCTAGGTGGCAAATAACCCTGGCCACGTAGTAGCCCACCAATAACAAAACTGTTAATATCTATTATCGTGAAGAGTTTTGTTATTAATTGTACCATAAATAGCTATTGTAACTGTACTCTTAAATTAATTAATAATGATAACACTGAAAACAATAATAATTGTAATAAAACTGTACATGATGATAATATCATTCATTTATTTTTGTTACGCACATATTTTCTGCTGTTGTCGTTGACCAGTTCCAGTATGAATTCCTCGTATATATTAACAATAACTAATGATAATGGTAATATTAATAATTATTATTACAATACATTTATAAGCATATTCAAATTAAACAATTATGATAAATCGCATCTCTAGCACAAGGAACCACTCCCTCGTTAAAATATAAATAAAATACAAAGCAAAAAACCAAAAAAAAATTACTTACAACAAAAACAAATAAAAAGAAAGACATAGGAGCTGAGCGACATTTAAAAGATAAAATAAAAATATAAAAAAGTAAGAGGAGAAATGATTAAAAAAAAACTGAGTAAGTAAACAAAAATCTTAAAAAAATATTGTAAGAATTATTAAAGTTTAAAACTAGATAACTACGAGGAGAAATGAAAATATTTATAATCTTTAACTGTATTTAAAAAAACAAAGGAATCAATTTTATTTGAATATAAAGAGAAGATGTTTTATCAGACATGGAGACATTGTTGAAAGTTATTTCTTATAGTTAAAAAAGGGAAAAAACATATAGAATATATAAAAATGCAAAAGGTAACACACACTATACATAAACACGTTTAAACTTCCTTTAAAACAAAAGACAGCGTTGCATCCCAACAAAACATTAATCAAAAACCAAAGCATTTACATTAATTCACTACTTCTAATTTTTTATTTTGAAATCTATTCGAAGTTGTGTTGAGAAAACAAAACGTATCTTTTTGTGGTATATAGACAAGTTGTGTAAGACAACAATTACAAATGATACCAACAAACAAACAAACAAAACAGGAGAACAGGAAACAAACACGTCAACTATTAAACGCGGGCAAGACAAATGATTAATTTATAAATAAATTTACAACAACAACAAAACAAAACACACAGAAGATTACAAAGCAACATATGTAAATATATAAGTAGGCTATGAATTATTGTTACTATTATGAAATTTATTAAAAGAAATTTATTGCGAAATGGAAGGTATGCTTTGAGAAAGAGATGGGTAGCGAGAAAAAACTGAAAAAACAAGCAAAATATTCATAAAATATAAGTAACCTTTAAAAATTACATAAATTGCAAAACATGGCGTAAAAAAGAACGTATCGGTATTTATCTATCTTCTAAACGTTGATAAAGAACTCGCTTTAATTTTTCTATTTATGAACTTTCTCTCTGAACGTTAAAACGTGGACTATCGAAATTTTTACTATTTTATCGTGTTTCGAACAAATAGCCAGCTAAATTCTCTCAATAAGCGTATTCTGATGCAAAAAAATAACAACATTTAAAAAAAACATCACGTACTGGTAAGCGCATATTATTGAATTGGGAAAGGGGTATGGTGAAAAGCCTAACCAGGATCGGCGCCCTAAGCATAAATCCTTAAGGGACTGCATATAGCAAAGGGATCATTAGAAGAAAAAAAAGTAGTTATCAAATTGTCTCAATTTAAGTAATGAAAGAGGGAATGAAATTGTTGTGTAAATTGAAACCAATGGAATTTTTTTGTTTCTTTAATAAGTCTAACCTTCTATAAATTCCCTACTTCTTTTATGAAATGAGCGGCTTCTAATTCACTCTTGTTAAAACAAATTTCAATGGATTTTATCTTTGTAACAAGTTTTCTTTGTTATAATCATGTTTATAATATTTTGTGTTTAAAGACTCTATTACTTACAATTCTAGCTGCTTGATTTATTTTTAATATAACATTTTATTTTATTACTTCTACCAGCTGTCTTGAGTTTGATGATATTTTCCACTTTTATAATTAAGCTTAGATCGATTTATTGAAATCAAATCCAATAACTTTAAATATCCTTATCAAGATATCACTCAAACTGCCATTACTAGCCTCTATATTTTTTTTTACCGACCAGACAACACACGATGACCTCAAAATAATAGCAATAAAACTTAGAAGATGAAAAAATAATATAACTTTAACTCCAAGCTAGATAAAAAGTAATAAACACTTTTTGAGTGAAACATTAACATTCTGCATACATATAAAACGTGAATAATTTTAAGCTTATTCTTAAAATGGGCATAACTTACAATAAGTCCTTAATAAATTTAAATTGAAAGGAAATTCTGTGTAGATGATCCTTAAAAAAATTTTAATTTAGTTATACATAGTTATATTAGAAAAACGTTGCAAATTATTTGATCAACAAGTTTTTTTTAACAAGAGAAATAAGCCAAGCTCCCAATGAAGTCATGGTAAGATAAATTACTTCCGTAGGTCCCAAGATGAAAAAAAATCTTTTGTCTGTCCATTCATTCCTGTTGTGTATATTGTAATGTAACCACATCTAGGGGCAATTATTTCATAAAATATAGTTTAAATAGTGTCAGGGCTTGCATTGCGTATATAAAACCTTCGGAAATAATATAAAAACACCTATTTTTATAATCAATTTAGAAATATTTTAAAAAATAGGAGAATTTTTGCGTTAAACCTAAGTAGTCTTCAAATTTGGCTCTCTACCGCGCTCTGTAGAAATACTAAACTACTTGTAAAAAAATTTTGGGTTCAACATCCACCGACTGTGGCAATCCACGAATAGAATTTATCGCAAGTAACTAAAATTAGCACTATCCTGAACCTTAACAGTCAGAAAGTCCGTTCCTCACAGTGAAATGTTAAAATATTTTTTTCTACCCAGAATTTCTTTACAAGTAGTAGAGTTATTTTTGTAGTGTCGCTAAAATCGTGAACTCTTACGATGATATTTAATTTTAATCAAAATCTAAGTGAAGGAATACATTTTCCTAGTTTATTAATACAATTATCAAAGAATTACTTAAGTTAACAAAAGGAAGTAAATTCTTCAATTCTAAATCTCTCTCTTCATCGTGTTAACACAAAAAACTAAAGCCTCTAAAACGCCTTAATAGTTCAAATTCAAAATGTTTCGTTTCCAAAAATGAAAAAAAAGTGAATGAAAAATCAAAACTATTTTTCATTCATTTGTAATTTATGTAATAAAAATGTATGTTTCCATAGCTGTGATTACAGCAAATAGTGTAGGAATATAATCGTAGCTCTCAGTTAATGAAAAACAATCATGTTTTTAACACTTATTTAAATTTAAAGGATGTTATTAAAAAATTTTGTTCTTTTTTAATTTGTGTAACCGCGAGGTGGTAATGTGATTATAAATTAAATGTTAGTACAAATATATCCTGTAAAATTTTTAATTTTTATGTAAAAAATCTTCATAAGTCCAAAAGCATCTAATATTTGGTAGAAAAATGATGCATGAGGGCAAAAGATCTTTGGCTAACATTGTTAGCAAATGTACCTTATTCTTTTTCGAAAATCTTACTTTTGTATGTCAAGAGGGCATGCACTTAGCAATGATATCAGTGTAATTAGTAGATACATAGTTAACATATTCAGCTACAATTTTCCAGAAAATTTGTTTCGGTTTATATTTAAAAAAAATTCATTTCAGAGGGTTTTCCAATTATTTAACTAAGTATTATTTAATGATAAGAAGTCAAGGTGTGGTGAGGGACTTAAATTCCAAAATAATCTGTATCTGTAGACGCATAATACTAAAATTAAGCATTATCTAACCTACAGCAGATATGAGACAGACAGATATTTTTTTAAGATGAAATATGATAACCAGTTTTATTATTTATTTATGGTACTCTCCTTTGCTTCCTAATATTCAGTGCACTGATTACAAAATCAATTTAGCCAATTAGTTATGTAACAAAAAATCTTAGAAGGGAAAAGGTCGGTCTTCGATAGTTTGGGTTATACCAACAAAGTTATCGTTTCTCATCATACGAAGAATCTTAAACATCTAAAACGTAAGCAAGAGTATGCGATATTTAATCTATTTTAGATTGAAAACAGGGAGTCTAAAGTGATGAAAAATATTCATGACTTCTCTCGCTTCTGCATATCTTCTTCACAATCCCTTCAATTTACTACTGCTTCCTCAGAACTCTCCCAAATATTGTCCTCACTGTACAAATTATGATATCATAAAATTACGACCAGATAAGCAAATAACTGCTAAGATAAGAAAATTTAATCACATTCGGTTTCATCCGGCCAAGTCTTCCTGCAGACCTTCCTCCCTTATTTAGGTGCTATGTCAGTATTAATCAAAAGAATATGCGTCGGATAAGTCTCAGGATGTTTAATAAACGTATGTAGGTACATGCCCTTAAATCTCAATCCCTTTTGAAAGTTCAACAATGGTATATATAAATAAAATGAACGATTTTTGCATTTTCAATAAGTTCGCGATATTTGTGTTAATTATGAAAATATAATTATATCGGAAAGCTATAAGAGAAATTGAAGTAGGACTGAATAATAAACAAAGCAATAATGCAGAATAGAGGAAACAAAATATTGACTGTTGCAGTAAAATCATCTAATAAAAGAATATTAAGTATTTTGACTTCTACACAGTTTTTATTGAAGAAAAAAAATGATATACATAAACAAAGGAAACACATCATTTAATGAAAAGAAACAACAAAAGAACACTACAGTACCCTCTAAATTAAGTAAAAATGAAAAAGAAGAGTTCTAAATTGCATAAAGAGCACATCATAAATAAATAAATTAAAAAATATTTAAAAAAAGTAAATAAAAAAAAACACACAAAGACTTTTCCCGAGAGAGCATTTTAAAAGCACTGATACACTTAAGTACATTTGTTGTAATATTCTCTTATTTAAAAAAAAATATAAAAGTGAAAATCAAATTAAAAGGGAAAACATACAATAAAAAGATATTTATTCCGGAGAATTTTTTTTACGAAAGAAATTCCAAGTCAGGATCAACAACAAAACAAACATCCTGTGGTATCAACAAGAATAAAACGCAACTAGGAATTATACAAATAGTGAAAAATAAAGAATGTTAATAAGAAAACAAACGATGAATAACAAAACAAATTAAATTCTAGCTTTTTGTGTGCGTTGTGAATATGACTGACTGATGAGTGAATTTATATGAAAAAAAAGCGTAAATAATTTATCATATAAAAGAAAGTTTAAATGGAATAAATACGCGGACATATCATTTATATAACCCCGCGTTTCAATTTTTTCCGTTCGATTTATTATTGAACTGTTTAAATAATTCTTATCGTTTATTAGTTTAAATTTTATATTGAAGAGCAAAACTTATTTTTACCGAGGAACACAAATGTTATCGTTAATACTATTGAACAATAGGAACAAAATATAGAAGCCAGAGAGAGCGAACAGAGAGATTAGGCGGAGGATGATAAAGGTTATAGCCCTGTTGAACACTTCACATATTATACACACAAAAATATATCAGCAGTACAGTACACCCCGGCATATTTTTCCTAAATACTTAAATACTAGGAAAGCGATAAGTATTCACTAAAAAACCAACAAATATAAAGGGAAAGTAAAACATTATAAAACGCTTGATAACGTACAGCAAAATTTTTAAGCTTCTTTTTATCTCAGCAGTGAAAACAAATGACAAAAAAAACAAAATAAACAAAGAAAACATAAAATAAAAGCTTTAAAAGATTATAAACTAATTGTAAAAAAAAAATGAAAAAAAAAATACAAAAAAGAAAAGTATAAACATTAACAGAGAAAAACAAGCAAAATATGTGAATAAAGAAAAATATGAAGATATTGTTATGGATTCGCTTCCTTTTTAGTGTTCTCTATCCAATTTTTCATTAATTCAAGTGTTTTTTGAAATCCTTTCTAGTTTTTTTCTATATCCCGAAAACAAACTGAATAAAGAATACTATTAACAAATGAATTTGTATAGTCTTTTATTTTCCAATTCATTCATTAATTTACAAACTCCAGTAAGTTTCTGTAATTGTAGTCACCGACGCCCCAAAGTTATCCAGGGTGTAGGTGAATGTCCATAAATTTGTTGTAAAAATCAAAGCTTCTCCTTCGTTAATGAAAAGTTGATGTTCCCCACAAATGTCCGCGCAAGGCTCCTTCGCCTTCAGAGTAACAAATAGTTGTCCTTTTATTTGCCGAACAATAATCAAACCATCCAGAAACAATTCCTTACTGAAATCTCCAAAATTGTTGGATAATAACACCCAGCTGGAATAGAATGGCTCCAAATGCGGTGCGTAAAAATATGGTTTAGTAATAAATCTCCGGGAATCTTTCACCGCATGGAATTGGCAATTTCTCAGTTGGAAGAACCACTCTGTGTCCTTATCCTGACCATCAGCAAGGAGCAATAATTCTTCAATATTTACGAACTCTGTAAGCATCAAATTGTTTTCAACGTCGCACGGATCGCTGTCGATGAACTTTTCAGCACTCCTCATATTTGCAAGAAATTCTCTAAAATCTTTAGGTTGATGAGAATCTGCTATTACAAGAGGAAGTCCTTTATTCAAGTATTTCTTTTGAATTTCACCAAACGTTATGTTTTTCAAAACATCAATTTTATCTATAAATAATAACAAAATCAGATACAATAATTACTTTTAGTAATTATCAGGTTGACAAGATAGTCTTGCATCAATAACGCTTGATTTTATATTTTATGAACACAAATATTTCTGCTGCTTCTAAAAGAGGACAGATAAAACATTAGTTTTTTCTTTAGGATATTTTAAAACCAAATTCTAATTATTTTATTTTATTTAATCATTTTTCACGGACTTTTAACTATTTCTTCAAAAACATGTTCAGATTTTACGCCAAGAAAATTAGAAGAAATTTTGATACTGTGGCTTTCAATATATTTTGATAAATTAATTTTGTATGCAGATCATCTCAGCCAACCTGATTTTAATTCTAATACCATATCGTTCGCATAGAATGCAATTCTTGGGATCTGCGATAAATGTGTCTGCTGCCGTCTTAGTAGCTTCTGGTTTTGTGTAAGACGGATTACTTATCAAACACTTTGCATTATACAAAGGTCTCCAATCCCAGTAAGGTAGCAGTTGAATCAACGCCTTCCTGCCAACAGCGCTTAAAACCCACGAAACAGTTTCAAAGGTAGTACACAGGTAAATCACAAACAAGAAAACACTCAGAACAATTAAAACCTTCTTCAATTTTGCCCGTCTAATATAACTTTGTAACGGCCCACAAATTTCTTTCTGAATTTGAGCTTTACTTAAGCCCTGTTTTCGGCAGGATTCCAAAAATTCGGAAAACTCCTTATCAAGAATCTCTCTTTCTTTTAACGTCATAGTTCTTTTTGCGAGGACAACTTAAAAGTAACTAACCATCAGGACGAGAGGAACAACAGAGCATTTGTTGGAAACTTGTTGCTCGTACTTTGCGCAGCTCTAAAGCAATTTTCTATCACATTGGGCGCCAATTGAATTTTCTAAGGATGCTGATTGTATCTCAGGATGCCATAAAAGAAGTGGGTGGTGTATGTCGCATTGTCTCCCTTCACATCTGCGTTTGGGCGGAATAAGCTTAATGTAATTTATAAATTTTATGGGTTACTGCGGGCGAGTAATAGTCTCAGAAGGGGATCTTAGAATCTATTGATTTTTCCTAACAGTTAAAATTTGTATGGTTCAATGATCAAGTAAGTAATTATATGATATCTATAGTAAACTAAAAAATTAAATCATATTTTTCTGCGACATCACCGATATAAATTATATGTATGTATTTAGAATATCTTAATATAATGTAGATTTTATATTTCGTTGCATCACCTTTTCGAGTTAAGATTTCAATATGTAGTACTTTTATTATTAAAAATTTTAAAATCTTTGTAGGTATATACATATCTCATGAGTATTTCATTTTTTTGCAACACCATCATAAGGAAAACTATGAAAAATTTATCAGAATATGGTTTAATTTAAACTCTTTTTTTTTAACTTGAAATGGAAAAACAAGAACTCATGCTCAAGAACCCTTTAATGTGAGACATTAAAAGTTTTATATAGCAGTAAGTTCTACATACATGTTCTTAAACTTAAATTATCAGTTTTGAATTGCACGGAACATATTCAAGACTTTTCGAAATATTTTTAATGGACCTTCCGTTCTGACCGACGGACCCTTAGATCTGATACCCACACAATCAACTTCGATATATAATTATTTACCATTTAAAACAGAGATTAAAGACTAGAGTTGAAAAATCAAAAATATTGGGCAATCCATCCCAGAGGAGGACAATAAATTTTATTTCCCTTGATAAGCCTCCCGATAAATGATTCCTGTAATGTCTGTCCCAGGAAAGAGAATTAGGAGTCGCCAAAGGGTAGGAGAATTTAGAGTCCTTTAATAGACCCGCTCGAAGCATCGAAGACGAATAAAATATTTTTTTAGGGCGCGTTGCAATGAAGGGTAGACTAACTTCTGCAAAATCCGCTTCATACGTAAATTTGAACATTTTTTATAAAGTGAAATCATTTTCCTTTTTGAATACTATAAGGAGTTTTTTTTTAAAGCGTAATTTCAATTTTTCCAAAAGTTCTGAACTGAAAGACTATTGAATTCTTGATTTCAAATTTAGTACGAATTTAAATTAGTAAATCTTACTTAAATCTTACAGAAACTGGAACATTTCCACATTTAGTTGGTATTTTTTTTAAAATAAATACTACTTTAAAAGTTTTTTCATGTTTTCCACTAATTTTGGGTGTAGGAGAAATATTTTTCTTATTTTGTATTTAAACTGTTAGTTAATTCTATATTTCTCGAAAACCTGAGCTATGTGAATATGTTATTTTTTTAAGGAAAAGTATAGTTAATTTTCTTAAATCAGGAAATATTCGCAAAGCAACGAAAAAATTACTTTATTTATTTAGAATTTGGTTGTTGGTAGGTGATTTACTCAATTATTTCAAAATAATATCCATTCCCGATATTTCAGAAGATAATTTTTGTTTTAAAAAATAGTCGTTATTTTTAACGCAATATAGACAGCATGATAATACGTAATGTTTCCCAGATTAGATAAATATCAATAAGAAGCATATAAAAACACTTTACTTCCAGAAATATTCACTCGCAGCTCGTAGTATAAACCAACCTTGGAAGCAGGTTATAAAATGAAGTAGCATTGCCATACCAAAACCTCAGTGCACATTGAAGAAC
The DNA here is from genome assembly GCA_959613345.1 of Tolmerus cingulatus. NCBI lineage: Eukaryota > Metazoa > Arthropoda > Insecta > Diptera > Asilidae > Tolmerus > Tolmerus cingulatus. The sequence continues at coordinate 41,515,069 of OY390709.1, forward strand.
TGTCAATGGATCTGACATTCGTTTGTGCATTTCTTTAAAAATAAAGTATTGTTTTCAATTTTTGCACAATGGATTGCACTGTGCAAGAATATTTGGGTATCAATATTTTAAATAATAAGGTAAGTTTGTAGGCGTAATGTATAAAAAAGAAAAGGTGTAACCATTGTACTTAAATTTAGCAAAAATAGCGAGAGGGTACAGTACAGCGCAATTTTATAATTCATTTTTTGTTGTTTCATGATTTTGGTTAATTCAAAGCACAAATTCTTAAATGATTATTAAATATACATATTTGGTGTTATTAAAAAGGTTGCTGGGTATAATGAAGCATTTCAATGAATGGAGCGCATCACTTACAGTGGGGCACACACTTCTCTGTTTCAGGAAGATTCAACTTTTTCTTAATATTACAAGATTAAGATTTTCCCCATTTTCGGCAATTTCAGATATTGAATGTAGATTTGTCAGACTCTCTTAGTCCTGCCCACAAACTCGTGCTTTTGAAGTACATGCAGCTGAATGCGGATTTTATGCAAAGTAAGTAGCCTTAAGAGTCTTAGAAAAAGTTTTGTATTTAAATTGGTCCTGTCGATCCGCCAGATCCACAAATGTACCCAAGATTACGAGACCAAGTTTGCAGAGAACTGAATAAAATAAATGAATATAATTCCTCAGCGGATTGGATTAGCCTTATGAAGACCTGGGTGGAGATTGTCAGGGAAAAATATGTAGGAGTAAAATATCCTAGGTAAAGCGTTTTTGAAATACTGAACACTCTGGGCGCAGACCTTCTGATTTATTTGCAAGAATAGGATTGAAACGATCTTGAGCATTTTTATATATGTAACTAACTTTTAAACGATTAAACATAGCAGGATATATTTTGTGAAATTCTTGTACTGTAGGATCCCGTAAAGTAGCTTTTTAATATTAATATCAAAACAGAATATATTAATATTATTAAACTTTTAAGTAAAACTTTTATAATATACCTAAGAAATTCAAAATCTTCTAAAGTGATAGAAACTGGAAAAATAATTTTGGGTAAAATGCCCCTATCTGCGCTCGGAAAGTTAAAAATTTCCCTAATCCATTCTTCATACGCAGAATACGTTACAGCTTTGGTGTGGAAGACTTCGAACTGCTAAACCTGCTAGATCAGGACAAATTACTCGTATAAAATCCATTTTTATTTTAAAATGCATATAATATATAACTTAATACCCTTTAGATGGAGCCAACAACTCCAGAGTTGTCGTGCATTTTAGATCACCTAGAAATAGCTCACAGTTCTCCTAAAGTGTGGCTAACAATTGCAATGGAATTGGAGGCGTTAGGTAGCCAACTGTACAAAGCAGAACAGTGGAGAAAGGTGTAATCGTAACCACTTAACAACTTCTAAATTTTGCAACAAATGGTCTTGTTTTGAATTTACAGATATTTGAGAAATGGATGAATAAAGTTAAAAGAAAAAACCAAATCCTTGACGATTTAGAGCTGGGAACTGTTGACAAATATAACTTCCTAAATCCATTAGAGCAAAGACTACTAGAGTTTTTAGATACAGTAAATTCCTTCGCAACAATAAATAAAGAATTTATGTGTCGAATTTGCTTAGAAAGTAAAAGTGAGAATATTAAGGAAATTACCGAAATGACTGCAGAAGGACTTTCCGTATCGCAGAAGATAGGTGAATGCGCCAATGTGCAGGTAGGTTCATAGCAATTGATTACATAAAATTATTTTAAAAATTATTCAATTTATTTATATAATAGGTCCAATCAGACGACGGACTTCCTCAGCACATTTGTGAAATTTGTTTGAATCTCCTAGAAAAGGCCTATAAATTCAAGAGTTTGTGCGAAACGTCCGACTACCAATTGAGAAATATAAGCAAAACTTCAGGAACTAAAGAAGAATATGTTGAATACATAATAGGAAATATCACTGAAATAAATAGCGACAATTTGGATACCATTGACAGCATGCAAAGGGAGGCTGTAGAGATAACCATAAATTTGAAAGAAGACGACAAAAAATCGGACAGCGAGTAAGTTCTTTTTATTTTTATTAATTTTTAGATTTTACAATATTCTTCCGTTTTTTACACAGCTGTGGCATGGATAAGGAATTGGAAAATAGCATGGAAGAAGAAGATCAAATAATTGCTGTGGCGACTGAAAGTCCTCCTGATACTTCAATACATCAGTGCGAAATATGTGGAATCATTTGTTATAATAAGATTTCGCTAAAAAAGCATATGCATAGTCATACTATAGAGAGGCCGCACCCGTGTAATATATGCAGCAAAGAGTTCAAAACAAAATTGACTTTAAGGGTCCATATGAGGTCTCATACTGGTGAAAGGCCTTATGTGTGTGAAGTGAGTATCTTCTTTTAATAATTTTATGATTTCATTTTTGATACTGCAGTTATTGTTTTCAATCGAATTGAATAATTAAAATATATGTATATATGTATCAGAATTTTAAATTTGAATTTTTTATTGGAAAGCAGTAATTGCTACAGATTCTCATATTTCTAAACTCTATAAAAAAGTATATTTTTAATTAATAGTTTTTCGTAAATTTTCTAAGATATCTTTGCGTATAACGAGCATATTTAAAACCGAGGAAGCTGAGAAGTAATATACGTAACTAGAGCGCAGCAGTTAAGCTGCCTTAATTTTATAATTACAATTTCAAAAATGCAGGATTTCTGCAAGATACAGACACATAATGTAGAAGCGCAGGTTCGGTTTCAAAACGTTGTTCCCAAATTCGCTGACACAACTCAGCTATTGTTTTCGTAATTGAATAGAGACCAAGGATATCTTAGTATAAATTTCTCAAAACTTACTTATAAAATAAATAATATAATAACAAGAAATCAAAAAAAATAACCCGTGTGTCGACATAAATGTTCACTTAGGTATGCGGAAAAACCTTCACACAAGACTGCACTCTAACATACCATCGTTCAATACACACCGGAGAAAAGAAACACATGTGCAATGTGTGCGACTATCGAGCAAGAAATGTAAACGACCTGAAAATCCACTTAAGGTCACATACTGGAGATAGGCCTTATCAATGTACTGAATGTCCATCAAAGTTTACAACATCGAGCAACCTACAGAAACATTTACGTCGGCACACGGGAGTTAAAAATTTCCAGGCAAGTACTTATTACTTATTTGTTCCTTTCTTTTCTTTTCGTTTTATTTTCCCTGTCCCTGTTGTGGTTATAACAACAGACGTGTGGAAAAGCGTTTAAAACATGGAGTGCTGTGACAAATCATCGTGCTATACATTCCGAGGTGAAAATGTTCCAATGCCAGCATTGTTCGTATCGGGGAAGCACTAAGGCTAATCTACAGATACACAATAGAACGCACACGAGGATCCAGCCTTATGCGTGCCATCAATGTCCCCTAAAATTTAGCACTGCTAGCAACAGGAATAAGCATATTAGGAATGTTCATGAGAAATTAAAATTTCACAAGGTTGTATTAACTCTCTCTCTCTTTCCTCGTTTATTGTTTATACAATGTATTCTTTCATAACTTTTGAAAATTACACCGATCAGTAAATTGTTAGTACAGCTTAAATTTATATTCCTTATAGTGTGGCAGCTGCGGGCGGTCCTTCTTCTCAAGGGAGTCAGCTAGAAAACACATGGTTATTCACACAGGTCTGAAGCCCTATACCTGCACCGAATGTTCAATGGCTTATGGTTGGTACAATGGACTCCAGAAACACATGAGAACGCAGCATCCGGGCGTTAAAATGCCAACAGAAAAGCATTTTCTGGATACTATGGAGAAACACTGATTAAAACTCTGGGATATTATGCAAAATAAAAATGTTTCGTTTAATTTCATTCAAATTCAAATAAATTTTTAACTATACAAAATGCAAATCTTTTAAACAGTCACCATAGATTACAAAATAAAAACATTTTTTTGTATCCACACTTTTTTTATAGTTTCAGCTTCACTGAATTGGATTGTAGAATTTAGTAAAAATTCTTTAAAGCTTATCTCTATTTTGAAATACAACAGCATTAATTTTGTTGCGGTATTCTGTCGAAGTTCCTGTATTTCTTAGATCAAATTTTTTAAGGATTTTGTTGAAACCAATAACACGGTAGATATCCCTACCCAATTCCTGAAAATAATAAGAAATATACTTAAAAATTATCCCATAAATAAATTAATCGATACTTACGCATCCCAAATCATTGTTGGATATGTCAATATCGATTAAGGTTTGACTTTCAATTAACAATTTTAATAGCATTCTAGTGACTGTGTCTGTTATTGAACAAGCGCTAACATTAAGGACCTTAATTGGCAATGTTCCTAGGAATGAGAATAAGGCTCCTGCTCCGTCACTCCCAATTGGATTCAGCCGTACATTAAGCAGTTCAATGCAGCGTCCCTTTAGAGCCCTGCCTATCAACAGAGCTGATTCTTGAGCTGAAATTTATATGTTTTATACAAAGATAATTACTATTCAAAAATGCTTATTTTAATAATAAATTCAGACTTACAAAGGAGGTTATTTGAAAGAACTAGTTCTTTTAAAACGGAGAACGAATCTGTCGATAAAACATTCAAAAATTGTACAACGCCGCTATCTCCGAACCGACAATCTGTTATTGCTAATCGTTTGAGATTGGAGCATCCCTTGTCCAATCTCTGGGCAATAATTTTTAGCATATAGGGCTCCAGTCGCGTTCTGTGTAAGCTTAAAAAACAAAAATATATTAAATTGCCAATACGATTTGAGTTGTTTATATGTATACCAGAAATTTGTAAGTTCGTAACTCTTTTCGAGCCCTCGCCCTAGACAAAGTATATCATTTTTTGTTGGCCAAGAACAGCCTAAATAAAATTGGGTTCCAATTGTTTTTGTGCTAAAGGTAATACGGAATTTCCGCAATTCTGGTAAATTGGCCAGAACATAATTTAGTGGGATGTGATCTAAAATATATTTATAGTAAATCATTAGTTTTATAGTTCTTATTTCTTTAAAAACAAACCGAGTCTATCCCCCATTGCCGGTTGCAAGTAACTCAAATCGAGCCGTTCAACATACGGAGCACAAACATCCAATATTGCTTGTAGTCTATCCTGATCATATTCAGCAACTTCCAAATCTTCAAGCAATTCAGCCAAGTGTTTCTCCATGTAAATTTGAATCCATTGCTGCCCATTAACGCTGGGATGGTACTTTTTCCACCGGCTTTGGAAGCATTTTCTCCAAAAGATATCTTCTTTAATGTGAGCACTAGTTATGTGGATAGGGATGCTTACGCTTATATTGTCCAGGATATAATTTTTATCGGCTTGCCGATTCAATTGGGAGAACACTGGATTCTCTATAGTGAAAGTTTGAGTTTAAGGTAGAATTTGTGAAAGTATCGCTCATTCTTAAAGCACTAAACAATTTTTTATCCTTTAATAGGCGTTTTAGAAAATATAAATTACAATTACCGTGCCAATTTTCGATGATTTTATCGAGCGCCAAACATCTTAAAGATTTTGGATTAGCTATATTCCACTCAAGATTTAAAGCATCCAGGGTTCCTATTTTATATGATTTTGTAGGCTTTTCTTCAGTGTACGCTTTAAAAGTATTCAAATTTATAGAGCAGGGTAATAATCTTATTACACTCATGGCAATAACTTGTTATGACTGGAAAATCAGACAAACAACTATAAAGTTGTTATGGAAATGCAAACAAACATTTCCCCAAAACAAATACTGCAGCCAAAGGACTTTCTCTAAGATGGTCAAATATTAAAGCAGAGTATACGCTGGAGTTGAAGGGTTAACTTAAACAAATTTTATTTTTTCGCTACTATGGTTTTCATGATTATCGCTTCTGTAACTTATCTTTTACTGTTTTGTTTTCAATAATTCTCACCCATTCAGAACCAATGTTTGAATAATAAGAAGTATTTCTAAAGTTTTATAAATTTTACATGAAAGGAATAAATAAAAAGAATTTTTTTTACAAAATGAATACAAAATTTATTTCACTTTATTCACTTTCCATGTCAAATCAGCACATTGAAATATACAATAGCAGCAAAACGTAAGGCCTAAATAATTCCATAAACCTTTAGTCAGATATGTGTTTTCAACATAAAAATTTCCAATTTCCACTCCACCAAAAAAGTAAAAATTTGATATCGCTGAAGGTATAAATATTTGGGAACCAATAAGTCCATAGAGTCGAAGCTGATTACTCTTGCTGAAGTGTTTGTCCATAAATTGTGTGTATGCCTCTGTTTTTATAGCATATAAAAAAATCCGTTCCAAGCATAAGCACACGAAATTAAGAATTGTCCATAGAAGAACAAATGTAAACATTCCGTGCCATGCATAAACAAAAACAAATGTTAAAACTGTTGCTAAAGTTTTTCGATAGATTGAGAAAGTATTTCCACAAAGTGGAAAGTAGATGTACCTAGAATTTAAAAAATGTTCAATAAAATCTTTTATGCTCGTTCCACTTTTACTTACTTAACCATGTATTCATACATTCCCTGATCGAAGTTTTTCCACATTCTAAATGAGAATGCCATTCGACTTAGGCATTTTGGATTCAGCGGCGGATTCATTCCCTCAAATCGTGCAACCGAATTTGATAGTCCGTAAGTAATGACGTAGAACAAATGAAATGTTTGTCCCATTAAATATCCAAATGAGTACAAAGTCCAAAATGAGAATTCTTTTACAGTCTGGAAGAATGGATTGCAAAATTAAATTTATGTTCAAGGATCTTACTCTGGAAGACCGAATTCACTAACTTAGTTTAAACCTCAGTTGTCTATGAATTTAAAGAAATATTTTATAAATTTGAATTATGCAAATGGAGCTTCTTGAAGAAGAACTCAGACAATCTATTTTTAATCTTCTAGAGCAAGACCCACATTTTCTGCAAAACGGACTTACCCAAACATAGAGCTTGAAGTAATTTATATACAAAAAGTGTAGTAAAAATTCCTTCAATGTCGCCCAAATTAAAATTCGAGCTAAATCTTTTAGAGTTCTCTTAATCCTTCCTTCGAGAGCTGGAATTGGTGAGTCTTCATCAATACAAACAATGTACCGCTCGAAAACCATAAGAGGACCAAATGTTAAATTAGGAAAATACAGCGCATATCCACAGTAATTTGTAAAATTATAAAGAGATTCTTTTTTCGTTCTTTCAGAATTCGCGATCTTACTGAAATTATAACTAGAGCATCGCAGGAAACCCCAAGAAAGAGTAAATATCGCTGCATAAAACTGTTCAAAACCATTGTATATCTGAGGATTTAGCTTAATTAGAGAGGTCACAGCCACCCACATAACAACAAGCACCCAAACGAGCGCTCTACTTTCGTATTTGGATATAATATAAAAACTAAATACTGAACAGAGTATTGCAAATATTGTAATGTTCTGAAATGTGGCAAGGATAAAGGCAAGTCCAATTATCGAATGAGCAATGGGGACGGCCTGTAAGTAAAAAATCTCTTTTATTAAAAGCAATACTAAATTCACTTATTCTTATTATTGAATGGTTTCTAAAAGCTGAATTACGAAGAAAATTGAACGTCACAAAGCTGTGAGATCATATTCAGCTAGGTATTCAGCTATTTGAGCTCTGTTTTGGTATAATAATTAAGGTGCTCAACGTTTAGATTAAGTGCCAAGAATAATTCAGTTTATGGACTTACTCTTCTGTTTATGGTTCGAACAATCTCCGAACTGAGTATATGTGCAGGGTACCAAAGAATACTGGTTTTAATAAAATGCTTAAAAAACTCCCACTCGTCGTCAGCTTCATCTTTCACTCCTCCTATAATGCTCCAACCATTTCCAAGACCATATCCAGTTCTTTTAGATAATGCTGATTAAAATAAACCACGTATTAGGCTTTAAATAAATAAATTATAAATAGTATGGAGTCTTACCAATTCCCTCCGAATAAAGTGTGTAAATAGACCAAATTATAAAACCTATATACACTCCAAAGTAGACACAATACTCCTGCTTTGATATCATAATTATAAAATTTGAACGGTTGAATAGAACCGCGCACTAGAGCAGATAGTCAGCATACTAGCGAGTATCAGAGCGCCGCCCCTGGATTTTAGACAATACTGTCAAAATATTTATTCAGTTGCTTGGGCCTTTTCTAACAGAAGCTGCACTATCACATTTTAGGGGACGCATTAAATCCACTCACCCTAGTCCACCATGATTTGATTCTTCTCCGCAAATCAAAAATTGCTCGAGACTACTTTGGAAACACCACTCTACTGTTTACATCACATTGCCTTGCCCCAACTAAGCAGGCCCTGCTTGCATATAAAAGCATGCCCCGGCCGCCATGAGCCGTCATTGCATTTGGTACGCTTCTTGGCTACGTTCGGGCACACAGGCTTTTATATTTTTTAAAATTCCCAACCAAAAAAAATAATAAAATGATAAAAAACCGCCTTTAAAAAAAAATTATAGATTATTGGTTAGTTTTAAATGTGTTCTTAGTTCTAAATATTTTCTTTGTTGTGCAGCAATTATGGATGAATGGATCAGATGCGGAAAATGTGGCAGCACACTCATTGGGACGGAGATGCTCACGGTTATCCCTTTCAACGCCTCAATAAAATTTCCCAACGAGATGAGATCCGTTTGCGAGGGGATTGTATCCCACTCAGGATGAAAATTGCCATCACAATCTCCCCGCGAACGGACGGGAAATTGATATGCCAGCCCTGCACTTCAACTGTGGGATATTTGGATTGTGTTTCTGGAAATCGCGGCTTCTCGCAACATTCATTGCCCTCAAGACGTCTCAGAAAATGTGAAATTGATGAACCTCATCCAAAAAATCGTTTGTAAGAACATCTTAATAAAGAGATCTTATATAACGCCAAAATATTTTGTGTTTTAATTTTTCGTAACAGCCTAAAAAAAATTGCAAAAGGTCGTATAAAAAGGTCATTATGGTGATTTTTTGATTTTCCTATTTACTACAATTAAATTGCATTAATGTGGTAAAACTAGCCTTAAAAGCGATATAATTTACTAAATTCATTTTTAATTTATATTTTTCATAGTTCAAAGAAAGAAGAAAATCTTATTTCGAATTTGTCTTATTCCAAAATTATGGTGGCTTTCAATATGTATTTCAGGTTCTAGTAGTTTCCTTGAATATTTATTATTATTTATTAATATTAAAATGACGTTTTTCTATGATTTTTGTTTATTGTAAAAACAAAATGTGAGATTCAAGATTGCTAGATTAATTTTTGAAACAAAATGCAATCAGTGATTTAATAATGAAAATTCAAAGTTGATGGAAATGGCGAGTAGAATCTTTGAATTAGTGAAATTTTCTTCTTACAAAAAGGCGTAGTTTGAAATGTTTTTTCATTTATTAATAAAATACAAAAATCTCATATAACATAAATATTAAATTACTATAAAATACACATTTATATATAATCTATTTCGTTTTTTATGTTAAAAACTGATTTGTCATTTTTTTTATGGTATTATACCTAGTATCACATCGTGTTTATTTTTTTATTTTCTCTTTTTTAAAAAAGAAATATTTGATAAGGAAAGTAAATATTAATTAAACTACACAAAATCTGCGGTTACATAATAATATTGTAATGACTAGAATAAGCTCATTTCTTTAGATCATTCACTGTTTCTACACTTAGTTGAAGCAAGCTTAAAAAAAACTTAAAATTATAATATAAAATAAAATATAAAAGCTATTTGTACTTGTTATGGCTTCTGAGAAACTAATTTTTACAGTTGTGAAATTTTAATTTATAAACTAAAAAAATTTTATTTGCATATACATCCCATGCTTACAAACCTATCGTCTATTGTTCTTTTGCGATTTTACACATTTTACAATTTCAAAAGAATATTCACTTAAAATATAATGAAAAGGAACAGAAAGCTGCTTTTAAGAGCATAATACAACCTTGGAACAAAAACATTTGTGCCTGCTGAATGCTGAATAAATTATTTTGAGTACTACTTATAAATAAAGTTTATCGTATATGTACTTAAAAAATAAAATAAAATATCTAGGCTCTGCCAGAAATTACGTACTGTAAATATATTAAAATAATTAATGGTAAACAACCCTTTGGTATTTAATAAAGTTTTTTTTAAAAACTTTTTATACTGGAAATTTTTGGAAATCATGTTTCTTAATTTAAGTTTTTACATTCGAATTGCATGCAATAACGTTTAAGGAATTTCTGCAAAAAATTCGAAAATATAAAGTTTTACGTAGATTCTAGATTTTGTTATAAGCACGTTGTCTTTACAGCTTACATGAGCATACAATTGCTGCATTATAGAAAGAAAAACAAGGCACATGTAAAATCGCATTTGTTTGCTTGTTTTGTCTGAAATTTTATGAAATTGAATATTTTTGAAAATGATTTATTAATTAATTAAAATTCATTAAATATAAATTGTTTTTGACATTTTTAAAAAGTATACTGTGAACGATACGAAATAGTGAGTTGATTCGTAGCTAAAAGTTTCTCGAATAGTGAATATTAGTTCTCAAAAAACTAAGTGAAAATTCAGTAAAAACTGAAAAATTTCATTATTCAAAAATATTAAATCTGACTTCTATTGAAATATCGGGTTCAAAAAATCACATACATTAACCGCATTTGATTCAATTTCGGAATAAATGCAAGAAATTTTGATGAAGATTGTTGATTTTTCATACCTTTAAAAATAATTTACACTATCGCTCTCTAAATAATACAATTATTTCTGATTACACATATGTGCTAGACACTTAACTATTTTATGGTAAACTGTAGCTTTTTTTTTTCTTTATGTATGTAACAATAGCATTATTTTAAAATTTCACTCATCAATAAGCTGAATATTAAGGAACGTGATTTCCAAATTTTGATTCCACTAATCTTCCGACTTTTTTAAATTTAAACTAAAAATATTATCATAAATTTAAATGCAATAGCAGATTTATCCTATTGTAGTTTTTATCCTTAAAACTGTTACCAAAATCAAAATTTTGACTATTTGGTTTGAATGACTAGATGACTCATGTATTTCGCAATTTTTTACATTAATAAAATGCGTGCGTATAAAAATTCAAAATAATACGAAAAATAGAATTCAAAAATTCAAAATTATACGAAAACATAAAATTAATAATAGTACAAACAAAAAAAGAACAAAAAAGATAAACGAAAGTAGAGTACGGTGAAAATTGTTAGGGCAACTTCAATGTTTCGGGAACTATTAATTTTTTGAAAAATTCTTTTTCTAGATTCGACAGAGGAGGGAAATCAACACAGGGCTAAATTTAAATCTCAAAGTTTCCTTTTCCATTGATTTTCCCCCGTTTGCCCAACTCAAAAAATTTGATTCAAAAAACAAAAGGCTACAGAAAAATTGGAGTGCTCGTAAATATGTTCACAGTACTGTAGTAAAATTTTTTTAAAAAAGTAAAATTTTATAACTATATTTACGTTAACGATTGCTGAGTTCTTAGAACGCTAGAGCGGCTGTAGTGTGCTGAATTACTGATGGACCATGGCGAAGATGTGCTAAGGCAGCGGCTGCGATGTTCTCCTCTTCGGTGAGATTTTCAACAATTTTGAGTCTTCCTGGTGAGGAGCAGTCAGAGCTGGATTCAAAATCAGAATCGTATCTTGGGCGCTTCACAACATTTTTGTAGATGTCCTGCTGAGAACTGTACGACTCCATAGAATTCGAATCTTCTGCTCCACATGTTGAACTACCCTTCGACGAAGTGTATTTAAGTTTTTCACTTTGATTTTTATGTGTACTCATATGTTTTCGAAGATATGCTTGCCGTTTAAATGATCTACCGCACTCATTGCATGGATATTGCTGTTCAGGTTTCGAATTTTCATTTTGTTTTTTAAGTACTTCTTCTTTAGGTTTATGCCATCTTCGATGTGAAGCTAAATTTGCTGGACAATTGAATCTTTTTCCACATTCTGGGCATCGATACTCCAAAAGGACTATGCAGGAACAGCGATGTCTTGCAAGACCAAATGCATCTTCAAACTCGATACGACAAAGTCGACAAACATAGGCTCCTATAACATTTTTAATAGAGGCTAATTCAGCTTTAGCCTCTTCGGTGACTTCTACAATGTTGTACTGTGGATCAATGTCTCCAGATAGGTGATCAGATGAGTTTTCTGTAATTTCTTCCAAAGGACGAATTATAGTTCCAGATACCGGTGAACTGGTATCCTCATCAAATTTTAATTTTCGTACTGCTTTAACACGTTTTTCTTTTACAACAGAAGGAGACGATTTAGATACTTTTGGAGCTGATGCTGATTTTGTAATTGGCTTCACGGGGGTAAGTTCCTTTTGCTGAATAATTTCTAATTCGGTCTTAATAATTGAGAATTCTGTTTTTGTTGATTTCGATATACTTTCAGCTGCATCGTCACTATAGTCATCTTCTCGAAAACGCTTTTTTGCCGGAGATGGTGGAGGCGTAATTGGTACACTCACGTTCGTTGTGGGCAGTGTTGGTTTCACAGATAAATCCAGAGGAATTTCAATCGATTGCGCCAAATATCGGATTTTATACTTCGGCGGGAGTTGAGCTACAGTGGTCAATAGACCACCACTTGTTGTAAATGGTAAGCACTTCTGCGGGGACGCCATCACATCGCGAATCACTACACTATTTTTAGATATATTTTTGCACAGTAGTTCTCCTGGTATACAATGGGAACAACATCAAAATGAATTTATCAACCCGAAACTCACTTGCTAGCTGAGCTCCAGGAAGGGAAAAGCTTGTCTACCTCATCCACGGCTAAGAAGTGAATGACGAATTTAAGCCGAAGTCCCCTGTATTTATGGATTCCTCCCCTAGTTCAGGGGTTGCATTGTTTAAAAATGTTGGGTTTCTTTTGTATCCGAAACTAGCGTATCGCTGATGTGCATACATCCCAATTCCCGGCACCTTTTTACCCTGGAAGGCGCCGACCAATCGATTTACGCCTGCGTCCACATATCCCTGGGACGCTATGGGACTTCTTCCACCAGGGAACGAATGAATGAACACGAAAGTGAAAATGCATAGTGTGTCGGTGCATGGGGATTTTATGTATATTATGCTTATGTTTCATATATATATAATTCAGGTTTCTTTCAAGCCCATCCCAAGCACGCGTCACACTTTTGTTTACGCATTTTTGCCACGTGTACGCCTCGGCTGCCTGTGGATATATATATATTTTTTTTTTCAAAAAGATTTTTCCCTTCTGCTGCTGCACTGAGGGATTTTTGTACTTCTTTTCGGCATATTTTTTTGTGAATTCAGATTTTTTTGTTTTATCATAAAAGTGCGCTGGGGTGTGGTACGCGAGATGTTAAAGGATAACTAGTATGTGGTAGGATGGTAAAGAGTAAAAGAAAAAATTGGTTTGTGAAAGGAGGGGTTCTCTGACTCGATTGCATCGGGATTGGGGTGCGTGCAAATATGCTAAAAAGTATAGAAACTCTTTTTTTTTTTAAATATATCCATAGACTGCATCGCTTATGAGCACACGATATTTAAATAGCGGTGAATAATTTAAACTGGCGAATATTGGATACGAACAAAAGGGGGTAATATTTTGAAACTGGTCACTGCTGCAGTCCTTTTCTTATGATAATTAGAAGGATCGGGATCGTTTAATGCTTACTCATAATCCCTTCGAACGCAAACAACATTAGCCTTTTGGAAAAATGTTTGTTTAGATATGATGGAATTTTTAATGTTAATGAATACTATGATTATTTATCCCCGTTGCAAAAACAGTATTTATTTAGAAAAATGTATCCCTTTTTTTTCAATTGATGACTAGATATTTCTGATCGATTAAACTTCTTGTAACTAACGGTGGCGATTATAACGACGAACTGTTTGTAACTTTTGTTCATTGAGGCAGTAATAGACAAAGGTAAAAATATCGTATTTTTGTATATATATTATTTTTATTTCAGATAAACATGAAGAGTCATACTAAATTTTTAAATTATAATTTAAAATAGATTATCTAAAACTGATGTTGAGAGTATCATATACCGTGAGATAAATATTAAATTTTATAAAAGTATCATTAACCTATTTATTACGTAATTTTAAATATCAACGAGAAATTGAAGTATCTTACAGCGTTTGAAATTAATTAATCTTAATTATATATTAATTTAGAATTTCGTTGGTTATTCTTTTTGTTTACGGTTTTTAAAAATCATTTTTCTATCAACTTCTTTTCTATACGTAATAAAGGTTTAAAATTTAAATAAAGTGCTAGATAGATAAACATAATAATAAAATTATAAGTAAATATAAATAATAATAATAATATAAAGTTATTCCGCACTTACCCATGATACAAGTTAAGAAAGTTTAACAAGTTCATTAGTGCTTGACCTATCATCCTTTTTTTTTTGATTTCCCAATCTGATAATACTTGTATAATAAGAAGTAGGATAACATACATATTAAAAGTATAAATTATTTTGAATCATTCTTCAATTATAACAATACCAATACTTATCACTTTTTACTTTTTACGTATCTACAGTAACAACTTTTGGTATTCTTCTGAGAACAATTTATTTAATTCTGTATTGTCGTTACACCTTTGTAACGTATGTAACAGATTTTCAAACATTGCTAAATGTACATGACCACGCCAGTTATATTAAAGTGAAATCTTCCCCAAAAGTAAACATGTGCAAAAATCCTATAACCAGAAAAGTAGCTGCTACAAAAGCTATCATCAAATAACCTGCAGCTCAGCAACAACTTGTTCCACCCGACAATCAACAAGTGCACCCCAAGAATTTCCCTTCCATTCAAAGTGTAATCACTTCAAGGTCAGGGGAATCCACCTTAAGCCACTGTTCCTTTCCTTACGAAAACTTCCTTAAGACGCCCCTCGTCTTCGACATGTGGAGAGATGTTGTTGCCCTGCTCCCTGCCCGAGGCGCCCTTCCCAAGCGCCCGAGGGTTGCACCAACAATTCCCGGCTGCGAGTTTCTAGGAATTCCTGTCGCACTCGACCAGTTACCATGCACCGGGTTCAGGCACAAGCTCGCATCGCACCAAAAACGAGGGGGATCTCGAGGCCAGCTGTACTCCAGGGCTCTTCAGAAATCACCCTGTATATTCCCTGATTCCTGCTGGTGCAGCTCGCGCACTCTGCTCCCTCGTCCCAGTTAAGCGCTGCACGAAACTACACAACCCCTAGCCCTAGCCCTTCAGTCAGGGGTGCTGTATGAAAACTGGCCGGTTGCTAAAATTCATGAAGGGATTTCCCGGTCCCTGGCCCTGTACAGCTGCTCCTGAAATACATGTATATAATATTTTTTTGTTCCTCCTCCGATTTAATGTGCGTGCCGCGCAATTTTCAATGTATTGTTTTTTTTTCGGCATTTTCTATTTTGGAACTCTGAAAAGAAAGGGTTGACTTGTGGCACACGTACAACTTAATGGTCCGCTTAATTCTGATTCCTTCTTGTTAGACCCGAATGGTTTTATTATGTCTTCAGGAGTTGAGTCATACCATCTTATCGTGGTCGCAGCACTTCCTTGACATGCACTTCTCAGCGTCGGGAATCTCCTGACGTCATGAACACCACCGCGGCGTTGTCGCGACGCCGACGTCGAGGTGGAGTTTTCTGTGATGTAACGTAAATAGACTTAAGCGATGCGACCAAACCCAGTGAGTCACGCCCTGGAGCACTATGTCCCTTTAGCTCCAAGGGTATGACTGTGGCATGACGAGTTGAAAATTTGTCATACGGATTGCGGCCGCTTACTCAGAGGGACTTAATTATTTATTTGCTGGTGTGATCTCCTCGCAATTGAAAATGATTTATAATTGGAAAAAAAGGACTCCAAGGAAGCCGCCTAATGGGTTCGCGTAGCTCTGAGGAATATTCATGAATGCATAATTATAAAAGTTCTCAGGTAAGGGCATGTGGCGGTGTGATATTAAAAACGCTGATTACAGGCGTTCTCCTTGTAAATTGTTGTAACCATGCAATTCTTAATTCAGTTTAACTGCTGAACTCAGCATAACTAGGGGTATTTACATACATGCAGAAAGATGCGAATGCGTGCCGAACATAAATCAAATTAAAGCGTGTAACCTTTTAAAACTAAAATTAATTTACAACAGTACGCCTTAATCTTGACTTTTCGAAAGGAAAATTTAAAAATAAACACATTTTTATACTTCATTTATGCAGACTGGATGCCAAGAAAAGAGTTTGCTTTCTATCCAATATGAATTTAAGGTAGTAACTATATTCGATTAATGATACAAAATTTTTTTATGTATATCAAAAACCACGAACTCAATTTAAGGCCTAGTTAGCGTTTCTCAGGCTTTTATTTTAAATCAAAAATCCAAAAGATTAGCTCTGTATATGGCGGTGAATGAAAACTTTTTCAAAAATTGATTCATTTTCAATACCTAAAAATAAATGATTTCGAGAAATACACGTTTAAAATACCAAATAAATTTTTTTGTTTCTTTTGTCTAGATTCCAGAACCTCCTTGAATTCACATTAGTTTCGCCAGCTTTAAGTTGATTCACTTGATATCTACTATCCCAAAATGTTTTCAGTCATATCTACTTTAAAATTAAAAATCACATTCATTCAACATTTCATTAACATTTGGAAAGGTAGAATGCGGATTCTTGCCGCATCTATGACCTACATGCAATGCTCATTTCTCTTATCTTTTAAAACAGAAAAAGTTGCGCGAAATTTAATTTTTAAAACATTTTTCATTACCCAGTCCCAATAGTGAATTCATTCACCTTTGGTTTCATTAAAAATTCCGTCACAAACGATACCACAAAAATTGTAAAGATGCGGGTAGGCAGGTGTTATAGTAAGAGAACCTATCTGCAGCTATTTCGCCTAAGATTTAGTTCGATAGTTGCTGATCGAAGCAGTCTTTACTGACATTTTTTCATTACGGGGTAGAGTCAATGACCATTATGCTGGTGTGATGGAACTCCTTTTTTTTTTGCAAACGAATTTTTGCCATCATCACATATATCACATGCAGCTGGAACGTACGTGATCCATTAATTTCTTCTTTTTTCGATATATTTTCATTTCAATATGGATTTGCAGTTTATTTGATATATGCTGGAATGAAATACGACAAAAATCATAACCCCAAAAATGCACCACCGCTGCTCAAACGGTCGTGAAAATATCGACAAAAGCACATCTGCTCTTTAAGCCCAGTGAGCCTGTTTTTGATATCGCTGCCGCACCCCTCGTTTATTTTCCTGTCCTGATCTAAGGTGCTTACATCGCGGCGATCGAGGGTGCCTTATTCACCAAATCACGCCAATGAAAGAAAATTCCACTATCAGATAGAGTAGAATGATTAGAAATTGGAATTTTGTGAAAATTCAGCTGGCTATGTATTAATTTGCGATATCTCATAGAGTAGATTTTTCTAAAAATTAAATTAGAGCATTTTGAATCCCTATATAAAATATATATCATAATGATCTTTAAAAATACTAGAAGTAAAACAAATGCAGTTGTTTAGTGACTCATTATTTTGCTTAACGTTTTAACTCTGCATAAATATTTAAATATTTATTTGAGCTATATTGCAATGAGCTTAAAAAAAATAAAAATCAGCTCTTTTGAAATGTTTTTGATTTAAAATCCTTAAAAATTGCATAGTTGTGAATTAAAGTACAACAAAATTAGATAACTTATTTTTTTTAAATATGATACCTTACTTTTATTTATAATGTCTTTTACAGAAAGAAGGTAGGAAATTCGTAGAATCGGCTAATTATAGTAATGTTTAACGGAAATTAATAAATATCATTAGAGCCCTTCACGCCTGAATGGGAATTCATTTTTCCCAAAACGATCGTGAAGTGTTGGGGTGAATAACCGCAAATTAACAGACGGAAAAGTGCTTCTTTATTCCATCAAATCGAATATTTCGGGCATTCCCCGACCACTCCTCCTCGAGATCTAGTCCCTAATTATGCTGCCTTCATAGTCGGGCTGCTTTAAAGGATTTTCTACCGTGTCCACACCAGTGTTGACCAGAAGGTGTGAAAATCGATTTATTGCCTAGTCCTGAAGGCATATGTTTAGGTCGCTAGGTAAGATGTTTTTGTTCCCTTTTATATTTTTTGTGTTAGGCTATAAGAACTACTTAAATGAATCGAAAAAAATAAGGACGATGCCCCCGCATGGTGTGGTCTACGTTTTAATCAGACCTGAGCGATGGTGGTGGGTGCATTCCGGATGTTAGAAAGTGGAAGCAATTAAATGCGGCCAGGTGATAGGAGTCCTACCCCCATATTTACCCTTAATAAACATGGAATTCTCTGGACCTTAATAACGATAAAAAAATAAAACAAAACAGAACCAAGCGGTTTCCCTTTTATCGATCAAATATACAAAGCAATGCACCGGAGAAAATCCTTGCCCGAGTGCATTACGGGGCAACTAACTAAATTAAGAGGAAAACTCGGCGTCTCCTGCGAGGGTATTCAAATGTGTGTCCTCATATGTCACGATATTCGTAAATCCACCTTTTTTTGCTGGAACCTAAAAGTGGGAAAACGATGAAAGATGGTGCATGTGGCACGGGGCGGCGACGGGCTCTGGAAAAATCGCACCCCAATTGCATAAGCACGCGTTGAGGCTATTTCGTTCGCGCTCATTCCTCGGTGTCCCTGCCATCGTAATAAGGTTGCGTGCAACGTGCAGCATAATTACGCATACCCTTCGCCCAGCAACAAATCACATAGTGTCCCTTTTCTGGTTGCAAACAACCCCAACTTAAAAGCCGGCGACGGTGTCTGATTTGAAGGATTCCTTTATTGGTGGTGCCTTTTGTGTGCTATAGGCTGGTTTCCATGGCACGGCGGCGGCGGTGCGTTTCGCTCGCGTGTGCGATGCACGAAGGGATCCTGTGGGCTGAATCCGAAGAGTCCTGGGCACAGATATTTTTATGCTTCCATCGACAGATGGCTAAGATCCGTACAGCAGCAGTGCTTCCACTGATTTTTGCACAGAAAGGGAGTCACTGGGATATGCTCTTTTATAACGGCATAATGCCCTCCTGAGGGAGTTCCACCTCCCATTCAAATATCTCCAGTGATGAGGCCAGTTTTCGTTGGCTTTAATAACAATAAGATTTCTTTTCTAGGGCGGACCTATGTAGCTTTGCTCTGCTCGCAGCCTACACCTTAGCTAAGCCAAACCTAACTTTGGGTCAAAAATCCAAAACAGAAAATAGTCATACTTTTGAACGCTTTTCTTATAAAAGTTCAATGTTAATATAAAATTAATATTAGAAATATCCACTTTTATAAATTTTACAAAAATTAATAAAGTCATTTCTTTTTAAAGACACATAAATAATTGATTTATTGTTTGTTTGTTTTTTTCATTAATTTGTAAATTGTAATTTACAATATATATAAATTTGAGGATTATATTAGTTAGTAATGATTTACCTCAAAATTCTTGAAAATAAATAAATTATTTGTCTACAGTACTAATCAGCTCGGAATTCGGTTTTGTGAAAATATTTCTTTTAAGATGGAGGAGTCTATCTCTTTATTATTATGATTTTTCTATTACTTACATATTTTATTTTTATAGGGTCTAGTCTTTCTATTATTTTAAATTCATTTTCCGTTCAGGTAATTAATTTTAATGGGAATATTAAAAGTAAGATATCGTTACGCGAAATTGTAGAAAGATTATGAGATAAACTAAAGTTGAATAACTTTTGAAAATAAAACCCCTTTCTCTATATGATTTAGAGGTAAAGGTGTAAAAAAACGAGGCAATTTAAAGATTTTTTTATTTTTACGCCTTTACATTTTATTTTACCAAAATGGAATAAAACATATATAGTATAATATTATTACATTAATAGTGAAAAAAGTGCAAGAGTTTGACTATTTAAAACTGCTCAACTCTTTCTTTGAAATAAATTCCTATAATAATTATAAGCAGATATTAATTAAAGAAAAAATATTCTTGTAATGTATTTGTCTATGTTATTTTGTTTTTGTTATATAGCATCTGGACCTCTACCCAATTCCGCTAGTGTCTGGACTTGCAAAATTTATAGGAAGGTTAAAAGGTCCCTTCCATGATAAACTTGAGTAAATCATTTTGTGTCTCCCTAAAGAATTCCATCACTTCGCGTGCATCATTTCGATATGCCCACTAGCACTAAAATGCAAGGAGGATGCCCAGAGAAGAAGCCCTAAAAGCATTTCCAGATGTTCCCTAATCAAATTGAGTGAAATATCGACATTTATTTGGTCATTAGACGTAGAGGCCATTACAATGCCCATCCCGGCCATCACGAGGGAGATCCGATTGGTTCTGGTAAATATCCCGACACTTTTCAGCTGAGAACATGGACAGATGCAACCTCAGGAACTTTCGAAAAACGGAATTATTCTTTTTTCCACCCTCACGACAGTTTAGTGTGATATGGTCCCGGAAAAATGAATATATTGCTCTGGGACTGGGACTGGCCACCATCAACCCTATACGAATGTGACCGGAAGCAATGTAATTGCTGGAGGTGTATGCCGAGTGCTTTTATTAATCGATTTAATTCGAAAAAGTGGTTTATGCCTCTTCCCGACCATCTTTCAGCAGCTGATAGGTGTAACGCACGCGGTGCCGTACCATCGGGGGGTTGATCGACCGTCACCTCGGTTAGTTTAGTCGTTATGTTTGGATGCATCCCGCATTTCAATTTTACTTTTTATTTGAGATAAAACTGTGAACGACATTTAAGCGATCATATTTCTTTTATTTGATCTGATGCTCCTGCAATGCCAGTTTCGGTTCTCTGAGGGTTTCTGCCGCCTTATCGTACCTTTTGAAATGATCCTGTAAGGGATCATGAGGGCATCCTTTACCGGCCACTTTCATCTTCACCTTAGGTGCTTAGGAAAGAAAAATGTATCAAACTGTTTAATGACACTCAAAGAACTTTGAATGTTCTGCTGGTTCAATTAGCCCTGATATAATCTATATTTTGTGGCGGATCATTTTAATTCTTTTTACAACTGAAAAGGCTACTCAAGAATATGTAGAGAATTTAAATAACAGGGTAAATTCGCAATAAAGTAAGGTATTTTGTATTAGCCCGCATTTTCCAACAGAAACAGTCCCAAAAGGGGCGGATTTTAATATTGCAGCATAAAATAAGAGCCATCAAAAGGATATTCCTCTTCAAATAGTAATTCCCTTACGGCAATTACAACCACAGCTCTTCAATTTCTTTGCGAATTTTATTTATATCTTGAATGAGAGGGGCTAAATACACCTAAACCATTTTTCTTCGAAATTCAATGCTGTACATTTAATACAAAAGAAAATTTGTATATCGTCCTTATTTTTCGGTGGTAGTCTTTCAACGGCACGTGTGCTGCTCTTGCTCCTGTGTCGCATGATGTGATTCCCACAAAGTAGGACGTGACACGATGCATCTCCGCAAACAATCCGCTGCCCTACTGCGTTCTACGACTGACGACTGTTTTTGGATTTGCGAAGGGTTCTAAGCTCTCCTCTGATGGATTTATATCGGCATTCGCTTTAATCCCAGCCAACCCAAAACCTTCCTCCCCTGCACACTAAACTCGCACTTTTGATCATAGGATTCTTTTATTTTATTTTATTATCTGTGGTCACGTGACGACGCACGTCCTGTCGACGCGTTAACTACAAAATGTCGTTAAGGAAAAAGTAATTGGTGGGTGTTTCATGGGAATCTTCTGGAGAGACAAAACACTTAAATGCTTTGGGGTTGAATAGAAAATAGAAGTACTTGTTTTGCTTAACTGAAAGCGAAATTGATTTATTTTGGGAAATTATTGAAGTAATTATTCATTTTTTCAAAAATTATTCGTCGAATATTGTGCAATTCTCTCTAAACACGAAAATAAGGTTTCATATTTTAAAATAAAAATTGTTAAATTATAAACGTTAAGAGGTGTATTTATTTTATGAGAAATAACATTTATAGCTTTACAAAAAGCTTCATTTTAAAAATGTTAGGAATATTTCAAACCATTCTAACAAGTTTCAGTTGTTTAAAATTAATTTACGGAAAGTTGATAATAAATTAATAACTTATCCTTTTTCGATTTCCGATTGTACTTTTATTTAGTCCTTTGTTTCTTTGCATATGAATTTAATTCTTCAAGAATCCTAGGCATATGAAGATTTAGCAAATCTTCTGTAGAGGTGTTGAAATTATCATTAGCCCAAATCGTTTTTAATTTAGTCATAACTTCTCCAATCTGTTTTCCTGATGCGCATCCCTTTTCTTTAAGAATATTGCCATTAAGTTTAAATGAAGGAACATTCCACTCTTTCAAAGAATTATATAACTCTTTTTTACCATGATAACGCAGCAACTCTTCAACGAATTCCTTTTTTATGTATGGTTGGATGCACATTTTTTTGTAAATCCTTTAGAAATGAATATTATTAGATTGTAATTTAATTTTAATTTTCCCAGAACTTACATGATATCGTCGACATCCTTGACATTATCTCTATTTTCTGTTAAATAAAGTACTAAGTCCCTCTGAAAGGCAGATAATTTTAACCTCTCATGAAGTTTGATAGCATCACTTGTTGTATTCAAAAGAGCTGCCATTAATGTTATCGCGTGGAATGGTTGCTCGAATTGTTTGCGCTTATCACAAACCCTTTCGAATTCGTCAACATTTGGATTTTCTGGTAGACCAATATGTTTAGCTATACCACATTTAATCATTTCAATCATTAATTCATGTGCAAAATTCCCTTCTAGAATACGTTTAACTTCAGACCATATTCGTTCTCCGCTAATTTTATCGAGACCAGTAATATTTTCAGAAATTGCTAGAATCGTGTCTGGGTCATGATTATCTGGCTTTTCTGCTATACGACCGTAAAATCTGTAAAATATTAAATCAGCACAAGGGCTTTAAAGGTTCAAGAATTGGGTGGTACCGGAAGTATCTCAATATTCTGAGAAAATCTTCTTTGATTCGTGTTCTTGCACTTCCAACAAAAACTATTCGCCGCTTTTGCAAATCATCGTACCCGTAAAAGTAATCGTAGACAGAACCATCAGTACCTGAAATAAATGGATTTTGCTTTTAAATTCCTATATATTTCAACGATTTTAAATAATTCGATTTTGCGGAGTCAAAAGGAATGTTTCAGGTAAAGCAAATAAAACCATCAATCTTCGCAGAATTATCCTCGACCTTAAAATTTTCAAACTTTTCTATTTTGTATTAAAGATTTAAATTGATGGCACCACAATATTCAAAATTAAGAGAATCCTGTTTCCTAAGAATATGCAGCTTTCTACAATCTAGAATTTTATTCCTATCCTCTAAAATATTGTTAATAATAAAGTTAGAAACGAATATGAACACACTCGACCGTCCAGGAAAGACTCGATATTTCTGTTTAGAATACTACGCCTATCCTACTCTTAAGATGCGGATATAAATTAAAATTTAAAATAATACTATTTGCGAATAGAATTCAATTCAGCTACTAATAAAGGGCCAAAGTAGAGCAGCTGAACTCATTACCTAAAAACATAGAATTGATGGTTAAATCCCTCCTATTAGCATCCAGTTGCCAATCAGTGGTAAATTGGACCTCAGCATGCCTCCCGTCGGTGAGGACGTCCACCCTCAAGGTGGTGATTTCAAAATTCTCCTTATCGTTTAACCTGGGCGTGATGGTGCCGTGCTTCTCGCCCTTCATGTTGATCAAGCGGATCTTCTCCTTGGCGAACATCTCCTTCAATTGATCTGGAGTAGCTGTTGTGGCAAAATCAATATCCTTCGGCTTGATGTTCATCAAGAGATCTCTGAAAACAAATGATGAAATTTTGGGAATCATTGGGAACTTGTTTGTGGTATGAACCTTACAGCGCCTCCAGCAATACGAATCTCATAATTGTACTTTTTAAAGAGATCTATTAAATCATTGAGCTCTTTTGTGAAGATTGATTTAAACTCTTGGGTTTCGAGCTTCATCAGCAAGGGGTTACTTCTAATTTTTGGACCGTCTTCCATTGTTTTTAAAGATATTTCAATACGGTCCAATTTTGATGAAATATGTCTGTGAAACTGGAATGGATATTTTGGTATTTTTGTCTTTTAAACAAGCAATTATAAAACAAAAAACTCACCTTTGAAGGGTTTGACAGGCAAGTTGAAACAAGTTTCCTACTCAGAATGCTTCGAAAAAGCATAACTTCAAATGTTTACTGCGACCGCTGAAAATCGCAGAGTTTCAATTTACCGATTTAGCAGAAGTTGTCAGCTGATTGTGTTGCAGAGTGACAGCTCAACTGTTGAGTCGAATAAAAAGCATTTGGATATTTTTCCACTTTCGACCAAACAGCCAAAATCGGCAGTTCTCGCACATGGTGTTTGTTTACAAGTATTTTCCACGATGAAAACTCTTTTTGCAGTAGAAGATAATTGGGAAAGTAGCTCCAATAATGCCCTCAGGTTCCCTAAAAATCCAAAGTCTAATAAGGTAAGTAATATTCCTTTGATTAAGAACGACTCTTTGAAAAAATTATATTTATACATTTGCAGGGAACATCCGTCTCTGGAGTGAAACAGTCCAAGAAAAAGGCAAAACATAAGAAGAAAGCAACGAATTCGGGGATATCTCTTAAAAAGTCGAGCTTGAGTCTAATTCCAGAGGTGGTTAAAGAGGCTGAGCAGGGACAGAGCGCCCCAGGGACGTCCGAAAGAGGGCCAACGAAACTTGCTGAGAAACTTAGGAAAAATCTTCAAGGGGGCCATTTTCGGTTTCTCAACGAAAAATTGTACAGCATCGATGGAGCGCAAGCTAAGGAAATGTTCGAGAGGAACCCGGGGGAATTTGCTGCTTACCACGAAGGCTACCGGCAGCAGGTCCAGCAGTGGCCCGTGAACCCCCTGGATCGGATTATCAAATATGTAAAAAAAGCGTGAGTATGGGACAATTTTAAATATTTAGGTTCTGAAAACTCTAAAACCTACTAATAATATTTATTATTTATTTACAAAAATATAAAGTACAGTAAATTTTGCCCCTACTTAAAAAACTGGCCAATTCGGAATCGCAGTAACCTTATCCAAAACTAATCCTTTAGAAGGCGTTGAATTTTAACAAAAGCAAAGCTCACAATTTATTTTGCATCGTGATTTCAAACCGTTTTGATCATAAATTATCTAAAATGGGAGTTATATATGTTTATGTGGTAAATTTCCAGCCCAGTATCGTACGTCGTAGCAGACTTCGGATGCGGAGACGCAAGACTGGCTGCTTCAGTGAAACAAAACGTATACTCAATCGACCTGGTTCCAATCGCAAAAAATGTACTTGCGTGCGACATGACAAAAACACCGCTAGAAAGTAACTCTATTGACCTCGCAATTTATTGTCTATCTCTAATGGGAACAAATATTCAGGACTTTCTGCTCGAAGCAAATAGGGTGCTCAAAATTGGGTAATTATTTTCTAAAATATAAATTGTGTTTAGTTTTTCAAGATATACAATTTTTTTTCTTTACAGAGGTATTATTTATATAGCAGAGATTGCATCACGTTTCGAGGACACAAAAATATTTATTAAAAAAATGAAAATTTGGGGATTCGATTTGAAGCAAAAGGATCTCACACATAAATTATTTTATTATTTTATTTTTAAGAAAATTAACAATGTAGGTAAAGATGCAGTCAACGAGACCTTCTCGTTGAAACCTTGCATCTACAAAAAAAGATGAATAAATTCCGAATAAAGCAATAAAAAATAATAAAATTAATATCTAATTTTCAATATTTATTTTCAAAAAACAACCACGTTTTACTCTAGCTTATTAGGCTAGGTTTTTGCAGAACGTTTTTGGAGTATAAAATTTATTTCCCTCTGCAAATACGGAAGCTTTTCCTTGTCTGGGAGATTCGCCCATCCATTCAGGTTCACTGGAAGAATCCCGATTCCTAAGGCTTCCAAAGTCCTTATTTTCAATTCGAAGACGCCTTTCAGTTTAAGAAGATTTAGTGCGTAGCAGGACTCTGGAAATACCAAAATTCCAATTCTGCGGAAAGATAAGTAAAATAAATTTTTTGATATTTGTAGCACAGCTAAATGACGTTTTAAAAATTATAACAGCTAATTTAACCAAAGGAAAATATTTTTATTTCATTTTTCTGATTAAACTTTGGAAAGATCCGAATTTGTGTAATTTTTATTGAGAATTGTGCTTGTCCAATATTTTCACCCGCGACTGCAAAGAATATAACCTTAAATCCAGAAATCTCTGGTAGGTTTTGACGGCAGTCCTGTGTATTTCACGCGCGTTCAATTGTTATTGGGGCATACATCTGTGTAAAATTATTAAAATATGCCTCCCGCGCAACGAAAACTCGCCTGCCCGGAAAATTCAATGCCTTGGCGACTCTTCGTGACAGCAGAAAGCTCCGAAACAGGAACCAAAAAGTTCAGCGAGGTCAAAAGAAGTTTGTACATAAAAGCGGGTGTCCTCACAAATGCGAAGGGCTCGGCCTACTTGGAGTCAGGGAAGACGAAGATCATGGCCGGCGTGCATCCGCAAAGGAAGATTTTGAAGCAGACTAAAAGGACGTCCCTCGGGACCATAAACTGTGAGCTGAAGTACGACCGGTGCGCCTCGGTGCTGCCCAACAAGGCGACGGTAGCCAAAAACGAGAAGTACTTGGGCATCCTCCTGAAGAAGGCCCTGGAGCCAGCCATTCGCCGAGAGGAGTTCCCCAATTTGCAGGTCGACATCGTCGTCCTCGTCCTACAGGACAGCGGGTGTGTTCTGAGCGCGGCTATAAACTGCTGTGCAATCGCTCTGATCGACGGAGGAGTCCCGATGTTCGACACCATTGTCAGCTCAACGGCTGCGGTGGACTGCGGGGAGATAGTCGTCAGTCCAGAATTGTCTCTGGACACTCCTATGGCGTACGAGGACGGGGAGCTGGGCGCCGATGAGGAGGGCGGATTCGTGGTCCTGTCCCAGCTGGTGAATCTCTCGCAAATCACCGTTTGCTTCCAAAAGGGGTACATTTCGAAGGAGCTCCTCAAGGAGACCTACAAGAAGCTTGTTGCTGAGAATGCCATTATTGCGAACACCGTGAAGGAGATCGTTGTGGACAAAGTAATGGAGAAAATGGGCATTAAAGAAATTTCAGTAATGTGATGGGAACAGAATTGTTATCATTTTTTTAAATTCCTAGATTCATTTCCAGTAGTATAACTCCTAGGGTAGTCTATAAATATTTTTTGATAAAAATTATTCACAGTATTGTGAAAATTATTAGTTTTAGGAATTTTTATTTTTCTGAAGGTTTCCCCTGGTCCGACAGAGGAAGGAAATCAACGTAGGGCTAAATTTAAATTTCAAAGTTTCCTTTTCTGTTAATTTTCCCGCCTCTGTCCAGCTTAAATAAGACCTGGTTCGTAAAACTAAATTGTCCTAAAAATATTCTCAGTACATACTCTAATATCAATTGACATGTAAAAGAAATAAAAATCAGTTTCACTTACACTGATCGTTTATCTCCATGTAACTTTTCCAGTAGGTCGTGGTCAGCACCGTTGAGGTCCGCCCGAATAGGGTTCCCTTCCTCGTTGAACACAATCAAATGGTCTATAAGATGTCCATATTTCGTTGCAACTCCCGTCCAAACATTATTCCTATAAATATACTCCAAACTATCTCGTAAGGGAAAAACGTTCTTCTTCCGACCAAAGTCTTTCGCCTGATTTATAAATTTCATGGAGGAAGGTGAAATATCGCATTTCTCTCGAATTACAGCTCCCTGATAAATACTAAGCAAAAAGTGGAAGCTTATTACATTTTTATCGGATGCAAATATTCTTGTTAAGTATTCCTCGTCGAGTATCCTTCGAAGTAGATCTTCATTAACGAGCTCCAAGAACATTAAATCTGTAGTAATTTTGAGCCAAGGTAGATCGGTCCGATCTAATTTTGAGACCAAATTGGCTTTAATGATTTCTTTTAAATTATCCCAGTCTTTTGGGATGTAGCTGGCATTTGAAAGCCCTCTGATAAAGTTAAGTACAGCTGAGGGATTTGTATCCTCTAAGAGAGAAGGGTCATTACGAGCCTTTTCCATGCAGTAATCCAATAGAGCTATACTCACGAAGCCCTGCCAAGAAGAAAAATAAATCTTTAGATCCGTAAAGGTAGAACAACTGACTATTTAAGTGAAGCCATTTCACTAATTGGTACTTACAATCCTGTTGAACTTCTTCAAAATATACCCAGCTTTCTCAAATCCTACATCATTGTGAATTGCAATAGAAGCGCAATTATTCCAAAATTCTTCGTTGTAATATATAGAATTTTTAGAACTGTATTTGTTCGTCAAATTCATTAAAATACTTTCCATATTTTTAAAAGAAATATTTTTGCCATTTTCGCTATTCAGCACTGCAAAGCAATTATTCAACAAAACTTCATAAACGGGATCGCTAATATTCCGCAACATGCACAACGACCATATTATGCTTTGTGCCTCTGTTATATTCAAGTCTGTCTCATGTTTGACTAAAGCATTTATGATATCATCTATGCATGTCCCCCCGAGATTTTGACTCACAGCAAAATAAAGAATATCAGCAAGTTCTGCGGGATTATCGCGGTCAATTTGCGTCCTTAGCTGCAGTTCAAAAAGAGGCGGCAAGGCGACTTTTATGGCATCAACTAAAGGAGTGCTGTCGAACTTGTTAAGTAAGAAATTCAGAAAAATTATATTCCGAAGATTCAAATCGTTCACTTGTTTTCTAAGGTGCTCAAGAAGAGTATAAGAAATGTTACTGTTGGCTGGGACACCTAGGTATGATAAAACTTTCAAAGACTCTATTATTTCGCTTACACGGAGGCTTCTAGCGGATCTCCTAAGTTCGATTAGGGCTTCTTTAAATTGGGGATTGTTAAGTATACTTAGATTGTCGACAGCTGTGCTGTAGAAAGTACTAATTGTGAAAAAATAAACATTTTTGGGAGGCACTTACCTTTGGTTCTTTTGCTGGTTAAAAATTGTTTTCAGAAAAAATACTGCATGTTCTCCTTTGGTTAACTTAGGGCTGGGTGCTTCCGAAATCTCAATAGAATTAAATGAATCTTCGTTTTCTGAGGAACTTTTGTAGGAATTCATTCTATAGTCCCAAAGTCCTATTGGGATTTTTATAAAAACAAAAGGAAAGGTGGTTTATTTGTAAAAATTCAAATGATTTCCAATAATTTAGAAATAGGGGTGGTTTGGGCTATACCTGAATATGACAAAGTAGTCCGTAGTGGCGTGTGTAGAGTATAACTTCTGCTGAGTTTACAACTACTTCTCAAAACTTTCAGGACAGACATGATCTTCTCTTATAGCAGTGAAGAAATTTAGAAGTTAGCGCAAAATCTGAAAATAATTTGAATAAAGAAAATGTCTATTAAAGCAGATAATTATAATATAGTTCATTGTTAAAAATGGACTTTTAAAGTATATACTCCTATATGGATTCTATGGGTTAAACTAGAACAATTATAAAATACTCTGAATTTAAACATTACTGAATAATATTCATAGCGGTCAGATTTATGTAGCCTCAGCTCATGCAAGATATCATAAAAATTTCCAATGATTTTAAAATCAATTTGTGAATTGATATAAACTTATCAGGAAGTGAATTATCTCTCCTTTTACTGTTTTTAAAATTTCTTTGAGGTAATCAAAAAAGAGTTCACCCAGCCGTGGATGTATTCCTACAAAAAGAGATGGCATATTTGCACAGAAAATGAGAAGG
Organism: Tolmerus cingulatus; assembly: GCA_959613345.1. Lineage (NCBI taxonomy): Eukaryota > Metazoa > Arthropoda > Insecta > Diptera > Asilidae > Tolmerus > Tolmerus cingulatus. The sequence goes on from OY390709.1 coordinate 41,545,040, forward strand.
CTCTTTATTCGTTGAGTTTTTACAACTGCGGGTTTACTGAATTCGCCTTTAATTCTTCTGTTTTCTCCAAATCACAAGCTGAATTTATTCAGAAACTATCAAAATTTAAAAAATGCATCCACTTAGACAAAAACTCAATTATGGTGTGAGAAAAAATTATTTTTCACAGTAGGCGTTAAAATTGACTAATAATAGTAACCTTTTCCGATTTAAGGGAGCGAATAATTTTATTTTTTTGATAGCTAATATAAATAAAAGCGAAATTGATTATTGTGAGAATTGTATTCGAAGATTTAAAAATTGGCTTCAAAATCCCAACTGCAACCGTCACGAGAACCATCCACCAGATGTCTTCTCGATCGCTGAAATATAACCCTACATAACCTAACTCAAATGACATAACAAAAAACGTCCATCAAAATGTCAGTCATGATACTGTATAATTAATCTGCTTGGTTTTTTAAGCAGAAATCAAACGATTAATTCTCGGAAGGTGCGACACTCTGTATGAGTTCGGGCCCAAAAGCGGCTGTGTGAAACTGTCTAGTGCTGTTTAAGTCACGATAATCGACGAGAGGCGAGAGCTCCAAGGAGCAGCTTTAAGTTACATTTGTGCATTACATTTTTTTGCGTTATTTTCTGGAGGAAAAGCGGACAGTCGGAGCAGTGATTCACTGAACGGACAAACAGAATGTCTGACTGCGAGGACATGGTGGAGCCCTATGGGGTCCAGGCGGAGACTCGCACGCAGCAGCTGGGCTTTCGTCCGCAAATGGAGCTTCCCTGGAACCGATATTTACCTTACGCGGAGCAAATCGACGCGGAGTCCCAGGCTATGCTCGAGGATATCAAGACGAACCTCGCGAGGGCTGTTGCAATGCGGGATATTATTCCGGGAGTGGTCCTCTGTGCCGACAGATTGACGGTGTAAGTCTTGTTTTAGGATATTATTTAGTTTACAAGGTTTCAGTACACTCTGACATTTTTGTTATGCGGTCACGGTCAAACTTTCTCGTTGTCCGCTTCGTCGGAAATTTATGTCATGTTTTTGATTCTTGCCGACAGGTGGCTTGCAGAATGTCGCATATTCAGCGGGGGAAGATGAAGACCTTTTGAATAAGGGCGCCAACAAAAATATAAATTATATTCTCATTTAAGTTTTGTGATGAAATGTAAATTTTTAAGTGTAGAATGATTTAGCAAAAATGAAGCATGCAAAGCTTCTGAAGAAATCCGTTAATCCGCTATTTTTGCTATCAAGGCGCTAAATCGCAATAAGAGTTTCCGGTTGGCGATTTGTTTACCGTATTTCTTTTTATAGAAACCAAATACAGCACTGTGGATATTTGTAGGACCACTCCCATTTTCCGGGAACCCTTGGTTTTCCGAATCAAATTTTTTTAAGTTGGGCAAACGGGGGAAAATCAATGGAAAAGGAAACTTTGAGATTTAAATTTAGCCCTGAATTGATTTTTCTCCTCTGTCGAATCGTGAGAAAGTATCGTTCAGAACATCAAATTTTCCTAAATCATTGAAGTGGTCCTAAAAATTTTCACATTGCTGTAATCAAATAACTGACTTGTGTAGTCAGAAATGCCCGATCTTTTTTCGCCAACCACTGGTTACGCCCGGTGGTACATCTCATCTGCCCCCAAGAACATTTTCTTCGCCCTTATATACCACGCAGCAGGATCATTCATGCATCATTCACACATTCTATTCCTAAGAAGCGATCGCAATAAAACTAATTACCTCAGACACCCAAATACACATTTTGTTCTAAGGCTCCAGAAGGGTTGCTCTTGAGGCGCCGATACAATTACCCGTAACCAGGGGAAGGCTCGACCTTTCTTACTTCGTATGTTAGGAGGGTTTTTTCCTAATTCGCACCTTCTGGTGCCCAGTTGCTTGTAACTGACAAATTCAAGTTTCAACTTGCTTTGCATGTTACACTTGTTTGTAATGCATGAAATTATTAAACTAATGTAATGATTAATTCTTATTTTCTAATTTTTCAGATATATAAAACTGTACGGTTTGAAATTATCTAAAAAGGACAACATAAAATTTATCAAATTATTCCTTGAACTAATATCCTTGCCTAATCTGGAACCTTCAAAAATCAACAAATTTTGCGTGCTGTTGCATCATTTATTTCCCAAAGCGAACTGCCTCTCCCCAACTGATTTGCAAATTGACTGGAGACCGCTCTACCAACTGTCCCTAATTTACCTCTACAAGACATCGACTAAAGGCAACCTCTATCAGTACTTTGCGTAAGTATTACGCACAATTTTTATGACTTATATCTTATATACATATAATGAAATATTTAAAAAATCAGGAAGAGACAAAAAAAACTGAATCTGTCGTCTATGTTCGATCGGTTATTACATTTAGGGAAATCTATCGGGGCTACCAGTTTCATAAATAATTTCCAAATGGACGATGAAGCAAAGGAGTAAATGGATTTTGTTTTTAGATTTTACGACTTTATTTTGGTTTTTGGTGATATTTTGACTCAGCCCTGGTTTTAGGGTTTTTTTTTGGCGCTATCATGAAATTGACATGGAAAAGTGCAGTGTGCGAAAACGAAATCGATTTATTATAAAAGAAGGATCACTGCCAAGCAGAGGACTTTTAGAAAATACTAATTTATGTTTATTATATTATTTTTGCACATTGCACATGCATCTTGGTTAAGGCCATTGCTTTTGGGATGCAGGCACTTCATTAATTCATATAAAAATATATACTAACTTTTAATTTAATTCCCTTCAGGAATTTAGAATGCAGCCTCAGGACGGTGATACAACGTTGCTCTGTGTAAGTATCCTAATTTTTTAATTCAGAGATAAAATCCAAATAAACCTTTATATACATATTTTCTGCGGAGCTGTAAAATAATCGGAGTTGTTTTAGAGTTCAGTTCCACAATTATTACCATTACAAAAACATTTAAGTACCATTTTACGTAATTCTTCATCGTTTGGTATTATATTGAGTAATGTTCAGTATTTCATTGCTAAGTAATTTGTCTTCAATTATTTGTAATGGTATTTTAATAGTAATGCCAATGTAATTTTTGCTGTCTGATTGCCTTGTTCTTGTAAAACTTTTGGACTCATAAAGCTTCCATTTAAATTTAAGATACTTTCCAAAATCGTCGACTAAAGAGATTCTTGATGAGGTCCTTCCGAAATTGCAACCCTTGGATGTAGGAAAATCATGTCAAATTTTTGAAACGCTACATCTTTTCCTAAATTTTCATCATGGATATGATCTGTGGTTTGATGACTTTATGAATTTATGGAACACATACCACGAGCCCAGATGGAGCGAAGTAGGATAAAATTTAATCTTAACTTGCTCCCTAAGTTGACTGGTGTCTTTTTGGTCCTAGGATATGATGAATATTATGGGAAATTTGGCTTTCGAAAATATAGGGAAAATCGATTGGGAACCGCATATTCCCATTATGTTTGCAAGAATTCTACGATGGATTGATTTACCTGTGGCTTACAAACAACTGAAAGCATGCAGGACCCAGGGATGGTGCGCAACAACTGTGACAAGTATGAAGCTATTTTATTAGGTATAGGAGGAATCCTTTGCTTATAATATTGTCATCTAGAGTGGATGGTAGCGGTGCTGGGACCGAACACTTCTGGGCAACAATATCTTTCGAAATTTATCGCAGCTATTGAATCTTACCTTCATCCCGCCAACACGGGCAAATGGGCTAAAATTCTAGGGCAAATGTTAGTTGGTCTTCAGTTGAATTTTGTTAAACGTTTGGAGTATGAGAGATTCCGCAAACCATACTGGCAGGATCCTGTTCCAGGTACCAACAGCCACATAGTAATAAAATTGCTTAATTAATTTGTAACTATGGTAGATAATTACAAGTTAACTGAGAAGTGCATCACTGACTTTGTTGAAAGCTTGAAATCGGCTGCCCTACAGACGATGTACTCGAGAGTTGATGGTAACGACGTCTATAAGATTTTCAGACATTTGTCCAACTTGAGGCCAGAATTAATAATCCCTGACGTGATTGAGAGGGTTTATGCCAATTTGGAGTCGTTGACGGAACCACATCGCCTGACCGCTTCTCTACAATGTCTCGTTGGTGTTTCGCGAGCCCTTATTTGCGGCCACAACGGATACACGGCCGGGCGAACTCATGTCATCCCGATTCTATTTGCGGCTCTTCCTGGAATTGATACGAATGATCTAAGAAAGGCTATTTTGACGATGAACTTCTATGGGGCGTTTGTCTTTCAAATTCCACTTGTCGATTGCTCGAAGGCGGGCTTGTACTACGATGACCTAACTGAGGAGGAGGCTTTAATTTGTGAACAAACCGCCGACATGGAGGATTTTGTTCTCCAGTTCATGGACCGCCTGTTCCTTATGATTAAGTACACGACGAATGAAAGTATTCGAATGGAACAGGCGACTTGTGATAATAATAAGTCCAAGTATGATCTTATTGTGGAAAATTCTATATCTACAGGACTTCAAGTCATTCTCGGTCAATCGTCTGAGGTGAGTATAATTAAATTTAAGGATCTATTAGAAATGTGGGCTTTGTGGTTGGCAACACATGCTAATTTTCAAAGGCGACAAAATTATAATTCGATGAATAAAGTACAAATATTAGATGTTATTCGAACAATTTTCACACTTTCTATTAAAAATAAACTAAACTCGCATAATATAGCCCCTTAATTAATTCTTTTTGTAATACAATATATTTTTTTCAGAGCATTCTTGCGTCGGCATCGAAAAAAGTCACAGATTTTGTACAGGGTAATTTATTGGAGCCGCATGCAGCTGCCCCACTTTTAGGTCATTTGGTTTATTCAGTTGGACAAATAGCAGGCCGATTTATCTTCAAAGTTCTAGTGCCTTATTTAACAGATCGCATAATGTCTTACATTAGAGAGTACGAAGATGTAGCGAATATTGAGAAACAATCAGATGATTTCCTCTATTATCTGACCATTTTATACTACTTATACAAGAGCGATCCACGAGAAGTTATTAAATATTTCGATGATTACTTCATACCAGTTATGGATGAAGTGGTAAAATTTAAATGCAAGCAAACGTCAAAGATTACCGCTGGTATAATGTTCAGAGTTTTGAACAACTTCTCGAGAATTCAACTATTCGATTTGAAGAGTACTGGATACAGCAAAAATCCGCCGCTGTCTGAATATTTGCCAATAAGGCACTGGGGAGAACAGATGGACCCCGACGAAACATTTAACTGGTACATACCTGGAGAAAAAGAAAGGGCTGCTTGTGAAAAATTTACACATAGATATATGCCTCCTATTTTAGAAACTTTAGAGAAATTTATATCGGGTGAACTAACATTAACTCGGGAGGATGTCTTAAAAAACGTAAATTTCTTGTTCTCCTTCATAACAGTTCCCAATTTTCTTCCTAATTGGGACGTCCCTCAGGAGAAGCTGATTGATACTGTCGTCGATACAAAACCTATTGATATTACGCTTGGTTTCGATGGCCAAGTGATAACCATGCCTGATGGATCAGACATTCGTCTGACCGTTATTGATATTGTTGGAAGGCTTCAAGATAAAATCCTTGCTGATTCAGACGATGATATTCAGTCGTTGAAGACTATAATATTAATATGGGAATGTGTGCATATGAAAAAAACATTCGTGTCGTCCTATGAATCAGAAATGAAGTCATATAAGCACTTAAAGGAGTTCCAGGAGTATCGACTGGTCAAACATAAGCGCAGCATAAAAACAGTCGTTGCGAAAAGGGTCCTTACACAGCAAACTGCCCGACAAGAGGTGTCCATCCCGGCGTTTACGGTGCACCACAAAAACATCATGTTGAAACTCCTTAAGTTGGCAACATCCCATTACAGCGCTATAAGATGCTTCTCCCAACTAAAGTTATTCAACTTTATAAATTTATATCGATTCTCCTTCAGAGTGATTCTTGACGACCTAATCGAGTATCTTAAGCTGAACCCAACCGAGCACCATGAGGCGTTTAAAGGAGCCCTTTACATGCTTGTGGGCTCTGGTCGCACTAAACTAATTGTTGAAGATGACTGGCTATCAGTCGAAAAACTTTGGCTCACCGTTTTAAAGACAAAACCATCTGAGAAACCCTCAATTATTCGCCTACTAGACACCATAATTTGTGATATATCTGACGAATTTACGACACTGACCATTGAATTAGAAGTACCTGATCATATAGTTGATTTATCTCGGCAGCTTGTACACAATTTCGAGATCTTAGTAAAACCAGAGGACATTGAAGCTGGCAGGCTTAATTTGGACCAAAAGAACGCTTTTAATCGCGATAAATATTTTAGAATACTGGAAGAAATTTTAGAAGTAGCTCAAGGTGGTTCTCTTCATTGGAGGTATCACTTGATGGCGTCAACAATGCTCAACATTTTGGTACACCCAATTACGAAATATCCAGCTTCGGTGACAAAGTATTTCCTGCATAACTTGCACCACGACTCAATTAAGGAGAGAAAGGTCGCTACTAGGGTGCTTAAATCGATTTTTGAACAACAGAAAAGGAAACAGGTCCGAATTAGAATTGATCCCTTCGAGGTGGCTGGAGTGCCATGTCCCGAGGGAGCACTCACTTTCGGAATTAGGGATGACAACAGGTGGTTGCAGTACGATGAAAAAAGTTTACCCAAAAACCAGGAGGACTGGGACAAGCCTTGTTACATGCACAAAGGTGAAGGATTTTTCGGGTGGTCGGCTGACTTTAAGTTGTACGCGCCGACCAGCCAGCAACCGAAGATAGACAGGCAAAGGGATGAGATGAATGAGGTCGAGCAGGTCATTTATGATTTCTTCATAAATAAGGAGAATGTCGATAAGCTCATATCATTTTGGTCACTGGAGGAGAATAAGGGCAAGGAGAAGTTCAAGCAATCGCGATTTTGCTTAATCAAGGTAAGAACAAATTTCAATAAAAAACAGAAAGTATTTCCTAGAAGCTGAATATCAAAATTCTTGCACAAAAAAAGCTTGTATTCTGTTTCTGTTTTTAATTTAATTTAATGATATTTGTTTTTCTTACCGGTATCAGTTTTTATTTAAAACATATGGTGATGTTTTCTTCGCAAACTTCCACCCCCATTTGGAACGGCTAATTAAAGAAAATAGGTCTGAAAGTAACCACAGATGTGCAGCAGAAGTTTTAAGTGGAATTATGCGTGGAATGAAGCATTGGCCGTATGATAAAGTGGAAAAAATGTACGGAAACATCACGCCATTAATCCGCTTGGCGCTGGACAACATCACAGTTGAAACAGATTGCTTTTGGGGGACGTGCTTTGCAACAGCCGCGGAGCATGTCGACCCAAAGAAACAGTATTGGTTGCATGAAGTCCTCATGGAGGATCCATTCCGGGAAAATACAAGTTTTGTAGACTGTTGCAGGATATTTTGCTTGCAGGGACCATTCAATCAGCATGTCTGGAGAATGGACAGTTTTGCGCATCGTTTGCTGAGTAAGAGTTATTTTAAAGTTTTGTGTACCTATGAAATGTAACAATTTTGTTTCTGCAGAGTACTTAAAACCGTATTTAAATCATCCTTTCCAAAATGTTCGCATTCGGCTCGGATCAATTTTGATAAACATTTTTGAAGGAGATCTGCAATTTAAGGGTGGAAATTCCCCTGAATGCCCGCGTATTAAAGATATGATTAAAGAAGTTGTAGAGAAAATTCAACCACTGCTCAAAGTTATGCCTCCGATGCAGATTAGTAATGGTAAAAAAACATGATCTATTATATATAAAACATAATACTAGATTACTTGGCGTTAAACTTTCTACTAACAAATATTTCGTCAATTCGTAGGAGCTGAGGGGGAACCCGTCCAAACAGAAGAACAGAGAGAATACGAAACAGCAGTCCGATTATTTAAAACAGGTATGTTTCGTAGTTTGGTTAACTTCGATTAATAAAAGTTAATTAATAAATCTACAGTTAGTCAATGGATTATCGGGGTGATATCTCGCAATACAAATGGTAACGAACCTGCATATTTTGACCTACTGCCGTTCGCTTGTCGGCTGGAGAGTTGTGAGCAGGACCAAGAGCTGGCCGAAAGTTCCTACACTTTATTAGCAATGATATCACAAGCCCTGACCCTCCCCGACTGCATGGGGTACGCCTTAGAAAAAATTAGTGAGGTTTCCAAATCATCGTCGTGGGGATCGCGACTCGCGGTCATTGATGCTCTTCAAGTTCTTATATTCCATAACATGGCGATCGTGTCCAGCAGGGAGGAGTGGGTTCAAACCGTTCAGGATATTGTGCTCCGTCTTCTCGAAGACACAAGCTTAGAAGTTAGAGAAAAGGCCGCAGAAGTCCTTGGAGGCCTTCTTCACTGCTCGTTCTTGCCAGCCACTGATAAACTGTTGGAGCTCTTTAAGGGGAAGTGCAGAACTAAGTACGTGAGGAGTCGCGCTAGCAGAAGAAATGCGGCTAGTTGTTCTGCGGAAGCAAATCGAAGTGAAGGGTAATTGTTATTTTTTATATGAAAACACAATCAGAGAATATCAGTAATGTCGCGCTTAAGACATTAGTTTTTGCAGTTAACTCTGAAATTCAGTTTAACAAGATTAAATGCTGATCGACCATAAAAACTAACTTTTAACAGCTTCTGCTTTAGGTATAGCAGAGCAGAAGTTGTTAAGCTTTTGAAGAAGTTCTGCTTTTGAGATTTGGTCGTCTTATTAATTAAAAATGTTTTACGTTTTACAGAACAACCGAAACTCCCGAATCTCTGGCTATACGAATGCGTCATACAGGAGTCCTTGGCTTGTGTGCATTTATATCAGCGTATCCGTACGATGTACCAGATTTTCTTCCTGATATCTTTGAGTGTCTGGGAGCACATCTAAATGATCCTCAACCAATTGTGGTAAGTATTTATAAGTAATTTTTGTTCGATCTTAAGAAAATAAAATGCAAATTAATTTTTCGCAGTCAACAATTCGAAAAACCGTTGGGGATTTCAAAAGAACTCATCACGATAACTGGTCAACACATCAACTAAAATTCACCGAGGAGCAGTTGGCCGTTCTCAGTGATCTAACGATTCCGCCCTCGTATTACACGTAATCGGGTCTTTATCGAAGAATTTCTTTTTTTTTTTGTTTTGTATGAAGAAATCGTAGTAATTGTCGTAACGTGTCGTGCTGAATTGCCCTGCTTCGACCTGTTTTTTTTTAAATTGTATGGTGTATGTGACCGGAAAAGGTTTCCTTTCTTATTTCTGCCCTCTTAATTCTACTTTTGCTGATATATTTTTGTATGGATATTTATGTCTTAAAAATGGTTCTAAATTAAGCAACTGCTGAAATGTGCGGAAAAGACATTGTATATTATTAAAATTATCATTAATAAGGCGTAGAACAAAGTTTTTTTTTGGGATTGGGTTAAGCACCTAAATAACCATTTTTTCTCAAGTCAGATCCTGCTGGTATTTTAGGATTAAATGTGTTTTGTAAGACAATGGCAGAGTTTTTATGTCTTTCGGACAATTTTCAGATTTTCCGTAACAATTAATGGCTCAAACAATTTTTTGAGTCACTCCCTGAAGAATGAAATATGTTTTAAGATTTGGGCAGAAAAATGATTTTTTTTATTTATAATATTTAAAAATGTCTACATTTACAAGTGTTAAAATTAAAACTTACAGAAATTCTTCTTCAGGATCTTGAATATTCTGTCGATCTCAAAAATAAGGAACGGAATTAGCTCTCAACATGATCCATCAAGGGAGCATTTTAAGAGATCAAACATGTTCGTTGCTTCGACAAAAAAAAGCGGGAGCAACACGGTCATAATACTCACGAGGTTTGTTTCGCACACCAATTTACATAAATAATTAGAAAAATATACTGAAGGTACCTTAATCTAAATAAGATGAGAAAAGAAATGAAAAATGCCTACTTCCTCTTTTTACGAAAATTCTTCCTATATCCTTTCCCATACCATCCAGCCTGGACTTTCATAGGCTCTTTATACGCCGGAATATCGAGTTTGGCACGTTTCTCATATTTTTTGGCAGTTAAATCGGGATCATTATCGTCTTCGTTGTCCGTATAGTCGCAGCATTCGCAAACGATGGCCCGTCCATGTCGATAATTCTTTACAAGAAACTCTGGTGGAATTTTCTTATAAAACTGGCAAGTGAATTCAGCGTAGTTGTCGAAGCAGAATTCGCATTCAGCTTCCTGTCGGTTCATTTTAAAAATGGGTACAACCTGCGAGCTCCAAAGATTGATTTCTGGTGGTGGCGGAAGGATAATGCTGTGCAGTCCAGAATAGGCGTATCTAACATCGTACCAATAAGGCAGCTTATGCTCGATAGCCTTGTAATACTCGAAAATTATTTTGTAGCAGTGCTCGGGAGTGGGCAGCTTAAGATTTTGCATCTCCTCCTCGAGCTTCTGCCTTAGATAGCTGCTGTTGCATATACTGTTCGTAAAGCTATCACAGTTCGGTTTAGAAAATCTAGCTATTGTTGTGATGTTACTGACGCCTAAAGCGGGCGGCGGGGCCGCAGTCTTACCTAGTTGTCGGCCAGACTCATCCCCTAAAAGCTGCTTTTTATTATCACAGTCATTTGTTCGCTGCTGCCTTATTCTATTCATTATGTCCTGCAAATTACTTTCATTTGATTCAGTCTGTTGCTTACCACTAGTGTTGAATTGGGGTATCTCGGGATTGGACATCTTAAGAGCATCGGTAGGTTCTTTCTTGAGTTCAACTTTACCATCCTTTCCATCGGAGTTGGTGCAGACATTTTCTTTGGTGTGCTCCTCTCTTCTTAAAGCAGTCTCATCCTCCGAGCTAAATCTCTTGTTGTCTATGATCCCCAAATGCGCCAACCTCTGAACACAATTATCAGTCTCCACTGATGAGGAATTTTTATCCCTCTCAAAGATTTCGCCCCATTGTTCCTCCTTGATTTCTTGTGCTGTATCTGTTTTATGTGAACATTCTAATTTTTCTCCTGGTGATGCAAAGGCAGTATCATCCTCCTCCTCGCTTTCGGAATCGCTCTCCAGGCTGCTTGTAGAGCTATCCTCCATCTGTATCAAGTGTCGTGAGTTCAAGTTCGTCTTAACAAACGGAACGCTTTTCACTGGATTTAAAATAAGCGGCTTTCTCCCCTTTACAATCGGACGTCGTTCTTCTTTCGAAAGACTTATTCGAATTCCTTGATCTGCAGCTAGGCTAGAATTTTGTTCACTATCTAAAGGAGTAGATTGTTCTCCACTCCCCTCATCTTCACTCTTGACTTCTTTTTTAATTTTAAGCATCGGTTGTGAAACAGTATGTAACTCTTCCGAGCATAAAAGTGTTGCATGTGCAAAAATTGGATCACGTTGTCTATCATAGTCCGGAACATTTATGTTTAAATTTTTCATAACAAGGCGCATGATTTCGTCACACTTCCCATTAATTTTAATCGTAGCCAGTTTATCTTTGGGCGTCCACTGTAAATTAACAATGCAAATTTTCGCCCGCTTCTTCTGGGTCTTATCCATTTGCCACAACCATGAGTATTTTCTCAGGACTTTAAGACTAGAACCTAAGCAGAGTATTACATCGGCCTTTTCGGCGTTGCTGCAAGCCCCGGCCCAATTCAAGGGCCACTTTAAGCTGCCTCTTTCCCCGAAGTGCACGATGGTGTCGGTGAGCGGTTTTCCACAAAAATGGCATCGTCTGTGAGTTTTGTGATAGAATCGAGCCGTGAATTCCGTCGTATCGAATAGTCGCCAGTACTCGACGTTCGGTTTGCAATTTTTGCACGCCTCAATGTACATGTTCCCGTGGACTTCCGACAGGGAACTCTTCGGGAGTCCAGCTCTCAAATGAAGACCGTCACAGTTCTGCGACACCACAAACCGCAGCATCTTCCGCCTGTGGAGCTCGTAGAGGGCCATGTGGGTGTAGGTCGGATCGGCTAGGGACAGATCATGCTGACCGATGTCCTTTCCTTGCTGGAGCAGTGTCCAAATTCCCTGGCTGCCCCGGTAGTCTGGGATCCGGGCTGAAGTACTTATTCCGGCTCCCGTGTAGCAGACTAGGTGCTTCGCACGGGATATTATTTCGGCGAGCTTCTCCGCCTTTCGGGTGATTATTTCAGTTGCGTCCTCCTTTTCCACAACGCGATCCTTGTAGATCTGTAAGCGCTCTTTGCGCTTGTTGATTTGCCGCGCTACGTCTGAGTGTGATTCTAAGAGACGATTCTCTTCTACCGTTCGTAGCGATTCGCATTTTTTTAAAATTAGCGAAACCTGGAAGGTAGGAAAAGCTTGAATTAGAACTGGTGGGAGTTCAATGCATACGACTAAAAGTCAAGAGATCCTATCATAATAAAATTGTCACAAGTAAAGAAACGATCTGACGAAATGTTTGCTTTTATAAATTAAAATATATATCCTCAATTATAAACAAATAAGAGTTTAATTCTCGGAGGGTCGTGCACCAATGTGAATTTCGCAGACTTTCTGGAGAATTAAATTACTTAGGTCCTAACTATATTTAGCTAAAGCATATAAATTAAATATTTTTTGTTTAAATTATATTTTATTGACTTATTGATGAAATAATAATAATGATTTTGTCCTACCAGGTATTGTAAATCCCTTATCTGGTGATACATTTTTTAAATAGAACAAAGAAATGCAAATATCCTTATGACTCAAACAGAAAAACAAAAGAAAGTGAGGCAATTTGCTTAAAGTAGGCGGCACTTTTAGAGCGTGTCCTGAAACACGATGCAATCAAGCGCCGAAGAACGCATTTTAAGATTCATCGTAAAAGGCGCTGCGTAAACATCTCGAGAGTATTCCCCCATAGAGTGTAACCGCCCGGTGTCGAAAAAAGCCCCATTTCTTGACTGCAGTATCTACTGGAAGATTTTGATTTGCAGCGGTCCATGATATTACTCCTGGCCCAATGTGGGCGCTGCGAGGGGGAATTCATTAAAAATTAACAGCCAACGAAAGTGGATGCGGCGAATGTCCCCACGCACCGCCGCGAAAACCAGCGGGCCAGGTCAAGCACACCTCGGCGATGGGCCGCTTTTCCGCGTGAAAATCTGAATGGAATTTAGAAATTTTAAAGCGATTACCCGTCTCACGGAGTCCTTGCGATTCTTCTTTTCAGTTTCCTCCTGATTTGGATTTAATTTTCGGCGAGTTATGTAAGTTTCGAGTTTTAATGACTTTTCCGCTTTGTCCATTTCCATTTCGATTAATTTTCATTATAATCGTGCCGCACTAACTGCACGCTGTCGATGTCAGACACTGTAGGAATTGTTTTTGTTTACAATTTATCACGCTTTAATGCATTGTTTTCTGTAAAAATCGGCGAAATTATGAAAATATTCAATGCGACAATGAGAAAATGGCACTCACTTCTTCTTTGACAGTTTGTTGCAGATTGTTGTTTATGGCGGTGTGGTAAATGGTAACCCTTTTCTTGTTTATAAAGATGGCGCGCAGTGCGGCGTTTACAATGTGTAGTGTTCTTTAGAGACAGTTCACAAATTGACACCGCGTAATTTTGAAGAATTTTACTTTCGTTATTTTAAGCACCGTTTTTTTAACTGGAGAACTTTTAATGCCCGAAATTTCATTTCCACAAAATCGATTTTTATACTTTCTCCTTCTGATTTAAATATAAAAGGTGGTGTATTAGCTAGTTTGCTCACTGAACTTGTACTTGAAATTTAAGTAATAAATTCAACGGTTTTGCTAATCAACAATTTTAAAGAAATGCACTATTTAAAATGTCTTTAAGAGTATGAAACTTTGTTATGTTAGTTTATCGCTTTATACAAAAATATCGGTAGAAAGATAACAAGTCGATGTTTTAAATGTTGCAAAACTATTTAACTACTAGACTTTACATTCATTGACAATTTTTGAAATAAAAATAAACATACTCCTAATTTAAGCGATAGTAAGAAACCGATCGATGTGTTTTTTATTTTATTTGTAAAGAGTAATCCCAAAAAATATCTTTGTTAAAGAGCTTCTGATAAAATGAATAAAGCATAATTTTTAATTCCAAAAGACCGTTATATTTTTATTTTTGCCTTAATAATTCTAGAATTGATATTATTCTTAAAAGATAACGCATCTGTGATTTAAAAATTTTGCAGCTGCAAAATTACACATTGAAATAGATTTGTTATAATGCTTTCTTATGGAAGTTTTGTTTATTTGTTGTATTTCAGTTTTATTCTAATTTTCAATAGTAAATTGGTTTCGCATTAAAGGACTGAGCTATGTATTTATTGATATTTCAAAATTATTAACCAATAAAAACACTATGCATATAAGTGTGTCTATTATTATTATGCAATATTAAGAATTTAAGGAAAAATCCAGGCAAGCAGTAACTGGAATCCATAAAAGAAGGGACGATATTTATATTTTACAACCTGTGGAAAAAAGTTTTATGTATTATGAAGCCTTAGCAAGGAGCTATTATTGCCGAGGTTATGAGCCCACGGATGCTTCTTAAACCAAAGGTAATTTTCGCAAATGCAGTAAGACAGCCCTTAAAGGTTTTCTGAATCTTTAGCTATGTAGTTTACATGCAATAGCTGGAGAAATAATGCTTTGTTTTATTTTCAGTGAAAATTAGTGCAATTTTAGAGTTTAATTGTTGTGGTCGCAAGGGCGTGGCTGAAATTTTTGCTTATTCTGCAATTTACGTAATTCGTCCCTGAGTTTGTACAGTCTTTTCTGGGTGATACAAAAACACCTACCTAATTTTAAGTAGCCTTTTTCATGGACTCATAACATCTGATGGAAGATAGGCCATTCGGAGAGTTAAAACATAAAGTGTGAATTGCGAAATTGTTTTTTGTTTATTTACTTTTTTCTATGTAAAAATTTGTTTGTGACCTTTCTTTTAAGAAGAAAGAAATGTGAGCTGCTCAATACAACCTTCAATATCTACCTCACACAATTTTCTCGTCTTTAATTAGGAAATTGGTAAAATCTGCTGCAATCAATCGATAATCGTTATAACCACCGCAGGGGCATTTTATCCGATTTCCGGATTTCACTGTTTTTAAAGTGAAGTGAGCTCAATTGCGCACGATGTGCAGTGTCAGTGACAGTAAAAGTTTGCGAAAAACATTTAATTTTTGTTTTTTAAGTTTAAAACATGCGACTTACAAAAATACCTGTTTACGATGCATTTTCTCATTTCTCTTTATAGTGGCATCGACAATCACTGCATAAATCCCACACTATACACCGGCGCATACCTGAAGTATCTTCGTATTGTTTTTTATGTTTTTTAACCCCTGGTTCATGATCATCCAAATATGTGCTGTTTCGGGAGCTTACGCGTAAAACAACTTAACGAAGATTCTTGGAGAGGCCAACCAACTAACCAACCATCATCCCGTATGATCGCCAGCAAGTACCAGAGCCAACATCAGCAACCAGGTCACTGTAGTATCTGATCACGATCTCTGGTTTTGCAGCTCAGGTGATCTCCCAATTCAGAGGTTTTTTGCATTTTACCTTCTTTTCGCTTTTTTGTTTCTGTCGTATTTGCGATTTTAATTAAAAAAGTTCTAACCCGTTTGTTACTCGTGATTGAGTCTGTCGCATATAAACGCCGACTAATATGAATTTTTCTTATTTAAGCCCCTAAGACGAACTGATCGTTGGAGGAGGCATGAAGGGGTGGTTGTTTCTATTGAATCCCATTAAGCATATTAAAAATGTCGCTAAAATGCTGATTAAGCCAGGCTTAGGAGGTGCCTTTTCTATGACCAGGTTATAGATTGGGACCGGGTCTGGTATTGTGGGTATGGTGTCGTTAGAAAAGGTTGCTTCCAGAGCTATGCGACAAACCAGTTGAACCCACCTAAAAGTCATTCTTCGAGGCCGTCCGAGCCCCGACTATGGTCTGTAGAGAGTAGGAGAATGAACGTATCGGTTGCTGGCGTTTCTGATGGTGCTGCTGCCGCACCGCGTCGATACCGCTGCCGCCGTCGCGGTTTCAGATGCGGACGAATGAATTTTTTCAATAGGACTTCAGTTGAGTGAAAGACTGTGCCGCGTCGACTCGCCTTGGTTTTGGTCTTATAAGATCGGCTTCATGATCGTGTAGCAAAGAAAAAGCAGCTATAGTGAACCCGATCAAGATTCATATATCTATGGATTTTGTCTGTTAAAAAGAAAACGCAACTGCAAATTTTAATTTTGTCACAAAATAGGCTCCTCCAAAATTATGGGAGTTTAGTCAAAACCGTATCCAACGCAATATTGTGTAAGTTATCTCGTTCGTTAAAAATACTTTAGTTTATCAAAAGTATGAGAAAAAGGTTTTTTTTAAAAATTGTTATTCGTTATTGGAATGCACATATGCATACGAGATGTGACGGTGTGGACTGTGTGTACCAATTCCGAACATTTTATTGGAGAAGTGAAAGTACTTTACGCCAACTAGTTGTGAACTGCACCGCCTTAATCGTTTGCAAATTGTCTGGATTCCTTACATTTTTCCTTTGGATCATCAAAAAAAGATTTTATAGTGACCTGTTTCGGCAACCTACTATATACATATCTGTGAATTGCTTCGGCTTAAAAGTTTCTTCTTTAGTTCCATTAAGAAAAAAATATATACGTTTTTTGTAGCTCACCTTCAACTCAACCTCGTTCTGTGGGTCTAAGTCGATCCAATCGGTCTATTCGAGTTTAAACGATAGACGTAAGCATGCATGTGAAGGTGTTTAGTAAGATTTACAAAATATGAAATTCCTTGAGCGCTCAAATAGCGCGGCTCCGGAGAGATTTAATGCCAAGATAAAAGTGCACACTTATTCGAACTGTTGGGCAATCGATTCATTTACTTCGATCAGAATAGAGTCCAACTTAAGTCGTGCAATGCCTTCGGGGCAAAATAAATATAGAAACACCTTTCCCCTATTATTTTCTACAGATGCCGAAGCTCAGTTTATGCAGATTCAAAATATTGACTCAATTGCAATTTTGTTTGCTATTCTCAGATTAATTAATTTTCTGATAGAGAATTAGAAAGGGATATTGACCCGGCAGTATACGAGAAACGTATGAGCTTTAACAGATTTTTTCATAAAGAATGCAAATTCAAAAAGTTGTTTCATATGTTATTAAGTATAGTAACCTGAGAGATTGATAGTTTGTATAGGATTTCATATACACTAGAAAAGTGTTCTTTTACTCTCACTTTAAATATTGTCCACCTGCCCACTTTGCCTATCTTTAATTTTTTAGGTTTTTTGTTTTCTATCAGTCATTAAAAATTCCAGCTTTTAGTTAATGTCAAGAAAAAGAATTCTTAAACCAAATCAGCCCATAACTCCTACTTGGCTTCTAAATTTATTGTCGAATTATTTAAAATTGGCGAAAAAAATTTAAATAGACCTCGACGTTGATATATAAGAAATTTACGTCATTAGGATTATCTCATATGAGTTATTTCAGCAAGATCATTTGCGATTAATTCTAGAAAGTTGAGACCCTCAAATTGCAAATTAAACTTAACCTAAATAATTGAAAATTTTGTTTTAATAAATATGTACGTTTTTTTTTAAACGTTAATCTAACGAACTTTCTTACTGCTTATGGTTTATATAATTCCTTGAGATGGTTAAGGAAAACGAATTATTCTATGTGGGTAAGCATACCAGTTTTTCATATTTTAAAGGTAAGATAATGACTTTGGGCACAACCCCTGTCAAATATAAAAATATAATGTTGACGCAATACTAGGGAAATTTAAAAATTCTGAATGAGTTCTGACAAAAGAAAAAAAAATTTGAGGTATTCAGCATGAGTACAATAGAAGTTGTAAAAAAACATTTGAGTCAGATCTCTAAGAAGCCAGTGCTAAGGTGACTAAAATTTCGGAGTATATTTCATAGAAGTAAATCTCTAGCTTTAAATCTGTTTTGAGGTATGTAAATGCAATTTCTAACCTAAGGAAGTCTAAAACCATTTATGCATTTAATGTAAGCTTACAAGTAATTATCTTTACACTTTTATGTAATTTTCTTATATGATTCATACTTTAAAATAGCACTAGTATAACTGGGGGTTTACCATACCAAAGAGGCTCATAAGAATTCACCATCATATCCGCCTCTGAAGGTAATTCATTGGAAAAATTCATACGTTGAGCTGCTCGCACCGATCAGAATCTGTATCACCTTTCTTAAAAAATTTCGGCTTGAAACCAATTAGGCGTAAATGCTAAAAAGGTCTTCAGTTGAAAACAAACCGAAAAAAAGGAAATCAGTTTTTGAACAGATTACCCAACGGCCGTAACCCATTACGCACTCACTTCTCATTTCGTTTACAAAATTGTTCAGTCTGCATAATTGAAGCCTAGTTGAGAAGGTGAGATGATGTCATAATTTGCAAGGTTCGCAAAAGCAGTTGCATTTCTGTTTTTTCGTTAAAAATAAATCTGATTTTTTTATAATGCACTCGACGACAATTATCTGGAGCAGTGAGAAAATATGAAACAAAAACCTACGATCTTAATCGCCAGGTTTTTGAATAATTGTCCAATTCTTTTTTATTGTTTGCTTAAGGTGCACTATCTGGCTACTAGAGCTAGGTAAGTTGTTGAATATCTCACGTTCGTCTGTTAGAATCAGATTCTAAAAACAAGCTTATCGCTAGAAATGCGAACATGTCTAGATTTACTGAGAATGCGAAACACCAGGGATTAGTGCATTTTCGAGAAAACACATCAGAATCATATTTTACACCACCCACGTAACGAGCGAAAAAGTAACTTTTAGAGACGTTTTCCGCAGTAGCCAATCAGTAGTAGATTCTGCGCGATATTATAAAATATTATTTGCTCGTCATGATAAAAGTTTATTAGCATTTTTAAAATTGTTCAAGGAGCACCTTGCTGAAGGTGATTTTTGCAATTTACCTGCTAAAAACCGGAAGCTTATGTCGCTTTACGCTTCTTTTGCCAGAGAGTGGGCATCGTCTGGACTGTTACAAAATATCTGTGGGAAATTGTGAAGGCGATTTTTGTGCTTATTATTTTTTCTTTCCCAGACTATTTTCACTTCTCGACATAACTGAATCAATTAAGAACTATGGGAAATTAGTAACTGGCCATGTTAGCATCATTATTTCAAAATTTAAAACAGATGAATGTAAGCAGTTCTGTGTGCTGCACTGCACATCGATAGAAAGTTACTTGGCTGTTTTTGAAAATTTTTCTTTAATTCGGTTTATTTTTATGTTATAAAAACCGTATCAGGTTTTATTTAAAACTTGTCAGATATGTGCACTCGGTTGATTAGGTAATATGGCTTGCATACTCGGACGATACAATGTTCAGACACTGCCAGATCAATCAGGTAATTGCTGTTACTCGATGGGTATTAGTTCAAGTTGATAACAAAATAAAACGATTTGTTTATAACTTTCTAATCCGATGCAAAATAAAGCAAAGTACATACTGAATGACTTTTCAGGATATTTATATAACAATTCCGTGATAGGTATCTAGGAGTATATAGGAAAAGGTGGTATAATTTAACTTTTCCATATTTTTTAATAAAATCTATTAGAGCATTGGTGTCATTTTCCTGCTCCACCTACGAAAATCAAATTCATTTTAACACATACAATGAAAAATCCCTTAAATAAAATTAAAGTGCTTTTCACATATTTTGAAAATTCCTATCACTAAAGAAATTTTCGGGTTTCGATCTTTGATATCATTTAGTTTTATATCTGAACCGTTGATTGAAAAACGATCGCTAAAATTGTTCAGCTTTTAAAAGGGTTCAAAAGTTCTGGAAGTTGAATTTTATAACAATATCAAAATTATAAGCTGTATTGTTTTTGGTAACAGATAAATCCAAAAATTAAATTTTAAAATTTTACTTTAAATTTTGCTTTAGAACGAAAGAATAGGGTTCGAAATTCTTTGTATTGCCCTAAAACTGGTAACCCTTACGGCGGTTGGGTTCTTGATTTGTACATTTTGTTTTTTTTTTTACTTTTGAAAAGGTGAAGAAAACAAGAAGTGCTATTCTTCGGTCGATATAGAAACTGGTTTTGTGCCAAAGTCGTGATCACATATATACCAAGCATAATAAAGCAAAATAGCGGACGGAGCCATAAAGCAAGTAATCTTTGGCGCGAAATAATACATATTTAATTCTCGCATCACGTCACGCTAATTTTTGTGAATGGTCACTTGAATAGGAAACATTTGTCCTTTGGTTAATACCTGTCCGGTCTGTCCAATGAATAAATCAAGAAGTAGGTGCAATTAATTTTTTCCCTTTTTTGCTCAGTCTTCTTCTTCGTCGTCGTCTTAATTCTTTTCTGGTATATGGTCGTGGTTCGTCTGATGGTGTTTTATATTGCCGTATTGCTTGGCTGCTGATGGTTTTGCTGATGGCGTGTGCATCAAAACGAATGTTGAGGAGGTGCTCCTGCTCTCTGGTGCAAAGAAATATAAAAGAGGAGAGGGTCTGCAAAAAAAAAAATAATAAGAAAAAACATACCTTTTTGTTTTTTAGCCGGAAGACATAGTCTGAGTCAGCTAGCTCCTCAGCCAGCCATCTCAGTCCAGTCAACAAACTACGAAACCATCTCTAAGCCAACGATCCGACTATCCCCCTTTCTTGAAGCCCAGTTTAGTCATCCAGCCAGCCAGCCGAACCAACTTTGGCAACCGGTTTCTTTTTCTTAGTTTTTTTCTTATAACCTCTCAAGGGGAGTAGAGTACCTTATCTTATAACTTAGCTTTACAGAATTTACTACATAACCACCGGCTGAAATATGATGAGATGTAGGCGTCCTCTGTCCCATCTCAGAATAATATTTATCTAAGGAATTTATTCGCGGCATTTCACAGATAAACTATCTATCATTCATCATTAGGCGGGTTACAGTGTTTTATGCTTGTTTAACTTTTGTTTTACCCATTTTTTGTCGAACTGGCATTTTTAAAGGTGCAGCAGCACCTCCTGAGAAAGTGTTGTGCTGTCATAAACTATTTTAATTTTGTGATTCATTCAGTTTGATGAAGTTCTGCGAAATATTTGAGGACTTTTATTTTTTTTTTTGGTATCCCAATATGATGGGATAAAATTCATCAGAAGGTTTATGTTATAGTTTCAATAAACATATATGTGCGAAATAACTTCGGGGTAGATTTGGAATCTTTTCAAGAGGTTTTATTTATAAAGTGTATCTAAACATATTCATTCTCATATTTTAGGTTTGTATATTGTTTACGTCTGGGGCTGTGATAATACATATATGAATTAAACATTACTGCAAAATATAAACTTCCTCGAGAACTGTGAATATTTATACACTAAATAAGGATTGATTTGTGTAAAAAATAATAAGTGTGTAACGAATGGAACTAAAAGGACTAACATAATTCTGAATTTGTATAAGGTAAGACATTATTTTACAAATACTTTCAAATTTCAATTTACTATATATTTCGCCAACAAGTTACAAAATGAAAATTATTTATGACCCAAATACCTAACATATTAGGTATCAGAAAAAATTCAATGAACTATAATTAATTTTCTTCAATACTTCTATTAACCTAGAGATCATGAAATCTTAAAAGTGCAACGAATGACCTTTCGTTGGGCAATGCAATTTGAAAAAAAAATTTCAAGAAACTTAATTATTGAAAATGATATTTTCTCTCTTCATTGTTGGGACGTTCGCGGTGAGAGTGGATCGGAAGATCAATAAATTTAATCGCCGACAGACCGCATTTCTTTTAATTAATATTATCGTCAATTAAGCATTCCATCAGCCGTATAATAAATAATGTTAACTAAATTATGCAAAAAATTAAAAAGAAAGTGATTGCTCTATTGGTATGCATTTCGATGATATGATAGTTTCGATCTGAGATGTTATTAAAAAGGATTTCTAATAAAACAAGTGCTTTCGATATGATATAACCAAAGGGGAAAAAAATACTTTCGGCTTTTGCTCCGATGATATTTTTCTCTACGGGAAATTGCTGGTTGTTCTCAGTATAAAAAGGAGATGGTCTCATTTATAACAAGAAATCAAGATAATTACAAGGTTAATCGTAAAGTCTAATTGCCAATATCCAGGATTTCTTAAATGTTTTCTGTTTCCAATAGTTAGAGCAATTTTCGCTATTGTAACTTTTTTTTTATGTCTGAAGCGTAAAGTTTATAATTGTTGGTAGCTTAATGGATGGAATTAAAAGTGATTATATTCTGTGTTTTAGAACCACAAAACTTGTAATAAATGTTAGAAATCCGACAAGTTCGTAAAGCGTTACTTCAATCACTAAAAAGTTTTTTCATACCTATTTTGTTTTTGATTTCGTTCAAAAGAGCCCCCAAAACTTAAAATGTAAGTGAACTTTTTTAAAACTAAAATGACCCCTAAAAGTGCTCATATTAACTAACTTAAGCCAACCTATTTTGTAAAAAAAAATCGCATTTTCATAACCTTCTTACAAAACGCTTTTGTGGAAATTGTTCAATGCCCGTGAATTATTTACATCGATTGAAGGGCAAAGAGTTACGTATAAAATGCTTTCACGTTTACAAAAAGTTTTAAAATGCTTTTCATGATGACCAGTGTGAAGGGCCGAAATGTACTATGAGGCGGCAATTTCGGGCTCCACTTTGATGAACTCTGCTTTTCGGAAGGTTTTTTATTACAAATTCTTACATTATACTGATGAGCATTCACTAGGCATAATCATGACAAAAAATGAAACAATAACAAATAACGTCATCACATTATTTTTAGTATTCTTAATTGGTACTAGGGGCTTATTTGCGCCACAAAGTGTATGAAGAAGATCCGGGCGGACGTATTCGGTCATCAAAGAGCCAATTATGTTAGTAAGCCGAAAATGAATTTTCGAACATATCAAAGTAGTATGTTTTTATTTTCTCAGTTAATACTTCTGAAAATTTTTAACGACTCTTTGAGGAAATTATCGAAAAAAATTAGGTACATTGCTCTTATTAGTTACAGGTCAATTACATAAGGCATTTACCTCTTAAAGATATTCAAATTTGTTGGTCCACCAAATCCTTATTAAGAAAACCTATTGTAAGATTAAATAGCGCCCACTTTTGCAAAAATCCTACACACTAGATCATGATTAAGAAGATAAGCTGCACGGTGACCCCGCGATCAACGAAGTTGGTACAGCTGACAAAAAGATATGCAAAAAACTAGATCACTTCCGAGAGCACGTGTCTAGTCGTGAGCAGAAGAAAAATAAATTAAGTGGATATAAGAAAACGATAGAAAAAACCGGATTTTTTTTCTTGAAATGAGCTACGCACAAGTTTTCCTATATAAGTTATTAAAACGCCTACCTCAGGTGCATTCCAAATACGGAAAAACTAAGCCGATTGTGGAAATGATCGCGAAAAACCATCTCTGGTTAGCACCTGTTGAACAGAAAAAACACCTGCCCAAAGTTCAACCGACTTTGTTGCGGCATCGCTTGGTGGCCGATGCATTTCTTTTTGAAAAGGTATAAGTATAATATGTCTTCTATGTAGTTGTGAATGAATGAGATGCGATCAGGTAGGTGTTGACGAAAATTTCCCTTTCGTTTGTTACCTGGGCGAGAGATCAATTTCCAACCGATTTATACTTTCTCGTGATGATGCAGCCGGGTATATAACAGCAATTACATTGAGATCTAAAACAAATAAAAATTGTTTTCGTTTCGAATTTCAACATCCCATCCGGGCACCAAGAGATGTGATGGTCATTGCGACATTATCATTCACTCACCTCAAAGTCTAAGACGGAATGGAAATTTATCTCTGCCGGCTGGTCTACACCTCTACCTGAAATAGGTACCTACGTGTCTATGTTCCGGTGTAAAGTACTCTTGCCCCCTCGTGATCATGTCTCAATTTTATATCTCTATTTTTTCTCTTCTACTTTTATTTTTTCTCTATCTTTTATAAACGGCCTTCAAGCTTGCTGGCACTGCTTATCTGATATGCTAGATTTAAAGGCAAATTTCATTATGGAGCATTGCACCACTTGCACTTTTCCCTGCAGAGGTGCAGTAGAGGCTGAACTGGTTGGGTATATAGTATGCAGAATAGCGAGGCGGCCAACCGATCTACCAACCGGACAGACAGACTTTTATTTTGGTTCGAGGGATTGCATTTTGAATACTAAAATTTTTACAAAAGTGTGGTGAACGTCGCCTGCTCATCGTCGTCAGCTGCTCTTTCTGCGGCTTCTCTGACAAAATGCATGAAGAAGAGTATAAAAAAAAAAAACCTTAAATAATCGTGCTATTGTTACCTGTGCATAGCAGTTGCATTTTAAAATGATCGTATGCAATTTGTATGGCCTCATAATCAACCGGCGACGTTCTATTCTAAGCGCTCTGTTGAACTGAGGGAAGTGTATGCGCACGTTTGTTAAAAAAAAGGGGTTAATTATTGCATTAATTTAATTTTGATTTTCTCACCGGAATATAATTTTTAACTTCAGGCACCTACTGTTATACCTGGAATAGAAAAAAAATGTAAGAAATAAGAAGAACAAGGAAGTGATTGGGAGCAAGAGTTAATCGTGAAAAATTATAACCTTGACTACCTTATTGTAGTCGTGGCAAATGAGCGGTAGATGGAAAGTACCTGAAATTACAAGAATGCGAACATAGCCTTAGGAAAACTAGCCTAGGAAAGGAACTAAAAAAAAAAATAGATGAGCCAAGAGGTCAAAAGCTGTGTAAGAACGAAGGAACGGTGCGGAGTTTGAAGCACACACGATTCCTGTTCTATGGAGTAACGTGCGATAGTCACGACGTTGACGACGACGGAGCAATGGCCCATTCTCCTCTTAGGTTTTCTTTAACCCCCCGGGGGTTTTAGACTCCTCAGAGAAGCTCTAACAGAGTTGAAACCCCTTTAATTTTTCCAAAAATTATAAGTTTAAAACTCGGTTATGGCGACTTTCCCTATCATTTGCAATAATCACCCGAGGAGTAATTAATGCAAGTTCCTCGCTTGTTGAGCATCGAAGTCTTTCGTTTTCGTTGGTAAGCCGTTCGAGCTGTTTTGTGTTGCGGCTATTTGAAATCGAAACGAGTTAAAGAGGAAAGATATAAAAATTTTTGTCAAATTGTTGCGGTTGCATGATAAGTTACATTAATTGGCCGGTCTAAAATGAGGAACTAGACGAAACGAAATTGTACACCTCTTGATTGTGTAATGCATCCACGGAATTTAACCGAGGCAAATTTCATCATTTCATTTTTAAGTGAAATTTGTTTTTTTCTTAATATTTCTCTTGCACCAAAGTCTTTTGGATTGGATGCGGAGCTGAGGCTGGTGAGTTTGTTTGCTGCGAAACGTGTTTTATCCATTCAACAAATTTCACCCCATTTTACTTCTCCTTCCTTTTACGTTCAGTCGTCTCGACGATCTACTTTGCTTTCAAAATTTTTCTTTTCTTTTCATAAAAGTTCGTTGCCTGATGCTCGATATTTACGGCATATCCCCTAAGCGAAAATAAATCATTATATATGGTATAAAAACAAATTTGCAAATCCTATGATAGTAGGTTGCAGTTCCGTACTTTCATTACGGAAAATTTGGTTAATTTTTGAGTTTTGTTGGACATTTAAACTTAACTTATACTTATACTTTCGGAATTGAATAGATCAATTCGTACAATTGTCATAAATGAATATTTTACATACGCATCTAAGTTCATTTATTGTCCATATGAACAGTATAAAAGAAATATATTTCTTTGCATCTTATTTACTTATTTGTAATTTGTACTTCGGATTGTTGATCCCATTTTCTTACATATTTTCTCGATTTTTATGCCGGCCACGGTTTTTGTAGTAATTGCTCAAGGTACATGTGTATAAACGCAATGTTAAATAATTGATATAAAATAAAAATCGTCCCCGTGCTGGAAAAAACGAAGTTGCATTCAATAAACTGAATTCAGTTAAGCCACTGGGAGTAAATAACCGTGAAATTGGTTGAAATTAAACCATTAAGCTAGCTTCGTCAGATTTATTAAATTGAAGTTAAAGTTCATATTGTGAAATCGGACATCAGGGAAAGGTATTGGTGTTTTAAACTTATAAAATTATTTTCGTTTTCTGTTTACATTTTCTTGATTTACGACTTCTCATAGGGGAAGGTGTAGTACCTAAGTAAAAAATATATTAGTTATCTAATGTTTAATAAAAGCTTCGTTCGTTATTATATTTAGAATCAAATGGTGGAAATTAAGTTTTGGTCTTTTCATTTTACTGTCTTTGGAGTGAATGGGTATAGGTATATTTTTTATGTTATTTTTATATTAATTAAAGTGCTATTGCTTAAGCGGAAAAGTTTCAAAAATTAAATAATATGATGAGAATTACTGAAGAATTACTAAGTTTATTGAATTTTATCTTTTACATAAAATAACAATGTTATATAACAAAAGTCCCGAAGTACCATCAAACATTCATTCTACCATTTATGCACGGCGGACCAGAAATTCACTTTCCAGACGAAAAGAGTAAAATTCTCATTATATAGTCGCAAATAGAAATCAAAGTGATAACAAGTCGAGCACCCGTGAGACATGTCTTTTTAACACATTTTAATCTCTGCTAATTTGCGTGTTATGCAAGTATAGGTGTGATATTGTCACAGATCATTCAGGTGAAGACAGAAAAAAAAAGTGAAAAGAAATTCGAAACTTGCCTCATAGCAACTCGAACTCACACCTAAGCACTCCTTTAATTTTTAATTTGGAATTTCTTTAACCTGTACAGGATGGAGTCTATTTTTTGATTGTTATTCAAATATGTGACGCAATCCCATTACACTCCCAAGTCGCATCAATCGCGGTTGAGAATATCAAAACGGAAAACAACTTTCAACCAGCGTGATTCATTCGCGTAAATGTCTCGCGATTTCATTGGCTTTTATTTATTTATTTTTTTGAAAAAATTGAACGCATTTTTGCGTTCTTCACACAATATTTTAATTTTGCTCCGCTCACCTTCCGTGAAAGTGAGTTTAGCCAAAGGCCGGTTACTTCCGCAACATGGGGGTATAAAATTTTTGAGAAGGTCTTTGCGTGGCGTGGTACTTGTGTCTCAGGAAAAATAAATGATCAAGTAGCCAGCGTTCGATCAGAGCCGATCTTGGGGTCTAAAAATTTTGCATTTTAACATGGCGCGGCTGACTCCAGCCGCCAGCGACTTGGAGTCGATTCTGAGTTGATTTGCAATTAATTTTTGAGCTGTTTTACCTGAATTGGCCTGAGACTGTCTTGTGTCTTGAGCTGGAGCTCGAAGCAAGGTCTTTTAGAAATGGCAACTATTTGTGCGCTTTTTAGCAGGGGGAAGGGAGTCTGGCTGTATCTAGCGCGAGCTGTTCGCTGTTTTACGTAATGTCTAAGTGGAAATAGCAACTTAAAGAATTTCAGAAATGTGGGCGAAAGGGTGTTCGCCAGGTATGTCGGGGATACGCGCGCGCATTTACCGTATAATTCTGTTTTGTTCGATGCAACGGCGAAAGATTGTAAGATACCCACAGCTGCTGTATCTGTATCTGGGTACATAACAAAACGCGCTGCAAATCCCACAGCCTTACCTTGCATTTTATTCATCTGACGAGATATCTGACTATGGCCCCGCACACGGCGGTGTTTTAGCATTTAAATAAAAAAACGACTGTACCTATTATTTTTTCGCCTTAAGTGAAACAGAACTTGTTTCTTAAGACGGGCAAATTATGACAAAGCCCTGTTCTAGGCTACATAAGACCGTAATACACTCTTAACTTTTACGATCTTTTTTCACGGATAATTTTTATCGAACAATGAGAAAAGTGTTTTTCGATTTTTATTTTTAATCAACTTATGCATTCATTTGTTTTGCGGTTTAAGGAAACGCTCGATTTATGCGTTCTTCCGCCTTTAATAACTTTCCACGATTGCGAAATTTTTTACGGTCAGCCCGGAGATTGGTGCATGAATAATCTTAGTTACCATTTTTTTTTTTCAAACAGACTAATAAGAAGATTCTATTGTTTCGTTGATGAAAATATGCGCTATGAATATATTACCGAAACATATGTCATTTTATGAAGTTGACTAACGAGAAACCCAGTTGGAATGAGATAAGGAAGTAAAGTGCTAAGCAGTAAATATACCTCTAAACATCTTAAAGTTACAAAGCTTGTTTTTAATGGCAATCCACGAAAGTTAAAAAGGTAATAATTTTCTTGCGAAAAGTATGTCTAATTGTTGTAACTGGTTTTTCTTCGTTAAGTAGCAAAGCATTGCAGGTTATTGGATCCACATTCCTAGATTGTAGTTCATATCCGGAAGTTGCTATACAAGACATATTAAGATATGGGTTTCGAAATATTAAGCCCTTAAAATTGGTTTTTAATTTAGGTCATATTCCGATTTATTGATAATATACATAAGTATTTGACCTTACTTTCATGAAGTTGAAGCGGAAGTACGGAACCATGAAACTTGTTTTCAAAAGATCGCTTTGAATTGCTTACGATGCTTTGACAACTTCTAGTTGGAGTCATTCAAGATCATGAATTTAAATTGTTAGAATCCTAGTACGTATTTGTTCACTTAAATTTATTTGTATATCATTAGGTTGCTGGCCTTTCTATGTAAAACAAATTAGGTCAAGAAATTCTTTATTAGTGGAAGTGGTTTAACTTTTAGTTTTAGTTCGTAAAATATATTAAAGTTTCAATATAACATTGATTCCTTGGAAGTGTGTTTTGTTCAAAAACATATATTATAATAATATTTTTGAAATGTTAAATTTCACAACAATTTTAAAAATTGACTTTAAAGACTTAAAAATGTTTGAGAGTTAACGAATTTTTCAA
Source organism: Tolmerus cingulatus (assembly GCA_959613345.1). Classification (NCBI taxonomy): domain Eukaryota; kingdom Metazoa; phylum Arthropoda; class Insecta; order Diptera; family Asilidae; genus Tolmerus; species Tolmerus cingulatus. The sequence continues at coordinate 41,574,044 of OY390709.1, forward strand.
TTTTTCCTTGCTGACGAATTATTCAAATCTCATTGCAAATATGCAGATTTTGGAAAATTTACATCACAAAACTCAGAGTCACTGGTATAGTTATGAATCCTCGTCTTGACAAAAAAATATGTACATGTATTACGGGAACATGACCTTAATCGGTCAAATCGTTCAAAAGTTACGTGCGTTTTTTATGTTGGACCGATAAAAGAAAATCAGTGGGAAAGGATACTTTGACGATTAATTTAGCCCTGCCCAGATTTTCTCTTTTGTCGAACTTAGGAAAAGTATGCTTCAGACATTAAATTTTACGAGCATAAAAATGTTCACTGTACATCTGCATAAAAATTAATATATAATAGATGCATTGAAAGAAACTTTCGGTTGATGAAACTGCATGTTGCTGACCTTTAAAAAGCAATTTTCAATTAAAGTTCGAAGTTACGCTAACCGCAGTCATGCTTAAACATTTAAAAAAATATTTACTATTAATTACATACACATATTTACCGTTTATTATGCTATCGAAGAAACTTTAAATGTGGTTAAATTAACTATAAAAATGTGGTTGAGAAAATGCGGTCTAGAATACTATTTGGTGTGATTAAAAAATTCCGAACTTTTTACTGGTGAAAATAACATTTGACGCAGTTTAAAATGTTTTTTGTTTTATATTACATATATTCATTTAGTTACCATATTTGCAAATGTTTAAACATCAACATTGAGACCTTTTTCGATTGGCAGCAAATTTTCTACAAAATCGTTCTTAGGTTTAATTTCCTAAAGGATGCTTGTCCTTTTATTTTTAATAGTAAGAAAACCATGAATAGTTCTAGTGACGATTCGAAATTATTCTAGTAGCTATAGGCTTTCCATGTACATCTAAAGTGTTAGTCGAGTCGTTGTTTAACCAGTTAATCGTTCAAGCAACTGTGTTTTCAATTAACTGAGAAATCACGTTCTCAGACAAGAGAGCTTATTTGCATCAGGTCATCTTCTATAATTGATGTACAACTAAGAAAATGAAACGTGATTTATAAAAATTAGAAGAAAAGAAATGTATATCTATCATTAATTTTCCTTGCATAATTGCTGTGAATCTTAAATCGTTCATTGTTATTCCACGAAATAAGTAAATTAAAATAATATATACTTTCAGTTGCAATATCGCTAATTAATTGCTAATAGAAGAAAACTGAGCGTCTTTACATTGCTAATTGGCTAATGGTACAGGTAGCTACAGCCGCAAAGTCCATTGGCATGAAATGTGCTATTAAGAGTGCGCTACACCAGCAATTACACGAAATTTTTGTAGCGCTCTCCTCTACCCGCCCAAAAACATTTTCTTCTGTTCATTGTCTAAAAAGAAGACAATAATGAATAGTGAGGAGATGAAGAAGGTATCTTCTTTTGACTGAGATGTTGTTCCACCTCTGCTTACACCTAGCGTACCGCTTTACAGTCCAGTGGCTGTCGACGCTGATCAACCGTGGCCCGCGCCGAACCGATTCAGCATCACATCACATCGCATCCTCCTTATCTCCCGATGTAAATCATAATTTATGGCTTCTTCATGAAAATAAAATTCAATACATATCCCACTGTCTTCGGAGATTTTTGCGTAATTTTTTGAGAAATCACTGGAGCTTTTCGGATATGCATACACCTATTAAATTGATCTAAGCCGAACCGGGCGTTACACCGTCTGCGAACAAATTCTTAGATAGACGGAAAACTTGTCATGTTATGCTATCTAACTATCGTTGTATTTTTCGATCCATGCTTATTTTCTTTAATAATCAGGTATGAGACACTGTAACGGTCAGTGGATTTGCCCATTTCTTAATAATTTAAAACAAAAGATAAAAACATACTTTTGCCGTCATAAGCCGTGATGTGTGATTGGTTTTTGGGGGTTTCTTAAAAAATGTTTCATGATTTTACGTTGACAGAGGCACAGGTAACCCACAGCATTGCAAATGAAGTCGTCGTGCTTTGCATAAATATGTGATCAGGTATTTGGTAATTCTCTTTTTTCTGCTGATGGATTCTATTGTAGGCAGAAAAACCTGATTTGACTTTCGCTTTTAGCGGCGTTTAAGACTTTTGTTTTAAAAGAACATAAATACTTATTATGCCTCTTCAAAATGAAAATGTCAGTTGCATATTTATTATTATTAAAAGAAAAAATCACACTCATGTAAAGCAATTATGGTATCATTCTGAGTTTTCTAAGAACGTTATAATTATGCCAGGCCGGCCACTTAATGAATTCAATATTCGTCTAGAAGCGGTTTCCACATAATTGAGGTCGATTAAGTAACATTTTCAAATCGTGAAAAAGCTAGAGAAGGTGTGCCTGAAGCGGTACCAGCTTTACTAGAACAATTACCGCAACTATTAAAACTGTTTAAAAGCAGTAAATAATACACGACATCCAGTTAACTCTGATACACCATTCGATATTTCAAACTATCTAGATTAGCGGCACAGAGCACAGATTAATCGCATATTATGACGAACCTTGGCCTACAGGCCGTTAATTTATCAATTTGTCAGTGATTATATTAGCATTAATATCATTAAAAAGCAGCGGTAAATAAGTGGAATATTTTTTTCACAATATTGCAGATCAACATAACCAGCGAACAAGATGTCCTCGCCCCCAACAACAAACCGGCAAAATAGTACACCGGATGAAGTAGATCACACATATGCCTATAAAAATGAGATATCACTTTCGATAGGTGATGACCAGCCAGCGATAATTACTCCTACACCATCACCTCGAGGGCACACGGTTAAGGTCCCTATACCTGACATGGAGAATGTCCCTTTGAGGAATTCACCGACCAAATCTCCGAGGAATAGCACAAAACTTGGTCTCGATAATCCTGGATTTGAGGTTGAATCACCAAAACAGAGACCTCTCAGCTCATTTGGTCACAGTGGGACAGGACTCAATGAGCCGAATAGTTCAACAAATGGAAAAAGTCATGATAAAAAGGATCCAGTAGCGGGTAAGCGAAAACTACAATGTACACCATTTTGAATTTATAGCCAAGACTTTGCTAAGTATGAGATTTCTTAAAATACAATATTTTGAATATGTCTACGACCGCTCCTATTCTTCGGGCACCTTTAATTTTCCGAATCATGCCTTTCGTAAGTTGGACAGAGGTTGAAAAATCAATGGAAAAGGATATTTTGAGTTTTAAAATTAGACCTGCATTGATTTCCCTCCTCTCTCGAACCTTGAGAAAGTATGTTTCAGAAAATTAAAAGTTTCCCGAAATATTGAAGTGGTCCTAAAAATTTTCACATTTCTGTATTTATGTATTATATGGTAACTATATTAGATTATCACGTTCAATTGAGGGCGACATAAATTGTTTTTAATAAAATTTCTTACAAAACAATATTATGTAATTTTTAAATTAGTTACATAAATATTACTTGGGAAAAGTTTTACCAGACAGCGAGGTAGAAAGCTTCAAAGTATGAAAGGTAGTTGTGATAATATGAAAGCACGATGTTTGACGATTCGTTTTGCTGCAATTTATTTTGTAGACAAATTGGACAAAATAGAATGGTAAATTGTTCTGTTTGCAAAATATGGTATCGAGTTTTCTATCTTATTGCTAGCTTTTTCTTAATCTTATTCTAGTTGCTATCCTATGTATATGTAAATATATGCCACATGAATAATATGCTAATGTAATTTTTATTATGCTCAAAATTATATAGTAAAGTTTTGGCAGTCAACCTCAAGGTCAAGATTATTAAATTTTAATAATAATTATTTGCAGAGGCAGTCAATTTAGAGCTCATAAATTTAAATAAACCAACAAATGGCCACGGAAATGGGTTACCAGTGAAAAAAGATACAGAAGTCGACGTGGGTGGACCCTACGATGAATATTTCGTCCCAGTGAACGAGCACAGGAAATATATGAGGTAAAATTCTACCATAAAACCACGAAGTGGTGAAGATGAGTGCAAAAAAGAGTTATATTGAATAGACCTAAGGAGGTTACTAGAAAGTCAGCTGTGGCAGTGGTTTCTGATTTTTGATCGTGTCATTGATCGTGTTATATCTTGTTCTGTTCTATTGCAAAAAAAAAAAACAAAAAATTAATTTAAAACAACCGTTAGATTTAATATAAATTTAAGAAGAAGAAAAAATCAGAACACCGCTTCAGTATTAGCCTGTTTCCGAAATCATTGAAAATAGTCACACTTATACACAGTCACGAAAAACGCTAGGGACAACATGAAAAAATTATTTTAAATCGAAAAGAAGTTCTTTTGATTCGATCACAATGACCAATGTCTCGTTCTTTTATAGTGTTTCCTTTGGTAATCCGCATGGTAGTCACGGCGTTAATCATTTGGGCCATTCACTTAATGAAACTGCACATGGCATAGTGGACTATAAGAATTGGACAAAAGTTGCGAGGTACCCCCGTGACCTTGATTTTGTTGATATCTTTTTTTTTGAATATTTTGACTACATATTTTTGCATTTTAATCACACACACATCATCTTCCACGCCTGGGATTGAATATCAAATTTTATATTTGGTGGTTCTGCGAAAATTTGTATAAAACATAAAGAAAAAAAAAATTATTGGCAATTTTCGCATATATGGGTTGTTGTCTGGCTGGTTTACCGCCTTTATTGTTTTGGTTTATTTTTTCCTTACATAATCACATGCGCACAATGGCTATTTTGAGAAAGGGGTTTGGTTTAACTAACTTGTCGCTTTAAGAATTTTTTGGGGTGTACCTCGAATTTTGTTTTATATTTGGAGTTGTGGCTTTTTGGGATATTTTTGCTTCTTATTGCATCGACATTCTGGCTGTATATAGTTTTTGGAAGACATTTTACACACATTTTCATTTTGTATCAAATACATCAAGCCCAAGGAAACTTTTAGAAATGTTTTTTTCTTTATTTTAATCGAATGAGACATGGTAGGATAGGTGAAATAAGTATTTGTTAAGTACAATCGTTAGCGTTATACCCCCTTCGTACATAATTATATTTAGATTGGAATGGCTTACAAATTACACAAGTTTTAACAATTTTTGGGGAAGAAAAAAAGACGATATGGTTCTATATATAACTTATTCGTCTGTATTGTTTAGAATTGAATATTCCTTATATTGTCGTTTTAGCTTATTTTAGTTGTATTTTAAAAATTTTGAAATTTCAATACTATAACACATATAAAAACACTCTTCTTTCTGGAAATGTTTTGTGAAATTAACTTTTTTCCATAAACCGAATTTCTTGCATCTATCGACTGTGGAATAAATCTTTTGAGCTTATATTAAGCTTATCAGAAATTCAAAAAATAAAAATGACTTTTAAAAAATATTGTAATAGACCTACATGGATTATTAAAACCTTTCAATATAATTTTTAAATTTTATACCGTACTATAATCTTATGTGATTAAGTTATTGCAAAAATAAAACAAAATTTTTTGCACTTTATGTTCCACGCACTTTTGAGCACAAGTTTGTTTTGATTGAAAATGTTTTATGACTTCTTAGAGGTTGTGCACTTGATGCATAATTGTAATTATGATGAAGAACCTCAATGTAATTTACAAGCTCATATTCTATAATATGTTTGTAAATTTTTGTATGTTATTAGATGCAAAAATATTCCCTTGATATTTTAAAGGAAGTTAACAATATTGAAACACATTAAAAGCATTAGCTCAAGCAGAAAGTTTGAAAATCTTGATTTCTGCTTATTTCATTGAAAACTTCAAAATTGTCTGCGTCATTTATGAGTGCTTTACATTCAAGTATAGTTTAAAAATAAATATTTCTAGCAGAATTAAAAGTCACAAAAGCAAAATAATACATGTGATGGAATACTGAAGTAAAAAAAAAATACATTATAAGTTTTATTTCTAAATAACACAAATATTTTACACTACTTGAAACTTAATGTATGTACATATAAATAAAAGTTCTGCCAAAAACACACAATAAATACACGCTTTACAAATTGCTTTTTTAATCATATAGGCGCAGGGTATTAAATTTATAAATATAAAAAAATATATATATGTATTGTTAACTATTATACAAAGTGTTAACCCTTATCTTCTTCAGAGGTGAAAAACTTTACGTCACAAAGGACAAAAGAATAAAGAAAAATTGGAGAAAATGGCTGTGTTGGGCGGTATGTGCTGCAATTATAATAGCTGCGATTATTTTAGCAATTTTAGCGGCAAGTAAGTTAACGACAAGTTTTATAAAGGAACTATTTAAATTAAAATGCTTATTTATTTTTAAGCTGGTGTCATACTTAGTAGTGAACCAACACCCATTGAATCCAGGCAGTTTAAGGGAGAGGAAATTGTTACAACGACTGAAAGCGATGTTGTTTATGGTAATACATTTTTCCATACCTGAAATAATACAAAAAAAATGTAATATTCTTTCAAAAAGTTCCTAATACTCTGGACGGTGAATTGAAATTAACGAACTTGGACTTCTTGGATGCATATAACGATAAAGAATCAACGCTTTATAAAAATCTAGCAAGAGATTTGGAACAGGAGTTGATGCAGGCACTACAATCATTTAATTCTGGAGAAAAAATCAACATTAAAATTATGAATATGAGGTAAATTATATACATTTATATTATTTTAAAATAAATAAAATTAATACAAAATGTATTCCAATAGGCCGGGATCAGTTATAATTGATTATCGAGTTAGTTGGAATAAAAACGATTCTTCAGCCGCAATGACAGAAAGTTTAATTCGAGAACGACTTGAGGAATATCTCAATCAAAATCATGGCTATTTGCTAAATTTCCTCGTCCCAACAAATACTATTCGAGTAGAACGTCTACCTGATTTGTGTGCAATGAACAAAAGTGAACTTATCTGCGATATGGGATGCGAATATCATGAAAAGGCTTTCGATTTTGTATGCCGGTGTCAAGATCAAATGGAATACGATCCTATTGAAAACAAATGCAAAGAACATATGGTTGATAATTTTAATGTTCATGGGGTTACACGTCCACCAAAATTCCTGGATCATGAACATGGCGTGTATCAAACTCATGAGCATGAGGACGATCAGGATCATTTACATCATGGACATACATATGACGACATGCAGCATGATCATACTAAGGAGAGTGATAGTGATCAAGATCATTTAATTCACGGACATGATCATGGAAATGATAATGATCAAGATCATTTACATCATGAAAATCCTCATGTTAAGGATCATGATGAGGATCAATTACATCAAGTACATGTACATGAGCATGAACATAGAAATGATCATAATGACCAAGAAGAAGAGCAAGTTAATATAAATGACAGTAATGCCAGAAACAACCACGATCACGTTAACCCTATTTTAGCGCAGGACGATAATGATGAATATAATAAAAGTAGTCACAAGGAGCATGATCACCAATTGCATTTCTTCGGACATGATAGAGAAATTACACCGGAACCAGAACCAAAAAGCGAACCAGAACCTGAGCCAGAACCTAAAAGTGAACCAGAACCTGAGCCGAAAAGTGAGCCTGAACCAGAGCCAGAACCGAAAAGTGATTCAGAAATAGATTCTAAAAATGAGCATGATTCTATAAATGAATTAGCTCCAGGTGATGGTGTGTACCATTTCGGAATAACTGGGCATGAAGGATATGATGATAAAGAAAACAAAACGGATGATTTTGATTTAGACTTTTCGCAGGATTATCACAATGATACCCAACATTTTATTAGTGTCGTTCCTTTGAATGAACCGCGTCCTACAAGTGAACCAGAACCAGCAGCTGAACCAGAACCAGCTGCTGAACCAGAACCAGCTGCTGAACCAGAACCAGCAGCTGAACCAGAACCAGCAGCTGAACCAGAACCAGCAGCAGAACCAGAACCAGCAGCAGAACCAGAACCAACTGCTGAACCAAAACCTGTAACAGAAGATACACATAAATCTTCAAATGTTTTAATAATATCTCCAAATTCTTCAGATGATTCAGTAAATGTTACTAAGTCATCGTCTGATTCATCACGGTCATTTGATCATCACGTTCACTTTGATTTCATGCCAGAAGAGGATACTGAAATTAATGTTGTACCAGATACAACTCATATACCGGAAGTAGTCCTTACAACTGAAAATTCCATTACTACGACTTCTACTACTGAAGCTGAGGTACATACAGTTCACGATTTTGTTGCAGCTGAACATGAACACCACCATCATCATATGAAGAATTCAACTAGTGGTGCTGAGAATGGGAACTTTGATGATATGGATTATGATGAAGATTTTGAGCCAATTACAAAAGTATACCATGTTATAACAAGAACTACCACTCCGCAACCTAATGTAGCTGAATCTGAAGGTTCAACAGAGCATCCAATGATGGAGCATCATAATGAAGAAGAGTATCGAGGACCGATGGGAGTTTTGTATAATGGGCATGGATTCTTTAATTTAGTAAATGACAGTAGAACTGATAATATATCCGAAAATGATAGTGGTCACAGTGGTACTACTTCTATATTAAATCAGGATAATGTTGTAGTTCACTCGTTCTCTATTAATAACACTAATGATAATGATAACGAAAATGAAAATTCTGTTACTGGTTTTGGAGAGAATAAAATTGGAGAACAGGAAAATTATACTATTTTTGAACCTTCTGAAGGTATCGAACGTAATGATGGTATCAATAAAACTACTCTCTCAACCACTACATCAGCATCACAAGATAGTAAATTGGGAGTTTTAGAGTTATCCAGAACAGGAAGTAGTACAACAGCTGGATTAGACAATGAGGATATTTTAAAAGTAATTGAAACAACAACAGCGGGTTCAACTATTAACATTTCTTCAACTTCTTCAATTGAATATACAGAAGGCACAAAAACAGTAATTTTAGCTGACAAAGATGATACTAACACAACAGAAGAAACTACTGCGGGTGTAGTTGTTTTAGATGGAAAATCTACTCAGTCCAATGAGCAAAATCATATTCCTTTACATGAAGATACTACTCAAATGGAAGAGAGCGCAATCTTGAGCTCTTCAACCCAAGGAGGTTCAGTTAAAGCAGGTGAAAATGGTACTGGTATAGAAGAAGAAGAAGGGATTAACAGTTCTCTCGAAGCAATTATCCGAAGTGTTATGCAAAAAGAAAATGTACCAAATGATAGCCTTGTGGTTGTACATAATGAAGATAGCCAAAACATTCAAAGCTCTACATCCTTAATGGAAGATAATCTTGGTATGAACGCTTCTTCGACAATTAATATCACTGATCAAATTCATATGCCTTCCAAATTCGAAGATTCAACTGAGGAGCATATTGCAACGACTACCGCTCATGATATATTAGGAGTAGAGGAAAAGAATTATATTATAAAAGAAATACTTCCTCATACAGGTCATGAGGTAGAACATATTAATTTAATTTCCAGCCCAGCGGAAAGTGAAAATACCTCCAGTAGTCCTTTTATATATCACGTAAGTTCTGATGAGTCAGACACCCATCATGTGAATGAAACATCCACAAAATCTGAAGAAGAAAGTAATAAAAATGGAGTGTTATTAGTTGGAGAATCTATTACTAGCACAACTTCTCATATAAGTGGAACTGATTCAAAAATTGAAGGTACTACACGAATTGTTGATAAAATTTTAGAAGATAGTGTAACTGAAAATGCTACTCTGATCAATATGGACAATATGCATTTAATGGTATCAACAAATCCAAATCAACGAAGCTTTTCTCCAGCACCTGTAACAGAAGAACTGAATGATGATACCCCCATGCCTACCGAAATATACTTCAAATCCCCAAGAGTAATTGAACCGATGGATAGTTCCACCTTGAACTTAACTGATGGTTTCGCACCTTTAAGTGAAACGAATACTTCGAAAACTTTGTACGCCACTACTGCACCTATAGGTCTCTGGAAAAATATTTCGGATAGCATTAATGCATCTGAAAATTTACAAGGAAATTCATACTTTGTAACAGAACCATTTGTAGATAGTGAAGTTTTGCAACATCAGCAAAATTTAGCGGATTTATCACCATTTTTACCTGAACAAGAAAATAATGCTACTTTAATTAGCATACTGCATCGTGGACATGATATAGAAATGCATAATGAGACTGACGAAAGTAATGCTGTTAGTAAAGAAAGTGAAAAAAGAAATCGTCTAGACAATGATGAAGGTCATAGTATGAATCCTACAGATGACAAGAAGTTTATTAATTTTGCTGAGATGATTCATGGTATACCATTGAAGGTGATACCTTTAGAAAAACAGAGACAAGCTGAAGATAATGTTGTAGTAACTGAAAGGGATCTTGAAAAATTGCTAATGAGTACAACTACTGATTCTTCGGAAGAAGATAAGGCGACAACTGTACTTAGTGAAAATTTAATGGAAGAAGAAAATATGACAACAATGGAAGGTTCAACAGAAAAAATGACTTCAATTCCTGATACTACTTTGGAAACAGTTAACATTGGAGCAAAGTCTAATAAATCTTCATCAACTTTAAATGAAAACACCGAAAAAATTGATGAATCATCTACGACTCCGTCTTCATTCGAAGAAGATGATAGCACAACAATTTTGACTGGCTTTACTTCGGAGGAGAATGATGTCAAAGATCATTCAAAAGATAAATTTTTCTATCATGAAAAGTTCCATGAATTAACTGAAAATGACTTTAAAGTTATACCTCTGAGTACAACCACAAGAAAAGTTATTACAACAACGCCTATAAGTTCGACAGATTCCGATATTGTTCAAAAAGAAATAGTTGTTAGGGAAATAACTGAAACACCAGCAGACGATCATTTTTTAGATGAAGCGACGTTTCAGTCGAATTTAGTTGATCCGATTGAAACGTCAAATATCTCGGAAAATAATTTAAGTCCTGAAAATAGATCAAAGGATGTGATAGGTGATATGTTTGGAAAAGTTAATGTATCAGAAACTGAAATGAATGTTACTTTGATGGGACATGATGAAAATGTTCAAAAAGATCCTATTAATCCTCAAAAGAATGAAATGATGATAGAAGGAAAAGAAAAAAATATTTTGGTGATTGGAGAAAGTCATGACGCTCACAAAGATACCACGATGGTTGAAGGTATGAATGAAGGGGTTGTGGTAGAAAATCCACAACTAAAGTCTAGTGATATTACTAACGGAATCCATAGCGAAAATATTATTGAAAAGGAAGGTGTCCAAGGTATTGGACAAGGTATGAACAATGAAACGAACATTAGTGCCATATACAAAATCTATGAAAGCCAGAAAACTACGGATAATTCCGTCATAGCTTCAGAAACAAAAAAAAGTATAGATGAATCGCAAAAAGCAGTGGGTGATGAGAATACAACTTTAAAAGAAGTTAAAGTTGAAAGTTCCTCGAAAAACGATATTAATTTTTTAAAAGAGTTAACGACGTCCTCAGAGGAAGCGACGATTTTCAAAGAAAGCCATTTTATCACAGATAATTCAACAGATCGTCCGCCCGAAATCAAAACCCTTGAAGGGAACCTCACGGAATACTTTGCAATAGATCCAGCTGACTACTTCTCAAAATGTTCAGCAGGACAATTCGAATGTGCGAACGGGACGTCTCTGAGGGATGGCACTTTCTGCATCAGTCAGAGCGAGAGGTGCGACTCAATAGCTCAATGCACGGACGGCTCAGACGAACACAACTGCGAGGAGCTCGGCTGTCCAGGACATTTCCAATGCGAGGACGGACTGTGTCTTGGGAGGCATCTTGTTTGTGACGGTGTCAAGCATTGCCGAGATGGAAGTGATGAGAATAATTGTGGTAAGAAATATTTTCCGAATATTTTAATTTTTAATAGTTGAGTATTTTGGATGAATGGAGATACAACAAATATTTAATATGGGTATCTACTCATTAATTTCAATTACATGCAAATTTATCTGTTGTCTATCAACAATCTTAATAATCGTATAGCAAAATTTTCTTGAATTTTTAAAATATCAAATTTCCTGAAAACATCTCTACTAATTTGTATTAAAGTGTCTTAAAGTTGAAAAATTTTCCTGCTCTTTATTCAATCTGGTATCTTGTACCTCTAAATGTAAAGAGATTCGAGCTCAACGAGTTCAAACATCCGAAAGATCCATGAAATGCAGAATGTGTTTAAAGAGATTTACCGCAAAAAGGATAAAAAAAGAAATATCAAAAGCTATCTTCCTAACTAACACACTTTGTTACTTTTGTTCAGACTCTTGGCAATGCAGATTTGATGAAATTTCTTGCATCCCAACCGGATCTGGACCATGCCTTCCATCCACTTGGAAATGCGATGGTCTGGAGCAGTGTCCAAATGGTTCAGACGAGATGAATTGCCCTGATAATTGCGGAAATAGTGAATTCTATTGCACGGCACAGAGACGTTGTATACCAGAAATATGGAAATGTGACGGTAAGGTGGATTGCCTTGATGGGGAAGATGAAAGAATTTGCGATTGCCACCCGGAGGAATTTAAATGCATCTCAGGTGGATGCATTGCTGAAAGTTATGTTTGTGATGGAATTAGTCACTGTCCAGACATGTCTGACGAATGGGGATGCATCCAGTTGGGAAATGTGTCTGAGATGGGTGTAGAGCATCAGCAGTTAAACGAGTATCTGTTAAAAGTAAGGCACTACAGCAGCGTAACGCATAAGGTTTGTGCTGATGGTTGGACTAGACATCAATCTGAGCAAGTTTGCCAGAAATTGGGATTTTCAGCTGTAAAATCTTGGACTGTTTTATCACTAACTGCTGCTAATAGCGAAGAAAATCTGTTTAAAATGAAAAACTTGGAATCAGTAGATGAAAAGAACTTTTTGAATAATTTTGAACTCACAAATGTTTGCCGGGATGGAGTTATTTCCATTATGTGTGCACCTTATGGTATGTCTCTTTTACTTAAAAACTATTTAAAAGTATAACATCAAATTTTTTTCCACTTAGATTGCAACACAAATCCTATGTCGTCTGTAACAGCATCCTTGGTATATAGTGATAAATCAAGAGTAAAATGTGCTGCTGCCATAATTGCTCCAAAATGGGCAATTTCGAGCTATACATGTCTAGTCGAAAGTCCAGACTTTGTTCCTACAAAATTTAGAAATTTGGATAATTGGAATCTACTTCTTCCCAACGACACTATTGAGTTTAATTCTAGCTCTGCTGAATTTACAAAAATTAGAATAAGTCGAGTGCACGTTCACGCTCATGTAAGTTTTATTAGTCGAAAAGGAATGATGGATAAAAGTATTCAAATTTTAATGTTGACTCACTTTCAGACTAAATTCAGCCATTTGATGTACTCAAACGATATTGTGCTGATGGAACTTGAAAAACCCTTACAATTCAGAGATAACATAAAACCAGTGTGCTTGAGTCGAGCGCCAATAAATGAAACACAATCGTGCGCAATCAGTAGTTGGAATCTTGATGCAGATGGTAAATACTAATCTTTTTTATTAATTATGCATTTATAGTATATATTATAATGATTTATGATTTGTTCAGTGATCAATAGAAATTTAAAATGTCTGTTGTTTGTTTTCTATATTACAGGTGAAACTATAAAATTCTACTCAGAAAACATCACAATATCCACCAAAGATACGTGCAACTCCACAGACTTGTTTTCAGGAAGTCTTCCAGTCGATTCAGTTTGCAGCGACTTAAGAAATCAATTATATAATGAAACAAACCTTGCTTGCAATGTAAATTTTTCAAATGAGATAACAAATGAATTAAGAAGTTAAAGTATAAAAAAATCCTTTTTCAGGTAAGCGATGGGGCTCTTCTATCCTGCAAGCCAGAGTCCAGTGATACCTGGGCCCTTCAAGGTCTGGTCAGCTTTAATGGAGGATGCGGTCGTGGACCGCAGTCCATTGTATATTCACTGATCACCGATGATATAATGAGATGGATACAGAACCAAGTTGGAAACAGTTTAATGTTTAAGAGCTAAAACCTTTTGTATACTTTCAAAGCTAAGGTTGTTATATAAATTTTTATATATATATATATAAGGTATATATATATTTTTTTTTCGTCGCAATGTGAACCAGCAGTTGTATATAATTTATTTTCTAAATAGGTCCTATGAGTCTATTATATGTCCGCTCTATCTGTTTTGTTTTCTAGTTTTTGTATAAAATACGTGTACTGTAAAGGATATTAAAGTGTAAATAATATATGGAATGTTTTCACTTCTGATTATTATTATTATAATTTTTTTTTGTTTATATGTATTTTTATTTTTAATATTTCCTTTTATTGTAAATTTGAATAAATATTTTATTCAAGGCGATAATGTTACATGAACATTGTATTGTAATTTTGAGTTTAACGGAATGAACAATTAAGAGAAAGTATTTTTATTGGAGAAAATTTTTGTTTTATTCACCTATTTCAGTTCCCGTTATGCGCCAAATTAACTTTATTAAATTTCTATTTAAAGTCCAATATTATAGAAAATTTGTGAAAGATCCTTAAGGATTTATGCTAAAAAGTACATATTCGGAAGTTTTTGTCAACGGGTATGATGTGATGGTAATATTCATAAAAAATATGTATATAAATAAATAATAAAATTAAAAATTTAAATATACATACATATATTGCATAAATTACGTAGAATTTTATATTTCTATTAAAGATAAAATAATGGAAAAATTTTTGGAGGTCTTAAAGATTCAGCTCCTGTCTCCCTCATGTCAATTCAATTTTGGATTTAATTAATCTTTTGATTAAAAGAAAAATTTGTTTTTCTTTAAAACTTGCAGTATTTATCAATCGAAAATGATAGCATGTTTTCTTGGAAAAAGAGTTGATATGTTTAGAAAAACTGACTTCAGGAAATATGTTGTGCTTTATGATGATTATTTTCCTCTATTTGCTTTTAGAGGTTTCGATTATATTCGATAAATTGAAAAATCAAATAATGTAAAACTACATGACCTAGATTCATTTTCTGCAGAAGTCCAGATATCGAAAACGCTTATTAATTGATATGCATCACGTCTGCCACTGAGCAAACAGTAGAAATCTGGGTGTTATCCGTAGATCTCGTTTCGTAATGATATTCATGTGTACATTATCGTCGAGATCATAATTAAATTAACCAGTGCACCACGGCTCCATTCAGCGAAACTCATTTAAAATGCACAAAACCATTGGTAAAACCATCACCCTAAATTCCGGCATCAGTCAGAAAGGAAGTTGTACTTGGGCCGAACGAACCCCCAAAAAATGGAGCTGTCGAGAGTGATGGCAATTGTTGTTTTACTCCTCGCAACATACACCGGGGGTGTCAGTGCGGAATGTAAGTGCTCGAGGGTGGATAAATCTCTCAGACAGATGCTGTCCCGCAAAAAGAGGTTTGTGGTCTTCCCTAAATCTTCAACAATCCTCCTGACGCCGTCGTTCACGAAAGCGCTCATAACCGGGTACCCAAGGGGGCTTGTTACAAGCGTCGAAATTGACATTTATCATCCCCTGCCAGATACCTTGGACGGTTGGAGACCAAAAATCTTCGATAAACCCGGGTCTAATCCACCTCCGCCGAAGAAAAAGGTAGTTATGCACCCAGTACCCAATTACATCGCCGGACAGGAAAAGTGGCCCTCTCCAGGTGAGTGGGGCCACGACCAGGAATTGGATTTTTCCTGGTACCCGCCTTCCCACGAAAAATGGTACAGCGATTTTTCACCGAAGGTAATAAAGTGATTTGTGAGACGGTTGCAATTTATTACGAATTTGTTCATTTTGAAGCCAAAATAAATTAAGTAATTCATTTGAAACAATTACAGCCCGTCCCGGCGCTGTTACCGGGGTGGTCTAACAAACGACGGATTTATGAACCCTGGAATGATGGGACTGCAACTGAGGACGACTGGATGCACTTTCGACCTCACCGGGAACGACGGGAGATCTATTCTAATTTGGAGGATGCTGCATCATTGTAATTATGGTTGATCTCGCCTGTGGCATGCGCCTCGACTCAAAGGTTCATTTTCTTGTTTTAACTTTAGACTAGGTTTCAACATAAAATCGTGCATTTTGAGGACAATATGCGAAGCCAGACACTCCCTCCTCCCTCCGGGGATGTCATTCATTCAGGACGTCATTAGGATTCTTTTTGTGTAAGTTTAATTCAAATCAGCCGAAATTTTTAAGGGTATTCAGTACGAAGGGCTTGTAACCCTTTTTCTGCAGCATCCCAAATAAAGAGGAATGGACGGATGAGTACAGTCTAACTGCAAGGTCAGATGAAAAAAATTGCAGTTTTCGATTCCAGAAGGAATGTCCAATCAGTATGGTCGAATTTCTTTTGCATGGTGATAGAGTTATTTGAAAATATATAAAAGTCGGTAAAATTAATGTTTTGATTTATTTTTATACTTCTTTATTTTCCTTTTTGTTTTTTTTGTACTTATGAACAATAAATAATTGTAAAAATAACCCAAGAAAAGAAGTATTAATCTTGTAAAAAAATGTAATCTTGCCCATAATTCGCAGCATCTCTGATTGATTTGGAATATGTTTTTGCAAGAGAATAAAATGTTATAATTTCAACGATTTTACAAAAACAAAAAAACGATTAAGCATATATTTATGTACAATATTATGAACTCTTTTTATGGTAGTCCCATTTCTGTAATTTTTGAGTTGTTATTTATAGTCGCAATCTTTACAACTATTAATTAATTAATCACCTGCTATTTCTATGTAGGCTTGTTCAAATTTTCTGAAAAACTAAATTCCTGAGATTATGGAAAACAATTTAAAAGTTTGTAGACATTTGGTAATTTACAAAAAAATTAAAATAAAACCTTTGTTAACTTAAGTTTTCCTAGAAGTGTCCTTCTAATTTTATAAAGTTATAGATGCTTTTAAAAGGAATAAAACTTTTTGTCATGATTCAATTACAATTTTAGGTTCAGATTTTTGTGTAGAAGAGAAGAGTATTTTTATTGCATTGTAAATTAATGCTATTAAGCAAATATATGCGAATAGACTTTAAATGCAGAAGCTTTTTAATTCTAATATTTTATGACACTTAATTTGTAATAGTTTTTTTTTTAAATTTTTATTCTTCCAACTTCGTACATTCGCTGGATCTTAAAAATGGCGAAGTTGCAAAAATTGCTTTGGTTTTAAGGGAAATTTTGTCTAATTAAGTTAGGGTATCGTTTGAAAATGAATCAGGCAGTAAAAGCTACTACCAGACAGTTCGTACTTTCATAAAGGTCTTATACCTGTTTTACAAGGTTGGGAACTTGCCACATAAAACAAGTAAAATTTAATATTCCAAGAAGCTCTTAACCATTTTATTCAATTTCCTCATGAAACATAAATTGTTCCCTTAAAACAAAAAGTCCTCCTCCCAAATGCTTCCTGGACAGGAATGGTACTCCTGATCGCAGGTTCCGCGATGGTTGTGGGCCTCATCATACATTCGATGTTTGCGATTCGTGACTGGTTCAATGCTTTTTGGCATTGTAAAAATTGCTCGCAAAATTTCACGAACAAAAGTGTCTGGCTCCTCCTCGTGACGTCTTTGGCCGGTCTCACAAAGTGTTTTCAGGATACAGTGAAGACCATTTTTCCCCTGTCTGAAAAATCGAATTGAAAATTTTTGTAATAGGAAAAGAAGAAGAGAAAAAGCCAACGTCCAGCACAATCATCGTTCGCATCTCGTTCCCGCAGCCCCAGAATCTATAAAATGCGCTACATAAATTGGATTTCTTAAAAGAAAAGCAGTCGAGCAATGTGCCGGATGATGCCGAGGGGCGGGATGGAGGACGCTAAAGGTACAGAGGAGCTCCTACTTACGTATTCAAATACTTTTCGATTTTAATATATAACTGCTGTCTGGTACTGCGGTGGTAACGCAAATGAAATTTCTCCTCCTCCTCGGTCAGGTGATGGCTATCAGTGCTTCGTTTCCCGAATACAGGATAGATCCTGTGCTTCCGAGCAACATTCCCTTGATATCCGCCACCACTTCCTGGATCTAGCGGACGTCGTCTTTTCACTGTGTTGGATATTCTGTAAATTTTCGTTTGATAAATCGATTAGGGGCTGCATCCATCCACCATCAGTCTGGTAGGGTTTTCTGGATTGGGAATGGGTTTCACATCGTGCGAACCCGTACATGTGGCCCCGGCAGGAACAAACAGACAGACAGACAGACAGACGGTCTGGGGTGATTAAGTAGATGTACCTAGGAATGGGGGTCAATTTCACTTTTGTTGACATACTTTTCAGAAGGGATGATGCTAGCGATTAAGTGTGGAAAATGATTAGTTTCGATCACAAAAGCCCTCAGATTGAGATAGGGATTTAAAATGGAAACGGACAGGGATTTACTGAAGCAACCTCACATACCTGTCGGCTACGTTCCACCATGAGCTCTTGTTCCAGTTCGCATTCGGCCGGGGGTATTTTCGATAGTCTTTATACCGCCTCTCGCCATATTTTGTCCATTTGCTGGCGTTGTAGTAAGCAGGACCGCTCTCAGAATAAAAGGGTCTCGGTTGGCTTTTGTAATAGTTTTGTTTGCCGTAGAAAGGGTTGTCGTTCCATGTGGAGAACACCCTCCTTTGAGGATTATAGGGGTTGGGGCTGACGTAGTTTTGCCGCTCCAGTTTTGGATCCTTAACATACTGCAAATCCTCAACCTTGTCGTCCTGCCTCAAGCCCAGCGTGCCGTCGTTTAGCTTCTCTTTAACATCCTCGAAGAGCTCACTGGGCCTTTTGCTCGGCAGTTCCCATGCAAGGGCGACGGTTATTCCAAGAATCAGATAATTTGTGTAGTCAACAATTGGGATAATCTGGTCAAAAACTGGAAGTTTGTAGTTTTTTAACACAATTGTCGTTGTACTATTTGACCGTATAATGTAGGATGAGTTAAAAATTTGAAACTTGAATGAAATTCGTTTATACAAAATAGTCAACAGAACATAAGTTTAAAAATTTTTAAAAATAACAATACATACATAACGAATAAAGAAATCGAACAATTTAATTTGTACTCATTATATGTAAAATATTTTGATATCAATGGGTTCATCGAAAAATTAAATACAAATATTATTGCATAAAATTTTTCATATGAAATATTCATTAACGAAGTAGGTGTCCTTAAATTTTTTTTCCTCGCTTTTTCTAAACGTAAAGTTTTAATTTTATTATGGCAATATTTCATTTACTAAATGGAATACAGATTTTCATAATACATATATGCATAATGGTAAAAAAATATTCGTGCATACCATATTTTAATTATAAACATTCATGTTTCAAAACTTTGTGTCCTTATGGATCATTGAAAAAAGTTTTAGTTCTGAATATCCATTAAATTTTTTATTTTGAAGTGTCTATTTTGCTTTTTCAAACTACTACTTTGAGATTTGTGAAAAATTATGTTGAAAGTCGCTTAAAAAACTGGAATAATTAATTTCTTAATTTTAGGCGGACTTTAAAAGTAGCCTTGAAGGGATCAACATACATCTTTAAATCTAAGTACATTAATTTGTACTGCGAGTCTAAGTCGAGTTTATTAAATAAATCCCATATTATTATAATCCGATTTATTTACGGAGCTGGCAGTTCTCGAGTTATAAGTGAGCAGATGTTCAGATAAAAGTGCATTTTATAATAAGTAGAGATGAATTGTTCAAGGAGGGGTTCACGGATGCAGCAATTTGCAATCCAATTTATTTGAGGTGAGTGTGTTAATTAATATCTCGCCAAAAGCGTTCGTTTTTTTATCGCCTCCCTTAACGGAGGAACAATGGGAGAAAAATTAAAGGAAAATAATAAAAATGAAAAAAGAAATCATCATACAGCTCAGTTGAGCCAACGATTCGAAATATCCCAGTCGTCCAAATATTTACCAATTTGCATAAAAATTTTCCACGCGGTAACTGATTAATCCACAATCACCTTATACAGAAATTTTAATCGAATTTTCCGTACCGAATGAGTCCGCGGAATTGTGCTGCATGTGGCGGTATTCACATAGGCGGCCTACCCGCCCCCACAATCAATCGGAAAATAAAAAAAATGTAACACACAAAACCCGGAAAGATTGAAAGATTGAGGACGGGGGCTACTCACCCACTTGCAAGGAGCTCCCTTCCGGGAAGATGAGGTACCGCTTCTGGCGCGACAGGACTTTTTCCCGATTGTTGCTCTTGTCGGTGCTCCTGGAAGTGATGTTGTCGCCGCGGGAGACCGTCGTGCCATTATGAATAAAAGCGACATTTCCCGGGGAATTTGCTTCATCGCCGGTATTTGCTGTCCCGAGAATATCAGAATTAATTGACGTGACCAGGGTAAATACAATTAGGATAATATTGGCAGACAATATCGTCCTCGTCGCGGGCCCAGCCTCCGACTGAACCAACATTTTCCGCTCCTGCCACTGACTAACCGCGTTCTACACCTGCTCAGTTTTTAATTGAATTAGGTAAAATTCATGCAGCAGGAGAATACAAATTTTTGGCACTCGTCGCAGCCTCAACCCGGCTCTACTTAATTTTAATTTTGTATGAAGCGCCCGCGACGAAGTCACTTGAACGTCTTTAAGACGAAGACGGATGGATTCGTGGGTAAACAGGTAGTTAGGAAGTTCCTGAAAGATCGCGGAGGTCTGTTTGACTTCAGTCCGCCTCTATTAGTACTTGGTAATTTGTAACTGTAAATAAATCTGAGCTAAAATCAATTTAGCGCAGTGTTAGGTATGACAGCGTATACCTTAGCGCAAATATTTATATTTATAACATAAAAGTTACAACGAAATGAGGAGATGAGTGTACTTCGCGGCACATATTACTTTGGTCTATTTACTCTGAGAAACTGCTGAGTTTTTTTCATTTTAATCTTCGTAATGAGTTTTGAATAAGAGTGTAAAGGAAACATGATTTTCTTAAGTAATGTCTTTATATGAATTTCTCAGTAATCATAAAAGAAACCTACTGTTAAAATATCATATTTTAAATAATATTCAACATTTTAGATGTAATTGTATAGTTTTGTTAATTACATTAAAAATGTAAGATGTAAGATATTTTGCATCGTATTTATTAGATTAACTTTTATTTGTTTGCTTAATTCCGAAATATCATTCATGTATATGTATAACATAAAAACATAGAGAACAAAATTGTGACTGACCCACTAAAAATGATTGAAATTGAAACAAAAAGTATTGTGGCAAGGATCTTAAAGTTAAATATTATAGTTGCATGAAGACAGTAGATATACATATGTACTTCTATAAATGCACGAATTCAACTTAAATAAACAAATAAAATAATGTTGCTATAGAGTAATTTTTAAAAGCCTTCAAAAAATTTATGAGCATCGTTATTTTGTAACTTATTGCACTGAGAAGGATTACTTATATTAAATATCTATGTACATATGTGTACATAAGTGTTACGATTTTTAATAGTTAAAAACTTCGTGCATGGAAACAATTTGCAAAGAAACTGTAGGCAAATTTTAGACGGGTTTATCAGCCCAACCAGCTCCGTTTTAGACGGTGATTCGTGGCATACGAGGCGACAAATATAATTTAATGTCCTCAAGTAGTGCCTTATCTCGTGGATGTTCACGTCACATCCACGGCATCTTCGTCCTTAGTGGGCGCGAGGACGAGAGAAAAAAGTTAATGTTTTTACCCGAAAATGGATACGAAGTGATTTCGTGTCCTTAAACGTCGGCAAAATGCCTTAGAAGGGGATTTCCCGCTATTCCGCGAAAGGAGAGATTTGCTCACTGCTGATGGTGCTGCTGTTGGCACATCCTCGCGCTTTATTTTTTATTTATTTTATTTTTCTTCACGAAGCCCGGGCGGTACCCCGTCATGAGACTCTATCCTGTGTCATGGCGCTCCACAAACTCTCCTACAGCCGGTTAAATCGAATTTGAGGCTTCCGCGGGGACTTTGGCAAGTTTCATAACAAATTTCAGTTTGATAGTATGCAAAGAGTTTTTAGGGCTCAAATGGGTAGATTGTTGGCTCCTATTTATTTTTTGTGGGACTCCCGGAACCCGAATGTATGTTCTGCCATGCCGGGAGGGCTCAAAAGCATTGAGAACGGCGCTAAAAGTTTAGTCAGGCGGAATTTATAGGAATTTTACTTGTCGTAGTCGCTGCCTGAAGGATTCACGGCAATAAATTTCTGTTTTTTTTCATCCTTTTCAATAATGCGACCGATGCGATGCTACTATCCATTTTCATGTTTTGACATAGCCGCCAAAATTTTTCCGGGATTGGGCTTTTCGCGGAGGGCGGAGCAGTGAACGTGCCGGGGAGTGATTGCTTGGAAAAAGGGAACACTGTTTCTGCACTTACCCCACCAATGTTGTTACTGATGGGCTCATTAAGATCCCACCGTCAAGAAAAACGAAATGGATTTTCTTAGTCCTGTCGGTGCTATCGGCTGCTTTTACACCGAAGAAAAAAGGAAAGTGACTGTCCTGGAAGCTGGTAAAAAAGTTTTGCACTTCACATACCATCATTCCGAAAACGAAGGATGCCAGAGCGGCGTCATTACGCGCCTTTACTTCGCCAACGAAAGAGGAAAGTTTTTGGTAATAAGGATAAAAAAGGACGAACACGACGAAGAAGACGTGAACGTAAAAGAAAACTTTACTTTGGCTGCCGTGTGGTTGGTTCTTTGGGTTGTGATATTAAAAGAACATCTC
Source organism: Tolmerus cingulatus (assembly GCA_959613345.1). Taxonomy (NCBI): domain Eukaryota; kingdom Metazoa; phylum Arthropoda; class Insecta; order Diptera; family Asilidae; genus Tolmerus; species Tolmerus cingulatus. The sequence goes on from OY390709.1 coordinate 41,596,855, forward strand.
ACCATAAGAAGAAAAAAATATATATATATTATATGCTTCTTTCTCTCGTCTTATTTGCAGGTGGTGATCGGATATCGTTCGTTTGCACGTACCCCGTACCGAAACACCCACCATTTCTACTTTCTCCGCTCGAAAGAAAGCGGAAAAAGGTTTATCATGACAACGAGCAGGTTATGAGAGCACATCTAGATGAAACGTGATTTTCTTCTATAAATTGTATGGACACCATGACCTTTCTTTCCACCCTTCTTGAGCACTGCTCATGTTAATGCAGGGTGTCATACGACCGGCCTCCATGGGGTCCTTTATGACTATTTGCTCCCTTGATTGCAGTTCTTCCGAGAATATTCGATAGCCCAGCATATTTTCGAAAAATTTTCTTACGAACTCATTTATTTGGAGATGTATGAAAGCTTAGTATATGTATACTTCAGTTATGTGAAAATATTTAGGACCTCTTCAATATTTCGGGAACTATTAATTTCTGACGCATGTCAAGGCGGGGCTAAAATAATCCCCAAAGTATTCTTTTCCATTAATTTCCCGCCCTCTATCCAATATACAAAATACATGCTTCGGAAAATTGAAAGTACCCGAAGAATTAGAATGGTTCGAAACATTTTCATAGACATGTACGTAGTTATATATCCACTGTATCTGTTTCCATATTACTCAAAAAAATAAATATTAAACCGAGCTCCTCAAATAAAATAATTCTTCTCTTAAAATAAAGCAATAACTAAATTTAATTATTGATGTTATTGTATAGATTTTTATTCATTTTATTTTGTGCAATTTTTTTTTTATACTGAGGTGAACTTCGTTCACTTACTCAAATCGATTTTAAGTGTAGCATTTTTCCAATTAGTCTGCTAATTGTTTGGGAGAACAATATGTCGATGAAAAATAGCTGATTTTTGTTTTTGGCCATAAATATGGACAATATTTTATGTCCCTCTTTCGGTTCTAAATTTAATAAGTGAATTTCATGCTCTTAAATATCCCTTTGATTTTCTTCGTGTCAGATTTAACTACTTTTTAACTTTAATCCTATTTAAGACTGGTTGTCAATATTGGTTTTAAAGTTACTTAAGCTATCAGAAGGAATTAAAATTTATTAAGTACTTTCGGTGTTACAACGGAATAAATGTGTGGTATTAAATAATTTTGCGTTGTCAGCAAAATAAATCATTAGAAAATTCATTGATTTTTAAACTGTCTCCGATTGGATAGTTAGTAGTGAGGGTTTTAAATAAATGTAAGATGTAATTCTTGGATTTGTTTTATTCATTTTGTTTCACGCTACGAGTAATATATTATAGTTGAACGAATTTAGATTCTGACTCTAATCATTTTTGAAATTTCTAATTATTTAAATGTATGGAAAAATAAAACGTCGATATTGCAATTTTATTTACGAAATGACTAAAAACATTTATTTAGGAGTTATTTTTATTTCAACTTCCAGGTTTACTGACCTCGAAATTATTCCCACTGATTACGAGTCGTTTCATCTTACTCCCTTAAGAGATCATTGACCATCTTCTTAAGTCGATTTAAGACCTGGAAACGACACTCGGATGCTAATTTAAAATGCCCATCGATGTTGATAATGGTACCGTCTATCACGAGCAGTGGCCGTCACGATGATCTTCACCTGGCGATGGTGATGATGGCGATGATGGTAACGGTACAGTCGCGCAACCTTGCCACATTTTCGCCCATAATCCGGAGCAATACTCGCTGATGTAAGCCGGCTTACCCTAATCATTTGGTCGACAAATGCTAATTGAAGTTTGACTTGTTCACACCCGTCGACCGTGCAAACTCCCCTCGCCCGCCGCTGGATGGCGTTGTGTGAGTTTTCACGTGCGGGGCCCACAGGTAAGTCCAAGTTAATTTGCATAGATCGGGCGCACGGAGGGAGGGGCGGTGTAATTAGGTAAAAATGAAACGTTGGAAATTCAAATTCTGTTTATTTTCGTAATTAAGGAACCATCTCATCTCGAGAGCAATTGTCAGCCAAAAGCCAATTCAGTCAGTCACGAGATAAACTGGTGAAGGTTTCTCGACGAGAACTTGATTGGGTTCTGGCGGCGGCAACTTTGTTCATCCGGTGAAAATTTATAAATTTTGAGTTTCTTTAAAAAGTTTGTTTAAATTATGAAACTGTTGGTAATTAGAGCTGCCCTTTTGGGGATAATTTTAAGTTCGCTTTCGCCTGCTTTGGCGGGAAAAAATTTAACGAACACTACCCTTAAGAGGGGTAAGCGCTACCTTGATTACCTGCAGAAGAGCAGAATGTTCGTAAGGAATATGTGCGGGTGGAATTGTGGCTGTTCAATTCTTTCACCAGGTGCATTCAATTTTCCAGTTCCGAGCGAATGTGAAGTGCAACATCATTAAGGTTAATCAACTGTGGGCTAACGCGTACGGATTCCGGGCGAATTATCCAATCGAAAATGACAAGGAGCACCGTCCCTTCAAGCGGGACGTTTATGGTGCCATCGAAGATCTAATGGACCAGTAATTCAATCATAATTCCTCAACCTGGTCTATCTTTTGTATGACTCTCAAATTAAATTCTTTTCCATTCCATCTCCCCATGCATCTCGGATGATGTGGCGATGCGATGCGATGATGTGATCATGATGCAACAGTCATGGATTCGACGGACGAGCCTGTGTCCTGAAGTCGTTCTGCGAGGCATCAAGGACCCTTGCGTCAGAATCTGGGATGTTATTCAAACTCTTTAAACTGATTTTCACGTGAGTAACTCTTTGAAATGGTAATTTTCAGATATGTCTGATGGGGCTCCATTGCAGCATGGATGCTGAGGATCAGGACGTGGGGAAGTTCTCGGCTTTCCATGGTCGAAAAGTTCCCATTTTCGGGGAGGGATGCTTTAAAGAGCGCACCGCTTCGCCAACAGATTATAAAATAGTACCCGTAGGATGGTATTAGAGCCAACGCCATAACCAATGCGAAGGGTTCGTTCGTTACGTTACGTTACGAAATTTCTGCGCCAGATACCCCATCAACCCGGCATCATCGTACCCGGGGAGAGAATTTATCTGGAAATAGTTATTTCAGGTTATCATAATGGAAGACGCTTTCCACACTCGAGAAAACATCTTCAGTTTAATTTCTGAGCACTTAATTAGATCCATTTAATTAAAACGGGACCTCGGCTTACTGGGATTAGCTCCAAAACGGGTATACGCAATCCAGCTGAAAGGCATCGAAGCGGAATCGAATGTGGAAGAAGGTTTCCACTAAAACTACTATGAGAAAGGTGCTCCTGTTTGGCTTCGGAAAGTTTTCTGGGATTTACTAGGGGAGCCTCGTTAGATTGACTTTGCTAATGAGTTCTTATTTTTGAGGTAGAATTTTGTGAAGGGGTGTGGTGCTCGCTTTTAGCCTTTGGCTGTGCTTCATCACAAAATCATTTCTCTGCGCTTTGATTCCGATCCTTGAAGGGGATTTTATGATGTTGGAAATGTGGTATGCGATATTGTGGGAGAGATTTTGTAAGAGGATAAACCTACATATCATTGATTAGATCGATCTGATTCCAGGTAATAATTTCAATCTCATTGATTGCAAGAAATTTCAAATACTTCAAATAGCCCGTAGTTTTTCTTTGAAATTTCACTAAATAGTTAGTAAAACAAACTGACTGAAGCTGTTAATGAATAATTGAGATAAAAACAATATTTCTAATGAAACGTGAAATCTGGATGGAATTGATTCCATATCAAATAGACATAGCAAACAATGATGCATTTCCTTTCCAGGAATCCTAACAAATGAATCAATTGAAAATTAAACAAACCAAAATTGTGCAAATTTTACAAGCAGACTATGACACTAACAATATTAGTTTTTCGGAATTCGAATGAATCCCATTGTCACATTTGTGAAATATATTTCTTTGAAAATTTGCCGCATATTGCCTAAAGTGATTTTTCGAATAGAAATTTTGGAGCAACTATTATTCTAAATGTCTGCAATATTTGGACTTGGATTACGCAAAGTTATGCATACTTTACATAATAAATTATATATATTAATTTATAATTGTTTTTGTTAATGTTATTCTGACCTATTTTTTAAATTTCAGGTTAGAAGCTGAGGACCGAAGGCATTTTCCATACTTAAAAGAGGAGTACTGCGAGCAGATCTTTCACAACCATTGTCCAATAAGTTTCAACAGTATATCTCCATTCACAGACGATATTTGAATTGTTAACAGAGCCCCACTTAATTGGGGGCAAGTTAAATATTTTGTTTTGTGTCTGAATATAACGTTTTCTTGAAAAATCCAAAGGATATTTTTTTATCTTCCGCTCTAAAAAAAAGGGAAATGAAGAATTCCTTTGGTGTATATATGTATGTAGCGAAAACGTTACAAAAGCAGAACCTAATCCCTTATTCTTCCAGAAAACTAAAAGTACAAATATTTGCTCCCCTTTTAAGCAAGGAGAAATTCTCAAAACTTTTGTTCAGTCAACATAACTTTATACTCCGTCTTCCGTCTTGTCCTGTTCCTTAAAGGAGACGTTCTTTTTTTAGTTGCGAACAACTTTGGTTGTATCTTAGTTCGAAGAAAAGCTAGTTACTCAGTTATTTATTGTGTAATTTATTTATATATTTTTTTTGCAGAAGGCCGTAATATTAAGTGAGACTTGTTTTTTAACTTTTCTATAAATCAATAAGGGAAAAGGGAGCTGTTGTGATAAATTCAGCTCACCTGGACGGTTTCAGCTGCAGTAAACGACAAACATTGCTCCACTCCCGGTCCAACTATTAAATAGAGTCAACAAGAAGTTTTCATGTCTCAAGCAGAGATATCGCGAGTATCTTGAAGTGTTCGAGAAAATGCTTCACAATTTTCGTATTTCAATATCAGGCGGAGAACTTTCGCGTTCCAACTTTTAATGAGTTCAAATTTTACGAGATTTAGCGTTCAACAGCCGTAAGGATGGTTGTAATTGATATTTTCGATGACAGGCCCTGAGCACCTCTCTAGAGATACTTGATGATGTTTATAATTTTTTATTTATTTTTCGTTTTTGTGCAGTTCTGCAAGTAACTTGCAAATGAAATACCTTTTGGCTTGTGCATTTAATGCAAAGAGGGCGAAAAGTTTATCTTCTCTAACGAAAGCGATGGAGTTTATTTGGTTGCGCCAGTTGCAAATAGAAATAAATTTAATTGAATTGGTTTGAATAGATCTAAGTGAAAAGGTATTCATTTTAAATAGTTTACCTTTTCAAAAGATGTTATAAGTAATTGGTATTTAGCAAATATGCGTTTTTTTAAACTTAAAAAGTATTAAATTATATGTGTAATAGAAATAATGAATAAATAGGAACAAGAAATTAGAATGCTAGTTTCAAATTAAAACGCTACTTTATTCCAAGAACTCGTTTAAAAAACTCTCCAAAAATAATTTCTAACAAAGAAAAGCTGCATTTTGTATAAAAAATTTCACAATTTTTTCGATATCGTCCCCGTCTAAAAGCTTCGAAATATTCTAAATTTTGCGGATGTTCTTCAGGTGAAATATTTAATCCAGGAAAGCTATTTGAGGGATAAAATATTTTTTAATTTACATACTTTTAGCAAAATATTTACCTGAAAATTATACGTATAATTTCCAAAAACATGTCATTTTCCTTGTTTGAAAAAAATTTAAAACTCTCGCAGAGTGTCCGGAGAATGCAATCACGACCATTGTAGCCCATGCTTAAATTTTATAAATCATTGAGGTAATTCGAAATTTATGAAAATCTTTATTAATATGATTGCTGCTTTTTTTGTAAACAATTATGATTTATTTACAGTACTGTGAACATTTTTAGGACCACTTTCAATATTTCAAGAAATTTTAATATTCTGAAGTATATTTTTTTAGGTTCGACAGAGGAGCGTCATTAATGCAGGGCTAAATTTAAATCTCAAAGTATCCTTTTCCATTGAATATCTCCCTCTGTTAACTTAAAAACAAGTTCCTGAAAAATTGAAGTGGACCAAAGTTCATAGTACTGTATTTTGAAAAAATTAGAATTTTGTTTTGATTCAAAACCAGAAACTAGGCCAAGTGCGATTTAAACTTTAAGTGCAAAACAATTCCCTTATATTTAAAAGGATGTAGTGTGTTAATAATTTTGATTTACTTTAAATGTTAGAGCACATCTTTAAGAAATTGTTAAAAACTTTATTTTCGTACTGCTTCAAGTGCACTGATATCAGATTTGAATTGGAATTTCGCCTGCTTACAGTTAGCTTACCACAGTAGAATAATTTCTTACTAAGTTATGAATGCGTACTTGTCCAAACCATTTTCAATTTCTTGGTAAAATTCCCTTCGACTCCTCCGTTTTTCTGCCAATTTATCCTCCACTGGTTTATTTGGAAATCCGTTGAGGTGGCTTAGTATCCATGTGCTGTTCGGCAGGTCGTAAGCAACGCCCCAATTTAAGCCGAAGCTGTAGAGGGCGTTGTTTGGATTCCCAATGACTCCAATTGTTGAGCAAACAGCCACCTTAAAGAGGATCTTTGTAACTTTTTATCGCCCCTTCGAAGAGCCACCAAAAACTCGAATAAAGATAGAAAACTACGCTAAGTGGTTATTAGTGTCTTCCAAGTGCAATGCAACTTCATAAAGTGCCTTTCATCGGTTTTATGGCAGTTTCCCCGGGGTTTTCACACCATTTTCGTGTAATTTTAATAAAGAAAACTTGAACGGCACGAGAAGACGCAAAGCGTCGGTTAGATTCAATTATCTCGTGTATGTAGCACAGACTCTCAACTTTATCATCTGTAGTGCAGCTGGACCAGACGGCACATTTCGAGATAATTATTGTCCAGACCGTGAGTTATGGGAACTATGTTATTGCATGTAACATACCGAAAACGAGGATCCTTCCGGAAAGGCAACATATCTCCTTTTCCTTGAGAGAACGCCCGATTGTGTCTCGGCGAGCTGAGCATCCGACGTATTGTGATTATTCCCGCAGGATGCATCCGAGCCCATTGAACGGGCAAAGGTACCGACCAGGATAAGCTCCACCAAGACACCGGCAACCGATTTCAGACTCATTTTCTTCCTGTTCAAAATTGAATTTTAATCCGTTTTCTGGCTCGAGGATGCGATGACGGAGATGCGGATGGTGGGAATTATGAAATTTTGCCAAGAAAATTTGTCGCCCGAAGCAACCGAAACCCTGAGCTGGTGGCTGATGCTGAAAACTGTTGGCGAGAAACTGATTATGCTATCCAGAAAAAGGTTTTTGGCTCTCCTTTGTATGGATAGTGTGAAAACATGGGAATCAAGCAAAGCAAACATGCTAATTAACCCCGGAGCAGCCCCAAAGCGAAATATCTTTTGTTTTTGCAACGCTAATTGGAATTTGTTGCACATACGAGCGCATGCAAATACATTCAAAATTATTCAAGGTCTCGACGTGCTCAAACAAAAGACCTAGTCCGCATCTGAATGTCTCAATTAGTGCAATTTGCTTCCACATATGTGTTTTACAAACGCCGTACAATATCGTTTGTGAAAATACCTGAAATGAAATCTTCATCCTGATCCACTTGGTTCAATTCGATAAATTAATTGCTATTTGCGCCAGGATCGTAACAATTTAAAAATGACGTCTTTGAAACAATTACCCGAAATTCCAGGGTAAAGAAAATCAAAGGTTAATCATACCAAAATTACTTATCAAAGACTTTAAAGAATTATTTTAAATTATTCCTCTTTATTCGGACGACCCACTGTGTTAGAAAATAATATAGACAGAAATACAATAGAGTTTTTAAAGGTTTAAGTTCTCAATTTATTAATAGTTAATTATTCTGAGAAAAAGGTTTCAAACATGTTGTAGTCTTTATTGGTTTAAAAACAAAGGTTTAAAAATAGTACAAATTTCCAACAGTGTAGATGTTACTGCAATGATGTAAAAAAAAAACAAAATATAAATTGAATATGTTAAAGATTTCCCAATTTAGCTCTAGACAAATAAAACCATCGAAATTATAGCTTGAGGTTAAACTAACAAAATGAAACTGCACCCGGGGACAGAGTATAAATCCCCAAAATTGTACGTGCCAAATGTTCAACAAAACTTGGCACACATTCATGTTGTAAATTAAAAAGGTTTTTCCCACTGATCCCCTTCCCGGTTTCATACGTTTTGGCCAGAACAGTTCTTATTTATTTAACAACGATTAAGCCCTCCTAATTTTCCAAAGGGAGGAAAATAAAAATATATCCCTTATTTAACTTAACTGGGATAATGATCACAAATTTCGCTTTTGTGTATATGCTGCGGCTATGTACTCGACTTGTACGCGAGAGGGCAGGGATACATCGCGGAAATATATTACTCAGTCATGAAATTAAATTTAAATTTTGTCGTAAATAATTTAGCAAATATATGCAGACAAAATAAGCAATTAAATACGATTTCAGTGAAATTTTCTGGTAGTCATATCGGCGCGGGAACGTATTATATAATGGCAGGGTGGTTTTGGAACACTTTCGTGCCTAATGGATGCCGTCATATTTACATTTTCGTGTCTGTGAACATTAAAACCTTGTTTATTTTTTGAATTTCGCACAGAATTGCATTGGAAAATAAATATACATATGAAGTCCACCCAGTGAGGGGATGCCATTTTAGGTCACATGAACGAATAAATTGGTTCTGGTCTTGTTGAATACTTTCCAAGGGCTAATTCAAGCAGAGAAAATCCGCAATTTGGATAATTCTGGCTGCAATCCTCTGTTGTTTGCCGACCCACCCTGTACGCCGCCCGATACTGGTGGATGTCACGGTGCTCCCTGCCAGTAACTTTCTTCGTTGGGAAACTGGAAATGTTTTATTTATGTATTTTACTAAAGGTAGAATGCAGTGGCATGCTGGAGGATCCCCGAGAAGAAGCAGTTCGAGCTTACCTGAATATTCGCTTCAAAAGTTCCTCTATCATATTTCCGGTTCGTTTGAAGAAATATTTTGAACTTTCACACAATGCCCTAAGGATGCACTCCCTGCCGCTGTAGCCCATGCTGAAATTGTTTTAAGAAACAAAAAAAAAGTATTTTTTTCGCTTTTTGCCTTTTTCCTTTATGTTGCGCTTAAAACGTTTTATGTTTATGCTTTACGGTAGGGATTACCTGTCCATGGCTATTTCTATTTTGCTGTATAACTCGCGGCGGAATCGCCGCTGCATTGCAGGTTTCGTCTCTGCAGGGGTGGTTTTGAACCCATTCGCCGCCTGGACCGCCCAGGTCTCATTCGGGAGATCGTACGCCACTCCCCAGTTTATAGCATAGCTTATAAAATCAACATGCGGATTACCGATTGCTCCAATTGTTGTACACAGAGCTGCCTTCAATTTTAAAATTTAGCACCTCCGGGTTTATGGGAATTTAAAAGTTATAGTTTAAAACTAACCGAGAGGGAAGATCCTTCTGGAAATGCAACATATCGCTTTTTACGGGATAGCACCCGCTGTTTCTTGTCTTCCTGCGAGATTTCTCTAAAGCACTCAACCACAGATGATAACAATAAAAATTTCAAGAAAAGTACGACACTACCGCGAAATTGCTGCATTGTGGCTGCCCTGAAGAGGTCGAGTGAGCAACTGGCGGTAGTTCAGGGTTCTTAGTTACTTCTTTAAAACCAAATTATTTGTGATATCAATTAGCACCACTTGCTCCAGTTAAACGGTGTTTAAGAGCAATAAACAAGGGATGTTTATTCTGGACTGCTGGTTAGCAACCTCTTTACGAGGCAGTTGAAGGGAAATGGAAGTCTTTTCTGGTCTTTAGTGGAAAACGAGGAAATGTTTGTCATTTTATTTATTTGAAGGTGTAAACTTTGGACTTGTATTTTGATCACCTCCTTTTGAAAGAAGCACGTTTAAAGTTTCAAGAGCGATTTATTTGTCTTTACAAAAAATGCCCGTATTTTAAAATTGGACAAACTGATTTGAATTTTGAACTGGCTATTATCGAGAAAACAACTCACTCTGAAATTGTATTGCTAGTATAACCGCCTTTAATATATATGTATTTATAAATTTGAACTTTTACTGTAAGTTTTATACGTATATAATGCTGTTTTCAAAAGCACTCAATTATCTTCCTGTATCAGTCAAAAAGAAAAATTTATCAAATTTAAACTGATTTTGTTTTAATAACTGAGATAATGGCGAGATGAATGTTTCCAAAAAATTAAAACAGTTTTGGTTTAACTTGAATGTTTAACTACCGCACTGCACCACCCACATTTTTTGATCACTATATCATTCAAATATTAAACATGTGTTAACGATTGGGGCGGGTTCCTATTTATTATTTAATTAAAAACAAGGCAACCGGAAATTAAAGAGAAATGGGCAAAAAACCGAATTATTAATATTTAGAGTTGGGCTTTTTCAAGAGAAATGAATCAAATGAAATTCCCAATAAAAATCAAACGATAATAAATTTTTAGGATATCAAACTATAACTTTTATTTATTTGCCTCAAATTTTGTTAGTTTATAATTTCAATAAATATCTGAGCTATTTTAATAGAGTCTAGTCTTAAGAGTCTGTTGAAACTGTTTCCAAAGAACAACAATTTGAGGGCTTTAACACAATTCGGGGAATTTGGAAAAAAGGTTGTAGTTTAAAATGAAAGTCAGTTTTAAAACAAATTATTCATAATTTATTAATAACGCGTAACATTTATTTATATATCATACTTTTCTTCACTTTTTCCTTACTTGTAATACTTTTTATTCTTTTTTTTTAAATAAATATACAATGTTTACTTTTAGTATTTTTCTATTTTTTTTTTTTGTGTTTTTTTTTCTTTCACATTTGTTTTTTTTTCATTTATTATAGTTTGCTTTTCAAATATTACAATTTAATACGTCTTCTTTTCCCTTCCATGTTTATATAAGTGTCTTGCGTTATGTTAGTTTTATTTCGTTATATAATTAGATATAAACTATGGATGACAATATATTTCATTTTCTATTACTTATTCATTTTCTTTATATAATAGTAAATCCATTATGTAAATGTTAAATGATCATATTGTTTTCATCTTTATTTCATATTATGGTGTTATCCAGTGAATTCTCTTCTTTGTTTTATACAGTGCCAATAACTTATCAAAAACCATTATTGACACAAAACGAAAAGAGTAAAATCATAAAAGAGAACGAGTTTTTTTTCGTATTAAACTTAACTCCTATTTTAAGTTGAATGATTCGTTATAATTTTATAATCTATTTTCTGCTTATTTTTTTTCTATATACCATATAGTGTAGTTCTACAGTGTTATATGTAATTGCTTTCTGTCTCATTTCCATTTTATTATGTTTTCTTCATTTATTTTCCTGTGGTGTGGAATAGTGTGAAATTGTTATCTGTTTTTGGCTTATGCATTTTATGCACATTTTCGCTCCCATGTTTTACACTTACACGACTTATACGATTAATAAAAAGTTAGGAAGTCAAATTATTATTTTGTATTATGCATTTTTTTTGTGTTCTAAAATACAAATTATAGCAACTTTCTGTATATAATTACTTTTATGTACGAAATTTACAAAATTTATACCTAAAAAATGACTGTTATTTATGAAGTACAAATAGTCCTGTGATTATTTACAATGCTGTTATAAAAAATCTCCTTATTCTTACACTTCTATTTACGCATTTATTTCTTCGCGATTGATTACATTGCACATACTTTTTTTGTAATTTTTATGCCTTTTCTACAAAAGTGAGTTAAATTATGCATTGAATCGGCTGTTACAAAAGTGGATTGTGTTTTCTTTTTGGTTTTAGCTTAATTATTTTTCTGGAGGAGAAATAAATCCAGGGTTTCTGGAAGAATGGTAACGCAAAATGCTGGTTCAAAATAATAAATTTAGAGCAAAAGTAACAAGTACGAATGGATAACATCTTTGTTCAGTCACAACCCTCTTAAAAGTATTTTATGCTATAATGATTTCTATATCTTCTCTAGTTACTTTAGTGTGAGCAAACCATTTTTAAACACCTCTTCGTATTATAAATGGTAATATCTTTTGGATTTTAACTACATTTCCCTCTTTTCCTGGAAGCTTTACTTTTCCTTTTGTTTTTTGCGTGTTTTTTGCTTTATTAATTTTTATTATCCTAGTTCTTAATCAATTTTTTTCACATTTTTAACTAATTTGCCGCCTATGTATTTAATTATTTTATGAAAAATTGATTTTTTTTGAATTGATAAAATTCATTCGTGAAACCGTTGTATAATTAAACGCAATTTTTTAAGTGTTTTTTTGTCGTTTTTTTTATTAAAATATGTAAGGGAGAAAATTAGGTTTTTTCAGTTTAGAAATGTGTTGGCAAAACCTTGGATATAATGGGTTGAGCTGCTATTGAAAATAGGTTTTTAGAAAAATTTGAAAATTTTGTTACAAGTGGAAAATTCTCTTATTTAAGTAATAGTAATAGGTAATTTTTTATATACATTAGGAACAGTTATAGAAAAAGTAAAATCCAGGATCAAGAGGACTCAGTTTATTTAGACAAAATTAGGCAGATCTTACATAAAAATAATTTTGAGGGAAAAAGAAAGAATCCAAAATAATGAAAACTTGTAGTAAATTTTAATTACTGCTGTTTTTAGTAAATGCAATAAATTGGAAAAGCTGTTAAACTTCAGATTTACACTGATATCTAGATTTTGAAGCATAAATGTTAAAAGTAGTTCTATGAATTTAAGTATTTTTTGCTTACGTTAATATTGTTTAAAAAATTACTAGATATCATCCAGATGCCAAAGCAATGTAATAGGAAATGTCATAATATTAAAACAATTTCAAACAATCTAAGAGAAATCGCATTAAGCGCGATGTCTGGCGGCTAATTAACAAGGTCACACAATATGGAGCTGTCCCCAAAAAGTTAAAAGGCATGAACCCATGAAAATTGCATTAATTGGATTCATATAATCTGCATAAAATTTGAGAGTGGTTATAGCGTGAAAAAGTCATTTAGAGGGTTAAAAAACATATTTAAAAAGCCGCAGGGAATACCCACCAAATAGGTGGTGCAGGGTAATAATTCGAACATTGTTTTTGATGTTCGCCATCCTCCAAAAAGCCATTTAATCGCTGTCAACGATAATAAAGCATTTACAAATTATAATTAAGACCGCTCAACCCTAAGCGTGTTATTATGAGAAAATAATTTGTCATAGTAAATTCGTTTTGACCAATCAGAAAATTATAATAAAATCGCATTTTTGAAAAGAAAAGGGCTTTTTCAATAGCAGCTGTTCAGCTCATTTAGATTTTTGTGGATGTATTATGGAAGCATTAAATGGGCCTTGATTTACACTTCTAAAAAATAGCGCCGCACTTATTCAATCAATTGCTTTTTTTTTGTATTTACTAAATGTTTTTATGATTTTTTGTTAAGTTTTTATGCTTTTTGTTTTTTTTTTAGTGTGTGTAGGCATAGAAGTTTATGCGAAGACAAAACACGACCAGTGATTGGAAGACTCTCGATTTTAAATCAGGGTCATGCCATAATGTTCAAACATTTTACAAATATTTAAAATAAAAGTAAAGATTTTCGTTCTTTTAATACGCCTTACTACTAAAATGTTTTGCTTTTTGCAGTTATTAGCTATTCGTTTTGTTTTTTTAATGATTTTTAAATTTGTTTCATTGAAACGATAGGAAATGAAGTTGTAATAAAAAATTAGAACTTATTGCTGGGTGGAAAGAAACCATTTCCTTTTGTTGCATTTTATTTCTCACATTTAGTATAAGGGTGATGTTTATACAATTTTTACAAAAAGGGTATATTGCTGGTAGTTTTAAAGTGACGTGAAATAATGTGTGGTATTGGTGTACGGTAGAAGGTTCTATTACACAGAATTAATATAGTGAGACGATGTTGTTTTAGCTTGATACATTCGTTGTAACCGTTCTTAGCTATTTTCTGTTTTGTAATTTAATTTTCACTAATTTTCACATAAGTGTTGTGTATGTACTAACAATAGTTTTATACCTGTGAAGATATCTTTCATAAAAATATCCCTTAAAACTAGAGATTTTCACTCTTTACTTACGTTCGTAGAAATTATTCACCCTAGCAACTTTATCTCGTTTACCTCGTTTTAATAATTGTATAATACACTAATGGCTAGAATTTCACCACCTTATCCCCTATGGTGTAATAGTGACTAAGTTGCTTTTTTGTGTCTCAGCGAAGTAAAGAAACAATTTAGTCACGATGTTAACTTCGAGCAGTTGTTTAATCTAATTTATTTTAGCTAATAAGTTTCATTGTTTGTTTTATAGAAAATTTCTACAGTAATACTGAATTGTTTTTTCCATTATGTACAAGACTATAATTACAAAATATTTTTTTGTTGTTGATAAATTTTCTAAATATTCTTCCTTCCTATGCATCATATTTATAGTAGTGGTAGTAAAATATTAAAAATGTATTTACAAATTGTAGTTTTTCACCGGATATAAATACTTTATGTTTTTTTTGGGTTTTTCCTTTCACGTATTTCAATAGAAAATCTATGATGTATTTTGTGAAAAACTAATTAAACTTATTTGTTTCTGCATCGAATGTTGTTTAAATGAAAAACAGTTTCGTCTATTTCTTCATTTTGTATTCATTCCTGTTTAAACTTATATGCCTTCCTTTATATTTTTTACAATGGAATTGTGTATGTTTTATACATGTTTAACTACTTCTAAATGTTTTCGGGCAGTATCCATTTTCTTTTGTTTTTTTTTGTAATTTTTTTTAATTAATTACTTATAAACTTACTCGATATTTAATACAAATGAATTTACGTTTTTTTTGTTTTTAGCCTACTTAAGTGTGAGTCCACCTTTAGTTTACTTTTTACGTTTTTGTGTTGATTTTAAATAACTTTATAACTAGTGAATTCGTCGCCTTAATTATTTAATGATTTTTGGATGCTGTAAAAGAGCTCTTCTTTATTATAAAGCCCTTGTTACTAACGAAATGAAATCCATGATTTTTCCTTTGGCATCTATTTTTTTGTTTGGCTTTTGTAAAAATACTCTTTTTTTGTTTAAGTTAACATAAAAGGATGATTTACTAATTTCACCAATGGAATACATTTGTTGTCCTTTTTTGCAATATTATTCTAAAAACACAACCAATGAGAGCTTATGGAATTTTTTGAAATTTTTTTCATTTTTGTTATTTAAATTTATACTTTATTTATTCATCAAGAATTAGATCTTTCTGTTTTCGACGTGATTGTCTAAAAAAGCAAAATATTAAGAGAAGTACGTTGTTTTTCTTCATTTTTCCTTTTTGAGAAATATTGCATTTATGTGCTGTGAAGTATATTTATTATCAAGTTGCATCAATGGAAGGAATATGGTAAATTTTACTCGCATTTAACAGGTTTGGAGCTTAAAGTGAGAATAAATGACGTAATTTATTTTACATTTAATTAAAACTGTTAATATTCAATATATGAAAAAATGAATTGATAGCACAGATGTTCTCCGAATAATTTTATAATATGAACTTGTATTTTTACTGATTTGGATTTGTTCTAATATAAAAATAAATATAATAAGTAGTGAGTGAATTTTGTCCTCCTCCAACAAAATGTTCACATTGTTAGATAGAAAATTATTTTAAAATTACTACTACGAAAGTTTGAAAAGAATATAAAAAAATGAATTTCACAAAAACTAATCATGTATTTTGGGCCGTTTTGGAAAAATGCCTGGATCAATTCCAATAAAACTGATTTAAATATAAAGGAAAAAGTGAAAATCATTCGCAAAATAAAACTAATTGAAAAAATATAAATATTTTGAAGTAAGTGTTAATTAAACATCATTTTGAACATAAATATTAAGTAAAATTTATCATTTCTCCTTCCATTATTGTTACGTTTGCACTAAAATATGAATTATTATGCATGTACCTCCAGTAGTGATAAGGCTGATCTAGTACGTATTAATGTCTCTGTGAATTGTCTTCTTCGTTTCGGAGAATCTCTTACAAATGCAGAAATAATGAGACCTCATTATAGAATAAAACTAAAAAAGACGTGTAACTACGATATAATTAAATATTTACAGGTGTTATATCACAAAAATCACACTTATGGTTACTTTTTACATTTTGCATCTCATCTATACACAATTGTTCAAAAAAATTAATTAATAATTTAAGAAATTAAAACACGAAAATGCTAGAATATCCAAACGGAAAGGACTCATACCTCTAAAAGGTTCACTGTTTCATCTAAGCTCAAAAACACTTCGATTAATGTTTTGTTTACACGTTTCTTGTGTTGATTTTATTTCTTAGCGTGTTATTCAATTCTAATGTTTGGCGCCTTATCTACAATTGTGGAGTAAATAGTGTTTTTTTTGTGTGTCTTCGATTAATTTCACTAATAGTAACATCACTTAATGTTCAGTAATGCCCTTTCTTACTTACGTGCGTTTTCTTTCAGACAATTTATTATTTTTATAATTCGTTTTCGCCCATATATGATTGGTTTTTTAAAAATTTTCAATTTTATTCCCACGATAATTCCTGCTGGACTGTATATGTTAACTTTTCGTACTTTAAAAGACTTTTTGTTTAAGGTTTTTCGTTTTTTTTTTATTAAAAAATTGTTTTTATTCAATAATTGATTAGTCGGTTAGCTGTTTAATTGAGTGTTTTAGTTAATTTTTTATTTAAAGGGGTTTTTTAAATTTGTTGTAGCTTCATGTTCGATTGGTTGCGCAACAAACAAAAGAGAATTCGAAATCATAATAAAAAGAATTCGGTATTCGATAGAGGATTTATTTTAATTTTAACTTTTTTCTATTCTTTGGATAAGAAGGAAATTAAATGCCTTTTTTTCTCGCCACTGAGTTCGAAGTTTACTCTCGAGTAGAGAAGCAAATAACTTTAAATGGAAGAAAAAGTTTAGGTTTGTTGAGTGGCTTATTAGGAGTTCGATCCTATTGTTCTTCGGATGAGTGCAAGAAAAAGGGATCTTTGATTCGATTATCCGGCCAGCAGTATCTGCAAATGCGGCAGTCTAAATTAACACTATTGAAAACGATTTTTCTAATTAAAAATTCAATTAGTGCCCTGAACTTCTGGCCGACTGGCCAGCTGGCTTTCGGATCAGGATATCGAAGGCATATCTGGTGTGTGGTGGTGCAGCCCCGCAGTGAGTTTTCTGTCAAATCAATTCCGCAAATTGGAAATGTATTTGGAATCGAACCGAAGGAGGAGAAAACGAGTATCCTGTTTAGCCTCTGTGCCGGTACGTGAGTTTATAGAAAATTCCGAATGCCCTAGCTCCGTCCAATTCCACTAATTCCCCATGATGGGTCTAATTAATTTTGAACGAATTAAACTGCGAAGGGGTTCTGTTTTCTGCCGATCCCAGGTTCTACGAATATTGTTTTTCTTGTCTGTGCAGGATGACAACTGGTTTTAGTTTGGCGTATGAAAGGTTCAACGTAGGTGTCCAGGGAAAAATCTGTTCATGACATGTGCAACTTACCGGAAATTGAAAATTGCTTTAGTAAGGTCAAGAGAGACAAAGGGGAACTAGGGCGTCCGAAATCGTTTCGCTTTGCCCTTTTTCCGACCTTTTTTCCCTTTCATCAGACGACGACGGGGGACTATGGGTATTTGTTCGAAACACATGTGTGTTGGATATCTGCACCATACCTTCGGCCCGCATCCTTCAAAGGAGTATAAATCATTTTGAACAAAATGAAAAAAAAAAAGAAAAAATATAAACTATACGAAGCACGTAAGGGCGTAGTGAATATATGTAGAAGAATCTATATATTTTTTGAAGTAGAGATGACGGTCTTAATACTCCACTTTCCTTCTTTGATAGGACATTTTATCCCTGAAACGCCCGTCGAACCCAATTCGACATAGGTAGCTGTGGCAACTGATTTTCTTTACTACCAAATGTGAACTTCCCCGTAGCTCTCTTTCCATGTATCGTTCTGAATTTTCGGGTTGAATGAATCTGTCAACAGCGATTTCATGGCAAATGCGATTACACCCCACAAGGCTTTCGATTTGTCTCACTCCACCGTACACCACAATTCTTATCACAAACTTATATTTATACATAAAATGTTCTATTCGTTTCAACATCTTCGTCAACTCTTGAGACCACAAAAAATAAATAAATAAATATGCTTCCACCATGGGGCTGAATTAATGCGAAAAATATGTCTTCAATGAGGTTTCCGCTTTGGCGGGACTTGATAATTTTCTTAAAAAAAGGCGTCTCTATGGCTGTGATACATCAAATACCATTTTAACGAGGAGTATATTTAGAGTAATTGGATTACTGCACAATGTTTTGCGAAATTTAAACATTTTTTCGGAGTATCGTTTTTCTTTATGCTTCCCTTTTATTTTTTTAAACCGATTACAGCCAATCGACAAACATTATAATGTCTTTTATCTCTTCTGATCAATTTGTTTTTTTTTTTAAAGGAAATGAATTGAAACCTACTTTACTACATTTATAAAGGAATCTTCAAATTGCCTTTTTGTATTTAGAAAGCATTAAAAAAAATTCAAATATTAAAGATGAAAACTTTTTTTTTTACATTAGCAAGTTGTTTTAAATTGGTTTAATTTTTAAGAAGAATACAACCAATGAAATGTTGTCGAGTTTTGAATTTAAAGCAAATTGAAGTTCTCAATTGAATATACTGATGGAATATCCACTAAATAAATAGAAACGTAGATAACATAATGCAATTGAAGTATGTATATTGTTGTTTTTCCTTTTGTCCCATAGTTTTTCTTTAGATTTTTTTAATACATATCTATAGAAATTATGGTAATTATTACATCGTTTGAAATGGCAACCCGAACAGCATACAATTATTTTGAAAACATTGTACTTGTGAAATTAATTTTTTCGGTTCGGCATGCAAATATCTGGAGGCATTATATAATGATTTTTAAGTATTATGTAAATCTTAGAGCAGTTGAATATGGTTGTTTAGGAATGCTAGATTAATATGTTTAGCACGTTTTAAAGATTGAAACCGTCTTTGTTTTAGTATGAAATTCAAATTTCAATGTCTTATTACTCTATAATAAAATGTTGGCTCAAGTTTTCGAATTTAGAAATGAAGCAATATAAAGTTGTTCTGAATCAGAAACGTACGTTTTACATATCATCATCTTTGTAAAAAATTCCTGTTGTATAAATTTCTACAGAATATGAAATTAATACACAAATAAGAGATGAACTCAGTGGCACGGCAAATTCAAAATCATGGTATAGAATATAAACAAAGAAAAAAAAAAATAAAAGAGCCTGAATTTTTGCAAACAATGATAGAGTGTAAATGTAGTTGTAAAAATAAACCTATCAGTTAATTCCTTCGTTAACAATAATTTTGATTACACACTGTTTTAAATATGGTGCTAACTATTTATTGTAAAATATCTTTTTGTTCCTTGTGTAAAAAAGTAAAAAAAGTTGTATTCAGTTTATGTTATTTAAATTCTTTTAAAAAACATTTTCATCGTTTTTTTTAATATTATTCATATTTAATTCTATTTTTTGTTTATTAATAAATGGATTTAATAATTACCTTGCAACTTTATCTCCCCTCCACAGTCTTGTCCGATCGCAGTTTTTATACACGCGTTTCCATTATAATTTGCATTAATTTGTTTCGTACGTTTTTTGGCTAAAAAATGCTAGTAAGCAATTATATCCTTACCGCTATCCTTTTCAGTTGTATTGGTTTGTATTATACATTAATCGGTTTAAATTAATTCCACCTTTCAGTTCCTGTAATTATCCAAATTTCGCGTTTATGTCGAAATTACATTGGTTAAAAAATGTTTTATTATATCTTACGTTTTTTACAATGTGTGTATGTTTAAAAACCATTTTTCTTCTCCACCAAAGTAGTAAGTAATCACGTAAATGCTTACAAATAAGACAAATGAGTTCCTTAAGCGATATCATCTCTCACAATATTAGTTATTCTCGTCCACCACATTTGAAATGTTTTTTGTTCTCACCTACTTTATATATGCCTTTAAATGTTTTCTTTTATAAAAAATTACATTCGGAATTTTTTACAATGTTTAATTGTGTTCTCATTTAATATGTATTAATAATTATACGTTTTTGCGAGTGTTTTTACTTTAAACATATAAAAATGGATTTCGTATTTCTTTTAAAAACTGATTTATCCATATTTTGCAAAGTTTATTGTTTTTTTCTATATAGAGACAAAAAAACAATATACAGTGCACATTTTGTTTTCCTAACTAAATTGTGATAATTAATTTCGAATGTAGCTCTCATTTATTTCTTTATTGGCGGCTTTACCATTTTCGTTATTTAATTGATTACTATGGATTTAGATTTTGCATTTTTTTTGTATTTTTTTTATCGTATGTTTTTTTTTTAAAATGTCTCCTACAGATATCTAAGAAAGCAGGAAAAGTTTAAATGAAAGTTGAAGTAATTATAGCTGAAGCTTGTGGAGAATAATTTTGAAAATCATACTTGGTATAAAATTACCTGTTTTTGTTTTTTTATTCAGTACTTTGTGTTTGCTGTGGACGATGCATGAATCAGAAAAATTTCAATATATGTTTTTGAAGATAGATTTTATATCCTGCGGGTATAACATGAGTATAGGGTAACAAACCTCGAAAATATTTATATAAATTTTAATTTAATCCCTCAAGATTTTTAATTTTAAGGTCATCCCATAAATAACGCTATACAAATGATAATTTCTACTTTGTCTATAGACGAGAAATGTGTTGTAATTAACTCAGAAAGAAATATAGATTTTTTTTTAAGATTATACCAAAATAATCTTAAAAAAAAGGTAAAAGTGCAACTATTCTTCAGTTCCACAAATCATCACATTTGGCGCATTCAGGTGCAATGATTAAAAAAGATTTAAGGTGCTAAAAAGGTAGGTTTCAAAATGGAATATTCGCCATGCAGTTACATTATAAATGTGAATTCATTTTGATGGAGGCGAGTTAAAATTTATGGAAATGATGGTGAAACACTCTGAAGGCTTATATCTTGAAGTATCATTTTAGCTCTTTAGAAACTTGGGTTTTTTTTTAAGCGACAAGAGTATCAAGAGTAATACCCTATACATATTACTCGTTGAAATTTTGACTTGGAATTTTCAGAAATATTACAAACCAAGAACGACACTTCGCTTCAGGACGAGTACACAATGGTGTTATTAACGAAATTCGTTTTTTTCTTTTTAATAATTATCGCAACAGTTACGATTAGTCAAAAAGTGCCATTCGCTGCATTTTGTATTGGAAATTAAATACATAATACCAAAACTGATACCTTTACTAAGGTATTAAGAAATATATTTAATTCTGCATAATATGATAGAAAAGAAAAGTTCAAACCTGTTTTTGTATTTTCATTATGTTGCAAATTATATCATATCCACCTGTACTTAAAGTAAATAAGATATTTTATAAAACCTCGTTGAGTATAACTGATGATAAATAATGGCAAAATTGTTCTATGTGTATATTTATGATAAAGTTTCTTCTGAATTATATTTTAAAAGAATTGCAAAACAGCCATAATATATGGGATGACCTTATTTATATGTACATAGATATGTACCCGCCTGGAAAACAATTAAAAAATATAGAGCACTTAAGACATAAAAAATGTTAATTTATAAAAATTAATTGAAAAAAATTTAAGCATATAGTGTAGGGAAAGAGTTTTTAAAAAGTAGTAAAGGTAATAAGTAGGGGTAAAGGTAAAAAAGCAACCGGAGAAAGTAGCTCTTAAAAAAGTGCATAGAAGTAAACGATGAATGATGGGCGATTGATAAAAATTTGATGTTTTTCGATTGGATCGTAAACGATCGATGAAGTATGTCCTTTTCTGGTGGTGACGTGAAGCTTGGAATAGGTCTCAAACCTAAACCATGTTTAAGAAGAAATTACGAATAAGTGAGCAAGTGAAGTTGCATAAGGTTCTTTGGAAGCCTGCATTTTAATTTGCTTATAGCGATAATACTCTGCATTGAGAGTATTATGCGTTATTATGCATTTCTACACTTTATTGGCGATAGGAGCAAATTAGTAATAATTTAAGATAGTTTTTAGTCAGTTTTTGTTTAAAGATTGTGTTTAAGTCTTTACCTCCACAAGTAAAGCGTTAATAATAAATTTTAAACTAACAAACAACTAAAGACTAGTGATGGAAAATAAAAATTGAAGAGAAAGTTATAAATTAAAAGTAGAATAATATAAAATTGTTTCGCAAATATCGTCCTCATACTTCGTTAGTATGCATGGTTTAATTTTTTTGTTTTTCTTTTTTATAAAAATAGTCACAAAAATTGATTCTCTTTTACCCTTGTGTTTTTCGGTTTTTACTTTTCATTATTATTATATTTTTTCTTCATCAAAAATGTTTTTTTTCAAGTATCACTACTTTAACAAATGAATAAATAAAATAACTCAGCATTAATTTATAGACAACATGAATTTAACAAACAAATGACTTCGAGTCTATTATTTTCTTTGTTCGTCCTTTTACTAGTGATTTTCACATATAATATAACGTTTCCTTTCATCAACAACACTCCACAATATCAAGCATTCATATTTTGTTGTTGCTGAACGATTAATCAGTCGCTCAACTTTACTTTGATTAAATTTTTGAGTGAATGCCACACTCTCGCAAATTGTTTTATTATCGTTTTACTTTGAGTTTTAATGAGTTTATTTTTCTGGTATTAAAAAAGGAATGTTGCTGGAGTAGCGCCAGGCAACATTATCATCCTTCATTCCTATATTATTGCCTAAGATTACAATAAAAACCATGTTTTTTCTTTTATTTAGTTTTAAAAATGTCTAAAATGTTTTCATCGTTCGATTTGTTTTGTCATACAGTTTTAAATGGAGTTTTTGTGGTTTGTATTGATGTGAACGCATTTTTGTTTTTGTCAGTGTTTTAAAAACATGTAATTTAGTTTATTTCGGTTTTTAATCTGTTTCTGTGGCTGATTTTTTATATGATTTTAGCTTCGACTTTTATTATCCATTATCGTCGTCGCTTGCTTCGAACAGGGTTCGTAGCCAGACTTGGAACATGTTCCAGTATCCGGCTGCGAACCCGGCTGGTCGCTATACATCCTCACTGCCCATTTTAAGTAATTCGTATTTCTTCTTTGCTATTTTTGAATATAAAATATCTATTGGTTGTGCTGTATCATATAAACTAGGTGCACGTAAGATAATTAATGCTGTACCTACTACGCAAGCTATTGTAAAAATCCATAAAAATAAACGATCCAATACCATTGCTATGTACTTCCAGTCCTCTTCCACCTGCAAAGAATTTGACAAGAAAAGAGAAAAAATTTTTTATTTAGTAATTTTATGATGTTCGACAGGACAGTGACAATGTCTTACTAGCTAAATAAATCACCCCCCAAAGTACTTTAGTCTCTTACAGTGTTTACCAATACAAGACACTCTCGACGGAGGGCGAATTTGATAAAGTTATATCAACACGAGCTCCTTCAGGGCTATTGATTAGGTCATTAGGAGTGGAACAGCCGAGCCTTGGAACGAGCTGCTTGAGGGCTTGTGGTCCATCCTCCCTTCCCTGGTAAGTGATTTAAAGTGTCCTCTTGGGAATGCGCAGATCGACTTATGGTCACCCTGGCCCATGCCTAGGGTATCTTAGATAAATAGGGATGAATATGAAAAGCACGAGCCCTAAATTCGGTTTATTAAGGTACCAATAAATAAGTTATAGAAGCTCATAAGTATTCCGTAAAGAAAGATTTATGATTATGAACGACCAAAAATCTTACAATTGAATTACAAAAAGATAAAGAAGAGCTACCATTACTTTTAATAAACTAAAGTAGTTATGGTCTTCATTGGGTTTCTTATAAACATTTTTTCCTATTCAAAAAGTATTATATTACAATCAAATAAATAAATAAATAATTCGTCATAAAAAACATGCTAGAAGTAGACGTTTTTCATATAGAAAAGCCATATTGTTTTAAATGTGGCTTTACTTTAATAGATTTCTCCCTAGTATCAATTTGCATATAATAGGTACTACCAGATTAAAAATGTTATTTAAACTTGATATATTTAGGTACGTGTGTAAAAATATATTTCTACTGAGCTTTAGACATTTTTAAAATGTTATAAAAACTTAAAACTCAAATTTCAAATGAAATGTTGCAAAATCTGAGCTATCCTCGAGGAATTTAATGATAATTTTGAATGCTTAATCAAAGCCATTAACTCTATTATCGCAGTTTTTCTTCTTTCGTTCACTTCATAAAACTTGGACTATCTGGACATTATTCCCTTCTCCAGAAAATACATTTAATAATTTTCGCACTTTGTTCTATATTTTGCTCAATCGTTGCGGCAGTGCACATTTTTATGACGTTGTAAAATTTACTACAAAAGGTATAAATTTTGTGAAAGTGTCGAGCCATTATCTGTTAGTGGTCCTAGAGTGGAGCATATTGCAATGTTTGTTGCATATCTGAAGCTAAGGGTGCAGCCACATCTATCCTCTTTTAGTGTTTTATAGTGAAAATTACCACCAGATGAGAATAAAAAGCAAATACTGGTATGCCTGGACCAATTCTATTCAGTGGCCATTATCCATAAATTGTTGCTAAATTAATTACTCGAGAAGGGTCACACTACTGCATAAAGTGGCCCAACACTGTTTAATTGAAAGGGGGGGAGGTCCCTCATTTCGGAGGCCGTTTCAAATCAATTCTGCCCAAGGATTCCCAATAATTTCTACGGGATCCATGTCAGAAGCTGTGGGTTCTGGGAATTAGGTACATCCATTTCTGCAACTCCTCAAAGTTATTAAAGTCGTAGAGGCTGTAGAAGCTGTAGAAGCCGTAGAGGCCGGAAGTCAAGTGAGGCTGAACTGTGACAATGATGGCCAGTTATTGCACCACATTATCCACAGCAGTTGTTCGACAAAAAGAAGACTCTGAGAAAGGAAGATCTTGACTTCGGATAATAAGGTCATTTCTTTTATCGGGGGAGGAATGGAAGGGCTAAGGGTGTGTGTATTTCGTATATACCCCAGGGCGCCTATCAGATTAACTGCTGGATGAGGGTTTGACAATCGAGCTAGTCAGTCAGAAGGAGCCTTTCAAAGGGACGTCTGACTGACTCCCTGGCATTCGTTTAATGATTTAAGAAAGGGTTTTGCGAACGCGGTAAAGGATTACAACTTGAGTTTTACTAGAGTTAATATGTGCCTCGAACATAAATGCCGGCAGATACAATAGCCCTCATGCGGGAATGAAAACTGAGCATAGTACCATGAAAAAGGGACTTCAATTGGAAACATATCCTTGTAATTTTCATGTTCAAACTCAAACCACATGATTGTTGATGGAAATTAATTCAATGAAGAGATAAATCTGTTGGATAAATCGCCAGACAGCGAATTCGTCTTCGTCTTACATTTTCACAGTAACGAAAGATAGTCCCGGAATGCGGAGGAGTTGGTTGGAACGTCCTGTGGGAAAATCGATTATATGCCTGTAGAAATAAACGCTCCCTGGGAAAGCAGGGAAAAGGCGTAGAATGTTCCGAAAATTTAACAATGGTTGCGGTGATTAGGACTCTTCCCATATAGGTATATAAAATATATGTACGTGTATGTAAGTGAATATTCCGGCAACCAAACTGGGAATATTAAAAGCATCAGGAATATGCAGGTGAGTAAACTCGGTTCGAATATATGCATGTATGTCAAGGCGTGCCTATTTTCCCAACGAATTTTGGGCTTGGGATATGCTTGTTATAGCGTCCAAATAATGCAATAGATCATCGGAAAATTTTCAGGATATCACCGGACGAATTTCAATAGGTGCGAAATCACGAAAATTTCCCAAATTAGAGGGAATGAATTATTAATTAAGACCACCTGTCCAGAATATTTCACGTTATTGATGAATAGGGTTTACTAATATCGGGTACGAGAAAAGGTGGAGCAGAAGCCATCGAGGATGACACGATTTCGAGTTTTTGGGGTTGTCCTGGGGATGAGTTCGGTCATTTAGATGAAATTAAGAGAGATGGCCAGGCTAGAATTGAAGACAGAAAATGGAAATTTTACCACAAAAACTGAAAAAGGTATAGATAAGAATTGGCAATGGCATCTTAATTAATTGACATAGAACCTTTTAGATCGGATTAAAGAGAATGTCATTTGTTAAATAATATTTAGATAATGACATTTGACAGAAAATAGCTCCAAGATCCAAATTGGTCTTTAGCAGTGACCCTTCTCTATCTCTTAGGTTAGTTACATTACAGAAATGAAGTTTTTCAAGACGGTTAAGGTTACCAAAAAAAAAGTAGTATTGTGAATTTCATTCATCTTGGTGAAATAACTTCAAATGAGTTTTCAAAAACCAAAATTTTGGGCCTTCAGTTCAGTGACTCATAGATAGATTATTATTACGGCCAATTTTTATTTAGGAACTAAGCAGTATTGTAAACTTGCTAAGTTTGGTCTGCATATTTATAAATTCCCACAATATGTTTTTAAACTTTTCAAAATATTGCGTTTTTAACAACGTTTGTTTCCTTCAGAAGTAAGCTTTTTATTTCAAAATCAGAAAACCTAATTTGTCAATGTTGATTCCATTGCCAAATACATGCAATTAAAAAATATTCTAACAGCTTTGAGAATTGGACAACATTAAATTTTACTCCTCCTTTTTTCAATGTGTATTTGCATACTAACACCTTATTTTACGAAATCAAATTTATTTCTCAATTTAGTGTGACTTAATTTAAATTTTCTACCTCTATAATTCTGGCAAGAATAAAAAGATTTGTTCAAAGTACGAAGAAGTTGGAGATGGAGAGTAATCATAGTACGATAGCACTTTTATGGAAGCTGTAAAGTAAATTATTGACTTAATATTTTGAAGAGAAAATACGAAAATAGACAGTGGTGCTGTTCACTGCCGTAATTTAAATAAACAGATTTCTGAGATGGTGTTTGAAGGTCGGAGAGGGATATTCATTTTTCTTTGATCCTTTCTCAGTGTTTGCGTTAGTCTTATTAGTTTTAATCCTCTTCGGCACTGGAAATGATCATAACAGAGGGTAAAACGGCGACGATAAAGCGAAAGTTTTCCTCTAAAATACTTCCGCCTGTAGGATACCTTTTCATCCCTTCGAAAAAAACCTTTTGCTTCTAGGCGCCTTCATTCTTTTATTCAAGTTATCCAAGGCGAAATGGACGGGCAAGGAATTTTTGTTTTTATATATTTTTTTCGTATCTCCTTCATAACGCAATGAAATATGAAGCAAGCGAACCGAGAGCTATTTTGCTATTTTGTGCACTTGTTTGCCTGTTAAAATAGGAAATACGAAAAATTTTTGCAGAGGTGTCCAGGCAGATGCAAATTTTTGCAGTTTTATGCTGTTGATACTGTTGCCACTGGGCTGCACTCGTTTCTGTGGACGGTGCGCATAAAAAACAAAATATGGAGATACATACATATATATAAATATATATAAATAAAAACTTTTTGTGCAGCCTGCAGTGAGTGAAAGATTGTGTTGTCTTAACGAGAAAAGAATCTGAGTCCAAGGGGATGGATGAGGGGGTGGCATACGCCCTAACTATGCAGATGTAGACCCAAACTCCATGAATGAGCCCCGCTTTAGCCGATTTTCTAGAATGTGAAGGACTATCAGTGTCCTGGTCCAACCTGATGATGATGCAGCAGCAGCATCGCAGCATCTGTTGAATCTGCGCCTATTTTCGTTATGTTCTCTTCCTGGGCGATGGTATGCTGATGATGTTGGGGTGTTGCAGACCCACCGCTCCCGCACTGTATTTATGCTGTACAAGTGCACATCCGGGCCAGCTAAGCTTCATATATACATAAATGAAATGCCTCATCAAGTTCTTCATATTTTGTGTTTTTTTTTTACACTGTTTTATGCTTTATTTCGTCCCTTTTTTGCGGTTGGGACTGTTTTAGCGCTCTAGGCCTTGATACTCTCTTCGGCGGTGGTTTTATGCTGCAGAGGCCGGTGAACTATGTTCGTACTAATGATATACTTTGCCTGTCAGAGACACACTCCGGGTTTTCTTTAAAACGCGACGGAAGTGGCACTTTGAGAATAGCACAGCACCCCGGGGATTATGCTGATTAAGTAATGAGAACTTGTTTAGGCAAGGAAGCCAAGTCAAGGGCCTCTGTAATGTCATTACGATCATAGGGCACCCATTCTATCCGCAGTATAAAAAAGAAGAAGATATGATACATTTAAGCCCGTCTTTGAGGAAACAAAAAAAAAAGGAAAAATCCCCTTGCAAGCATTTCAGGCAATTTAGTTAAAAGGCCATATTCTGTAACATAAACACAAATTCACATACCCATGTCGTGTAGGACTTCATTATTATTCTATAATTTAAGAGGGGCCCCAAAAATAATGCTGATTTAGCAGCACTGCAGGGATCTCTGTCGGAGCCCCTCTATCATCCTTTGATATATGGCTAGCAATTTTTTCGGTGCTGATAAACAAATTGACGACTTAAGGAACATGGAAAACTTCTTTGCCCACATAGAAGTCGTATGGCGAAGACGAGAGGCTAAAGAAAAAAAAAGTAAATAAATAAACATAGAGAAAGAGCATTTTTCTTGACGTGCACATTTAAACGCAGACACAGAAGGAGTAATGAAATAAAAGGAGGTCAACAGTCCTTTTCCCGTATCTAAACTTTTCCATCCTCCGCATAAAAATTGTACGCAAAATGCCCTCATAAAGAGGGAATTTTACGACAGTGCCATGCTAACTAGGAATGATGTGCCGGGGTGCAGACATGCCGTGATATTTATTAGAATGGAAAAACCCCTATACTTTTCCCCATACGTTGGGGCTCATTTATGACGTATGAGAATGTTCAGGAGATATAGAGCAATAAAATAATGCAGTTTTCGTATTTGACTTCCACCGCGAAATCACATCAACGTATCATAGTTTGTTGAATTACAATTTTATAATCAGCAAAATTTAAAATTATTAAAACAAAAGTTTTGTAATTTGCCAACAATTATTCAACATTTGAAAGCAGAACGAATTGGAACAAACTTTAAAAGCTTTTTTATTAGAGTATAATTTTCACTTTTCTACTTTTAGTACTATTTTCTGTTTTATGGAAAAGAATAACAGAAAATTTTAATTTAAAACCATCAAAAAGCATATAAATAAAATTAACATTTTGAAAACCTTCAAATAAATTAAATAATTGTTTGGTTAGGAATAATCCGATTTATAATCTAGAGATTGAAATAAAATGTTCAAAATCGATTGGAAGTTTTGGAGTTGGTCAAGTACTTCTAAACTCAATTTTTTGAGTACTTTAATATTTGAGTTTGATTAAAGTTGTTTAAGTACGCAAATAATCGAGTACTGGAAAGCCAAATTTTCCAAAAACATCAGTTAGTTTGTGTCGCTTATAGTAAAAACATACCATTAGAGAGCAATTAAAAATATGTACAGCTAAATGATTCTTGCCGATTACTTCAATGATTGCAATGATTATTTAAAGTTAATTTTATAGATTTTACGATGAAGGCTTAGATGGATTTTGTAGCATTAAAGCCTACATATTTGTGAGGAATTGGAAAAAAATATTTAATAACTAATACAAATTGTAACTGTCATATCCCAGCAGTAAAAGCATGCATAGAAGGTGAAATATGAAGCTCTAAAATCTCATAAATTTAAATAAATAGGCTAAGCTAAGAAAGCCCATCATAAAGAAGTTCCGGAAAAACCGAAAGACAGACCCCCAAAAAACGTTAAGTCTATTACAAAACTGGTGCCAGTGATATCCGAAAAATCAACAACACAAATCTTAATGGGTCCAATTTATCAAGAAACTGGAGAGTGTTTTGGCAGAATTTTCCAGTATTCCAGAAAGTTGTTGAAATCGATAAAACGAGTGAAGAAATATAAATTTCTGTGTTTCTAAAAGCTCTATGTTCAGAAGCTCTTATAATTTATGATTCGTATGTTAAAAACTAATTTCCCTACCCAGTAAATTTGTTTAAAATGATATTTTAGGTGTACTTACGCTCTCGAATTTGTCCTTATTTTTAACGTGTTGCGCTATAAATCTAGAGCCTCCTATTGTCTTTTTCATTTCACTCATATATGGCTTATCGAATGTTGGACTAATATCGGCAGGACAGCAGGTAGGACTTATGTCACCATTACCCGATGGACTAAATAAATCATCATCGCCACCGGGCAATGGCAGTGCTGGCAGTGGGGGTTCTCCAAAACATGGGCCAACACCACCAGATGCAGCTACATCAAAACGTGATGGTGGTAAGGCTGCAAATATAAAATTTCAAAAAGAGTTAATTTAATTTATGAAAGTAAAATCATGATTACTATGTATCAATTTAAACTTTTTTTTGTACAATTTGGTGCATGTAAATATGATAGAGAGAAAGTGTTAAATTAATTCCATAAATTGATTTTCAAACCACAGCTTACAAATATTGATTTTTTTTATACTTTTAAAGATAGTATACCTCGCAATGTGTCCAGATTTTAAGCCTACAGAAAACTAAAGTATTTGCTGTTTTATTATGTATTAAATCTGAACGCGCATATTTACATAATTAAATTGCCATTCGAATTGAATCATCCATGAGCAGTAATATTTGCACGTATGTTCATCGTTCTTCACAAGTTTTTCATTTCGTTAATAAGCTTGCATCAACAGTGAATGAAAATTTAACGTATAACTTTAAGATTACTGTTTTTCGTCAGCCAGTTAATATCAACAGTTGATCCAATATTGGTTTTTTTACAATATATTGAAATTATGATATACATAACTTACGAGTATATCAAATATTTAGTACAGATTGTCAAACAAAATTCATGAAAATTAATGACATATGTACATCAAGCAAATGCAAGTAAATTAGTAAATGATTTATGGCGCATAAATGTATATGTAAGCTTTATGTAAATTTTAAATTGTAGTAGACATTTTTAAAGAAATTGATGATTTTTCTTTATTCTACATAGGTATTATAAAATTGTCTTACATTTGTTTACGGAGTTTATTATTCATGTATATTGATATATTTTTGTAGGAAATTGCTCAACTTTGAGATATTTTAAGTTCTACAAAAAATATCAAAGAGAGTGGTAGAACAGGGAAATTGAAATGAGACCACGAACATTTTATTTTTTCCGAACAGCAGAGCCCAATGGATTTAATAAATTACTTTTTCGTGTAATGCTTTTGAAAATCTTATTTTATGTAATTAATGGAAAAAAAATTCAATTGAAAGACCTATCACTCAATCAAGTCGAAATATTATTTACAAGCTGTAAACCTTAAAAATCCGAGTTTACCGGAGGGGTGGTTTTAATACAAACATTGACTCCCCAGGGGATTCAATTCCGTCAATAACACAAACAATTAAAATATGCTTGTACCTACATTTGCTCTTAACAATTATCGATTTATGTTCAATAGAATATCCTACTGCATCGGACAATCCATCAAAAATATTTGCCCGCAATTCCACAATGGTAATAATTCATTTAATGATCAATAATATGATAATGTCGGAAGATGGATAACCAGTTCTTGACTTTCAATTATATAATTAGTCGAACAAATGGAAAATCGAAAACTAAAACTATTTTAATGGAAATTTTCTGAATGGAATGGAATTTCATTTTAGCAATCATTTTGACCGCGTGCACTACTAAATTCCGGATGTATAAAATGGCCAATGTAAAGCAACTTCAGCATAACTTTCCCAATTTTGATATAAACTTTCCGGCAATAATTCAATGAAACTCTATTAATCTCCGCTGTCCGTTGAACTGAATATTCCCCTGCTCTTTAGCCTTTAGAATTCGAATTGAAAAATCGAAAAGTTTCCATTTAAGAAAATGACTCGCTTTTGAGGTTATGGATGGACGTTTCTAACGTGCGTTCTGGACCCAGGAGCATAGCAAATAGTTTCGATCGATATGTGTTGTTTTATATAATTTTGTGTAAAGTCACGCATACCAACCACATAAGGGTTTGAGCTAAGGGTTCAGTCAAACTTACCAGGAATACCATAATCGCCACTAAACCGCTTAGTGTCGTAATTTACAAATTTGTCCACGTCCGGCGGTACGTAAAACACATCTGTTAGCACTTCAGGTGGTTGCTCTTCCTCTTCAGAATCATCCTTTTGTGGTCTTTCAATACATAGGAGTTTTGGTAAAATTTGTATAAATACCCGTTGCACCCATGGAGACATCTTGTGCGTTACCGGTGACCTGAAAAATTCAGTTTTTGTTAATATTTGTTATAGATTTCTTGTTATATTTTTTGAGAAAGTTTCGTCTTATTTCTGTTTTTGTATTGTATTTGTGTGAAGTAAAATTTATTGCTTAACCGCAGTACAAAATGGGAGGACAGAAAAGGGGTTTTTTGTTTTCTATATTCCCCTAGTTTGTTTCACTGAAATAAACCATGCAAAGTTTTTGAATTAAAACTTCTGGGAAATACAACAGATGCACTGTGGGCTTCTGCATTGGTATACTAATGAATTTTTAAGGGTAATTTTCATGGGAATTTTCAGTGTAGTTCTATGTTGTTTCATGACTATGACCGATGTGAACAAAGTTTTAAGGTGAAATGTACAATTTGGGTCATTTTATAAGAAATCATCAACTAAGATAAACATTCCTAACAGCTATGGCATGTTGATTTTAAATGTTTTCCATTTCTATGGAAATGTTATTTTATGTTTTGTAAACAGGTCTGATACTGTATACAATTTTATTTTGATTAA
Source organism: Tolmerus cingulatus (assembly GCA_959613345.1). Classification (NCBI taxonomy): domain Eukaryota; kingdom Metazoa; phylum Arthropoda; class Insecta; order Diptera; family Asilidae; genus Tolmerus; species Tolmerus cingulatus. Next base: position 41,629,839 of record OY390709.1, read on the forward strand.
TTGTGTTTGAGAAAGTTTTGAAAAAAGTAAACCTGTTCCTTGGAAAAAATTAATTCTGTAGAGTTTAAAATTATTAAAATTAGTCTTTATTTTGAAGAGCTGGAGCAGTTTTACTTTATAAGAAAATATAATAGAATAACTAAAATTTACATGAAAATATTTTAAGGGGGTATTTTCATGTAGGATTTTACGAATTTTATTGTATTATTATTTATGAGTTCTTCAAATATTGATAAAAAGCAATAAGATGTATAGTAAAACAAACTTTGAAGTTTTTTATTCAGCCCTAAAAAGACCCAGAAATTTATTCACATATTTAGATTAAAATATCTCCTTAAGATTTTTAAGAAATTATACATACATATCTTCAAAATTTCATTTCAATATTTGAAAAAACTGATGTGATTGAAAATTTTCCTTTACGAGTCTACATTCTACAGATCTTATAAGCAAATCTCAAAGTCAATTAAAAGTATTTGTAAATCTTTAGATTTCTTTAATACTTTGGCGGCAAAGTTGTGCATTCAAATAATAGTTGATTTCAAAAAAATAAAATTTAAAGCAATTGGTGTACACTGTAGTGAAAATAGATTTTTTTTCTGTGGTATTAATATTTACTATAGTTTTGACTAAAGTATGCGTTAAGCCTTATGTTAGCATCATGTATGTTTCTCGTAAATTTGATTGATGTTTTAAAAATGAAATGAACAATTAATAAAAGATCCAATGTTACTCACCTAAAATTTACATTCAGTACAACAATTGTAACAACTACAGACAGTGTGACTAGCATCATTGTAAATAAAAGGTATTTCCCGAGTAACGGTACTGTTAAAGATGTTGGCGGTATAATTTCAGCGAGCAGTAGAAAAAACACAGTCAACGATAGTAAAATGCTAATACACAATGAAATTTTTTCACCTGAATCACTTGGCAAATAGAAAACTAACACTGATAAAAATGATATACCAACACACGGAATAATTAAATTAACTGTATAAAAAAGTGTTTTACGTCTAAGCGTCAAATTGAAAACAATATCCAGGTATGGTTCTTCACAACAACTATAAAATTTCTCATTTCGCACAGCTGGAACTTTCATAATATCCCATTCCACTGAGATATAGTAGTCCTGAAGATCAATACCAACGTCGATGTCGTCTGAATCAGCAGTCTGCTGGAGGTGTCTCAGGTCAACCTGAAATTGAGTGTAGAAGACGAGGAGGAGAAATAAACTTCTATTCTATGGTTTTTTGTGTTTTTTGTTTTTTTTAGTAATTCTTGGGTGAAACAGGATAAGAATCTCTGTAAATAAATAAAAACAATTTCTCAGCGGTATTAGCCGGAGGCGGGAGACGATTTCCTCGAGTATTGAGGGGTTGGATGATAGTACAAAAGGGAGGAACTATGTCTGCCTTCGACGATTGGGTTGTTCCCACCGATTTATTTTTATAGAGTTACAGCCACTTGTTGCGCCCCTCCTCAGGTCTCGTAAGTGCTCACCTTGGATATCTACAGCAGATAACTACGGCATTTCAGCGGAAAGATTGAGTGAAAGAACAAAAAGGAGATTTCCTTTTTTCGGGGTGCAATACACCTTCTGTTCAATTCTCTAGGGGGATGATGTCCACAATCGTCCAGGGAGGTGAAACGTATAGCGAAGTATTTTTCATTGATTTATTGACGCAACACAACCATCCCTGGAGAGTAGGCACTTTGTATCTTGTCAATTTGTCACAGGACAAAAAGATTTACGTTTTGTGGGGCAATAAGTCATAGAGCGAACAAGACTAACTAGAGTAAAAAAAACAAAAAATATTCGATACAAACTAGAAAGCCAGAAAACGGCTGAAGATAAAATGAACTGAAAAACAAGAAATATTGGAACGTGCTGGGATTTTTGTATTACCAACATCCCCAACTCCAGGACTCTCATAGCACGGGAAGCATAATATAAATTCAGGAGGACAACGATTCCTCTATGGAAGACTACATAGAGACATCTATCTCGACCGTCTCCCTTCGGTTTATATTTAATGCGACAGTAAATCAATTCCGATGACTTTTCATCGGTGGAATTGTTTCTCGACGACTTTTTGTTATTCTTGTTCGTAAATGGGAGGAGGGATGGAATCAGTCTTTCGATAACGAGAGATTTCATGAATTATCTTTCCTGCGATATCCTGGGCAGAATGTGTTGCCTTTCAGTAGAAGAAAACGAATTATATTTTTTTTTCTAGTAGAATTGATGGAGTGACTTCCGAAATAGATAAAATTTAAAGGAACATCAGGATCGAAAGTTTAAGAGCCTTTTGGTGTTGTTCCACATGGGAATTTAATCAACTCAGAAGGAAAAACGGCGAATTAAAGGTGTTTTTAAAAATGAAAAATCATCTCCAATATTCCAGCTCAACACTTCAAAAGGTAAATCGAAATGGAACCTCACTCGAATCGCATAATAATCCTAGCCAGCGGATAAAATTCATTGCACAGAAGGGTTCAGTTCATTTCAATTCACTCCATGTGCATCTTTCTATGCACAAATCCCCTCACTTTGATATGCTATATATAAAATATATCTATGTATATCTATCTAGATCAATCAATATATAGGGCTCTGACAAGGTAATGGATAAAAGGATTGAAGTGTGGGAGTTATGACTACATAAAAAACTATTGATCCTACTATCAGTACTTACCATGTATCCATCATACGTCCAGGAGCCAAATTTCATAAAACACGTCTGTTCATCGAATGGAAAATATTCGACGTCAATTTCACAAAATGACTTATAAATGGCAGGAGGTTTCCATACCACTTTACCCGTATGGTGCAAAATTGCTTTTGTCATTATTGTCACTTCATAATTTCCATCAGCGCTGAAAAATAAAGAAGGAGAAAAAGAGAAATGTGAACAAATGTTTGCAATACATACATACAGATATAGTGTTCTAAAGATTTAATGCATTTGGGCGAGGAATATCGTGTTTTATGGGAAAACATAGGATATGGAGATTTTTCCAATACGCTTATTTTTTTGCACTATACGAACTTTAAAACTGCGATTATGGCTATAAGTTATTTTCTTAATTTTATGTGTAATATCATATGTACCATACTTCCTCAATCGATTTTATTTATTTGTTTATATTAACTATAATATTAAAAATATAATGGTAGTACCATCACATATTGTGTTAGAGTTAAACAATTATGCTCGAGATAATGCAAAAATAGTACGTAATCTTTAATTTAATGCTTTTCTAAGTGCTCACTTTAATGATCAACTCATTTTTAATTTCCCTATGAATAACAAGAGAAATTTTTTATATAGAATTGAAAATAAAAAAAAAATGTTTTTTCTTATCTACATAAATGTAATTACCACGGACGGATTTAAAATTAATTAAACAATACACTTGTTTGGACTCTTAAAATCATGTAAACAGATGTTATTTTGTAATAGTAATTGACCAAAATTTCCTTTTGCTTTAAGCCTCTAGAATGGCATTGCTACTTAAGTGTACCACACACAATAATTTCATTTTTTGTTGTTGATTCTATCATAAAGTAAATAATTTTAAGTTTTCAAAAATCAAGTTCGGATTAAAATAAAAAATAGATGTCATAGCTTAACTAATTAGCAATATCTAAGAATTTATAGCATTGTGGGTCGAAGATGGTTCGTAAAGTTGACAATGAACAATGGTTTTGCAGCAAAGAAATTTCATAAATTTTAGCTAGATATGGATGAATGACTATTGTGACATTGCTAGGAAATAGTAATTCATGCAGCAGTCCTGTATATTTTATCAGAAAATTGGTAAGAGAACTCCCATGAAACCTTTCGCCGGAACTTCTAGTTGAGACTCATGTTCCACGATTTGAATTGAATTTTCCTAAGTGTGCGAAGAAAATATTGAATTTATCCATATCAATAGAAATGGTGGTGATGTTGGGATTCATTTCTGTTCTTGTGTCCCAATGCATTTTATGTAACCAATATCGGGGTGGGGGTGGACAAGAAAAAACTCGCCTCCAATTTATGGCCTTACAAAACGACGATTTTTTCTACGGGCTCTGAGCTGGGAAATGGAAAAAAATTCGCTCAAACAGGAAAGCTCAAAGGAAAACCACGTTACATAGTCGAGGACTGTGCTGATTCGATTTGTGTGATGTTCCCGCCGCCCCCCGGTCGAAGAAGTCAGTCACTCTGCCGCATGGAAGTCCCGACCAATTGCCCCATTCTGTTCGGGGACAAAAAGGAAGGACATCGAGATGATGAGCCAGCCAGACCAGCCCCAGATCCAGGGGCCCCAGTCAGCCGAGTCCCGCAACCCCGGGGTCGTTGCAAATGCAACTCTTTTATTGATTCAATAGTTGTTCCCTATCACCACCCAATTGGCCGGGGGGGGGGGGGGGCACCACCGGAGCGAGGGGTGCATGTGGGGCACCATTCCAGGGTGCCACGAGAGCTCCCAGATCCTCCGCCCTACCGCTCCCCTGCACTTATGCTTTTTCTGGCTTGGCTTAGTTCGACTGCATGTTTCACTCAGCGTGGATAGTTTGACTGTGACGAAAGTTTTCAAATCAAACAGCCACTGAAATTTATTGCTATCGCCTCAGATTCAGAGAGGTTCATGGTATGTCGTCACGACGACGACTTTCGATGGGGCCCAGGGACAGGGCGGAGCGCCACGTTTTGGGGTGGCCTCAATCTGGCGCTGACTGAAAACACGAATGGGTCTAACGAACACACCCCGCCTTACCCCTTTCGAAAAATAGCTCTTTGAAACAACTCCCCAGCTAGCATAAAAAAATGCGGGGATGGATATGAGTTTGACTAAAGTTCCCAGGAATTATCAGGTCCTGGGAGGGTTTTCGCCACCGAGGCCATCAGAGAATTTCCGAATAGTTTCGCTTGGCTTAATTTTTTTTTTTCGGGGAACATATGAAACTTTTGTCGTATAGTAGAGTGCTAGAGGCGGACAGGACAGGACAGGACAGGACCAGGACCAGGACGAAAGATTACATCTGCTGAAGTTTTTCTGAGGCTAGGGACAAAGTCCTAAGCTAAAAAAAATACTGAAACAGTACAGGGTGCATAGTGGCCATAGTTGTGGCAGTTGCCAGGAAGTGTTTTTGGCTTTTTTAAAAGCGTCTGGCTAAAAGATGGCCTACTCCACGGAAACGGCAGCTCATAAAGCCTGCGTTGCGGGAAAGGATAGACGTCATGGTAATTTGCTTGCTAGGTGTATGTGACCCATTCGTCTTTCACGAATTCAACTGCAAAGTCGCTTAAAATACCTCAAAGTTGATCCGACGTTTTCTGTTAGTTTCACGATTCTTGTTAAAGAACTCGAAGAACGACTATAAACACTATAGTTTTAAGTTGTATACAACGCTATAAACAACAATTAGTTTTCCCCAAATAAAAGTAGGTTTAATTTGAATTTAAAGTCTTATAAAGGTCAATTTTATACTGCCACTTAAGTGTAGCTGAAATTTATAAAGCGATTTCACTGTATTAGCTTTAATGCACATTTTCAGTGATTTAATTTCCGTTTACCTTTGAGTAATGAACCTAAGCTCTGGTTAGGTTTAATTTAATGAATTCTAAAGGATTTCAATTAAACCTTGTAGAGATATTTGTTATTTAACATATTCGTTATATCATATGTCTCACTAAAGGTATACAAAGAGGAACGTAAAATTTAAAAAATTTCAATGAAAACTTATTTTTATTTATTTTCAATATTTTGGAGGATACACTTGAATTCCTCTTTTATTCGGGTTCAAAAAATATATAATATTATTACTAGCGGTTCGTATCGGCTTCACATGGGCGGATATTTATTTTTCAAATGTCCACCCGTGCGAAGCCCCTTTTAAAATTGCCTTAATTTTAGCGCCTGTACATAAGTAAAATAAGTCATAAATGGTTTAAGTAGATAGTTCTGAAAAGAACTTTTGATAAATACTGACCAAAAAAAGAGTGAGAATGCTATAAAAATTTAACATTGCAGGTAGAAAAAAAGAATTTATAAGTAGTTTTGAAACGCACTATTTAACTGGAATAATATTGAAAAAACTGTGCTGAATGTCCGATTTGGATAATTCAAAAAGTAATCTACAGGTAGAAAGAAACACTGTATAATATCGTAAACGAAACGATATGACTGCTTGGATCAGTTTGTGTGGGATAAAGGAAATTGTGCTTTTCACTTTAGTTTTAGTATGGATCCCTAATTTTTCTTGTAATAAATATATCCTATGTTATTCAGTAATAATGTAGCATTCTAATGGTGAAAGAATTTTTGAAATCGGCCCAGTAGTTTTTATGTTTATTAGCTCCAAACATTCAAATCTTTCCTCTTTATAATATTAGTATAGATTAATAGTATTATTGATTGGTTCAATGATTTTTAACTTTCAGGAACAATCAAAAGCTAAATGGGATTTAAAAAAGACAAAATGATATATTTCGATTCTTTTAGTTCCCAGCTGAAAAGATTTGCAATTTATTTCTTCAAGTTCATTATATTTTATTGCACATTTAACAGTTTTTGCATTTCTATCAGAACATAGATTAATGGATGGCATAAATTCTATGACATATTTTTTATTATTAAAATCGAATAAATAATTTTGATTCCATATGCAAATGATGAAATAAGAGAATTTATTAGTGATTTGGATTAATGTTCAAATTCTGATTCAGTTTGCAGCGATTTTATCGAGCTGGTTTCTGATAATAAAAATTTATTTTATTCTTTGAATTTATTATTGAATCGCACCGATTGGTGGAGTAGCGATATGATATATTTTATTGCGACAACCAAGCTTAACCAATATTTGCTTTAAGGATATAAAGAGACGGAGAATGAATAGGTTGAAGTTTCTGAAAAAATTTGTGACAAGCAATATCCATTCTTGTATCCTCTTATCCAAATAAATTGTGGTATTTTCTCGTGTCCTCTTTACGTAATTAATCCCGAAACGAGTGTCTCTTACAAAACAAAATCCCCTAAAATAAAAGAAGTCTTTTCTTTACATCTCGTCTCGTCCAAACTTTACTTAAACCAAAGAAGTTAATTTCCATTGATTATCATCTCAAGAAAAAGAAAAAACCCTCTTTTGTTTTGAGGGGGTGGATTTGTTGATGTGCCGATTATAGCAAAACCGGATACCACTAAATCCGGAACCAGAAATCAGTTAAGAAATGAAACGACAACTGGTTATCCATCTCTCTCCCCGAGGGCCAAGCAATTTTATTCCTCAAATCAAATAGACGACGTCCTTCTTCTGGTCCCCGCTGCTCATTTCAACAGTCGAGAAGAGTAGAAAGGAAAAAAATAAGACTTTTTATCTTGTCGACGATTTTTATTTGCTTTCGCACCATTAATTCAATCTCCAGTAAAATGCTATTTCTTCTCTTACATTTTCAGTGTACACAAAGACAGTAAACTGCCCATAGATTAGGTATTTAGTGAAGGCACTTTTGACCCTATTTTTATACATCTACAGCCTAGCGACCCCCATAAATGCTTGAAAACTTGCGTCAAAAGGATCGCATTTGGCGCCTTGGTGACTTCATTTCAACGTTTTTTTCCGTCTTTCTATATATTTATTTATTTTTTTGTTTATTTATTTTTTTATGCGAATATACTACCCAAACGATTACGTAGAGAAATGTATTTTCTAGGAGCCGAGTAGAGCCCTCGCGTTCTTTAAGATTCCAGTCAAGTACTAGACAAATACAGACAGACGTTCAAAGTTTTTGTTTGAGGATAATATTTGCTTTCTTCTCCCTGGTCGAGGAGGAGGGCGAGAAATAAAAGCAATTTCAAGCGAAATTGGTACAAATAAAAGTCGCATTAGGGTTCTGCTTAAGGCTCCTTGCACATTTCGTGCATATAAATTTCCTACCCAGTTAGAAAGGACTCTTGGGCTCGCTGTTTTTTCCCCGATGCCTATGGATAGCCGTGAATTTATCGATTTGTTGTGGAAATTTCTTAAGTACGACCCATCGAATGGGAGACTAGAAGAATGAGGTTTCTGCACGTCTTGGATTAGACAGACTTATTTTTATCAAGGCTGATTCAAATGACGGGCCTATAATCCCGTCTGGGATAATTTCATCCAATATATTTTAGACAATGTCATTTTTGTATATATTTATAATACTAATAGAAAAATGTCTTTCATTTTAGCAATCTTAGCTAACGATGTGTACCCGATTATCCTATTTTATTTGTCAACATTTTCCATTTAAAATATTAATATCCCTATTCCTGTATTTTTTTGGCGGTGGAGCAATTGTTATGCCTCCATCTACTGGACTATTTGATTTGAAAACTATTTAAAAACACAGCCAATTTTTCTTTTTAAGAACCGGCTATATTTATTATTTTATTTAACTATTTAGTAATTGGCAAAGCAAATTAAGTTTTGTGATATTAAAAAATCAATTTATAAAGTAATAACTATGGAAAAATTATTGATAAATCTATAGATAAGTATCTCTCAACGATTTAGATTTATAATGATTAATTATGATCCGCAATTAAATTGACTTTCCTAATTAGGTGCCTATAAAAGTCAAGACAAATATCGAATCATTGATGCTGTTCATTTTCAATCACATATTAAAGTAGTTGTATATGATTTGAACAAACTTCAATTGCTATTAAATATTTGCTATAAAACACAAAAATAAACATCCATCATGACCTTCGATAATAAGAGACACATAAGAGCTTATTGGAAAATCAAAATATGATACTGCGGTTTATAAATCACTGTTGAAATTTGAGCATCTACATCGGAAATAAATCAGCAGTCAAAACAATGAGAACTTAAAGGTTTGTGAAAAAGAAGAGACAAAATCAATATCGTCTGCAAACGTGGGATGTTCGAAAAATGTTGCTGATTGATTACGAGTATCTTCTTAAATTTTGATACGACACGAATAATGGGAAAGTAATATAGGATTCTTAAAATATGTTTTCTAGTTTAATATGAGATTAAATCAGTCCAGTTTGAAAATGTTCAAAATTATTTTTCAATTTTGACTGTATTTGTCTTGAAAAACCGTTTTTGCGGTATAACATATTAAATCAACTAACAAGTTAAACTAACTAACTAATCCTATTCAATCGATTGCACCAATGATAATACCACTGTATGCTATTATTTGACAATAAAATTTATTCCTGTAAATATAACCTATGAATTAATGTCTGCACAACGGCAGAAATATGCACAATAGAAACAGATACCAATAACTCAAAATAATGCTCCATACGATTGGGAACCTAGAAATGGTATTTAGCAAGTGGATTTTGGGCGTATTTGGAATGTTGATCGTATATAGGAAACAAATCAAATAAAATGTGTGCATTGTGGATTGAGGCTGATACGAGTACAGCCCCAAATCGGTCCTTTTTCACTTACTTGTTGTATAGCACTATATCCGGTAGCCAGATATGTTCGGATGGTACATGGAGGGTGTCTACGCCTCCGTAGTCGTCCGGATTCCATTTCAGCTTGTAATCATTCCATTCCTGCAAAATATGAAATATCAACATATAGCTCTAAATACCACAAAATGTTGCAAAACATTTCACCGCAATGCACATTTGCACTTTTGTACAGGATGAGTATTTACATATAAAGTTAGCCGTTTATATTTTAGAAAAACTCCCATCTCTGAGGAGATTCAGAAATTCTAGTGTAGAGTTTTGGATAAACAAGAGTCAAACCTTAATTTCCGTACGGAAATCTTTCTCCTTTTTCGAAATGAAATTCAATTTGTATCAATACCCAGGACATACCACCAGTCAAGTCGGTATTTGCCCAGAGGGTAAAATGTTCGTTAAGAGTCATAAGTCCACCTTCCGATTTGCGAAGTAAAAACACATCATGGGATTGGAAAGTCAATAGGCTAGGAAATGGCAAGTAAATAAATCTTTCCTGCGGTGTTGGTGAAGTTCTCTGGCTAGTCGCAGTCTTTGAAGTAGTCAGCCATCCGATGTGACTTTGCTGTTTGCTTTTAATTTTTCTGAAGTAGATTTGACCGCTGGCATTGAGCAGTGTACATTTATCATTTATATCTTAATTTAATAAGGAAAATTGTTGTCCTTATTTGTTTGCTGTAGCATGAAGCATGTCTTATTTCATAAATAAAAGATGTATTAAAATAACAAGTTAACTGCTAGGAATCTTGAGCTGATTAAAATCTCAGAAACCTTTCGAAAACACTTAAGCCTTTAAAGAGATTTTTTGTTACAATATTATAATAATTCTGCTGCAAATTGATTAATTTATCATTTAAGTATCTATTCAAAATTTCAGTCAGTAACAATTTTAGGAAATTTTGAAATTTAATGTAGAGTTGGTATTAGTGGCGACATGTCTCACCAAGCCTAAATTAAGTAAGAGGTTAGGGAAATCAGACTTTTCATATACTTAATCTTTTGTAAATTTTTATAATGTTAACTAGCTCACCAGCTATTCCTGCCATTAGTCCGGAAAAACAGTAAGATATCGAACAAAAATTATAAAAACTCTTTTATGGTTTTTTATGTCATGGAAATAATCATATAAGTCATTTCTAAGCATATTTGCAAAGAGCAATAAAAATAATAAATAATTACGAAACCTATAAAACAAAATATAAATTTTAAATATAGAACTTAAGGAAATATACATATATATTTTGATAAATTTTGTTTAGGGATGATTTATGTGATTTTGATTTTAGATGTTGATTTCGTCTAATACCTAATTCTATACTACATAGCGAAATTGTTCGCCAATCAGCATACGCTAAGCATGATACAGAGCGAATATTGAATTTGTCCCTCAATAATCTAAACGCTTACCAGGAGTGGGTTCATTCCTCGAACTTTGTTTTGGATCTGAACGCATTCTATCATTTGGTTGAATTATTATATTTATCTAGCATAAGTGAATTGATTTCCCATTATCAGCAGAACCCTTTATTTAAATGCATTTCCATTCAAGTGTGATCCTTTTGAAGTGGCTGAAATAAAAAATTCAGTCCCCTTGGCCGCTCTGCCTTAAGTGCATAAATATGTTAAAAATGTGCAGACGATAAAGACATAAAGTGAGCTTTTAACTCGAAAATTGTTTCCACTGCAACCATTTTAAGGGATCATAAAACTTTTACACGTATCACATAAATCCCTTCGAATAGAGGGCTCTGTCCACTGCACGGGCTCAAGGAATCGCGCAGGCAGTGGAGAGGGACTGACACTCCGGGTGCATTTAAAAAGGAAAATCCAAGTAGAACTACCGCAAAGAGGCGGATTAGTTTTGTATTTACCAAGGATGGATCTAGCTAGAAAAAGGGAAAGAAATGAAAAGGACGAGACTCCGAAAAGTATATGAAGAAAGAGGCCACTCCACTACTAGTATGTCTAGATTCTAGAGGGTTGATTTGAGACTAGCGAAAAATATACCCATACATTTCTAGATTCTAGGTATAAAGTAGTGGCTGCGGATGAAAATGCTGAAGTGCGACAACAGAGGTTTTTTCCTTAAATCGGTCTGGGACTTGAGCAGTAACCTAATACCACTCTAATGGAGTAATCGTATTAAAGTTGAGTCGTTGGAAAATTCTTCGGCTCGTTCCCTTTTGGGTAATGGGAGGACAAACTCAACCAAGTGTCTCCCATCCTTAAGGAGTTCCTCAATCCTGCTCCCTTTTTTTTCTTACTACTGATAAGATAAGTATATTAAACCTTAGATGGCCTCTCAACCAATTGATTTAATTTTTTGTGTGTGTTTTTCTCAGTTTTAATCCTATTTTGCTTGTGGGCAAATGAATTGACTCTGATTTTCCTTTCTCTTAAACGAGGAGGTTTTATCGAGGTCAAAAGGAGTTTTTGTTTGATAGCTTTATTCTGTTTGACAGCACTTCGGTTAAGTTTTAAATTGGCCAGAGAATTTAGTTTTTTAACGATAAACCCCTAAGCGCATTCAAAACATTGAATTGTTGCTATTGGGAGATATAAATTCTCTCTTTATTCTATTCACCTTTTGATTTTGTATAATGTTAACGAAAGTTTGATTTAGTTTTAAGTAGTAAAATTGTCTTTCTAAAGTTAGTATTATAGAGTTTAACTACTTTTAGTGTTTTGTGCGAAAATAAGCAATCATCAAGTCTCTTCGATATTTGTCCGGCCGTTTTGTCTGGAGCTAATCCACCGCAAACATTTAAAAAAAATGTTGAGTGGTAGAGAGTTGAGTTTTAATTCTTAGGTTTTATTGCACCCTTTCAAATATACTCTCTTTTACCCTTATCATCAAAAACATTGTATATAAATCTGGAAAAAAGTCATGTACTCTGTATATAGGGAAAAAATTATCACTAAATTTAGTTGTTTTTCTTTCTATAAAACTGCAGAACTAAAAACTTTAAACAAAAAGTTTTAGGACGAGCACCATATGTATGGTAGTCAAAATCGTCTCATGAAGGCGAAAAAAAACGTGCTATAAAATTTATTTAGAATTTGTTATCCTCCTATCTTGCCGGCTCTCACAAATGCGACAATTTAATTCTATATCAATTTATTAATTATAAAAATTGGAATACAATTGCAATTCGAAATTAAAAACAATTTTGGAATATAGTTTATTGAATTAATTTATCTGAAATTTGAGTTGGTCATGTAAAATTGTTAAGCTACTTAACGAAATATTTTTATCTAAGTTAATAAATTACGCACATAAAAACAACAATAAAATAAAAATCAACTAATATCGTCGAAAGTTTTATTCAAATCAGACCACAAATTCACAACAAGGACTTCAAAAGCGTCTCTGGAAAAATACAACAAGGACGAGTTTGAATAAGGCGGACAGAGAATTGGGATAAACCTCCCCTTAGAAAAGCGCTAGAGCTTATCTGCATGTTTTTGAGTTTTAAGGATGGACCAACTGACTAATTTCAGCTGCGTGCCTGCCAGCCAGCGCAAGGCCTAGCCCTACATTTTCTAGGCTAACGGCAGGGAAGGTCCTCAATTAGTACAAACTCGCTAGGTACAGGAGGACAACTTGGACGTGTCCCCGTGTCCATTTGCATTGCAAATTTAATTTAGAACATGCACAAAAGCACATTCAATGGAACGTCACATTAAAACCAGAGCTGCTTGTCGACGCGGGCTGCGAGGGGTGTTGGAATCATAATTAATCTCGAAATTACCTCCACTGCTCTGGATGATGGAGATTTTCCTGGAATAGCCTGACTCAGTTTGGGCTCCTCTAGCCTACTCTATCCAGCCTGGACTTAGAATTCTCTGGCCTAGCCAATTTAAGCACCATGATATGGTTAATTATGGAAAACGACTTCAACTCTGACAATCGAGAATCCAGAGTTGTGTTCTAAATCTCGATCGGTCTGCAATGTCATTGGTACAGCATGGTATATACGAGTACTGTATGTATTCCATTTTGTCGAAATGGTTTCAGGATACCGCAGCGCGTCCCAAATTAAGTGAAAAAAAAATTCTAAAAACCTCTTGAATTTCTGCAACGCCGCAGTTTAAGAAAACTTCTATCTCGCATCTCGTTAGATGACTTGCATTCGCGGAACGCACTCGTATGTAATGCATTTTGCGTGCAATAAATTTACGAGCTCTGCGGAATTACATGTCAACGGAATTAATTATGGAGCGGGAGGTTTTGGAGCCAGAAGCACTGATAAGAAGTGCATTAACAACGCTGGAGCATAATGACTGGGTTTTTACCCTCCACCGTGCACCGCCATCATCAGCTGCAGAATGCACTGCGGTCGTAGTGGTTTTTGTCAAATACTCAACGGGCCGAAGTGACATATTCTTGATGGTGGGTGGTTGAGTTTGTTTTAGTGAGTGTTCCTGGAACGACTACTCAGATTAAATTACACTCGACAAAATGTGACATTCAATTTATAAACTTGAAACTTGAGTTTAATGGAATTTTGGAGTTTGATCAAGTTTAACGTTAAACTTAAATTAGATCCTGTAACAAATTTTAAAATTGAAAAAAAGATCATTAATTTTCGAAAAGTCTAGGAAATGATTTGTAATTTTTGATGAAAAACTAAAAGAAAATTTTGAAGTAAGATGAAGCGAAAGCAGTGTAATAAGATAAGCAATTTCTTCAATAGTTTTCATGAAATCTTCACATTACTGAGAGAGCTTTTTATTTGAAGAGATACGAAATAAAAAATGTCATGGTGATTTATTGCACTGATGTTTTGCAGTGTATAGGTACATGTATAATTTCTCTATAAAAACAAATGTATTATTTAAAATGATGTAAAAAATATAACCGATATCAACATTTTAGAGTATTTATGTAGATCTAACAATACAGATTGAAATTCCGATTAAGGGTAAATCGCTAAAAACACAAATAACACTAACTTGTATATACATATGTATTGCATAAAACTAGTATAGTTACAACCCTTTTTTCATGGAATGTTCAAGGCTTAGTTTCTACTACAAATTTATATTGTTATCTAAAAATGTCGAAGAAACAGATTTTGAGTATCGCCTATTTCAAAAACACGTATAAAATTTATTTATTATAAAAACAACTGGCCAACCAAGTATTGTGAAAATTTTTAGGACCACTTCAATGTTTCGGAAGTTTTTAATTTTCTGAAGCATACTTTCTCTAGGTTGGACAGAGGACGAAAATCTATCCAGGGCTAAATTTAAATCTCAAAGTTTCCTTTTCCACTGATTTTCCTCCCTCTGTCAAACTTAAAGAGGTATGTCTCGGAAAACTAAAGGTTCCCGAACAATTGGAGTTGTCCTAAAAATACTCACAGCACTCTAAATTATATATGAATTTACTTAGAAAGAGAAATATTTCTATACGACGTGAATTATACACTATAACGTAAGAAAGTACTCCAAATCTCATTTTAACATTTAAATTTATTATATTTAAATTTTCGATAATTAAAATGAGTTTTATGAGAACAAGTACAATCGAGTTTTCCTTTTAACTATGCAATTCAAATAATTTTACTAAATTTACTATGCGAAAAATTAACAAATGAGTATTAAAAAATACAATATTTGGATTCTAGACAGAAAATGGGTTCAAAAAGTCAGATCCAGCCATACATAGCATAGACTAACTTTCACTTTCGAATTTTGCTACTTATACTCGTATGTACATACGAGTACAATATTATGTAGCATTCTATGATTTTATTAGAGGCTTAGTACGCTCAGGAATATACAGGAATATACAAAGGGCATCCCTAGGACACATGTGCACAATATGAATCGCCTATGCGAACATAAGGAGCAGGCATTGTAAATGTACATATGTATGTAATACCTTTTTTTTGTCTCGCGACGTCCTACTTTTTCCAGAACATAGAGTCCATTTCCGTCTGTCCTAAGCAGATCTGCTGGCAAAAGTTATTTTTATATGCTCCCAGTGGCACGTAATTATGCTGAAATTGAAATAGTAACCGCAATATGAGCAAGCTACAACAAAAAAAAAAGGTCCTGAACCATTTTTCATGCTGAGTAAAACTACGATTCTTTACCTTCCTGGACTGTCGACCAGGGCTCCGCCCCCGCCAGCGCTTTCCAACGAAAACAGAAAACTAATATTTTTTTTCTTTGGATTTCATGTCGAATGACTTCAGGAAGTGGTGGGATGAAAAAGAAACCTACTAATGGATTTTTTTTCCTGAAAATTGAGTATGTATCAGGGCAGCATTGGTTCCAATAATCATAAATTGCTTTATTGACACAACTTTCGTCGAGTGTCGAACGCTAAATGCCCAACTATAAAATTTGTTGCCTTTTCCCATCCTCTAGGATTTAGCTCAAATTTAGATACTGCTCCCGGTGGGTGTGGTGATGTAAATCGATGTCCTTTTTGAGGTGGATGGGATTTGGTGCCCTATTTGTTCTGAATTTCGAACTATATACGAACCAAAGTGGCTCACCATCCCTCCTTGGCTTGGTGAGCAAAGTTGAAAATTTCTCAAGTGCCAAAAAAATAGGTTTACTGAAGAAACCTTCTTCAGGTGCTGGTACACGTGCCCAAGGAAAAACGCCAACCTCTGCGGTGAATGAGGGCAAACATAGCAGTGAAGAAGGGGAAAAATAAAACTAAAATTGACGAAAATTTTGAGTCAAAAGGCCCGAGATAAAGGCACCTTCGCCTGGATGTGCAGGTAAGGAAAGCCCCCAATCACCCCTCTTAACCACCTCCCACAGGATAGGTACATAAGGCCCCAAAGAAGGTAAAAAAAAAAAAATCAAAAAACCAATCCAGCATCCGTGCAACTCAGCTCCTGATCGCCTCAGATTGAGGCGGGAATCGATATTTTCGAGGAACGTGTTTATGCATTCCGAAAGAGGAAGAAAGTTTCCCTCTCCCCGACCCAAGTCCTGGGTCCCCGGGATTTTCCGGGAACATATGGGTGGCAGGTATAAGTCAAGAGCTTAAAAGCTTTGCCGGTGTCAATCGAACCTCTTCAGGCTCCTAACAGTAATAAAGTTTTATCCAGAGAGCAGAAGGTGTTTAGCGGCAAGCCCCAAGCTTCGACTTACCTCCAAAAAAAAAAACATATATTTATAAATATATAAAAGGGAACAAAAAGGGCGACGGTGTCCCCGCAGAAAATTCTGGAACCACATTTTCCTGAGGGCGGGAAGGGCGCACCCACAGCACATTCCGCCGTTCCGTCGCAGATAATTCCAATCCATAAAGGATGCGCTGTTCGGTTGGATGGGAAAAAAATATGTGTCTCGGGAGGGGCCTGAGGTAACTTTTCGGGACTAAGGACGGGCTGAGAAACACCTGCCCGCCGGTCCTGGATCGCGGGTGGATGAGATCGATCTTATCCCAAGTGTGTACCTATGAGCCCCCGTTGCGCTCAGGTGTAGGCGATCAAAAACATTTTTACATATCCGTCCGATTTAAGTGACAATATGCATGTACACCTTGGGAGCCCTTCATCCAGGCAGGTGTCTTAGGTGCGCTCGTCCCTCCCCCCAGTGAATTCCACGACCCACTTCCTAACCTCCCCATCTCCCTGTTACCGCTCCCACAGCCTATTATAAAAATGTCAAAGAAGGAAATGCATTTTTTAAGGTGGCATTTGAGACTCGCGTGACTCACCTGAGGAAGGAGACGTTAAACGTTTTGAGATTATTCTGAGGTATTTCAGGTGCCAATCTCCATATTTGCTGTAATCACATGCCAAGTGCGCGGTGATGTGTTTTCCTCTTAAGGTTTTGTCACGACGTTAGGTCACTTCCTGTCGTTTTAATGGAATTTGCAGACTTTTACTTACATATATTCAGCTAAAGGGTGACATGTTATGATTCATGTTCAATTAGCTTTTACTTTTAAGTACGTTTTTCTAAAAGCCTCACTATCAGATTCAATTACTATTATTAAATTTCAAATAGACAAAGGTTTTAAGCTATCATATTTGAAATTTACCAAGTTACAGTTTATTTAGTGAGATTAGGACAGTGAAATATCGAGTACAGCCTGCTAACCTTTACGTATACTCAATTTTAAAACTCTTTTGATTAAAGACTTAATTGAAGATTATAAATACATATGTCTATTTCGCTTTTTTGATTTTATATAAACTAAAATAGAATAACAATGCCTGTTAATTAAAGATAGTAATAAATCGCAGAGTATACACTAGCAAGAGATATCTAAAAGAAAAGATGAATTATACTGATCAACATTTTTTTTGTTCGATTATGTAATACAAGTATCCAAATTTATAATGCAATTCTATGACGTTTTACTAATTTTTAAATAAATATCACCAAATGCCAAATAAGTCGAATTTTTTATATTTTTATGTAATTATTTTTTTTCAAAAGCCGAACGTTTCAGATAATTTTCTTTTAATCCTAGAAAGTAGGCAATTTTATATAAACCAGAATGGTCGCCTTAGCGTTGGTATTAAAAAACGTTAATATATACATATGTATGTACTGACATTAAATGGTATTATCAAATGGTATTTCTGAAATCAAGCGGTTACTTGAAATATTTTGCAACATTGTACATATGTTTAAGATAATATAACTCCAAAAATCTTCTTACCTGTTCTACCCACACGTTGGTGGTCATTATTTGATTTTTTAAATTCTGAAAGAAAAGGAAACCATTATTAATTTAGTATAAAGATAAATTAGACTAAATAAAAATTGTATTGAAATAAATGTTATCCGATGTAATCAATGACGTCTACGACGGCAATCAGAAAAAGAGATGATAGGCAGACAAATAAGCACTAAGTGTTACAATCCTTCTCAACTCGAACATCTTATGTATTGCGCATTTATTTGAGAAGTTTGTTATTTCAAGCGCTTCATTTCCGATCTATGTGTCACTTAAGTGGGATATGCTCGAGAGGAGCTCCTGAAGGAATTTCAAAGAATCCCCTCCCTTGTATTGCTACAATTTGCCATAAACCAGTTTGAGAGCAGTAACAGCATCAGCAATCAATAATATGTAGGTACTTCAATAGCTAGACAGCTCGAGTCCCCCTTGAGAATCCTTTAAGAGCTGAGAAAAAGCTGCGATCCCCAAAAGAATTTTATTTTCTTCGAAGTTGAATTCAGTTTTCGATTATTTGATTTTCAGCAGAATAAGAGAGGGCGACGAAAATGGGTAGTTTATTGGTGCACCTGTCAATTGCACGGTTATGGGGACAAAGAATTTCAGCCAAGTTTTTGTGAGCTTCTTATTTTTTCTGTAATAATTGCAGAAGGGTTAACGCTTTTGTAATATTTTTTGTTTATACTATAGTCTACTTCTAAATATTTTGAAAGCTTTATAAGAGGTTTTCTGCTCACTAATTTTACGACACCGTTAATTTAATATTCAGTACAGATTTTTAAAAATCGTATAAAAGTATAAACCATTTACTTATTTCTTCAAAATCATCTGGTCGCGGAACTCAAATTAAGAGATACATATGTATATAAAAATTGTACATAAAGCACTGTAAAAGGAAATCGCCTTGAAAAATTCACCAGCCTTAAATATTTTAAGATGACTTCAATTGAGATATTTGAGTTTTTAAAGTTTCTGACTTCAATTTGTTTTGTCCTGCTTTCATAAATACATTTTTGAATAGAAAATATAATTTGCAATTTTACATATTAAAAAATAACAACTATAAACTGAAAGTCTGCATCTGGCATCGGTTGTTTGCTGTTGGGTGAATAGTTCTAAAATTTATTCGCATATCTTTGTATTTCTAACCACAATGTTTGCACGAAACAGTTCTGCTTAGAAAAATTTTAAAAAACATTAATCAAGAACGATAGTCAAGCGTAAAACAAACTTTATCGCTGTTTCATGGAAACAATGAGCACGAAAATACGACTTGAGAAAAACCGATGCGACACTTCCAGACATAAAACCCATACAAAACTGACAATTTTCAAATAACTCTGAAAAGTGTTTTGTGAGGGAAAATCATGAGAAATTGCATAAAATTGCTTCGAAGTCAGGAGTAAAACAACTTATCTTGCATAAATTTAAATTAGCAAACATTTTCAACGTCCATCCCCCGAGAAATTTTCGGACATTCATTACATTCCAAACTCAATTGATATAGTTTTGCATAAGATAAATTAAATACAATGTCGGAATAAGATGACTATGGTGGTAGTAAAATCAAGTACCACCCTGTGACGTAGAAGAACAGTACCGTCCAAAAGCAATATTCAGGACTAAAGTACAAGCAATGCCGGCGACTACCACGACCAGCAAGTGGAGCTATGTTAACAGAATAAAGTTTTAGGTAAACGATGAATTCCTTTTAATTGAGAAAAATTACCAAAATTTAATTAACATCGAGAACAACAATGTGCGAGGAGTAGAAACAACAACGACAACCGTGGCCAGGGCGTCGAATTCCTTCCTATTTATTTCTCCGGGGGTTTCCTATTTAGCGCTTTACACAAAAACGTCGTACGTACTTGAATTTTGTATGGAAGTGGGTTGAATTTATGGGTGGGTGTGGGTAATAAACATAGTTAAAGCTAGGACAAGGGACGATTTGAAGGGGAGTTCAAATTATTTGCAAAGAACACAGGCGCAGGTGATTGACTATCACCGCAGCCCTTATCAATAATTAAATTACAGACGAAGACTCTATCAGAAGGAGTTAACACCTCTTTCTTAGATGAAATCATTTTATTGGGTTAAAGCGAAGGGTGGTAATTACTTGTAATTATACAGACATTTTTGCTTTGTGATATTAATTATATATTACACAGAATAATCGAGTTTGTCTGGTTAGATATCTGTTGATAAAATGATAATGATTTTTGGATATCGAAAGCAGTACACAATTTCCCTTTAGGGATATTAAAAGGAACTATTTCAAACGTAACTTTCTCAAACTGAGTTTTTCTGTTTTCAGGCTTTACTTTTTGAGCTTAAGACTTATCAAATTGAAATTTTTTTAATATATGCTGGTGACACTCTTAGAGTATGACATCAATATTTTTTACAGCCTTTGCTTCAATAAAGTGTTTGGGGAAAATTGTAATTTTAACCTATACTATTACAAGCTTTCATCCGTATACTAAATATTAGTCAAATGAGGCCTCCATATTTTCCATTGTGAAGATAAATTATCTAATTATTTTTTTCATGTAGTTTTGTATTGTAATTTATCACGCAATAAATATGAATGTAATGTATTGAGGCCTTAAAACTTCCCCAAAGTTTTTGAAAATTCTATAAATGTAAATTTAAATTAAATGTTAAATTTCAGGTAGGCTCCTTAAATAAAAAGATTGAAATATCCTAATTACTGTGGAATATCACAGTTTTCATTAAGCATACTTAAGTATAAAATATTTTGCATTTTAACTTTAAGTACATTATGTACCTACATTGTACATATCTATCTAGCATTCGTAAAATTTTACTTTATGAATGTTCTGTCTGTCCTTCATCCAAAAAGTATCTCGTTTTTGGTATTACGAGGTCAACCCAGAAATTAGGAGAGTTACTCTCTCCTGTTCCGCTATCACTAAATTGGTCGCCTTCATCAAAGTCATCTGCAGAATAAATGAATATATATATATGATGTATGATGTATTTCCTTTTACTTTTTTAATTAATTTTCAATGCCGCTCTTGTCATCTTACACAAGAAAAATTTCATGATTTCGAAAGGAATAAAGGAAGATTTCTATCATCGTCTTAAATTTAATTTGCCAAGATTATATCTAACATGTTTTTCTTGAGAGTCAAGAAACAACCACCATCAGAGCATAACAACAAAAACATGATAAAAAGGCGGGCAAAACAAAAGTTTCTTGGGGAATGTGAATATCACCTGGCAAGCAGAAGAAGGCTCCTTCATATTTTTTTTTTTTGCTTTCTTGTATATGATTATCTGCTCTTTTTATGTTTTTTATGTTTATGCTACGCTCGCGGTGTATCTGGCATCCATTATTCTCAGAAAAATCTTAAGGAAGAAAAAAAAATGATGAAAAAATATCGTCTGTCTATAGTCACGTGAAAGGTAGACGAACACAGCATAAAAAACACTTCAAGAAAATTGTGACTGATGGATTTCGTACGGCGAGTCCACCTTCGGTTCTTATTCTACGCCGCCCTTTTTTCTGCTATCATATGTTATGAAATCCATTGGAGCTTACTAAGAATGTGGAAGCGGGGGCGGAGAGTCCAAAATTAGGAACGGCTTGTACAAATATGTTTGATGAAAAGAACATTGATCAATAAAAACTTATTAAATTAGAAAGGAGACGGATTACTGTTAACACTTTTTGAAAACGAAAAAAAGGGTTTTAGCTATCAATTTTGGTAAAATAGACAGATGGATATCGCCCATTTGTCTTGATTTGTACAATGTCTAGCTGAAAATCTGAGAAAACGCGAAAATTTGCTGAAATCAGGATTTTTTTGATTAATACTTTTTGATCTGACATTTGCCGAACTCAGTAGAAAGGATTGATTGCGATGTTGCACCATAAAAATTAAGAACTGAACTTTTGCAAACAGTTTTTCGAAGATTTTTCAAACATTACTAGTTTTGAATGTATGATTAGATATAAATTTAAGTTTAAACTTGTTAAAATTTCTACAGTAAATTTTTGAATACTTACAACATCAATTAATTGTGATAGCCTTAAGCCCATCTTGACCGTAAGACGATCAGAATTGTTGCCCACAGGCCGTATTAAGCGATTATAGTTACTTAGAAGGTCGTCGTATAAACGTTTTGCATCAGGGTTGGCCAGGCCGGTGGCAATTTGTAACGCTATGAACACAGCTGCGAATAGCACGCTCCCCATCTTAGGCCAGGTCCACCCCTGTAAAGAAATATATAAAAATTATTAATGATATTTTATTTTTCAATCGTAAAAACTTAAAGAACTAGATTAATTAGTTGGACGTTAAGAATAATTTAGTTTTAAAATGCTTATAATATAGTACTTCGAAACTACATAGAATTTGATTAATTTAAAGAAACATAATTATTTCTAAAGCTAAGATGTTTTTCATGATTCATCTAGAGTAAAGATCTTCAAAAATAACTTTTCAATTCTATGAAAAAAAATTGCTTTTGAACATTATATTATTATTACTCCTTCTTTCATTTATTTATAATAAGAGTGCAATATTATGACTTTTGAAATTGCTCACTTTATAGGGTTATTGCTTGTTGATTTTATATTTCATACATCTTTTTATAGTTAAAACAAAAATACGGCCCCCATACAGAGTTAAATCGATATTTGTTGGTAGGTTTTAGGGGAGTGTCTACCTTAAAATTAACTAAAAGTAAAAGGTGGTTAAAATGAATGTGTGCATGTTTTCCTGTCGTTTATGTCGAGTATTATTTCATTTAATAAATTTTCCCACATCTGGTTCCAGTGGTGCTAGGACAGCTGCATGGAAAAATTGCTCGTGTTCGTCGGAGGATTGAATTATTTATCTGCGTGTAGACAGGCGAGTTCAATTTTAAAATTTCATGTAGCCATCTATTCAGATTGCGGCTGTTAACAGTGTGCGGCGTGGGCGATGCCGTCACAACCTCCACATGGGGGGCGGGGGTGCACACGGCTCCGAATCGGGCTCTTTAGATCCGGAGCCCCATTGACAAATTCCAAATGGACACTTAGGAAGGAGCTTTAATAGACTTTGGAGAATCGGACCATCTCCTCTATAATTTAGGGATGTCCTCTTAGGTTATGGTATTTATGTTCCTCCATTCACCCGCTGGTTTTGCGGTTTCTCGAATGCGTGGAGGGGACTTAGTAGGGGCTCAAATTACAGCCCTGAGGCTGAGACTTTTCTGGGAGTTTTCCTTTACTTAGTCCTGTATTTTTTACTTTT
Organism: Tolmerus cingulatus; assembly: GCA_959613345.1. Taxonomy (NCBI): domain Eukaryota; kingdom Metazoa; phylum Arthropoda; class Insecta; order Diptera; family Asilidae; genus Tolmerus; species Tolmerus cingulatus. The sequence continues at coordinate 41,653,254 of OY390709.1, forward strand.
TTTATTCTTTTTTATTTCGAAAATCAGAGAGGGAAATAGGCGGAATAATTTAACCATTTCTTGTGAACGAACAAATTGAAGGGCTGTTTCCATCGTGGAAAATGTAAGAAAAGCGTTTTTCGGCAAATTCCTCGCAATTTGAGAATGGCCAAGTAAAAAAAGTTTAAGCATTTCGTTTCGTTTTACCAAAAATTTTAAGGGATGGACCGTCTTCGCTTTGTAAATCACTCCCTACGTTAAAGTGGACACTTAATTTTTCTTTTTTCGTCCTCTTTAAAAGTAGTAACATGAAGCTTCTCTGGAGGGGTGTAAAATGATACCACAACCGGAGACTAGATTAAAAAGAATAAATAAATAAATAAACTGAAATAGAACATTTTGTCATCAGACTAAGGAAAACGAGCGAAAGGCGGGGGAAGTTAATGGGCCAGATGATTTCCACTCAGAACATCCGACACTGACTAAACATTGTACAAGGGAAGTTTTTCGTCCTGTTTTTCCCCTGTTAATTAATTTTTACGCCTTCAAGAAAAATTGTTGTAATTTTGAGAAGAGTCTCTTCTCTTCGTCGCACAAAAATCGCTCCTACAGTCGACTGTATAATACGGATAATCGCTGAGCACATAAAGCTGTAGAGCTGATTTAATTTGCACGGTTAACTCAGGCAAAAGGTTCATCGAGCCATAACGCATTCACCGGGTGGTGGAAAGGCAAACATTTGCAGATAGACAGACTCTTGGCATAAGTGTGGTGAGTTGAAAGCGCAACAAAAAAAAATCAACATTCCACCACAATTTCTTAATAGCGAAATAGTTTCAGTGGAATATTAGCATTAGCAACTACGACCTTCCGAGGTGGAGGAGAGTTCTGGAGCCGCATACCATCCAAAATATTCAGCATGTGCCGGATTGCTAACAAGAAACTCCCCACAGCAGTCGCCGACTTCCAGGAAAATATTACAGCCGGGATATATGGGAGTGTACTGTACACACCTAGAAAAGAGCTCCAGGAATTAGGATGGTACCGGGAATGGGCCGCTATTCCCCCCTAAAACCCCTGCGCGCTTATTTGCTTTTATCCTGATGACGTCGTGTGGGGAAACGAAGTTATTTCTTCATTAAAATTTCCTCGAGGTAATAGCTTGAAAATTCAAGTGGCTTTGAATTTTCTTCTTCCAATGGTTTCATGCCGTTGGCTGGATGGGTTTCGAAGGTTGGTTCCTGTGGTATTACCGCGAGGGGAAAGGGTAAAGGGAGTGGTTTACATTGCACCATCCTTCAGTTCAGTTAGCTTTCATGAATATACACGTCAACTTTTTGGGGTATCCTTATGTAAAGTATTTTACCGAGAAAAGTTGCCTTTGTTCCAGCTTAATAGTTTGTTGACTAAATGTGACTTTACTTAAGTTAGACTGCTTCTAGCTACCTCGTCTAGAGCTAATACAGGCACTTTTAATTGGATAAATCACATCTACTCTCACAGGTGAAACGATAAGTTTAAAGAAGGTTATTTTAAGTATCACACTGCAAAATCGTTTAGCAAATTTTGCAAATGTTAAATTAAATTTCGAAGAGTAACATAATGAAGATGCTTAAGGAGATTTCGTAACTTCATTTTCCTAATTACAATTGAGACACATGTACATATGATACATACATATATTAGATTTTTAAAACAGGGTTTTAAAATCACATAGGCGATTTTTGGTCCTGACGATCTAATCAATCATAGTCATTTCTATGTAATTTTTTCTTGGATTAACTATTAGTTTCTATTTCAGATATCTGAGGCAAATATTTTGCAAGCCAGTAAAAAGTTTTATCGAAGCTACATTTTCACCCCTTCCAGTTTCTAAATGGTTAAAAACAATTAGGTACACACTTTTTCGAAAAATAGTGAAACTTCCATTTTGAATTGGAAACCATATTTGAAGTTTATTTAGACTAAAAGAAACAATGTGAAAATGTAAATCAGTAAGCAAATCTTCAATTACAAAGTCAGCAGCTAATAGCCACCATAACTGCAAATTAAGCATTAAGACCACATAGTTTAGTAAGCATAAAACCAGGAGTGCAGTCACTGCACACTGCGACATTTTATAACTCTTCCATTAAAAACCCAAATGGTGTACTAAAGCTCAACCACATGGCCGTTTTATTTAAAGCCGCAAATAAGATGTGCCCAAGAGGAGGGTACGGTCTAAATTCGCCTCCAGATTTATGACATTCGCCATAAGAGCAGGCCACACCGCCAAGTATTTTCCAATTTAACTGGAGACTTCCTCTGGCTCCATGTAGAATGCCAGATGCAATAAAAATTGCTTAATTTATTTAGACCATTTCTGCAGAAAGGGCGCGCACAGGAGCTGCAGAATTCTACCATACGCCGCCGCTGCACATTCGGTGCATGGAGTTAAATTGGGAAAATAGAAAAAAGGACTCGTCGAGAACCAAGCCCAGGAAAACAATTTTAAACGTTCATTCATCTACGTCCCAGCAGAGCCTTTGCCGTGCCCTTTCTTCGTCGTCTTCCCCCCAAAATGGCTAAAATCAGACTTCCTGGCAAAGGTCAACACCGTGAAAGAATTTAGTGAACCCCGACGTAGAGAAGTGCCCCGGAGGTATGTGTAGTACACTGTGTAATTGAATTCCAGAATCCTCGACAGTCTGTTGCTAGAAGATTTGAAGGGTGATGTGTGCGCCACTGGCCGAGGCCCTCCCACACTTACCAGACTCCACATGCTCCAACCCTCCAAACTCCTCAACCCTCCAGACCCCAATGTTCCCGCAGGAGGGCTGTTGCTTATAGTTTCTGTTCTGTACACAGAGACTCACCCGAGATTTATGGAAGAAAGGGACTCAATCTCAATATCTGGGCGACTAGACTGTGTATCTTACAATATGAGTCCGGAAATTGCACTTCACCCCTATCCCCCCTGCTTCCGATTCGGCAATACATATCCGATGTCAAGTCCCGACGACAACCTTTTAAAATATTTCGAACGACCGAAAGAAAAGAATTTCTTGATTCGTTTCGTACAGAGAAACTGGGCAAGTGCTGGAAGCCCTTAGCACCTCCTTGGCAAGGATTTCGGATTTCGTACGGGAGAGGGAATTTTATGAGGATTGCAAAAATCACAGATTGGTTTCGTTTTGTTTTTTGTATTCCATCCCACCTTCTTACAGAACGTACTGATGCAAATTATTGCCTAACTGAGCTATTTTGCCGTTCGGGATAAATTTAGATAAATTTTTTTGAGAGTTCTAGTTCTTGAAAAATTATGACATTTTAAAAACGTAAAATCTTATTTTGGATTATAAATTTCATGAGGGTATAATATACATATTAAAACTCATAAAAATAAGATTCAAATATGGCACATGGTAGACTATAAAGAATTTATATAGGTAATTCTAAAGATTGAATTGAGAAATATAGTCTCGAGAAAAAAGAGCTTAAAGATTAAAGATTATTAGCTAAATCATTGTCACAAAATGCGTGAGTTACCAATTTTTTAAAATTTGTTCAAAAATAGTTGGTTTACGAAAAAATTCAACGAGGATTTCATGAGGGTGTTCGATATTATGACACATCCAATGTAATAAAAATGCTGGCAGAATTTCTGAAAGAAATAAATATAATGGACTAAATATTTTCAAAATTGAATTGAGTTCAATTAACTTTTATATTTTATTTGAATTTTTTATAAGTAATAGGAAATAACAGATTTTTAAACTCCAAACTTATTAAATTAGATTAGCTCAATATAGGTATATGTAAGATCTAAAGACAATTCGAATTATGCATACATTCGGCTGAGTTATACAATTTATGTCCATTAAACTAACTCATTAAAATTTTTGATGTTCGCTTAATAATACAAATAGTGCAAGTTTGATGGCAGTTTGAATGAGGAGATGAAACTAAAGTACTGGAATAAGGCTCAAATTATAATAACGTATTTAGGGCGTAATCACCATATAATTATATTTATAACTTGTCAAACCTGAAGTTTTACCGCATCGCTTATATCCAGCTTTACAGCGTTAAAAGCATGAAGAGAATCGTTATTTAATGTTTAATGTAATCCATATAATTTTCCGTCAGATATCCTCAAAGCACGCTATCCCATTACACAAATTTTCATTTAATTTGTTTCCCTCTGTCCCAATTTTCCCTTGCTAATTTCTATTTAACAATCACAAGTATAACAAAACGTTTCATGGAAAATGCTTGGTAATGTGCCTACAAAAACGATGACACCTGAAAAATAAAACCGAAAATTTCGAATCTAATGAGAAATAAAGGTGGGGATACGTCGTGGATTTACTTTAACACGACAGTAAACACGTGTAAATTGCGTGAAAAACATCACACTCATCTTAAAGACTCCTATGATCCCAAAGTATGATGGTGCGTATACGGTATATTATGTATCCTTGTGATATTTTGTGTAATATTCCTCAAGAATTTTGCGGTTTTATCAGATGTATGTGTAAAAATAAAAATAATACAAAAATGAAAGTAGAGAAAGTAAGGAAGTGGATTTGCTCGCGCAAAAAGTATGAATATTTAAGTAAATTTTCCCAGGAGCTCCTTTATAAAATACAGAAACAAATAAAAAAAAATGGATTTTCTCCCGGTGAAGGAACCTAACAAACCGATGGAATTACATAAAACCTTAAGTCGAGCTTAAGATGGCCGAGGACGAATTAAAGTGTGGTTTCGCGTGCAAGTTCGCTTTCATGCAAGAGACGCACATATGTGAAAGTCGACCAGACTGGGAGACTCTGACTTGAGCCCCCTTCTTCCAATTCAGGACTCCATTAGGACCCCACCACCCCCGCCTATGCCGGCGCCTTCCCATATCCAGCAACAGAACGAAAAGATCACAGAAAATGGTTCTTTTGTTTTTGTACTTCTTTGTGTCATGGTTTGTTTGATGCCATAAACGTTGAATTATGTATGCATGCTCTGGGAATGTTTTCGTCCTAATATCCTGCCGAGCGTTGGCGTGGGATTTCTTTTCTTTTTACATACATATATAATTTTGTTTTTGCTTGTTTTTTTTCTTATTTTTCCGTCTGTTCTGTTCCTTTAGAATTTTCGCGAGCCGCGAAACTTGTGTACTACGAGGAGAGATGTTTTAGCATTACTTTCATTTTCCCAGGCTCCACAGCTCGTTCAAATTTAATGAACGACATTTATGTCCAATGAAAATGTTAACAGGGCTAACTCGCGAGGAGTAAGTAAGTAAAGGGCCGTATAAAGTAGATGGAGTAAGTCCCCCCAGTTATGGGTACTTGAATGATCCGTAAAAATACAGATTTAGTGCCTTGCGAAAAAGAAGAAGATGAAAGAACAAGGAAAAAGTCTGGAAGGGATTTATGTAATACCATCCGGAACGAGCTGTGGAGGACTCTGGGTAGTTGCACAGGAATACTACCCACTTTTGCAAATTACAGCATTGCGTTGTTATTAAGTTTTTATTCGACTGGTTGGCCCCTTGGTTGCATTAAAATTTTTCTGTTTCGTGTCATTACTTTGCGAAGAAACAACACCGAGAATGGGACTCTTGATGGTCGGGCACATGATCTTTATAAATCAAAACTGCGCCTATCGTTTTCGTCCAACCATTATTTCATGGTTATCACCATAAAACAACAAGTATTGGCACATCCGGCCATATCAAAAGATGTTTCATTATGAGGAAATTAAACTTGATAATCTCAAGAACTAGTGACGATTTTTCTGTCCTTTGTACTTTATTTGCTGATACACGACATCTCTATGTCATTAAATTACATTATTTTCTTACAGAGAAAATACATTACGAAAGTACGAAAGTATCTATGTATTTGTCTACTAAATTATTATAAATGTAATTACTGTAAGAACATAAGCTGTATTCTTTTCACATCAGATCCGGTTCTAGGTTTTACAGAAAATGTTGTATTGAATTGAATTTTAAAAGCCCTCAGGTATTTTACAATTTGTGAAAAATGCATCGAACTACCATGTTATTTACCCATCCGAACTTCAAATTTGGAACCAAATAAATTCTTGGATTAGGGCTTTTACGCAAAGTGGGTATAGTTTGAGGATTTTCTTTTTGCGAAATAGATAATCTTATATTTACGTGACGGTTTGTTGATGAGATAATTGTAAATGACGATAGTTTTATCGCCAATAATAATAGTATACATATTTTCAAAATATAAACAGGAAAGATTTTCTGTGTGATTATTATTTAATACTTATGAAAGTAGGTACTTTTTAATTAATTTGTGAGATATCATTATTGAAGTCCATTAATTACGCAGAAAAATAAAACCGATAATGGAAATTGCATTTTATGAAAATAACATATTGTTTTGATATTTCTATTTTAATATTTAATCAATAGTTTTCTGTTTAATTTATGTTACTGAGTTTTAGTCATATTAATAAATTCATATATTTGCAACTTCTCAAGATGTCCAATTCAATCTTTATAACTACAAGCCAGATTGAAATAAAAATAAAATTCTGGTCCTCCCAAACAATTGTAATCACAACTGATTAGATTCGATTTTGATTTGAGTGAGTTCTTCATTGTCCTTCCCATCACAATTTTCTTAAGTTGGTACGATTTACTTGTATCCGCCCATTCCGGGAATTGCCAACAGGCAAGCGATTTTCCTATCTACACAAATTAAAGCGGAAAACAAACCGGGGGATTCACAAAAGGAAAAAAGGTCCCAAAAATACACGAATGGTTCAAGAAAGTTTTCTTTTTCAAAGAAATACAAACAGAGGAAAGATATAGGCGCCCCAAAAATAAAATACACGAACTATTTTTTTGTTAAGGGTTTGTGTCTAATAACGCCTTAGGTATGCGTTCACATCCTTTATTTTTCCTGACCTCCTCACTTCGGTTTCCGTATATTTTTTTTCCGATAGAACCCAAAACCTAAACGAAGCCCTTTTTCTTGCCATAAGGCATGGTGAGAGCGATTTTCACATTTTTCCTTTTTCAATTCGAAAAGGAAACATCTCAATAGTTTTGTTCATTTCATCCATTGTGCTCCAGCGGGGTGCTGACCCTGATCATCATATTGATTTTGCTCCAAAATGAATTACGTACATATGTGGCATAATGCCGGCCCGCGGCAGCCATATGAGCCCGCCTTTTGGGGCTGCCCCTTATTTCACCCATAAAATTATTTCAAGTGTCAGACCCAATCACGGCGTTTATTCAGTTAGGATTGTTTAGAGATAACCCACTTCGTCCTTGACTAGATTACGTGCAGTGCTCGAAACTCGCACGGAGACGCCAGAGCCACAAAATGCAATAAAGTGCACACTTTTTCATTGTTCGTCCTGGGATAAGGTAAACAGCTAAATTGCAATATGGCAGAACAGAGATCTAGGAGAGAAAGGATCCTCAGCCAAAGGTTAAAATGCACCATTATTTCAGTTAGGGAAATAGTTATACTATGTATAAAATGGAATTTTAAAAGTTAATAGAAACCATTTTCAAGGAATGAAATGTGGCAAGGATGTCCTAAAGCTTATAAAACAATTTTAAGCTATTAAAACTATTAAATTTTGGATAAAATTAAATCATTCAACCAAATATGATAGAAAGTTAAGAACTTAAGTTCCAGAACAAAACTCTAACTTAAAATGTATGGTTGAAAAATCCATATCAAAATTAAACAGTTTACACATTTTGATGTTCTAAAACTACTAATATTAAAAATTTCACAATTTGCTACGAATAACTTATCATATGTAAAGCCCGACTCTTCTGAAGATAAATTTTTATGTTTTTCGTTGTAATTTGTTGGTATCCTTATATATATCGAAATTTCAAAGTTGCAGACATCTTTGAAAGATTTTGAACGAATAAGCTCTCCTAACTTTATATAAGTTTTAAGCCTAATTTTAATTTTATGCTTTGAAAACAAATTTTAAGTCTATGATATTAAGAAAATCAATAGCCTTATTTTCAATCCGCAAGTAGAAGGTAATGGTTCATGAATTTTGATAAAATGGAAGAATCTAGTATAATTTGAAACAATCGAGAGTGTTATAAAATCTAAAATTTACTAAGAAGATGTATATGTATATTTATAATATATACAACTATCCTTCCGTAATCCTGAGTAAATGTCGCAGATTATTGTTATATTGATCTTTGCAAAGTTTTACGTGACATCATAGCTCCATTCCTGTTAGAAATTGGAGTTACAGAAGAACGTGATAAGTTCCTAATTGCTTCAAAATCGCAATTAAACCCTAAATCCTCTCAGGGTAAACTTCTTTTGAATTAGTACAGTAAGAATAAGAAATACAAATATAAAAACCAAATAGTCAATAGTGCCACAAAAGGTCTAAATGGAGTTTCTATTAAATTCTTAAGCCACTAATTGTTGGAAAGGGTGGAAAAAGTCCGAAACAATTACTACGCACCACTAACTGAAGTTGCTTGGGTATTGGCAATAAAAAGTTGTTTCCTTCAATTTCTTTTCGACAAGAAAAATGTAAGAAAGGTGAAAAGACTTGCCTCCAACTTGAACTTCCCACAGAGAACTAACTACTCCCCCGGGGAAGGTGGTCGGTGTTAATAGAATTTCTGAATGGATTGCTGTGCGCTGGGAATTTGCAACTATATTTATTAAGTTGGGAGTCCTCGTCGTTCCTCGAAGCAGTCGGGACGTCCTGGAGAAGTGGTCTGTTTTCGAGACGCATACCTTCGCACCTCCAGGGGACAGGCCCCATTGTCAATTGGTAATTGCACTTAACTCAATTTGAAATTCCAACCTGTTTACATGAATAATATGATGGTTTTCGACAGCTGAACGACATGCTCCAGCTGGACATGATTTATTTAGGGAATACGCACCCATGGCACTAGCAATTTACAATTACGCCCGCTGAAGGTCTCCTAAGGACACCTTCATTTGCACGAGCGGCGGCAAATTAGCTATACCTCGAAACTGGAAACTTGTTAAAACTCTTATAAACTGTGTAAGTGCCGCCATTGACGGCAAACTACACGACGCGTATATTTTAGCAGTATCCGTTGCTTCACCGCCCTCATAAAGCAATCATAAAATTTTACAAAGAGTTACGCCGTATAAATTTTCTTCAGTGAAAACTTTCCGAAAGAGGATCCGCTCCTCTGCGCCATTCTACGGCATACCCCTCAGGGAAATGACTAAAAATTAGAAATTCTGTCGTAAAACTTTCGTCGGGGAGTTAAAACCCTCGACTACGTCACTGTAAGCGGAAAATCCTTGGGTTTAGGGCTGGGGATGACTAGGAATTATCACGGGTGCTATAAATATTTATTCCCAGATAGTTTCTATCTTTAATATCTTTATTACCGCTCACGTACACACCTCTCCACTTTTGGTTGCTACGCTGTTTCTGTAATTTCGTCCCCATCAAAACTCCACCCATCGTTTCCAAGTAACTACCTGAATTTTACCTTCCAAAAATTCTAAGATGGTATGATAAATTTCTCAGTTATGTCATCACGCATAGGTACAAGTAATTTTTTCGACTGAAATTTTTTTTTCTGACATTCGTGTGGTATAAAAAAAGTTAATGAAAAGTCAAGTCAAATGAAAAATATTTCCAGCGAAAAACTTCCAAAAGTTTTACGATAATTTTCTTTCTGGAAAAAGGTGCTTACTGTTTAGTTCCCTTTTTAGTTTTAATACTATGTAAAGCACTAACAGCAACTTTTTATAAGAATGAATAAGATTTTCAGAAGTTTTTTGAGCATAAAAGATTTTTCTTTTAGCAAATGCTCCGTTCACAGCTTAGTTTTCTACAACATGAATATTTATGAGTTTCTGTATCTTGAAGATTTAACTCTTTGTAAGAAAATTATGAAAAATTATTTAAACATTGGCAGACATATATTTGAAGTTATATACTTACAAACACTCAGCTTCGAAAAATATTTCTCATAAAAGTTTAAATTATAAAAAGGAGAAACCATAAAACCTATCAATGTATATATTTGAAATTTTCGTTTTTTCCAAGTTTTTAAACTTTTAAATTTATTTTTTTTTAGAAGTAGGTAAGCAATTGAAACATATTAATAATTAATATTATTAAGCATTATAAATGCTCAATAATTGGTTTCAAATTTGATGTAGAACAAATCAAATATGTCTTGTGTAGTTTAAGGTAACTAGTTAAGATCAATGAATTAACATACCTATACATATGTATGTGCTGGCGAATAGATAAACATATTTAATTTTAAAATTTTAAAAAGAATTTTTTCGTCGCACTTTTGTATGGGTATAAAGTAACAAAAGAATCAGATCAGAAGGTGTGCGAGGGTTTCGTATACTCAAGGGGGTCATCATTTCAAATAGGTACATTGAAAAAGCCCTGAATTATTCTATGTAAATTGATACCATCACAAGGTATCAGATATAGACATAAAAGGCACAGCCAAGAGAAAAATCCCTAGTGAGTAATCGAGAGGGAAAAACATATGTTGTGATTTACCGCCAAAGCTCACAAAGTTCTTTAATTTATGCAAAAAGTTAAATCACATACGAAACGTACACATTCCAGGGGTTGGAAAAAAAACAGTCCCACTTTCCTTATTTTCTAATGCATCCCGATACTTCCCTTTTGAGGGAAAGCAAAAGGAAACAGCTTTTAAACTCCAATTTATTCGAAAAGGGGAGTTCTGGGGACAGGAAGTTCTATCTTCCGCCCCCACGGCTGCAACTCAAGCCGTAGGTGGTCTCCTACGGTTAAATCGCACCGGTCCCGTTTCTATCTGCGACTATATGCATCTATGGAATATCCGTCCGTAGAGGCAATCTGTTGTCGTCACATTCTGCGTCCCAGATCCCCTTTCCGATCCGGGATTAGCATATGTGACGGCACCGACACGATCACGATGACGACGACGCCAGCCACATGATACGCTATAGCACTTTGTCAAGTTTAGTTTTATTACTTCGGTGGGAAAATTTACATTATTTGCACATCAAAGATTTGAAATGTCTCTGGAACTGTGGTGAGGTCGCATATGGCGTAGAATGTTCACCGGGCCGTTCGCCCCCAAAATGGATGCGGACCCCGAAGGGCTTGAGCCCTCAGCGACAGGGAAGCGGTTGATTTTCATAAAAGTTTTTATCTAAAACAATTCCATGGTTTTAGCTTAAAATCCCTCCTAACCAAGTTCGTTTCAAGTCCGCACCAAATTACGAATTCGCGTCTCTATTTCTCTATACGTTTTGTTGTCTATCGCAGTAGAGCCGCCCTTGCCCTTATCACTCGACAACTTCTATTTGCCGACGCTGAAGGGATGCTGCGAGGCATGTACCAAGGATGTTCCCTGTCTGTTCGCTTTCGGAGGTTTGCTACAAACTTTTTGACTTCTCGTCAAAAGAACTGCGAAGATTTTGAGCCGCGAAATCGAATCAGGGAATGATTTATGGCTTCTTTGTATGCAAACAGGTGCTCCGGAATTTAGTTCGCGTGTCGCACTACGAGTCACAGTGGGATAGGTGCTCAGATACTCCCATAGTTGTGCATAATGTCAACAATTTGCATCTCATGTGATGAATGTTTCGAGGGAGCGGGTTAAGTGGCTGACGCGAACAATAACATTTTGACGAATTGGAAATTGATCTGATTGACGATTCCTGGGAACAAAGCCTTAAACAATACAGAGCATTTTCATAGTTTTAAAAAATATATAATGTTACGTGATTATCATCTCATAAACTCAAACATAATTAATTATCATACAGTTGGTTATTTGTGGTTGAAAATTATAGACAATTTTAAATTGTTTGCAATATTAATACATAAGTGCACTGGAGACTGAAGACTATGTAATAAAGGTATTCAAACTTCGAGAGTTTTTTTTCATGTTAATTTTATTTAAAGCAACACTATTGTAAAAATAAATTTAAAAATATGCTGTTTTTGCAAAGTTTTGAAATATTTTCAGGTTTGTTTACATATATATTTCTCTGGAATAACATGTCTTCATAGTGCTTTAAAAATTCATATAATTTCTTCAATTATTTATTATTTTATCTGTACTATCTCTATAATGTTTGACGATTTTAATTAAATTTAGCAAAAGTAGGTTGTATGTTTTTGTTAATTTATTTGTACTAGTTAATATTTTTGCTCTCTAACTTTATTATAGGTATAAAGTTTAGTTTATCAAAATCGATTTCAATATGTTACCTTATGAATGGAGCATGAATAAATAATTACGAGTTGTTTTTGTATTGACTTCTACCTGGTACCCAAAGGAATGAATGACTCGGTGAAATCACATTGCTTTTCAGCACGTGGGAATTTGTTTGCTCTGGTACACTTACGAGTACTGAAAAATGTGAAAAAAATAATTGAATATGAAAAAGTGTGTGCAGCACGTGTCCTTTTTCACTGTTAAAAGGCTAATTCTGCAGAGCAAATACGGCAGCACAATGTTGTGTCCCGAAAAAAAAAGGATCTAATCAAAAATGTTACCGAGCAGACGACGTTCACGGAGCCACTGTGGCTCCGGCTTCAACATCCTTTTCCGCGAGCTCAAAAATATTGTTTCAGGCAACGCAAAAAGGACAAACAAGTGTAATAAGCCCTTAGCTTAAGGCAAGGCATCTCAGGAATTTCTGGAGCTTGTTTGGCTCCATCGCTGGGGCTGCTGTGTGTTTTGTGCATTGTAGAGAAGCCCTCCGCAAGCGCGCGTGCCCCTGAGGGGCATCTTCTACCGCCCTTCAACCCCCAGGGAAACGGCTCCTGCTTGTATTGGTCCTTCCACTACATGGACATGTAATGCGCAAGGATATCAAGGGCTGAAGCGAATAAAAAATTCCTTTCGAATTCAGACATATCCTGTTTGTATCGCATTCCACAGGTAAATTTCAAGTTTGGCCCATGGATAAAGAATGCCGAACGAACGAGTCCAGGTTTTTCTCGGATGACTTAAATGTAGGCAACTAGCTGTTTTCGGGGGTTTATGGGGCGAGGTCACCATGCAAAGCAATTCCTCTGCGCCTTTTCGGCCCTTTTCTGTCGTAGCTCCACTCCCACTATATACAATTTTACGGATGGTCAGTGGACTGAAAGAAAGAATATTGCTGGACACACGTTTAGCGAAATAAACTTCACATGTGAAGAAATTTTCACTTTAATTAAATATTTTTTGGGAGAACCATGAACCCTTTTCGCATTTTCACTTCTTCTCTGGAATTTTTTTGGACAGCATTTTAGATGTTAATTTTTCTTTCAAGTATTTTTCAGATCCTGTACCTTAAAATGTTTCTGTGGAATGATGGCTGGTGGTTTTCTGTTTGTTTATTCGTTTGTTTAATTTTCTCCAATTATTTACATAGGTGAACATAGGTTCTAATATATAGAAAAATACCTGCCTGCTCACTCAACTTTTATATTTGACTGTATAATATAATGAATTTAAATAAGTCCAAGTGGAAGTTTTGCTCTTCGAAATCATGGAACTTTGCTTTCTGAAGTTTTACTTTTAAACAAAGAATGATAGTAGAATGTGTATAATAGTATCATACAAACATGGCCTTTATAAATATTGTTTTTAACTTCTATCATATTATTTACATCTAACACATGTTTTTGACATTCCTATGAGAAATATTAAGAGTCGCATTATCTTCGGGCATTTTAGCTTTTAATTAGAAGTCGGTATGCAATGCGTATAATACTATAATCAAAACTACATGTACACGAGTAACGGTAACCTTCACTTTATTTAGAAGTTTGTTAAAATTACATAATTATAACTGATAGATGCACATATTAGCTACAATTAAAATTATAAACACATGCCCAAGTTATGACATTTGTATATTTATAATCGCGACTCAAATGGCCAATTGCTGTTCGGTTCACTTGGTATTCAAATTATTATAATACAATGCTACACCCAACAGCCCTCTGATTATGTTACAACAATTTCTGGTTACTGAGGGCCCAAAATTCAATTCAAGCAGACAGTGACCTATTCCCGCCCACTATTGAAACTTCGGAAGCTCAGCGACCAACGAAATCTATTTCATTACCGCGGGGTGTAATTATCACGAAATTACGAAACAATTTAGATAATGGCCAAAAATTCATCCATTTCGAGTGATTGTAGTGATTTCGGCCGAATATTGTCGCTATTTATCGGCTTTGCACTATCATAGTTAACCCATTTTGTGTTCCAGCACGACTTTCCCTCTCCCTTGCAATTGTGTCGGTCAAATGACTTGCAGACTGATGATATCCAGCTTGCGTTTAATATTTAATAATTTCACCAAAACCATCTATCAATCTTGTGCCTCTTCTTCTTCTTCCACTGTTTAGCCGTTGTCTGCTGTATGTTCAAAATGGCTAGAGAAATAATTAACGAAGTGCCATGATATCCCTTCTGGAGCGAGGAATATCTTCCTGGGTCTCCCGCATGTCCACATCCATGCCGAACGCGCCTTGATTAATTATTGTTCTCATTAGGAGAAGTGATTAAAGGAATGATTTGGCGATGTCTATGGAATGCCTTGACATTTGATTACATTTTGAATTTGATTGCCTTTTTTTATCACTCTCCTCACTATTGGTATTAAAGGACAATTCATTTTGTGGTCCATATTCCATACCTTATTCTTTTAGTTTAAGAGGAGATTAACGATCAGAAGAATCACGAAAAGGGTATTATACCACAAATCGTTCAGAATACCACATTTTAATGTTTTAACTTTTAAAAAGCCCGTAAATCCTATTTTACTTCCACAAAACAATTTGCTGAAATAAAAACATTAAGCTACACGGATTTTATGGGAATTTTCCAAAGTTTTTAATCCCAATACAAAAATCAGGTAGGTACTCGGGGAATTAACTTCTGTTATTTTGTTATTTTATTTTGTACATATAGATATACTATGTAGTTCCCAGAGCAGTTTTTAAAAAGAATGCCCAACATCTGAATTTATACCAAATTGTAGAAAACTACCATCCAATATACGAATAAAACGTTAATCAAGGACATTCAAGCTTATATTATTAATTAATCAAGCTTAAATTATTAATTAACAGTCATGGAAATTGGGTGCAGAAAAATGTAACTAAGTTCTCTCATAATTTGTTTGTAATTTAATAATTTTAGTCTATTTTTCATATAAATATTACATGTCCATTTTAGTATAAAATAAACATCTTTAAAAAAAAATAAAGATAATGATTCCGAAACCATAGAATTTAATTTTATAAAATTTGTCTATATCCTATTAGTATTAATCTCGATTTCCTCCAAAACGTATTAGGTATATTAATTTTATTCTAATGGATACAACTGATAATAAGATTGTCGGTCGTAAATACATATTCACATAAGTTTGAAAAGATTTTGAACAATTTCATAAGTACGAACTTTAAATTTACTTCAATGCAATTTTCGTTATTAAGTATTTTCGTGATATATCAGGTAAAAGGTTCTAACCGCTTGAGTTATGAAATGCAAATAAATTGGTTTATAAAGATTTCCGAGGCGGATAGAGAAGATTACCGGGAGACTGGAGTTATAAATAGTTCTGAAGAGCAATATTTCCTCTTTTGCCGTGTAAAATTCCAAAGGTTCTGAAGTTATATTTGTATATAGTTTTATATTTATATCTAACTTTCATAGCTGCTTCGTACTTTCAGGGCAAATATGCATTTATCCATCTCCAAACAGCTGCAATTGGTTATGCGAAACTTGCTAAAAACTTTAGTAGTTGTGTCGGTGTGGGCACTTTCCGAACACTCTTTCTCGCTCTGTATTCAAAAATAAAACAAAAACAGGGAGCGTTCAGTTCAGAAACCCTCTTGTTGGCGTTGTTTTAAAAAATATATGGGAAAGATTTATCCAGCAGTAAACTCACGAGGATATAAGGCTCCACGGGCCGGTTCCTTGATCAATAGCACTTGAATATTTCATAATAAAACACCCCCTTGAGGGGCGTGGAACTGGGGTTGGGAAGGATTGCCGCACAGAAAAACGAGTCAAAGAACTCGGCCTCATGTGACACAGTGGCGTCCTGGCGCTCTGCGACAGGAGAGGCATTGCATTCGAAAGTTGCATAACAATGTTCTCGTTTTGGATCACGAGAGTCAGAAATGCGGCCCATACCTGACCCCAGCCCCAAACTCAACCCATTCGATACATATAGAAGAAAGGTTTTTGCAATTTTTATGTTGAATATTTCAAAAGCGGGTAGAAGGCGGCACTTTTTAAATTTTTAAAGTCGATTACTCTCGTATGAATAGGGGGCTCGTGCGCATTCAGTGAAATTTCATTTAGCCCCATAACGCGCCCGCTGGCCTGGTTTTTTATATATTTTTATGGTGTTTTTAGGTGAGGAGCACCAGGACCCCTGCCCTGCACCCAACCTAACCCCAGGCTAAGGTGCGGGCTCCACGATTGAGCCAACCCGGCCAAAGCAGCCCGGACCCCGTCAGGAATTGGAACGTAAACGTGAACAGGCGATATTTTTGTACAAAAGCCTCGACATATTTTATCTGTGCCTTACTGACGTCCTTGATTGTGGCTGGGATCGTTTTAAAACCTTTTAACGAACATCTCAGAGGAGTTCTTTGTCGAGGTTTTAACTCTTTACACCGATTCCCGGCGCTTCGTGTTCCTGGCGATGCGATAAACCCCCAAGTACCCAAGTTAGGGTGCACGTCGTCGACTATCTCGACGCGATGTTTGTTCGCTGGCTTGCGAGAATGAAATTAAGTTGCTTTCAGGTGCGCCTCCTGTGTGATGGGGCCCCTTTTCTTCCTCCCAGGGCCTCCCTATTAAAGCTCCATCTCAATTTGTACGTGCGTTCCTTTTTCATTAAGTAAATTATGTGGGGCCGCGTGCTGCTTGCTCCACTTTTCTAAAGCCAGCCGGGGGATTCTATGTTTCAAGGCGAGTTAGATATAATAGCTGCCGGTGGAGGAAAAAAATTGTGTCTAAGGAATGAATTTATCACACCTGCACGGATGGGACGCACCTTTTCACTCATATCGCTCCCATAAAATTCGCTCTGTAGAAGTGGCGCTTTGTGCGTGGCACATATTAAAATGCATTTGAGTGGAAAAAGACCTTTCTCTGCATCCATGGGTGCCTTTCACGCTCCTGAGCCTTTTTTAAATTTTTTCTTTTACTATTGCTTTTTCGTGTCTTGTTGCCAGTAGTGTGTGGGTAACGAATTGGGGCCTGATCCTTTGGGAATCATCGATTAATCTCGTCATCTATTCATCGTACATCAAATTGAGCACAGTCGGGCAGGGACACAACCGCGATTCAAAATATTGCTGCCAAGTTTAAGTACAAAAACCTAGTTTTACAATTTATACTATATTTAAAATTAAATGAACCAGAAATAAAATATACCTGAATGAAAATCAAGACTTAAATTTAAACTAACTAAAAGAATATATGCTGACAATTAGTGAAACATTAAATTTGTAGAACAAAGAAGGAAAAGAAAAAATACTACAATAAAATTACTATAAAATTAAGGTACCTTACAATTTATGATTGATCGAACCGTAACCATAAGTCTCTTATTGTAAATATATAATGTTTTTATATTATCTTTGAAATATAATCTCATGGACAAAAAATATACTAATGTGAAATTATTTATTAATTACTTTTTCTTGCAAGAATTGTACTTAACTAATTTCACAAAATATAGAAATTTACTCAAAATTCTACAAATGGTGCTTTTTTCCACTCAAAAGGAAATATTAAAAATAGTGTTACTGGGGGATTTCAAAAATATTAAAACAAAGTTTGCTATCACTTTGATTTTCAATTGTTTAAAGTTACAAAATCGCAATTCATTTCGTGGCGTAGCTGAAAAAGGAAGTTGTTCTTGACAAAAGACACAGAACGTGCAATTGAAAGTATTAAAATAATAAGTGTAATATAAAGTACTAAAAAAAAATGTCGGAGGGTTCCAACTCGAAGATTCAAAAGGTTGAAATCCGTGGGGAGATTAAGAAGAAAGGTGGACTTTCTTACGAAATAATTTTAGCTGGGCCGGCCACCAATACATCAAGAACAATCCATCCAATAGCACCTACCAAACGAATTGCTAGCATACAAATACCCCAAAACCAGAAATCTATTGAAGAAAGGCGACTTTCATAAGAAGCAAAAAGGACGACTGCGTTTTCTACTAAAATAAAATGAAAATAAATGTTCCAAAGGACACAAAGTCGACAACGTTTTCCTCCATAAAAATAAAATGTAAATTTATTTTAAAATAACGCAAGCAAAAACACGACTACAAACAGGCTTGTCGACAAGAAAATTTCAAATTGAATGTTTTGGCATCTTTAAATAAAATATCTGTATTGTTTCAATTTCGTTAATAAATGTTTTAAAAGATTTTTCTTATCACTGAAGTGGAGAATTTAATTTTGAGGTTAATAATTACTAAATGGTTATTTGAAAATTAATTTGGCGATAAAAATGTTCTGTAACCAAATACTAGGACTTGCAATATGTATACATTTGTTGAATAACTGCTGAGATCATTCTCCTCCCATACTAATCAAGGAAAGGCCCGGTATTATTTATAAAAGTAACAATTTGTGCGTGACCCATATTACAATTTATTTGAGTAGAAAAAATACTCTTCTCTGAATATATCTTTTAAGATTCCAAACATTTTTTCAATTTTATCCTCTTTTACATTTTCCTTTCAGCATTTTGTTGCAAAATATGGGCAACAAATTGGGACCTAGCCCGTTGGGGATTTTCGATTAACCGTGTCATCCATCAAATGGAGCACAGTGGAGCAGGGACCCGACCGCGATACGAAATATTGCTGCCAAGTGCATTACTCCAGCGAAACAAGGGTACCTGCGCTTCCACCCTTCACAAGTAGAAATGCGGGAGATGATAGTAGAAAAAACATAAAAAATAGGCCAAAAAATAGTAGGATGAGTTTCACCTGCAGCCGTAACCACAGATAAAAGTAATTACCTGTCAGGGGAGGTGTACACACATCTTGACATAGAGTCCCGTTGCAACTGTGTAATCCCCTCTCCTCTCTTACTACTCCTTGACATGCAAGTACTCAACCCCAACCGGGAGGGGGCTAATACTTTTTCCTCTTAGTAGACATTAGCACATCGTTCAGGGACATCCAGGAGCAAGGTATCGTTGGATTAAATTTAGGTCAGGCCAGATATTTTCATCTGGTTAAACCATCGTCGTAAAAGTTAATCAAAAGTTCGTGTTGATTGTGTGTACCTGAGGGGAAGATGGTAGTGGGGGTGGTTGTGGTGGCAAGGGTGTTACAACATCAGCGTCAGAGCGGCACAGGTGTCCTTGCCAACTTTTCTGGCTGCTACTGGGGTTGTACACACCTCTCTTCCCTATCCCCCTTCTCCTCCCACACAGAAGTCCCCTTCCCATACCCTTCCTCCAACCTTCATCGGATGGATGGTATACTTGAGAAGAAGAGCATATATCACCATACCCGGTTTTGTGGCGGGAATGGTCTCACCGTGCAAGGGCAGGTATGTACCTACAACATTTCACCCCCCAGTGAAGTAAAGTGTCTTTACACCAAGATGCTCCGGGACCCCAACCCATCCTCAAAAAGGGGTTTTCATGTCTTGGCCTCCACTATAATATGGAAATATCCTTTTTATGCATGCATCACCCTGTTCTCTGTCTATTGGGGGTTTAGGGCGAGGAGAGAGGACCTCTAGTGCGTAATTACCTGCGACGACGTTAATAATTAAACAGGCGCCAGGTCTCATATCAAATTTACAACTAATTTGAGGCGCCAGCTCCACTCGTCGACCTAATAAAACCAAAAATCAGGCTATTCATCATAAAGAGGCTTCCACATTAGATGCTGCGTTAGTTTGATTACTAAAGACGGTACAAAGGTATCGAGGGAGCTTCAACTGTATATCATCTCAAAAACTTTGTCAACTCGTGTCTCATGGTACCAGACCGAACACCCTGTATATATAGGGATCATTTTCATACAGTATAGGCACCTTTCGGTCTCTATGACTTCATGGCGTCTTTTATTACTTGTTACTCATTACCGGGGGCGGCTAAATGTGATATTCTGGTTAATTCTGGCCACATAAATTCGTCGACGAGATTTTCTCCCCGTATTATTCGAACAGTTTTACAGTGATAAAATTTTATAGGAGCATCATTTTTACATGTAAATTACCCAAACGGTGCCGTTAAAGGACGACAAAGTTTAGATTATGGCTTATCTCGCAATCAAAATTTTAGGGTTATTGCTGAATATAAATATTTATTAGTTCCGGTGAGGACTGGAACGTCAATAGAAGGTCCAGAGTTGATAAACGGACTAGAATGTGACTAGCCGGATTCACGACTAAACAGACTATCGCCTTTAAATTTAGATTACCTTGGGAAGGTCGTAATGTAAACGTATTCTTCGTTAATTAATATTACAAAGTTAATTCATTAATTCAAATTACACACACACACATATCCATTCAAACTCAAAAATTATGAATTTATAATATGATATTTATATTTCTTGGTATTTATTGAAATCTAAATGTGTATAATATTTAAAATACAAAGAAAACGGTTAAATTTGGACATGCGTTTTTTTTTCATAAAAGTCATTTTGAAAAATTAGCTTTTTTGTAATTAGTGGCTCTTTGTGTTATAGTTGGTTTAGTAAAAAAATATATGTATTTACAATGACAGAATAACTGCCTAGAAACTTTTACCCAAAACGAAAAATTCTTTGAATATTTATTTTAGAAGTAATTCTCCACTGCTTTTAGAAAAAATAATGAGACCAGTATAGGCACCCTATATTCGTAACCCCGTCTATAAGCCAGCAAAAAGATACAGTGTTATAGAAATAGACCTCCCAAAGTTATACTATACCTATATATGTACATACAAAGTTTCACATGTAGATTTGTACCAGAAAAGCACAAATCTCGGACAGTCAAGTTAAAATGGAAATTCGTGTAATATCCTGGAAGCAATCCGGAAAGGGAATTTCATATGAACGAGCAGTAAGTAGAACTGCGGAGACTATAAAGGGAAAGTGACACAAATGTTCTGGAATATCCTTTTTCTATCCTAATATTCACTGTGCCTTTTATGTGAACCGAGTGGGCTAGAGAAAATTATTAAATATGCAGTTCTTGGCCCTACGACTGTCTCCAGCGGTTGTTCGGTTGCTGGCTGTGTAATTTTCATGATGATTTATTCAACAAAAGGGAGGGCCCGTATGCATGGGAATTCGTTAAAATGATGTATCACGTGTTGTAATGAAAAAATTAATTTGTTTGTATGCTTACTTTGCATGTTCAACAAAATCTATCGCAAGCCATAGTCAATTCATAGTTAAAATAGCCATGAAGTGGGCTTTGGTTGCTACTTTAGAGTAAATGTCCTTAAATTATACTTCTCTTTGAATTTATTACAAGTAAATTAATTGACAACAAATTGTTAAAATTCTAAATACAAGAATTTTGATTTATTTTGAATTTAAATTTATGATGTATAGTTTTTGAGGAGTAATTAAAAACGTTTAATGTTAACGAAATCAATTGCTACTTGCAAAAGTGTTAATAAGAAGTATTTGAAGGCCAAGACACTAGAAGCACCGCAAATTCTGCCTTTACTGATCATAACGTTTTTGAAATCGATTGCAGACCATTGTAAAATCGATAATATGGTGTTTAGCAGTTTTTCATAATTTAGACAACATAACATTATTAGATTTATATATGTAATGTATCTGTACGTCGGCGATCATATTTAAAAATTATTGATCTTATAATCTTATGTTTTGAACAAATATTCTAAGGTAATTTTGAATGTATAATAATTAATAATTATTAAGTCAAGTAGATATTACTTTATTAAAGAAGGGGTAATTTAAAAATGTAAAAAAGCAGATTCAGATGAAATGTCACTTGTGGGATTTTTAGAAGTTATAAATTAGCTATTAATATTTAGAACTCTAAAAGGCAAACAACAAAGAGGATCGGCGCTGGTAAATTATGAATCAAATTTTCAAAATATGGAATCTAAAAATAACTTAGATAAATGTTTCCAAAAATGTAATACCTACATATTGCAAATTAAATATAATCGGAGCAACGTTTAGTTCAGGAAAGATGAGATTTATGAAATTGTTCAAAATGTTATTTTGTCGTCGTCAGATTGAGATGATATTGCGAGTGCATGCAAACGTTTCGTTACCACGATATTTACTCTTTAAGGCTCTCTACAGTTTGAAGAATTCATTACCTACTCTATTCCAGGAGTTTCCTCAGCCTCGACGCCTCGAACCGCAACTGCGCTCGTACCGCCGGCTGAGGTCTTCCGGGGTAATTTGGAACACTACTAGTTACTAGTTAGCTCACTATGTCGGAGCTGTTTACACTCCCTGAAGGAGTCCCGCTGCAGGTTGGAAAACTTGTATCGCTCCCGGAAAACTTAAAAGTTTCTTCGTCTTCAAGAAGGGAATAAATACGCGCCTAAACCATCCCATATCCCCAAAAGTGGTTGCAGTTAAAAGTTTTCTGTAAATTGCACAGGTGTGCTGTATTGCCCTGAGAATGGGTATGAGTTCATTATATCCACTAAAAAAGGGTATTATATCGCACTTTATCCAGAGTTTATTTGCCCAAAGGATTCTTCCTTGATGCAGAAGGAGCTCCTTCTTCCTGTAGTGGATGCACAATACAATTTTCTCAGAAAATTAAAGGCATCGTGACATATTCAAGTGTGGACTGGGCTTTAAATTTAATTAGTGCTTAAAACTCAGCGCGTTTCGAGACCGTAAATCCTCATGAATAATAAAACATCCTAAAGCAGCTGGTGTCTCTTTTGATCATAAATTAAAGGAAATTACCGGCAAATTAACCCGCATATTGCAGCATATTACCTGAAGATATGCCTCACGCCATGCAGTGATAACTCAGATTACCACTGCTCGACTGAACGGAGTTTCTTTCATCCTTAAGGATAAGTTAAGATAGTACCTATTTGACACCGTTCCTTTGGGGGTGTGCACCCTTTGCTTTACTTCATGTCCTAGCCGCACATCGAAGCGGCGGCGTGGCGCTCGTCGACACTAACGCCGATGACGTCGTCGTCCTCGTTGTCGTCATCGCCATGGAATTCTGGCCCTATATTACTATTTTCTGTAGCCAAGGGCTAGAGCGGGGCGGGGGTAAGCGAGGGATTTGGTCGATGATTTGGTTTCATCGTTAGAAGAACAACAGCACAAGGACACATCCCTGAGCGCACCCGTATTCATTAAGCTTCCCCGCCACGTATAATCTATCTTAAGATACAAGAGTTTGGGTCTGATTAAAATTCATATCGCATTAGGATAATAAATCATCCACGAGCCATTCTATCGTGTTAAATCAGCTGTGGATGAGCACGGCTGGGATCCAGGGCGGGTTCTGGAACCTGCTCGGGTATGGGACCGGACCCGCCAAAGGTGGTTGACTTTTCTTCCTGTGCTGGCGTCAGCATTTTCTAGACTCTCTTTACCATCAGAATTGAAAGGATGATGGAGGGCGGGCGACGCGGGTGCGCCTTATTAACTTAAAAATCTTGCGGATATACCCTCATATGTGTGGGAGTGTGACTCCTTCCCGCCCTAATTTAATCATCCGCAATTTGACTTATCAACTTTACTATTATTAGGCGAAACGGAGCAGACGTGAATTTTGCGGAACCCCTGGCAGGTGTCGGATGCTCAACTCAGGAAGGGCAAATGAAGCAATTTAGGTGGATAAATGCTTTCCACTTTCGGGACATAATTCATCCTTTGAATTGCCCTAATTCTCGTCTTTTACTTCACTTATCTCTCTTATCTTTTACAGATGCTGTACTCCTGTAGCTCTTGATGTTGATAAACAAGTTGTATGCATCTCTTTTTGGCACTTGTCTCTCTAAAGTATATTTTTTAAGAAGGCTTAAACAATTAATTAATATTAATTTACGCTAAGGACTATTATTTAATTTTATCATATTCGTAGAATTAAGGAGCTTTTCTTGCTATTATTCTAACATTCTTTAAAATATCCAAATGAATCATTTTGTATACCATATTTTTATTAAAAAAATAATTGAAATTTGTTTTCCAAATATATACATATAAAAAAATAAATTTTTATATTTTATATTGTCCGGAGGAAGAAAACCAATCCAAAAACTGTATGCCTCGAGTAAGTAATCAGATGCGTCTATATCAGTTTCAACACAGGTGTCTTTGTAATCAGTGAATTTAATTTAAAAGGATTTAACGTTTTGCTCAACTTTGCTAAACTATATTAACAAGAAATGTAATATCGTTTTTTGCAATTATTAACAAGTAATTCATTTGCCATATCTCATTCTGTTCAATCCCACTATACCCATCATTTTACCGAGCACTCGCTATGAAACATTGTCTTTTAGCCTATCTAATATCGGTCTTAAAATTTTTAATCAAATTCTCTGTCGTGTCGTAATTTGCCACAGAACACCGCTCGATGGCGTTAAAAACATTCCGTTCGTGTAATTCAGCAATCAATCAACCCATACATTGCTGAGGTATCGTCATCACGGTTTAAGGTGGATCAACCCCTCATCTATCGGGTTCTCTTCGCCTATATCTCCGGGACTGAGGGCCCGTCCGCACGGGGTAGAGCAGATCCCCTAAATTCCCTATCGCTTGCCTTATCGATATTTTTGTGAAAGACCTGCGGAGTGTTCGTGCAGTCCATAAAGTGCTGAGTAATAATTTTTGTTGAAATTTTTCAGCAACAAATTGATATTTATATCAAAGTTATATCGCCCCATTAATCCCGAGACAGACACCCAGCCGTCCTCGGCCACCCTGAACGACACGATAGGATGACGTCGGGGGGATTATGGGGATTTGACTGTTTTCACAAAGTCAACTTGTGTGCGCGAGGGTGTGGATGGAGTGACGGTGGTTGGGCCAAATAAGTGCCTTTACTTCCCAGGGCCAAAACCCGGACCTGTAGGGCACGAAATTTTTCTTATACCTATATATTTTTCCCTTCCTTATTCCTCAGTTATTTTTTATTGCGTCGAATTATTATATGAGGAGGGAATGAAAGCTTCAAAATTTTATAACATTCTCTAACCCATCCCCGCAAGAGTCTTCACCGTCACAGTCGTCCTCCTTCCGAGGAGTTCGAAAATGAAATTTATTGGTTTCTTGATAAAAGATGACTTCCAAAGCCTGCGGGGGTCGGAGGATGTCGAGGAGCCCTCGAAATGACTACTATGAGGGCACAATTACATGTACGAGTGCCGCCGGAAAAATTTACGGGAGCAAGATGAATTAGGTAGAAAGATTGTTATATGCGCTGCGATACCAATTTTCCATCGAGAAGAAAAATGTTATCAAGTTACGATAAGAAATGACAAAAAATTTCACGAATGTCACACTCATTGGGCTCAATCCCTTCCTATTTTTCGCTCTACCACGCGCTGTAAAAATGGGACGGGGGTGGTTGGAAAAGAAAAGAAAAATTTTTATGATTTACTTCTTCCGGCGGTCGAGTTAGTTACCCTGAAACGAAACTTATTCCGGTTGAATAATTCGGTGGAGTTTCCTTAGTGTTTAGACTAGAAATTAGCACCGTGCCAACTTTGCTCTGTGCATTCTTCAGACATATTCCAAGGGGCTAAAACACGAAGGTGTTTGTGTATATGTATAATTCGGTGGAAAAACTTTTGTAATTTCCTCCCTTGAATTCCATTGCTAACCAGAGCAGAATAAATTTTGAAAAGTTTTTGTGGGAGAGAAAGTTTTGTTGTGTTGTTGTTCTTTATATCCTCCGAAGACGACTGAATTAAATTTTTGGAAAAGTTTCACCGAAAGGAAAGCTCACAGAAATGGAATGGTTTCCTTTTCTACAAATCAAAATTAATTCATAGTTTACTTCCCCCCCGGAGTGTATATTTTAAACGATATACTTGCCCTGGCTCAGAGATGAAAAGCCCTTAACAACAATAGCCCGAACATTGAGACTTGAAAAACTCCATGTTTTTCTAGTTCTTAACGACATAATTTATAAATATGTAATAAAACGCGTTTACTTTTTAAGATCGGATTATGATGATAAGAAGTGTGATACTTCAAATTTAAAATTTAAATTTATGAGTTATTTATTTTGAAAATGCGGCAAGTTAAGGTACTTTTCTCAAAAACACGTAAATCAAATTATTACAATATTTTAACTGGAGCCTCAATAAAAATTCTGCCTTACTAAGCCTAATGATTCACATAAAAGCTGTTGTTGACTAAATATAACTAAATGGTAATAGTCGAATAGTCTCAATTCATTAGAGTCTGTACTCATTGGGGTTTTAAAACAAAGTAGAATAACTGCACCATTTTTTATTTAACCTATATCTATTGTATAATGGAATAGCATTCATAAAATCCTAGGCATGTTTGCAAAAAATAATATTTATCACATTAAATAATAAATAAAAATCTCTGTGAATAAAATTGAAAAGCGCAGGAACATCCTCTCTTTCTCCACAACCTCGTGAAAGCATGCATTGCACATCCTCTGCGTTCTGCCAACACATGTAAAATTAATGCAAAAATATTAAGAGCCTGCCATAAATCATAAATTTCTGTTATTGAATTTTTAATCCCAAAATTTTATCGTATCCAGCGTTCTGCCGCAAAAACAAACTGAAACCTGGCAAACCTTTCCATCGAAATGAGATAAAAAAAGGGGTTGAATGCTCATTTTGTTCACGCCTGTTGACACCGCTTTCAAAGAGCAACCCTTCCCTAAATGATTTCGGGGGTTGCATAACGTAAGACAGAGAAAAACAAAACACCGAAGGAATTAACGCGGTTGGAAAGTGCCAATGCAATGCGATAACGATTTTTCATTTCGAGTGCACATACACTGATTGGGTGGTAGCAATGGTGGAGGGAGCGATTCCTGTTTGGAGGAAAATTGTAATTCCGCCTGTGTGGGCGGCGGATGTGTCCTGATGAAAATGTACATCCCTTGGAATTCGTAACTCGCAATGACAAAACCAAATAGGATATGGTTCAGGACGATTTTATTTTTAAGCGTGTTTGTTTTTAAGCGCATTGATCAACTTTTTGATTTGCGATTTATGTTTTGTTCCCACCAAGGTTTGGAAAATGTTGTCAATTAACTAGGGTTTTGGAGTCTTTTACAGCCAATTGTAAACTTCATCACTGATTTATCAATCAGTAAGTAACACATTTGAAGCAGATTGAGTTTGTATAATCAAGACGCATTATAATTAAAAAGCATTATGATTAAAACGCACTATGTTAAAAAATCATTATTGAAATAAAAGTTAACAACGCTTAAACTCGATTACAATCTAGCATTTTGCTACTTTTCTAAATAAATAAATATCTTTACAATAATTTATAAATGTGCCAAATAAAAAGAAAAACTATCTTAAACAATAATAAAGAACTTTTCCAAAATACATATATGTAACATATGTATGTATATCTAAGATTGTTCTTAATGAAAATTGTTGTTCACTTTTTACGAAAGCCTAAAGCATTTGAAGAAACGTCTAAAGTTTACAAAAATTTAATTTAATTAGCAGTATTTTATTTGTTTAAGAACACTTCCAAATGGTTTTTTATTTAATATGTCTATTATGAAATAATTTTATAAAAGTTTTTCGTAGATAAATCAACAAACAATTGAAACTTTTAGTTATTGTACTTGAAAGCATTTTAGATTTTTGAATTAGTGGCGTTTAATTTGTATGTGCCTACACTTGAATTAATAGAACTAATTACTGCAGTTGTTGATTTAGTTACTTTTGGAGTGTGAGTCCTATAAGTTGTAATTGCTGTCGCCTCAGCCAAGAAATTACATAGAAATTGTCGAAACTTTCCGTGTGTTTAAGAGTTTGAGTACTTTCATCCAATTAATTCTAGAAGATTACCATCTTTTTCTTGAACAAATCTTCTATGGTCTGTCCCATTTCTACCAATAGCCAGTAAACTAGGATCCTCCGCAGCAACTAAATTACCATACATTGCCTTAGCCAGCCTCTTAAAATTCGCTGATTCTACTGTTGTAGTGCCGCCCAGAAGTCATGCTGGACGACTCCTTCCAGGAGCCAGAAAGGAGGAACCATCCCCCGACTGAACCCATCGCAACCCTACCAAAACTTGCCACAGAATTGGGAGACAGAGTTCTTCATTAAGTCCAGCTGTGTCCGCAATTGCATCTGATAACGAACGAAGAAAGTACATGAGGACCGGGCATTAAGTGTGACTTAAGCATGTCGTCAACAGTTATTAGCAATTCCAGCAGTACATTGGTAAGTTCCTGTTCGGAATTAACTTTTAAGAGTCGCCTATGACATGGAACAATGGGGCGCCGCCATCGTGGCAACAACAAGGGACAATGGCATAGGCACTTCTCGAAAGGATCTCACGAATGTCTTCTCAGTCATTTCGTAGATTTCGCATGGAGGGCGCCCCCACAACCCCAATAAATGAAAAGGGAAAACTCTGGATTGGTATTTAGAGTCCCGGCTTACCCCCGAACCCGCCGCTTCCATATTTATCACGTCGCTTTACATACATTTCGGGAAGACATACATTCGATTCCATAGGTCACCACCGCATCAGAGCATGAAATTTATGTTTAGTTTTGCTAGCGAGGCACAACTGACAGTCAGCACAAAATTAACGAATATTGGCCGGGGATGATGCTGCTGCTGCTGTGCCGGATCCTGGAGCCCGTCGGAGCCGCTGTCGTTGTTCCGGGAGGCTCCTCCTCGGTTGATGACTTAGCTCGGGCACCTCGTCCCGCCAGCATCAAAAAAAGAATCGGTCCTTTCTCGCCGCCATTCTAGCCGATTATTTTTTTTTCGGAACGGATATAATTTTCGTTTTTGTCCGGTTCGTGCCGGGTGAAACGTGTGCGACTTGTAGTGACTTCCTCCTTTTATCACCTCATGGCGGGAAAGGTCAGATAATCGATGAATCAAATGGGGCTCGGACTCCCTTATCTGCGGATCGGCCTCGTCGTCATCGTGCTCCTTGAACAGGATGAGCTCGAAGAACACCCACCGAATTTTTGGGTAGATGGGGCTCTGAGCTGTCGAAGAGGACCAGGTCAATCCTTTGATGAGGTAAATAATGTGGGTAAACATCGGGCAACTTTTACTGGATAATGTTTGTTCAGGATCGTTTTCTTATCGCTGGATAAATTAGATCAACATGATAATAGCTGGAGGTACACTTTCGGTAGTTCGGCGGATTCTGGAAACGTTCCCACAAATAAACTTATCTCAAGAAGTACTTCATAGAGTGCCTCCACATTATCTATGATCTTGATTAAATTATACCAAGGTAAATTTATCCTAATGTACAGCGACAAAGTTTTTACGTAAACTAGATCTACGGGAAAGTATATTTCATATTTAAAATTTTCCAAATGTTTAGAATAAATTAAATATTTCAAATGGCTCTTCAGGTTTACTTGAAGTAAGAGACGGATTTTTTAATTCTTGAACGAAACTATTAATTCTTTTATGTTGAAAAGATCTCACAGGTATTATTATAACATTAAGTTAAATATCTTGATTGCACCATATTTCAAATCAATAAAACTGGCCCCGCTAAGGGTTTCTTAGTACTTACTTTCCTTTTCTCTGTGTTCATCTAAAAATCGAATAAAATATACTGCCCCAGAAAAGAAAATTAATTAATTTGTTAGGAGATATTATATGAAATGTCTCACTATATTAAAAATACGAATTTTCTTGAAGAAGTCCAATTTCCTAAAATCCTTTTTATATTACAATCATACATTCACATTGACGATAACTTTTTCAATATCCTAAAATTTTACTACAGTTACCCTGGAACGAAATTTCTCGATTTAATCCCACACTAAACTTAATTGACATTAGTCGATAACAGAAAAGAAGCGAAAAAGATACTTCGTCGCAGAAAGGCTGAATCTCCTCTTCACCGCAGAAAATGTGCTAATTTTGCGCATGAATAAGGAATCAGGGCCATTTTAGAGGCCATCAACAAAAGTTTACCACGTGCAGTAACACTTTAGTCCCTAAAGTCAACAGGAAGTAGCAGAAGTAGCGGTTACAGTCTACACTATACTTAGGTATAGTATGGTATGAGTTTCGCCGTCATCGCGCCGAAAGTATAGTCGTCTTTTCTCAAACAACAATAACAAGATATTTTCCTTGAGCTTTGTCGAGGAAAGCTTTCGCTCCTTTTCAGCATCTCGCCGAAAAGTGCCCGATGAAGCCTTCAACAAGATTCTTAGGGAGGCATGAAAAGAGCAAAAAGGGATATTCCAGGGGCACTCCACACTTCGTCGCCCTTTCGTCTCATTAGGTTTATGCGTTCGTTGTGTATAAAACAAATTTTGTGCCCTGTTCAGATAACGCAAATAGACGTGCTCCGAAATAAAATCTCGGCATTAGAAGCCAGCCACCCAGAAGCCAGGAGGAGCATCAGTGGTCCTGATTTGATTCTCTGGAACTCTGGTGCCTCTGGTCTTGGTGGTGTGCTGGTGACACGATGACAGACATACAATAGAAAGAAAGGCGGTATATTTGGAGTATAACTCCCTACAAACACATACACCTCTTATGTAATCCGGTTCCCATCTTAAAAGAAAAGAAAAAAAATATATTGTTTTTTTGTTAAAAAAAAAAAAAATCTGGAATGGACATGGTGGCGTATTTTACTGGAAGAAGTCACGTTTCTGTACTGAGTTTGAGTTTAAACCTCGAGCCGACCTAGAGAAGTATGCTTGTATTGTTTTACCTTGATAGGTAAGGATAGGAGCATATTTTTCATTTTGTTTGCTCTTCATTTTCCCTACCCTACCATTTCAGGTCTTCGTCCCTTGTTATGCGGTTGTCTGCTTTTGTCAGAGAATTCACAACAATGACGGCAGTACTGGCATAGGAGCAGGAATTCATAAAAATATATAAATATAATATATATGTCTGCATATGTATGTATATTCGTTTATGTTTCCGATAAGTTTCACAGGAACCACACCCATTTGTCCATCTGGTCCGGAGAAAGCTCGCTATTTCTTAAAAGCCCGCGAAATATTCTTTACCCAGTATTTTTATTTTATTTATTGTTTTTTATTTTAAATATTATTTCATATTTTTGTTTTTAGATAAAAATCCCTGGTTCTTGTCTATCAAGCGAACTTACTCAGGATATACTCGTATACATATCTAAATAAATATGTATATGAATCTCTTAACTCCTAAAAACCTATCTACATCCTTCCATAGGGATCGTGAAGGGCCCAGTGCTTTTAAAATTTTCACACAATTTTTCACGTATTTAAGCTCCTTTTCTAAAAAGGACACATAATTGAATCTACTCCCGCCGCTTCACACTTTTCTACATATCTCTTCTACAAAACCGCCCCTTAGTCTCCACTCACTCCCTTTGCATGTGATAATTCGCTTTTTCGAAAGCTTAAAAATTTCATTACGAGAGCATCACCAAACACATCGCTGTGAATTTAAATTGGATCCGCCAGATCCTTTTTAGCATTTTGAGCTATAACAGACGCTGTAATGGTCTCGCTAAGTGAGCGCGAGGGCAGGAGAGGGGGATAAAAGGGAGAATTGGCCCCATCCCAACCCACCAATCATCGCCCCCTGCTGTAAATGGGAAATTTCGGGAATTATCCCATGAATCGAAATTCTTGCGACTAAGTGGAACAGCCAGCGGGTGGGACCCACCTGCCTTTCGGGAGCAAATGCATAGTAATTTTTTATATTATTTTTATTTTGTTGGTGGTGCATGAAAGGGCCCCACCTAAGTGTTACAGTTGCTATAATCAAGTAAATATCCGATAGAGTCCAAATTTCTGATCCCCAGCACTACACAATTCATCCCCTTTCCACCCCTTGTCGTCCCTTCCCGAAAATTTAAACAATTCGATAGCGTTGTGGTTTTACTGGGAGGGCGGAGGTTCTGCAAAATAAATTGAACGATGCGGAGCGCCCGGACTTTTGAGGCTCCGCCACCGTTCCGGAGAGAGGTCGAATATTATGCAGTACGTGCGCGTTGGGTGAATTAGGGTAATTTTACGGGTGGCGGCTGTAATTGTGCTGCGAAAATAAATTGCAAGCACTGAAGAGCGGACAGCAAAATGTGACAAAATTTCATTTTGTGCGGCTGCAACTGGCTAGCAATTGATTCCAGGTGGTATATAGCTTCCGGCGGTCCAGCCTCCGCTTAGCAATCGATACACCTGATTCAGGTACGCATTCAACGACTGTATCCACAGACACTGAAGGACTATTTCGGTAGGTGCGTTGGGGATAACGTTTATAATTGGGATGTTCCCTATTTTTATTCTGATAAATTCTAACCAGAAATCGGCAAAAATTCAATATTTCATTTTCAATTTTACAAATAATAAATAATTTATAATTACAATAATAAATTATAGTCGCAATCATCATTCTGAAATTTCTCATTCTCCTTATAACCGGTAATTGAGTAGGCAACCATTTGTGAATAATACCCATATCGATAATTTGTCCACCGAAATTTATATATAGGCAATTAAATTGCGTTAAACGAAAATATGAAAAGCCTCACTATTGCCTAATGCAGCCCCGATAAGGTCGGCCCAAATAAGACACACTTAAAAATGCGTCATTAAGGAATTCTTAATGCGAATTTTTACCAATAACTTAAGCTTGACTAAAGTAAGGCATCCTCAAACGTTTTCTTTACTTGAGTCTAAGGAGGAAAGCTGAACAAATGACATAATTTAATAATATAATAATATACAGTAATGTGAAAATTTTTAGGACCATTTCAATGTTTCGAGAACTTTTAATTTCTGTAGCATACTTTTTCTAGTTTTAACAGAGGAGAAAAATCGAGGCAGGGCTATAATAATCCTCAAAGTATCCTTTTCCATTGATTTCCTCTTCTCTATCCAACATAAAAAGGCATGCTTCGGAAAACTAAAAGTACCCGAAGAACTGGGGTGTTCCTGAAAGTTTTCATTATCCCCTAAATACATATAGATGTATTATATGTTATTATAATATAACAGATTCTTCCTTTCATTCAATAATTAAAGAATTAAATTTATTAAGAATATTGCTCTGCAATATTAATAATTTTAATGTACTTAAAAAATAAACAGGGCGCCACGGATAGCAAAACTTAGGCAATCCTGCAAAATATATTTTGTGTACAAATATTCGTTATTATATTATTAATTACTACAGTTGGCTCATCACCTTCTTCATACAAACGTAGTCTTGGTTTATTTTAATATTTAAATACGTAATACATATTATTGTAGAATACATATAAATTTATGATCTAAAATGAATGCTTTGATTTTATGAGGTCTTAACAACAGGGTATTGTTTCAAATTTCTTGCGGAGCAGTTCGCATGTTAGTTTTTGGAATACGCTGCGTTTGTATATATATATATATTTTTTTTTTGGTTTGGAAATGTTTTAGCGTTCAACTACATTTCACGCAAAAATAATTAATTTCAATTGTTTGTTTAATAAGTTGAAAGGCGTCTAGGCGATTAATATAGAAAACACACAAATTACATTGTTTAGTAAGGATCTTTAAAAAATAATTGGAAAACGCGGTATTTATGATTTCCAATGTTTAGATCCGGATCTATCTAAACCAAGTAACCAACAGGTAGGCGCTAGTGTGAATTCTTGAAAATTTAAAAATAGCTTATTCATACCAAATTTTCAGTGCTTATAATTTTGTTTTTTGTTTTGTTATCTACCAGGACAATTAGTCAGCAAACAGCAGAAAGATGTTTGCTTTCACGAATAAAAAAAAGTAAAAAACAACAAAATAACAAAATATAAGCACACACTCAAGTGCAAACATGGAGCCTTGAAGAGTTTTCTTTTGCCTCCTTAATGAGGCATTGTTTCCACTTTTCCCTTGAATAATTCCTCTTGGCTGTAGAAACAAAGAGTACTGAATTTCAAAATGAATTGCAACTTGTTAAGAGACAAAATAAACAGACACGGGGGAGCAGGAGGAGGTCGCGCGAGGAGCGAAGACTTAAGGTAGGGCTCCTTTAACTTTAGGGACCTGCGAGAGGAGCCATAGACGACTTCTTCAATTCATGTGCCTAGGCAATCTGTTTCGAACATCTGTCGTATAATATTTCTGGCCCTTGACTTACCCTCTGCTTAAATGCCTATAGTGCCTCTCGGTACAGGGTGTACAATTTTCTGTACAATTGTGTGTGCATTGCATACAACAGATGGTTTTGTACGACCCTGTTCCCAGTAATCGTGCTCCTTGCGGAATAAATTCAGAAATTGTGAAATATTTCAATGGATGCGATCATCGTCGCATGTTTCTCTTTGATGTGCTCCTATTCTGCCGCTTATGCTGCTAATGAATTTATAAAGGTCTGTGAAAATTTGATAAGCGCTTGGCTTTTGTTTGACTTTAGTTTTAAACTTTTGTCAATATTACGACGAGATTCGTCTCTACGAGGATGAATACCGACTCGTTTGGAGGAATGTACGAGGAAAAGACGACTATTCCCTATGCCTACCGGCTGATATTTGCCTTTTCAAAATATGTGCGTTGTAAAGATTTAGAAGTTCCCTAGAGGAATTTTCTTATGTAGATAAATTAATTCATATTTCAATATCAGTCATTTCCACTTTGGCGATTGTATAATCAATCTAGTTAAAATTATTTCGTTCAGAAGTTGTAGGATGTCTTATTGCTATGTCGTAGATAGGCTCGATCAAAATTATTTACAATTTGTTTTTCTAAAAATTTTGGAATATTTTTATTAAAATCTATTTACATAAAATTTAAAGGGTTTTTGAATCAAAAATAATTAACATGAGCAACGAACGCAAAGAACGCAGATTATACATATACTTATTTGAAATTTTTTCGTTTTGATTTAAATATAGAAGAAATAGTCGATGGTTATCAAAATAATTAAATGTAACGATTATTTATTTGACAATCTTTAATAAATAAGATCCTGATTACAAATTTCTCAAAGCTGATTTATTGAAATTGTTTTATTTGATTCTGAATTTTTTTCTGCTGAAAATGTTAATTCAGGAAAAAACATTCTGCTAATGACGAAATCCTAAACATCCGAACAAATTAATAATCATTCGGTCTGAATATTCATTCGCCGGTGTTGTATAACAAAATTTATTTTAATTTGTTCTTAAAATGAAATAATTTTTTCTTTTATTTCATTCATAGTTTAGAGGCTTCATAGACAACTTCCTGTCATACTTTAATCCTATAATTAATTCGCAGCTTTGAAGCACATATGTATGTATGTATATAGATAAGTACATAAAGTTTTATTCTAATCGTATTTGTATTTATCTTCAGACATATCGATTACTAATATAATAAATCAACAATTCTAAAAAACGTTACTTAATCTATTACATATCAGCAATAAAACGATAAAACCAGCTCGAAGGAAACTTTTCCTTTTATATAAAAGCATTTATGATTTTCAACTTGCCGCCGATTTGTCCTATATCCGGGCGCCAGTCAAGTTTATCTAGACGGACGCTAAGAGATGCCCTAGATGGAGTTAGCATAGGGCTGGACGACTTCCGCTAATAGCAAACGACGGAAAAAATCCACAAACGCACTTAACCTTGTTAGGATAGGAAAAACTTCCTTGCCGGGGGGATGAAAAACAATTTTTAATTGGAATCACGCGCACCGCAGTACTTTTATGTAATATTTGCTTGATGATGAATAGAATTAGCTGGCGCATTTTGATGCCGATGGGT
Source organism: Tolmerus cingulatus (assembly GCA_959613345.1). Lineage (NCBI taxonomy): Eukaryota > Metazoa > Arthropoda > Insecta > Diptera > Asilidae > Tolmerus > Tolmerus cingulatus. The sequence continues at coordinate 41,689,148 of OY390709.1, forward strand.
TTTCAACAACAGGAGCTTCTCCCATCCGCTTGAATCCCTCGTTCTCGCATCTATTTTTCCTTAAGATCAAACATTATTCTTCGAAAAGTTTTTTGCAAGAAATTACTGCGTTTCAGGAAATTTATTACAGTTCTTGTCCTTCCGCAGCTCTTACTCTTAAAAAACTTCTACAAGTCAAGCAATTAAAAAAATCGTTTTTTCCGCCCACGGGAAAAATTTCATGAACTGAAATTCTCGCGATTCGTGGCAGCAATGGGAAGCGACAGAAAATTTACTATTTAAACTTTGATTAAAATGAGATTAAGTTTTAAACAAGTTGAGGGGAATGGAAAGGAGTACTGCATTAAAAGCTAGCAGCCAAAATCTCAAGTTCCCCGGACTTATTTCGCGCCAAAATGTGAAGCCAAAGGAAGGTAGAAGGTGTGGCCGGTGGGTGGTTCACTTGTGGTTGGCTAGAACTGCGAAAAGTGCTCCTGGAAATTAAAATCCTCTCGTACTCCTTGTGGAGTGTGCTGCAATTACACTGCACATAAAAAAAAAAAAAAACAAATTGTTCATTTTATGCGTCTCCGGGAAACTCGTATACTTTATTGCACCCAGGAATAGGACTGTAAAAATTCCAAACCTTCCCACAGGAATGTGAAACTCTGCAAATTACTTTGACCACCACTCTGCGGTGCATTAAGCAAATTTTGTGTATTTCCTAAAAAGAGGAATTCAAAAAATTTTTCAGTAGTTAAAATTGTCAAAAACTACGCTTTTCTTTCTTTTTCTAGGTTTATTTGTCTTAAAGGCATCCTTTCATGGATATCCTGCTCCTAGGGAGCACTACTTTTACTTTTCTTTTGCAGCTTCGGTACGTCCCTAACTTTTCTCATGTTCTCCCATTTTCTGCAGATTTGGGAGCAGAGTCATTTAAAAGCGTTTCACTGTATGGTTTATCGTACGGATTACCCTGTAGAGCCATACTTCTTACCGTCCCTTCATTGTCGTGAATTTATGAAATTTTTTCGACCGAATCATCGCTGGGGCGATGGAGAGTTTGGGCAGTACTACCAAAGCGGAAGTTGTGAAAAAAATTCTATAGTAAAATTTTACGGATTTTTTTCCCAAGTTCTAAAAAGGCAATGGTCTTTCCGAAAGGAATATCATGTTCCAGTTGCAAATCCTTTTTATGTCTTGCATATTTTCCGGGATTTTGATTTATATGTACATACATACATATATAGTACACATACATATGTACTTCAAATTCCTTTTGCGAATTATTCGAATTGCTTGCAGAATAAAACATTCCTCTCTGGGAGTTAGGTATTGCATTGTTATTTCATTTCGGAAGGTATCAAATAGACATTGGTACGATTTTATCTACTTTGAAGAGTTGACTACTGTGCAAGGGCAAGTATACCATAGATAAATCCCTTTGATTACAGCCAAATGAATAGGCTATCCAAGAAATGTTTCAGGGTAATTTCAAATATTTCTAGGACATCTTATAATAATATTTATTATCCTTTTCTTGTGATCGTTCTAGCTTTTTTGTGAAAATTTAATACGTTTGCCAACGTGAAATTTATTACTCTACCTATATTAGACCGATTTTAAAGTAAAATACAACGAAAATGATTGTAGTTTCAGTGGTTGAAATTCAGCATTAATTTTGTTTTAATTACAAAATTGCTATGTTATTCTATTTCTTGAGACCTCCGACTACAAATAAAGTTTATGTTTACATTAATTGTTTTTTAATTTAATACTGCCATTTTCTGAATAATTTTTTAAAGGCTTTTTAACTGAAATTATTTAAGTAATAGCTAAAAAATTCGACTTAGTAACATATTGTTTTTCTTATGTCCAAAATATAATAATTGATTCAGATACAAAAAGGTAAAAATCCAAAATAACACCTTTTTTGAACCGATCGCTGATTACTAATGAAATAAAATAAAGGAAAGGGTGCTATTTCATTTTCTTTTATACATTATGAACGAATGAATAAATGAAGTTTGTAGAAATCGTATACAGAAAAAATGGGATAATTTAAATCAGAATTATTAATAATTTAAAAATGAAAGTACATTCTAGTAAAAGCGATTTTATGGCTTTGTGTTTTATATGGTAGGATTTGTTTATAAGTCTTATGACGAGAAATAGTTTTTGAATTTGGCTAAAACCTAAGATGTTTTACTTAAAACATGTGCATCCTCGAAAAGAGAAACTGATTCCAGAAAGGAACCACAAATTGCTATAGTAATTATTTGACCCATCGAGTTATCCACGTTTCATTACAAACCCACTTTGAGGTGAAGTGTCATTGGCATACACAAAATCCAGATTCGATCTACCCCAAAAAACAGTAAACTAATCAGGAAAGCTAAAGCTGTAACCTTCTTCCGGGCTTTCTGGGAGCCCCCAAAATAATTGCTAAAAGAGGAAATTCATTCCAGAGCCCCGAAGAGAAAGAGCCTGTTGTTTTGGTTTTGTGCCCTGATAGTCCAATGTTTTATCATCACAAACTAAAAAGGGCCTTTTCGACCCACTCGAACCCCGGGAGCGGTGGCCCTATAAACAAAGGAGGCTTTAGGAAATGAAAGTGGTCGAAAAAAGGACATCCTCCGTGGTCCGGTGGTTTTAATAGAGTTCGCATTCTATTTATAGCATTAAAATTAGTTAACCGAAATTGTGTGGTGGATGGGATGTACTTTGAATAGAAGTTTAGCCCGCATTATGCTAGAGAAAGAATCCGTAAGGGCTTTGAAGGGCACAATGAGGAGGAACCTCTCTAAGATGGAAAGTTTTAATGAAATGTTCCGACTTAAAACTACATATGAAGTCAAGAGGGTGGGGATCCCTTTTGCTCTCGGTTGGGTTCATTTTGGACCCTGGATGGATGCTAATTTCCAGGATGAGCAGAGTGGGCAATGCCAAGGATCTACAAATTGTCTAAATGTCTTGGGTAACAACAAAAATGCCAGCTCATTGTCGTCCTTGTCCAGAAGTGCCTCCTAAAGTGGCTTTAATGGGATAGGTAAACGGCTAAAAGGGCGTACCGTAGATTAAGTTGGGTCAGGGATTTTTCCCAGCATACATCTACACCTCTCTGTGGATATCATCCTCTATATAATGCACTTTTCTGCTATGTTTTATTCATTTGTCCTGTGAGTCTGTGCACCAGCACCAGGTTTTGGGAGAAAAAAAGCCGGTTAAAAATAGGTCGCTCGAGAATGTAACATAATAAGGGGCAGATTTATCTTTCCGTTTTTGATACCAACATACAGATTTCCGCCACACCCGTTGAGGTGTGTGAGGTGCACTGATATGTCATGCTCCTACAGGAGCACCGGAGCACATCTGTGAGAAAAAAATGTTTCTTCAAAAACCTTTCTGGTTGTTGAGATACAGAACACACACCCAGGGAATTTTGTGTTTCTTAGTCCCAAAAGGAAAGAATTTTTTCTTCTCCGGTCTTAACAAGAGTCGGGAACATCCAAGTTTAAGTGGATCCCTTTATTTCGTCATTTCACCATTTCACCCCCTTTTTCTCGTGGTCTTAGCGCAAAATTTTATTAAAATTTTACAAAAAGTATTTAAGGGACAAATGTAAAAGGGGTTGCAGTCATTATAGGACTCTTTTGCCAAAAAAAGTAAAGAAATATAGAAACGACGCCAGGCCTGTCCATTTCAGTCGATGCCATCGGGTGCGGCAAATAGAGGGAAAAGAAAAGTTTTTTTCCTTAGCATAGAGCGCAAAGGGAAATTTTATGCGGAAGTACGCCCTTCTGATTTCTTTGGAACACGAAAGAATATATAAAAAAAAAATATATATATATATAAATGGAAAAGCGGAATCGGGCCCTAAAGAAAGAAAGGAAGAAATTATTCCGCCTCATGGTGTCGCGTCGAATCGGAGTGGTACTGAGGATTGCTTGTTTTGTTATCTCCTCACCACGACCTCAATTTAAGGGAAGAATGCTTTCAATTACACTTGACTAATTCCCTTAACCTTGGACAAATTGGTTTGATTTCGACGGATGTCGCTGTAAGGGTGAATCCATTAGAATTTTCATTAGAGCAACTTTTCTTAAGAAAAAAAAGGAATGGGCTTTGAGACCCATAAAAGCTGAAGGGTTGGTTCCTTCGACTCAAAGAACAATTTTCAACCAGTTAAAGGGGATTACTTTTCGTTCGGGTAACAGAAGTTTTTTAATATTCACCCACTGAGTGATTTGCAATTTGCTCAATTTCATTTAATCCCTGGGAGAGAAAGGAGAATTTTTGTCACCCTAGTTAGTACCAATCTAGCGTATCCGCTTACCCCATGGGAAACCCTTTCTTGTAGCGAACGTTAAAATGCTTTCAAACAGACACCTTAAGGCGCACTCAACTGAATTTGTTTTAAGTAAGCAGCAACAATGTCCCGTTACGACACAGGGCGAGCTGCAAGCACTATAAAATAAAAAACCTCCCAACCCGTCGCAGAACCCTTCTGGATAGAATACAAATAGGGATTAATCGCTGGGAGCGAGGTAGCGCGGCTTGTGAGTGTGAAAAGTCGTCTCCCACGCGTCCCAAGGACCCTAGACAGGAACAATAGCCCAATGATGATTTTTTTTTATTCCTCCCCAAGCAATAATTTTCCCATAAAAAAAAAATGAACTCTTTATGAAAGTGGTGGGGTTCCGGGCGTGGGTGCGACGCGGTGTCGCTCCCGGAGATGGCACTTGAGCCGCCCACCTATCGCCATTTTACTCGTGCGGTGCACGTCGTTAGAAGGAAACTACTTTCAAATGAGGATGGAATTTTCTGAGGAAAAGGACCCCTTCGCGATGGTTGGTTTTTCGTTTAGGCACTGTAGCCCTGGTTGAAGGGCGTCTGGCGTTTGTTGTAAATAGACAGAGAGTATCATTTTAATTGCAACAGTTTAGACAAATAGACTTTTCCCATGGCATTTTCTTTCAAGTGTATGGCTATAAGACTACGAGGTAGTAATTCTAAATTATGCAATTACATGCAGAGTGTCTGCTCAGGATTGTCGTAGTAAAGTGTGTTGAATATGAACTAAACATTGTTTCCTCTTCTCAAGGAAATATAATCAGTTTCAGCAAATAGACGACCTATCACTCTAAATAATTTTTGACTCGATCCTAGTACAATACATTTTATATACCATTGAACCTAAATTACGTGGTTCTAGTAATAATTATGTTTCAATTTACTGGGAAATCAAGAAACCGAAATATGGATTTCTATCAATTTCTTTGGATATTCTAATGTGACTACAACAGTAATTGGAATTCATACTTTCAGCCAAGGGTTCTTGTGGGAATGGTTCCATGGTTCCGCTTTGTATTTAAAAATGCGTTTTTATTATTTTTAATGAAGAAAATCTTGAATTTATTGCCTCGTACGTATATATATGGCATTTTACACCATTTTAATAAAGATTACACAACATCATATATTTGCCATTTAATAATTCATACATAATGTATCATTTTAAATTACATTTAAACTTCCAGTTAAATTTTAAATGTTAGAACGGAAAGAAAATTGTATGGGTTTGTTAATTTTGTAGTACTGCTACATTATGTCAACATATAATGACGAAACTACAATTTTCATTTGTTAATTAGACAAATCGTCTTTGCGAAATGTCCTTATTTTAATTATTTTACGGTTACAATGAATGTCTCATCAACAAGAAGTCAGATTAAATATATGCGGTTAAATAAATAAGCATTCGATGAACGTCTTTAATGGGGAAACTTTGATGTGTTCTCTTTATAAAGAATATTAAATTTTCTAAGACATCAAATACAATTAAGTCAAAGTCCCTCCTGTGCTCACTGTATATTGCAGCACTTACTTAGTTTAATGAAGCTGAAACTTTTCAAGTAAAAGCCATAAACTAGAGTATACCACGTAGCCAAATAGTTTCAATAATTAATTAATTAGCCAAAGCACTTCAAGATGGCTTCTCTGAAATGAATCTAATTTACAATCTCCGAAGCACTTCACTCAGAATGTGGGTTATACGCCATATTTGGTATAAACTGTCAGGATGCATCTGAGATACATTACAGCCCATTTATCGCCTTTTCACAAACGTTAATAAGCTGTTTAGCCCCATCAGCAGCCAATCTTGGCGCAGTTGAGCAATCACAGAATTTTCTCCATTTACCCTTGCTCCTTGACATGATGTGGTGGAATTGCGAACATCAACCCCCCTGCTTCCCGGTGGGAAAGCCCACTTTTCACCAAATACACCACACGAGCATAACGAGCCTAGCACCCATCAATATGTTACACGAGCTAAAGTAAATACTTCTCATCGTGTTGTTACGGATAATGGGGGAATATATCGCATTTATAGGGCTTAATTGATACATGACAAGTGCTTTGAGTACTTTAGACAACTAATTCCGTCGACAAAGTATCGACGGATGGAGCGCGGGGCGGGGCGTTTTGTAGTTCATCAGCAGTAAGTGCAGCGGTCCGACCCTACCACTGAATCTAGGATCGATTGATTTTCCCATTTTCGCACTTTTGCTGCTAATTAGTGGCTTCGGTGTCCTACAATCGTGTGAATTAAATGGGTTTTCATGTTCAATGTTAATACCCCTACGTTCCGATTTTCTGAACCAGTTTAAACCTCGGTTTAAACTTTTAGCCCCTTGAAACTAATAGTAGTACTATTTCTGGTGCCATGTGGTCCCGGCTTAATAATGCCCTAAATCTAAACTGGTTTTGGGGGTTTCCAAGGTTGCTGATATGTACATAAATAAATGCACTATATCTAAAAAAAAAACGAGTACACTGATTTTGTTTGCACAATTTTTATGGGTAGTTTTCTTCAGGGATTACTTATTGGTGCAAACATTTAAGTCCTATTTTATCTAAATTCCAGACTCCAGCGAAAGAAATAACTTAGCAAATACGCTAATTAATAGCAACTTCCGCACGTTGGGGATTCATTAACACCTCTTCCATTAAACCCCTTAGGGCTAGTCCGGCACGCAATCGTGCTCCTGCTGCTCGGAAAACTAACCAAAACACTAAAAAAAGGAGTATATGCATATAAAAGCGGGAATATGCCCTTTCCTTTATATCTAAATACTTTTGCCCGAAGTTGGTTAGGCACCTGAGGGGGTAGCACCAGGCGAACAAAAACTTTCTCGGGCGAAAAAATAATTTTCCGGTAGTTGTACGAAATGACTGAAAGCAATTTATTCTCATAATTAGATTTCGTTTTCGTTTAGTCCCTCCTTTTACGCGCCATCCCCCGCCGATTCTAGGAAACTAGCCGGCGGCAGCAGCTAGATGGTCAACTGGTACTTGGTAGTAGGTCAGTTGATTAGCAGTCACGTTTCTTGCAATTAAATAATTAATGCCTTATCAAGAGAGTACCGGCCGCAAAAAGAGCCACATGCCTGCACTGACAGCCTGGAGGAACGAAATTTATATAAAACGTGGATGGTGCGTACCCTTGTCCAGGACAGACTAAAGGGCTCCTTGTCCTTATCTCTTTGCGTCATCCAGTGGCTGCGGATGATCCTAGCACATGCCTGAGACGCCCTCACCTCTGCTCCTTCTACCTTTTGTGTGGAGGATTTCTGCTGTGTCTAGGGACACCGAGCTAAAATGTTCCCGTGGGAGAGGCAACTGCTACCGTCCTCCCTTACAGCCTTAATTTAGTTTAGATTGTTCTGTCGTTGAAAGACGCAGTGTCTATGACGGAGCGCCCAGAAGATACCTCTCTTATCTCCGATCCCCGAGACTCCAGGAGCCGGGAGCAGTCATATTCCTTTCTCCGGTGGCATCTAGGTGGGAAATTAACTATGCAGGGTAGGCTTGTTTACTTCGCCATTTTTTCCCCAAACCCACTCGTCGGTCTCCGATGTCCTGCTGTTTTTTTTTTTTTTTTTTGTCAAAAGTTCTGAATTTACTGGAACAACCCTTGATTGTCTGATGGGTGCCGAGATGTAGATATTGTGGGGCACTGGGGGGGGTGCTTCGCCTCTCAACTCCCACTCCCACCACATTAACTAGGTAAGTGAACGGAAAATAGAAGAAAACTTGAGAACACTTTCTACCACATCCTGTGAATATTTCATGGGAAAGGGATTCCTTTACTGATTTAAACGAAGTGGCTAAATAAAGTAATGTTCCATTTGTTAAACAAATAAGCCAATTAAGAAATGTTTCGTCCTGCATTTGTAAGTGGTGCGGCCACTCCTTTTTCACGATGGTGCGCCATACTTTTTTTTTCCCCGACCTTTCTTTTTCTCGTATTATGCTCATATACATATATTTTCCCTTTTTTCTTCCCTTATTTTCCCGTCCTCAGTTGCGGGGCTCTCCGGGCTGTTACTGCTTCAAGTTGCGGAAATATTCTGGAATTGTTTACTTCTTGCTAATTACAAGGACCTACCCATTCTTGGGACGGACAGTGTCGAAGTAATGAAGCATAATTCTCAACCCTTTTCCCGAATCGTTTTCATTCATTGTAAGATGCGTTTTTAAGATGTCTACAAGTTCTGATCAAGTGATAAAAGTTTGCATTTGATTTGCAATTTAAAACGAGATATATCATGTTACAGAGAGATTGAAAATCAATTAGATTTTAAAACAGATGAAGCGAATGCAGTTTCAGCAACAGTCAATTTTTTATGTAGTATTAATCTTTATTTTATGAAGTGCTAGGAAAAATTATTCTGTTGAAATATACCCAAAACACAACCAAAATTAAAAACAGATTAAATTAATCCAAAGTCTCTTGTGTACACAGTGTAACCAAAAACAGAAGCCCCAAATAAATGCAAATCCATGTCATTCCCTTCAGAAGGGTATAGAAGTCACATTTAATATGAATTTCAACATTACAATGATCCCAAAAACACCGCAAAGATAAGCTTACCCCACTTATGATGCTTACATATACACAACACCACCGCCGCCCGCAACACCCTACTTGTTCCATGATTTTAAATTTAACAAATTGGCAAAATTCCTCAATATTTGCTTTCATGCTTCGCAAATTTCGAGAGAAATTTTTATTTGTGTTTTATTCGGTGCCATATTGAACTGCGCTAAATCCTCGGTATCAACCTGACACCATAAAAGGGGGTTGAGGAGTGTAAGGGTAAATAATGGGTGGGAGGGGGGCAGATATTTTGGCACCAATAAAGAGGTCATACACATCATTGTGCGACCTTTAAAAGAGCGCTTCAAACAGAGGAAGGTATCACGGGAATAAAGAGACCACCTATAGTTCGTTGAATTTTCGAATCCCCCTTTTTTTTTGGCAAAGCTCTTACATGTAGATGTCGCTGTTATCCCTAATGGCTGCGTATATGCTTTATATAAATGGTTGCTTGCTCTTGTTTTATTTTATCTTTTTTATTTTATTTGCACATTCGTCTGGAAAAAAAAATTATAGTATCGATCCCGAGCTGAAGAATCAAACGAAAAGGTTGCAAAAGCTCGGGGTTATGCCAGCACGTACATCCATAAATTTCGTTACTTTCAGGCGTTAGCATATATCTTTACATGGCCGCGCATGCGGTCGGCGCGTAGTAAAATAGGGCTATGCCGCTTTGCACTTTTTAACACTTTTTCGCCCCCCCCCCCCCCCCCCCCCCCCCCTCCATCCCCCTGCAGAGCACCCGTATGCGACCACAACCACTTCAGTTTGTCTCTGGATTGTATATGAACGACTATACCAAAAAAAAGCAGTCTTGAAATTTATCGCGCCCTCTTCCACTGCGCTATAAAACCCAGTAGCGGCCGTGGATGCTGCCCCGGTGTTGTACCAAAATACCCCGGATACCACGGGCCTCTGTCGACCCCCCCTCCTCTATCCCATATATCATTCACTCTATTGGGAACAGCTTTCCACGTTCACTGATTTTCAGATCATTTCTGAGGTTGAATTCTAATGCTTCCGCTGACCAGAGCAGCTTTGTTGGATTTTTATACAATTTCTTCCCCCGGTGTTCTACGCCTCCACGAAACCACCCCCACAAAAGTAGGGCTGATGGGACGCCTTTTTTTTATTATTATTGAGAGCAGGAAAAGAAACGCCAAAAATTGGATTATAAATGAGATCGCACAGGCTATGAAGGTACGTGCTTTCGAACGTAAGGAAACTTGAAGGAGAGGAAATGCGCTATAAAAGTTTATGGCTAGACTTTCTCGAAAGGATAATTAATTATTGTTTAACGTGACCCTTTGCTTCACGTGTGGGTGGGCGGATGATGATGGTCCTGGCACTTCCCTTCTATTCTTTATATTTTTTTACATCACTGACTTGCTGTTGCTCAGCAAAATGCCATTTGGCTAAATTTTACGACTTAAGAAGTAATATGGGTCATAGTTTTCTTTTTATTTTTAGATTTTTACTGCGTTTTTTTCGGTCTATTCGAGTTCGAAGACTTAATGAACTTAAATGGCGGTCGGATTGGTATTTTATTATATTTGTTTTTATTACTGGGCTCAAAACAAATAAGAGATTTCGATTTTAAACCATTTTATATGCTGTTCCAATTTATGTTAAGTCTCAAGTATTTCAGATATTTAATTGGAATTGTTGTGCACTGACACATAATCTACTACTATATTATAACTTCCGCACGAAATCAATGAAACTAAAATAACGATAAAAACCAAGCGAGACAAGTTCTAATTTTATAGTTACATACTTAAAATTGGGGAAAATGTGGAGGACCACTAAACAAAACAAGTTAGTAGGTGATTAAGACAAAATAAAATTACAATAACCGCGAAGCATAAAATTAGTAAGTTATGGTTCCTTAGGGAATAAAAATGCTATTAAAATATTTAAAGTTTCTAGATCCTCCAACGACTTTTGCTCACCTTTATGGTTTTCTGGTCACCGCGGTATGTACATATGTATATTGAAAAGCTCAGGAAGACGGGAACTAATAATACTTTATACTGCTGTTAAGAAATATTACAAAAACTTTACGATTTATAGAACCTTTCTACTTAACTTGATTACAATTTATTAGTTTTTGCACTACCACGAAGTTTATCTAAAACTAAAAGATTTTGGAAACTTGGTTGAAAATATAACAAATAGTCGTTAGCGCATTTTAATAAATTTAAAAGAGCTAATTTTCGGAATGTGTCTTTCACTGGTGAGGACAGTACCTTTGATTTTGATGTGCTAGCCAATGAGTTTAAAATGCAATTTGAAAACTATATCGTTCGTTTTTGCTTTAGGTTAGAAACTTTGAATTTTTGGAAGAACTATGAGAATTATATTATATATTTGGTATTGATTTCAAATCGATACCTCTAATTATTTACGAGAAGAAAGGTTTTGACGACCAGACCACTTATGTGGATTAAAATGTTTTAAGTTTTGTTCACATTGTGCTTAAGAATTTTAATTGAATTTACAAATATGATTTTTCATACTTTTTTAAAAGTGTTAATCTTGATTTTATGCCAAAGACATACCTTCACATTAAGACATCCCCTAAGTTCAAACATCTTTTCATTGGTATGCCAATTACCAAATTATTCGTCTTGGTGTTGCCGCAAATTGTTGAAAGGTTATTTCGAAGCGCCCGGTTAATTGAAAACCTTTTCAAAAGGGAACGAAGTCACAACAGAAAAAAGGGGGGGACGAAGAAGAGTGGCTCTTAGTCCTCTTATTAATTCTGTGAAATATCCGAAAACACGTACACTCTGCTCATCTGAGGAAAACCCCTTTTACAGCAAACAGCCGATGGTGCTGGAGAGTGCTGGACCGAATCTTGAAATGTTCAGAAACTTACCCCTCCCAAAAAAGGACCAAAGTCAAACAAAAAGCCTATTTAGCATATCTGAAAGGAATTTGCATTTGAAAAAGCGCCACCACTCCTCGGGGTTTGGGGAGGTGAGGAGGAGACCCTCTGACCCCAAACCTGAACTGGGATACTCCCGAAAAAGAAGTTAGTACAGAACTTTTTTTTCGCTTTTCACGAGTTGAGGGAGACGTGGAGCCGGCAAAAATTCAAAACTAGCTCACAACTTGAGGAACACACCAGAGGGAGGCTGGAGCGGAAATGGAAAGATGATATCCATCCGGGAGCTGGGCTGATCTAAAGCCGGAGACCGGGATAAGGCTAAAGCCAAACTACTTAGAAACCGACGAAAAGCGTCGGGGCGGGGACGCTGGGGTGGGAACAAATATCCATCGCCACTTGGATATTTTCTGAAGCAGCTAATTAAATACGAGAAGATCCCCGGGGGAATGTCTCTAGGCAACAATAAAAGGACACAACTTTCTGGGGCCGGTGCTGTTGCTGTTCGACTCGTTGTTATTTTTTGTTATGTAAAGTGGACGGCGTCGGTGAGGGTTGATTATTGGGCGGTAGCGAGGGGTGGCTCTTTCAAGTGCTGCTCCTGCTTTTTCCAAACTTTGAACGATGAACCAGGAGCGCTAGACTCTGTTTTGTGTTGTTCTGGAAATTGGACCAATAGTTCCTTTGCATTTTTGGCGGTTTTTCCTTTTCTCTACTTTAAATTTTATGAATTTTTATGACAGTATGTTTTAGGATAAGCTCCGGATTCTTTCGACCATAATTTTGTCATTTAAAAAATATATTATTCTTTTTATTGAAGATACGTTTTTAGCTCATTTGATCATTGCAAATAATCAGGCATTTACTTTTTTCGCTAAATTTTTATAATAGAAATTTCTTCGTGTACCGGAAACATAAATAACTATACAGTATGAGAAATATAAATTATGCTCTAATTTTTAAGGTAAATGTTTAAGATATATTTACAGGTATATTATAAATATCTACTAATATAATGAATGTATAAAATAATTGATATATCAAACAAATAAAATAATTTTAACGACACTGAGACCAAGTTGTGCGGTAATTAGTCGAAACTCAATAGGTTTGTAGAAAAACATTAAATAAGCTAGGGGAGTAATTTTGAATGAGAAAAAATTAGATTTTACTAAAAGTAATTTCACTCGTTGTAAGGTTTATTTTGTTATTCTTAAAATATGATCCATTCTCTTGAAAATTTTGGTAAAGTAATTACCAATACCATTTTTCCAGGAACATTGGAAAATTTTGATAATTTCTAATATTGTACGTTTAGTATAGGATTTATAAATTCTCTTGTGAAAAAATTATTAATATTAACGATATTTTCAAAACAAAATAATTCGTTTCGTTACAGAGATTTTTTGAACAATGCTATTGAAGAAATTTATATATGTACATTTCGTTAAATTCTGAGTAGATATAAATCGTTTGACAGGACGTTGTATTTACTGAAGATTGTACATCTTTGAATTTTGTTCTGTATTTACTGACTCTGCCTGTTAATCTGTGTTTGAAACCAAAGCTGCTCTGATTCTAATACGTATGCTGAAATTGTCGTAGCCTAGTCACAGCAGTTTCACACATAAGAATAAAATTCCAATTTGCAGCCAAGCTATTCAAGAAATAGGACATTGCATCGGAAGGGGCAAATAGACGAAAATTAGAGAAATCCGAATTGAAAATTTGACTGCAACGTTTACCTAGGCGCAGCAGGAATATGTTCTCAAAAGGAGAATTTGCATACAGTACGAATGGAAAATCTTCGACAAAGCGCTGTCGAGTTATGAAAATCAATGGGATCTTGGTAGCCAAAAACCACAAGTGTGCGGTATGTCTCGGATCGAGCCTCCTTTTTTGGGAACATTTTCCAGTGAATTATCGTGTTCGTCAATCTGGGCTCCTCGCCCAGGACTTTATCGCGAATAAATTATTCATCTGTCAGTTGCATAAAACGTCAACACACCACGACTCCTGGTCGGGGGTCCATGGAGCGTGGTGGATGCTGGATGATGGGGAGCCCGAGTCTACATATTGAATGAATTCCAGAATTCCTCTGTCTGCTCGGGAAACAGAAGGAATCAGTTAAAAGCTCACACAAAATGTGTCTGCCATCGTGTATGAGATGGTGGGTGTGCGGGAGCGGGAATCGGGAGGATTTTCCATTCTGCGACTTAAAACCTTCTTCCCGGCATTGTAATAAATGGAAAGCGCACTATTGCCTCTGTTCCCGGTGCGGTGGAGGGCTCTTCGTTTGTTTCTGGAGCGCCTTGCTGCATTGGCAATAGTCCCACCCCCACTTCCTCTTGGCACATGTGGATGGTATGCCGCCCTTTCTGCCAAGACTCTCTCACTCTTTCTGGGTTTAGAAATTCTTTAAACACACATACCCTGTCCAATTTGCAACCCTTCCAAGTTGAAAAAGGGATTTCCTTAAGGTATTCTGATTTCATGGATGGATGCGCTAATGGAAAATTTACAGGGTGAGATTAGAGCCGTTCTTGTAAATGTTTCACGAACAGACTCTTGTCGGCTTTAATCCATTTTAAATGATCTTCTTGATGCCAAGAGCAAAGAGTTTCATGAGCTGTTGGTCATCGTACCCTTTCAAAGCTAATTTCTAGTAACAAATTGAAGAAATGTCTTAATAATTGGAAGGCAAGCCAATGGTATATTTTTGTTTTATCTCTGAAAATCCGCATTCACACCCAAACTTTGGATAATCCAGAAGAAAGAAAAAACTAAAATTGCCCTTTTGTTCCTTGGGATGCTGACAACATAAAAGAAATTCTAGCGAAACTACAAATAACTATACAAAAAAAAAAAGAAATAGGATGACCACAGATGAAATACGGCCAATCCTAATTGACATTTTTTTTCAACTCCCTTCAGATGCTGTGAGAAAAGCTAGAAATGTGCGGTGGAAGATTTCCTCTTAGGTTACTGTGGCCGTGGTCCACACAGCCTCCGAACGTTTCTATTTCTGTAGCTCAAATGAATCTTGCCTCGGTGGCAGACACCACACGAGGGTATCTCGGTACTTGTTGGCTGCTCAGAATTCTTTCGCCTCATATTACAGAAGGGCAACCCTCCCGAAGTGGGCTAAGGGAGTGCGGCCATTCGGAATAGTGCCTGCGGGAAATGGGCTCACCGCATGCACATGGAGCCCCATGTGCGGGAGGAGGCATAAATTTACATTTTGTGCCTCCTTTAATTGAATATTATATTTAACAGAAAAGTTTTTAATTAGACACTTTCCCAGTAGCGTATGTTCACTACACTGCTCCATATGATGCCAAATTCAGTTCCTTTTCGGTATTTGGTTTGAAAAGTATGTTAGGCTTTGTACAGCCATCCATCTTTTTTGGTAACCTCTTTCGACGATTCTATGCGGAGTAGGATTTTACTCTTTTGTTAACCTCACATGAGTACCTAGCCTATGAAGATGTATTGGAAAAGGCGTTCTAATTCCTCATACTGAATATAAAATTACCTACTTGTAAAATAAGTAGAACCATAAGTGCTTGCTTTATTCGAAAGTCGTTCCTCAAGGATCTATTTTGGAACCGGTTCTATACAATATGTATTTTTAAAACTGATCTTCTGTCTCATCTATCTGTATTGATGACACAAGTGTTTCTAACATTAATGACGACTGTTCTAGCATATGTGTAATCCTGCAGACGGTCCTTGAAGTTCTCTCATATATTCTAAACAGATTTTTGAACTCACAAACAAAGCCAACACCTTAAATAAAATATTATAAAAATCTTTAAAGGAGGAAGAAATCCCTTTCCTTTTAGGTTCAACGTCATCATTAATTCATTATTTCGTATCTATTAATTCAACAAAACGAGATATGCGCTCATGTTCGGCTTTTTAATCAAACTGGAATTAAAATCAATATTCAATTCCACTTCAGTTAGAACTGTAGATATCTCATAGCAAAAAATAATATGAACTTAAGAACAACCATTATTGTAAAAGAGTACATACTTCGCATGTAAAAATAAAGGAAAGCGAAAAAATT
Organism: Tolmerus cingulatus; assembly: GCA_959613345.1. Classification (NCBI taxonomy): domain Eukaryota; kingdom Metazoa; phylum Arthropoda; class Insecta; order Diptera; family Asilidae; genus Tolmerus; species Tolmerus cingulatus. The sequence continues at coordinate 41,705,033 of OY390709.1, forward strand.
ATCAAACAATTTAATTTCAAAAGAAAACATTTAAAAAACTCTGAAACATTATTAATCTACTGCTAAAACATGTACAATTCAAAACGCATTTTAGTTTTACATCTTTTGATTAAGGTATTATAATTTCGTAAAACAGCGAAGCGAATTCAGCCCATGGCTTACAATTTCTTACACCATTAACTATATATTTTCGAATGTAATTTTACATGTTGACTAAATTAGTTACCAACATTTAATGTTAAACATTTGGTTGCCAACGCTTAATGTTGTAAAAATTTAATGTGTGCATTATTTCATACATCCATCGTTTTCAAATTATTTTAGTTCTCAAAATTCAATAACAACTGTAAGTTACGACATAGCAAGACTATTTTTAATTCTTCAGTTTAAAATGAATACCATGTCCAATACCCACATTTGTAGAATATACTTTTGGATGTAAGAAATCGATAATATCCAATCAAAGAATATTAGAATTAAAGATATAATTCGTTCTATGTGCTGCTTGTTACGACTTTTTATTAACTGAATAAGGTTAAAGATAGTTTTGTTGTATCTACTAAAATCCCTTTTATATTAAACATAATACAAGTTTTTATACGAAAGACAATAAATGTAGCAATCCAAAAGAATAGATTAATTTAAAAAAACTTAAGCTTAGTCTAGTAAGCTAACATTTAACATTCAATCAGAATTAAACAAGAAGATAAAAACTCCTTTATGTTATTTCAAAGCAACCGAAATGAGCACAAATATTCGGCTGTTTTCGAAACTACAAAATTAGTAAATCTTGCAAGTCATCTTCCATGAGAGTAGAGACTGTAGCAAGGCCAATGACACTTAATAAGCTTCACATTTGTATTTTATCAAATTCAAGCAAGTATTTCTATGCGGAAAATCAAAAAATTCTTTCTGTCGTTTTCAACTGACATCATGCGAACAAACACAACTTATTGGATCCAGAATTATTGCATTATATGCAAAGGTTTGAAGTCTTAGACACCTAATTTTTGCAATTAGCCGATGAGAATAAATCTGAATCTAAAGGTTTTATTCTATAACCTGCTCAGTGGATTGATTTTTGTTTATCCTATTATATAGTATAGACATAGATATTATTTAGTCTCAAACATTAATTAACAATATAAACAAAACAAACAATAAAAGATGAGTAAAACAAGATAGAAATATATCTCGTTAAATTAGATTCAGTTGCAAAAATAATTTAAAAGCAAATCTAATAACTGACGGTAACATACGAGGGCAAAATTCGCGGAAGTTAAAGTCGAACGAGGAAGTAACAGCAAATTTCGTTTTGACTCAATTTTGTGAATTCAATTTTATACATTAAAACAACCCTTAACGAGTCGTTGTCATTTCAAAGTAATTTGAGGTAGTGATTTTTAAATTTAATAAAATTATAAATAACTAAAAATTCAGTTTATGGCAGGCTATTCACACAATATTCCAAACAGAATCACAAAAATAAAGGCTTGAATATCAGACAGTCCTTTTCGTTGACGGTTAACTAAGATTTTAACAATTAATGAAATTGCGGAAAATATGTGAATTTTTATATCTGCTGTAGACTTTAAGCTAAGTTTAAGAGGAGAAAAAATTCTTTATCATATAAGCTGTGTCTTAAAATGGTTAGGGGGTATTAGCTCGTAATATAAAATTATTATTCTGCTCATGAGAGCCTTTTTAATAAAATACAATTTTCCATAAGTCCAAGTAACTTATTTTCCTTTGACAAAAAATTAGAAACTTTGATTAAATTTTAAAGCTTCTTAAAAGTTTATTACAGAAATATATTTAAAATAAATATTGAAAATGTTACTTACAGTCGATCCGCAAGACGGTGCATCGCCTGCAAATGGCAGCCTTGCGCCAGTTTGGAGGAGCCCCCTTCTACATGAAGGTGGGGTCCCTTAGGAGATTGTTGTTATGCGTGCTTAGCCGTTTTGATGACCTTTATTTATTTATTTCGATTAAAAAATCTAAAAAATTGTTATTCCGAATCAAATTCCACTATTTCGATTTCGGAGGTATATTTTCTTTTATAACTATTAATTATTCCGTTTTCTCGCGGTAAACCACAGAATCACTTCTTATTTTTTATTGAAAACAAAAAACCCGAGCGAACTCGAATACAAATTTCACTTTTCACCGCGATAATTTTCTACTTTTTGGTTTTGTTATATATTGCAGCAATTCCTGATTAAATTCCGATTTGATCAGACTTCTTAATTAAAAATATTATCGCTGAAATTACATGAGATGATATTACGGCAGAGGAGAATTTCTCCGCTCTCAGCGAAATGATTTATTTACTGATGAAGCTAGGTAAAAAATGAATTTTCTCCTAGATGTGCAATTCCAACATATTTGTTTTTTATTTTTACTTTATTTATTTATTAGATATTATTATTTTAATAATATTTATTATGCCGCACTTGCTGTATATAATCAATTCACAAAATTTGATTCCTTCTAGTCATTGTTGGGTATTTGTTAGAAACTTTCTGAGATTTTTATATAACTCAATTAACGGAGGGGTGGTGTTGTTCTTTTATATTTATTTTATTGGAACAGGGTGGTTTTTGGGGACACACCCTCTGCTAGCCGTCCTCACAAAAATTGTTGAGCCGCCGCCATTGGGCTCGTTACAGAGTCCACTCGACACTTTCCATTAACTGATGAAACCACTTAACCAATTCTTCGCATTTTGTCTTGTTTTCCAAAAATTCTTGTCCTTTTCGCTGGGCGATATTTTCTTAAAAATGTATTTTCCTTGAACACTTTCTTAAAAGGAAGAAAATATTTTGTTTTATGATTTCTCTTCTATTGAAAAGTTTCTTAAGGAATTTCGTGGAATTGTCTGAGAGATTATGAAAAAAAAAGTAAAGGGAAGAGTTCGTGGAGTGTTTTTATCTTTTTCAAGTTTATCCTATACCAAAACCTGGACTGTTGTTTTCTTATTTATTTTTTATTTAATTTTCAATGAAAATTTGAAGTTTGTTTTTGGTTGTTTAATTGAAAAAACGTTTTCTTAAAAGTCTTTTAGTTGTCTAAATTGATATTGGAGTTTTTAATAATATCCTAGTGTTCCTCCTTTTTTTCTGGTGATGTTTGTCAGTTTTTGGAGTTTCAGATAAATTCAGGATGTATGACTTGTTGTAGCTGGTGTATGTCGGTGTGATTGACACTTGTAGAACTTTCTAAAAAAGAAAATAAGAAAAGGATAAATATTAAAATTGTGAAAACTTTGTTTGTGAAAGTAAATTGGAGGGGAAGTGTTCTCATTTTAGTAACTATTGATAAATAGTAGTTTGAATATTTATTTGATAATTCTAAAGCATGGATCGAAAATAAGGATAATAATTATCATATAAAAAAACTAAAACCTATTGCTCTTATTGTTAATATACAGTAATATAAGATGCAAGAGCAATTGTTGTAAAAAATTAAAAACAATTTCACATCAGTCGAACCTGGATAACTGAGAAAAGTCTATGAGCGACTACAAAAGTTAGGTTCCATCATATTTATCCCCGAAAACCTTTATGCGTAACAGTGATGCAACCTCTTCTAGTATGAGAGTAACTACTCAAAAACCTTCGTAAGTGACAAACCGTTTTAGTGAGAAAACTCTATGAACAAGAACAACATTCGGGTTCTTTAAATTCTCGCTTACCCAGGTTCGTTTGTATTTGTATTATGAATTTCCCAGAGTTTTCCAAAACAATTTTTATTTATTTTACTCACAAAAAATAGCTTTTGAATATTAAACCCAATTTTCTTGGCAATTTTCCAGGAATAAGTCACGACTTTCTAATTTCCATTAAAAAAGCCTCAAGCTTGTAAAACGAATGCAAAATCACCGCAAAAATCTGACATAGAGAACTGATTATAGATTCATATTCAAATAAAATCCGAAGTATTAGCTTCCGATACAAAAATCTTTCGTTTGTACGTTTATTTTGTTATTATTATTAATATTATTTGGATAACTTGATGCCAGCCTAAACTTTTTGTAAAAGTTGCATCGTACCTTTCTGTAGCTTTGAAATTAGAAGTAAAAAGATAAACATTTTGTTACCTTATAACTTTGTTTTTATTAAACATCAAAATTCTTTATATCGACCATCACCATTTCCTTGATATGTTGGGAATTAAAATGACTCAATACCTTCGACCAAATGAAATGCTACCAAAAAATCGATTTTTGCAATATCGGTCACATTCAATCACAGCTAATAAGATGTACCTACCTTGTAAATGGGAAAAGCATGCCTTAGAACAGGTCAAAATCAAAAAAAGGAAAAGCGACGAAAACTAAGATGAAGCAGCGGAAAATGTAAGAGCGTTCTCTTAATGACACTAAAGTTTCCTTTAAGTGGAGAAATAAACAAAGGTCGAAGCAATTTACATTTAGCAAGGCTGCTTCTGTGCTAAAAGTAGGAACACATTTTCCTAGAAGAGGCATCCTTCTCTCAATAAAACTTTTCAATTTTCTTCCCCGTTTCACTTTTTTCTCTCACATTTTTTCGTACTTTGGAGTAGCTTCACAGATTTAATAATGCTTTGAAGGTTTGTCTCTTAACATTTTTTTCTTGTAGAAGAAAAGTGTTCGGTATGTGTAAAAGGACTTAATGAAGTCATTTGAACAGCAATTATAGCCTTGAAAGGTATTAGCGCTTTACACTTCAGGTACAAGGTCAGCTCTTTGATTGCCTCAATGGCTTCTGAACATTTCCGGTTTTGCTGAACAAAGAAAATTTTATATCGCGGAAGTGAACTTTTAAAGAACTAATTGAAAAGTTGATCTCATACATTTGGGAAGTAATGTTGACCATGGAAATATTGACTCTTAAAATTGCTTGTTATTATTAGTGTCGAATTTTATTTAATTCGGCAAGGTACTACGTTTGATTGATTACAATGGTTTAGTGAACGAAAAATCTAAAAAACTTAACTCTTGAGAGTTTAATACAGATCAGAGAAAGAAAAAGTACGAAGTCATAGTTTTGAAACCATAAAATGTAGCAAAACATTATTTTATGTTATCATGATTAGAAACTTAAACTCAAAACTAGATGGAATTATGTAATGGTCTCATTTTTTTAAAAATTCTCTATTTAATGAAGGTTTAATAAATTTTTCTCACCAATTTTCGAACTACAACAGTTTAATAAAAGAAAAGAATCCTTAAATCAAATCAAAGCTTCTCCAGTAAGATTTCCGTCCATCCAATGACCATTAAAACGACCCTTAAGGAGGCAGACATCTTTTAAAACCATAACTTGAGTATCTTCATCGTCCTTTCTACTTCTGAATTCCCTTGAAAATTTAAACGCTCCATAAAAGGATTGAAGGATTGAAAGCAGTCGAGTTCCTAAAGAAAGGGTGAATTATTATGGCCATCAAAAAAAATTATGCAAACAATTTGTTGTAGTGAAAGTGGGCAACTAGTCTAGTTTATTTTTAATTGAATGCAATCTATTTTTAATTGAATGCAATTGAGCGAATACCTTGGAGGCCACTTTCAGAAGAAATTCGTTTTACTTTGTAAATGCTTTTCATTATAGCACTGCTGTTTATCAAAGCAAAATAGATTGAGTGGAAGATTGATAAAAATGAGGTTTTTCTGTGATTTGATTACTTTCATGTTTCTTAGAGAAATTTGAAAGAATATCCCAGACTTCGTAACTACTTTTTGTTTTTAAATTTGAGGTTTTCTAATACTAACCGCAATTTTATAAAAGATGTAATAGTTACGACTTCATCGCAGAAAGTAGACGATGTTTGTTCAAACTAAAAATTGTTTTATAAAATATTGCATATTGCTTATAGATTGAGAAAGAATTTCTATGACTTATAAAAATTGGTTTTAAAACTAAAAGAAATCTAATCAGTGATAAAGGATTTTATATTTGTCTGAATGTATCATTATTAAAAAAGTCCATAATACGGAGAAATGATCTGTTAATAATTCTTGTAAACTCGATAAACAGCTGCCACAAATTTTCGAATTTGGAAGGCGCAAACCATGTTTTCTAGTGTTATGTTTCAAATTAAAATAGTTAAAATAACAAATTTCTCGTAATTTACGTTTACCCAACCATAAAAAGGTCAATTACATTTTCATCAAAAGATTTCAATGTCAATAAATCAGAAATGAGTTTGGTCATGCATTTTCGAGCGATAATTGCAGTAATGAAGAAGATAAGAATGAACTTTTGCAGTTGCACACAGTGCACCAACGTACAGTATCACTGCACATAGGGGTTTTAGGGGTGAGGGATTGGTGAAAAGTGTAAACCCTCCCCCCATTATGTATGCTCACATTAGCGGCATACATCGTACACACTTTCATGCACGATATCGTCCCAAAGATGTGCTGAGCGTGTACGTTTTTGTTGTAAAATATAAGGCTGAGTGCAGAAAGCTTAAGCTCAGCACTAACTGTGTGGCTCACACTATATAACAACTTGTATAATGGTATATAGCTGCCTCATAAAAGTGCAACCAAAAAGAACATTTTCGATTTTTTTTTCTTTTTTTTTTTAAGTGAGGATGATGTGTGCACATCCCGTGTGCAAGTATCTTTAGATATATTCCTGCGAAACGTATATACAGACAGGGAAATTAAGTGGAAAGTGGAGTGTGCCACGAGAAAGGAAATATTGGAGAAAATTTTCAGCAGTGATCCTTTCCGGGAAAACTGCTGGCCAGATTGTCTGACTTGGCCTCCTAATGTGCGGTTTTCGACTCTCCGACTGCAATATTCAGACTCTGTATTATTGGCAAAATTTCAAATGGGTGTGGCAGTCAAAGATTAATTTATTCACACATTGTTAGAAATGTTAAAATTTCAATATAAATGATATTATTAAAAATGTTTTTGTTCCGTAAAAGACGGTGGCGAATAATAATAAAAAAACGATAACAGGCCGAAGTTCCTGTTGGAGTTAGGGGAGCAGTACGAAAAAACGGAAATAAGGTTAATTCCTCCACGGGGCTTTTGTTGCTATTAAAAAGTTTCCTTCATAATCTCTTTCCACTCTGCTCGGTTTCGACTTTGCTTTTTGGTTTGGTTTGGTGTTTTCGACGACTCCTGGCACTCTCCTGGCATAGTACACCTAGAGTCGGGAGGTCTGGATAGAGCTGTTTTCGACCAGGAATGGTTTTGGATGATTTGGCTCGACTGAATTTTGCTTGATTCTGGTTTGCTTAGCCCCCTTGCCCGTTGTTAAAAGAAGGATTGTAGCTCTCTTTTATTTTCTCAACCTCCCCCAAAAAATCCCCCTTTTTATTCCCGGAAATGTAGAACACAAGTCCCCATTTCCGGGCTGCCAGGATAAGGAGTAGTAGTTAAACAACAACTAAACAAAAATTTCTTTTGTTATTCCGTAAAAAAAAGTTTTTGTATTTTTCAAAATGTTTTAATTGTGTTAATTTCCAGCTGTATTAAGGAGACACAGGAAAAATTGTGGGAAAAGGGAAAAGTATTGAAATTGTTGTGCAGTTCTACAAGTCTCCAAAGTTTATTTTCATATTTTGTTGAACCGATGTGGGAAAGGGAAAATGTTATTCTGGAAAAACAACAAGGATTATTCGAAGTTAGGCTATTTTTATATAAGTTGATTAGTTATATTTTTGAAAAAATATACAAACAAAAACCACCTTTTTATTTTATGAATAGGATTTATCCTTAAAGTAGGACGTCGCCTTGTTAGTCGTCAACATCGTCATAATTGTGATCATCTTCGCCATCCTCGTATGAAACGTATGACTTCAATTGGCACAAAACTAAATATTTTTAAAATATTGTTTACTACTTTAGTAGGATTTTTTACTGAATTTACTTTCTAATCAGCGATGATTTTACTATCTCAATTCATTTGCATGCTTGCAGAGAAAAAGGATACAATAACACAATTAAAAAATATTTATATAAACTGTACACACTTTTCGCCGGATAAAAAAAAAACAAATACACTGAGGACACTAATAAATTCTAGTAAACAAATGCACACACTATATTAAATTTTGTTGTGTAAAAATTTGATCTATAATATTTTTTCACTAAAAGCCGTGGGTGGGGGTTGGAAACAGGCAAAACTCTCAAATATCCTTGGTGGCTTTGAAAAAGGAATTTTTTCAAGAAATTCTCCCTTCGTTTTTTATTATTATTAAAACATACACACGGATACGCACGATGTGACAAACCCAGAGGACATATAGACGAGAGGACAGGTTGACTTATAAGAGGACTTGTTGTTTTCCATCTCCACGAGCGTATAAAATACTTTTCGTTTTTCGCTTAAATATCTCGTCCTTGGTGCTACAGTCGAGTATTTTTGCACGTCTACAGACCGACTCCTTGCGCCGCTCGCAGCTCTTCGTTCTGCTATTGTAATATATATTTTTTTTAAAGATAAAAATACCCGTAGACTAATAGGAGAGAAAACTTCGCTTTGTCGCTTGTATCTTTGTTGTCCTTTAAGTACCGAATAATTATGAGTTAGATGTACATCTATATAATGTTGTGTATATCAATTTTTATTTATATATACTATATATGCTAAATTTCTTTTATTGCGAGAGCCTCACTTTCATCCCGATTATTTTGAAATAAGTCATCGGCACCACCACCACTAGAACAAAACAAACTCCAACAGAAAAATGAACTAAATTGCTTTCTTGTTTCTTCTCAACAACAGCAAAAAATTCTTTAAAACCAAGTACTTTTGGGTTACTTTAATATTTCTAAACTAAAACTTCTTCTGTTCGTTATCTTGAATTAATACTGAATTTTTCTTGATTTTGTTTACTTTTCGGGCTATTAATTTTTGGATTAATATATATAAAAACTCCGCCTTTTCACCGCTCCCTTTTCGCCTCTTTGACTTTCATCTATATATTATTTTTTACCGAAAATAAATTCCGTATTCTTCCTGATAGGGACTACTTATTTATATTTTTAATATAATTTTTTTTTATAATTTTATTATATTTTTATATTTCCTTAAAAGTTTTAGTTTTGAATAGTTTAAGTATATATGACAACAACTTTTCGCGTTTTATAACAAAACGTTTTTCCAGCGATTTCTTCAACCCGCGGGCTCTGAGGCAACTGTCGTAGGCAGAGAAAATCTCCAGAGCTGCGCAACGACGCAACCATTCTGGCATTATTTGCGCATCATGGATGGATGTACCTTTCTTTTTAATACATTCTAACCACACCGAAAGACTCCATGGAGTTTTGAATGTTTTCATAGACATTTTCCATCTTCATTCGGTGGAAATGTGTAATTTTACTTTGAATTTTAAATATATGTAAATATTCTACAATTAAGATAACGCATTTTGGGAAAGGTTCTTAAAAAAGTAGTGGTTCCTTAAATTATTACTAATTAAGTACTGGATCAGTTAAATTAAATCCTCTTCATAAATACATTTGAAGTGCCATTCAAAATGCTAACACCAGCTATACACAATAGAATCTAATTTATAACCAAGAACAATTAAAATGTCCCTCACTTTTTAGAATTGCGAATATATAATAAAAATTGTTAGAAAACTATGCACTGTGTGCTCAAAATTTATTATAGTTTTGAAGAACAATTAGTTATAGTCCAACAAGTTATGTTCGAAAATACAAATATTCATATCTAAAATTGTTAATGAACTTATACCTAATTAACCTCATTACTTAAATTACGTATATTTATTTGTATATTAACTATTAAAACTGTTATAATATCTCACAGTTTTCAAGATTACTTCTACCTATCATTGCATATTTTTTTAATTTATTAATTTAAAGTTAATTTTGAAAAAATTTCTGAAACGATTTATAGATCGCTAAAAATTTGTGCATTAATTTTAGTATGCGAATTTGAACCATAGGTAGAGCCTGATATTAAATTATTAGTCTTTTTAAAACATATTCCATAAACCTAAAATACTAATCACATTCTTTTAAAAGAAGATTAAAAGAATTCAAATTTCTAAATTTGTTCGATTAAATTCCAGAAATATCATCATTATTAAAATCCTTGAATTTCTTACCTATTCGAACATAGACTCCATGGAACTACATTTAAAATTCCTAGTTCATTTTGTATGGACCCAAAATAAGGGGAAAGCTTCCTTAGGAACCCGATCCGGAGCCTGTCCCTGTGTGTGCCAGAAATTCTGTGCCGAAAATTGGGAGCATAGACGGCGGCACACCGAAAGGAGGACCAGCAGCATGGGACCAGGAGCTCCATAGTTTTCGGAAGCACCATTAGACGGGCCAAACGCACACAAAAGTCGAGTGGGATCGGGTGCTTCTCACATATCCTGGAATTATTTTGCATCCGACCCCCGACCGCGCCAACCGTCCCTACCCCCCGGAATCCTTACCAGCTGAGTTGGAAAATATACAAACTCCTTGTTAGCTATACACGTGTAAGGAACTCCTGCTCTAGCATTGCTGTTTTGGGGCGCTCCTGGGCCCTGCCACTGGTGCTGCTCCCGCAAAAACAAACAAGAGGACCAGCGTTGGGAACGTCAGAAGGAATTTTTTGAACCGCTGCCAGGAGAGCGCAGCCTCCGTCACGGGAGCCCCGACAGATGATAGTCCTTTGCTCCCTTTTTCGGGTTAACCTGGCTACTACCAAGGAGTGAGCGGGGCGCACGATGTCCGCCACCAGGGCGTGGAGTGCACCTGTTTGTGTGGAGCACTCCCCGTGCGTCGCGACACGGAAACCTCCACTAACAGCACACAGAGACGCGGTCCATTCCCATCCTCATCCTGATCACACACAGAGCTCCGTGGAGTTAGTTATCCCGGAGACGTCATCGCCTGGTTCTTGGCGTGGAGCAACCATACCAAACAAATGTTGACGACGCCAACGACGAGGAGGACGACGTCGTCCTCTTCGTTGTCGTCGGCGACGGCGGCACCGGCGGTAGTGGCGGTACAGGGTGTCAGAGCGAAGGGTGGCTCTCAGGATGTGCCGGGCTGCAGTAAAACTAGAGTTACCACCCTTTTTTTTAAGAACTTATTATTTGAATCCAGATTTCAGCTAGATTCCAGTTACTAATTCATACAACCTTCCAAAAGCATTCTCAAAATCCAAATAACTAATCATGCTTTAGAATCTTTAAAAAAAACTATTTTGTAGTTATTTTTTCATAAGATGTTAGAATAACATTTTAAAATTATATCACCAAAATTTCAAAACTAAACTTGCAATATTTCTGATATTAAAATCCATGAAACATGCACTCTTCTACGCTTGATTTGACCTCGAATTTTCATTTATCCAAATTTTAAAAGGTTTTTTTTTCGCAAAACTGTAATTTTCAGATTTTACATTGCACAGTTTTAGTCTACACAAATTTTATACCATTTCGTATTTTATGAAATAGCTCAAGATTCAAGGGTTTATTTGAGACTCATTCTGCCTATAGGATCTATTCCCTAGATTTCCTTTTTGCATTGCTCCACATAAAATAAGTAGTTTCCATAGATTCTTTTGTAGTAGGGAAAATCACTATACTATGTGTTGGTACTAATTAGTCATACAAAATATTAAATAAAAAAAAAATTATATTTTATAGTTAATGGTAAATCAATATTGTTTTATTTAATAAAAAGCAGAATGGTACCCATAATGACAAGCACAATAATCATAAAAATTTTCTTAAATATAACTTCTTATCCAAGTTTTGTGCCCTTCAGGTCGAAACTTGACCTTTGGAGATAAAAGCAATTAAAATTTAAACTTTTCTTTATGTCAGTTTCCCTAACTTTTCATTTTTAATTCACTGTAACTTTGACAATTCAACGAATTATAACTTAATGTTTGATAGACACATAGAGTATAAAATGTTTGCAACATTAAGCGTTACCAACTAATTCCCAACACTCAACATGTAAAAATACACTCCAAAAGAGTTCTTTCTTTGTAAAACATTTAGTTGATTTTAACGATGGGCTGGATTCGAAACTGCTTGTTGTAAAAATTCCAATTATTTTTCGCTGTGCCTTTTTGAAAATACCATATAAGCTTAAGGAAATGTAATAAAGACCTCAATTTTTATACTATATAGGTAATAATGTATGAAATTATCATATTGTATAAATTGCACTATTGGTGCTCTACGAAAGGATGGCAACCCTAAGCTCAGGGCACAGGATCTCATCCTGCACCAAACCATCCATTGCCCCTTCGTGCGGCTCGGCAGCAGCACCCAGCCGCACTACTTCCAGTCGAGAGGTGCTTTTCTTCCTTTCTGTTCAGCTCTAAATAAAATGAAACGACTCGGGGACTGAAAATCAAAGCTAGAAAGCTCTGAACGCATTTAACGTGTTTTATTGCATGCGGTTTCTTTCGCTCCCCAACCCCGTTCCGCGGCTCCCGGACCCAAAGCCCGGCTCCACGTTTAGTACCTAGGGCACCAACCTGAGCTGGGAAATTGTTTGAAAATGAAGCATAAAATCTGAAAACACTGCCGGGAAGGCTGTCCCCACAGCCCCCGCCATACGAAAAAGAGTATCGTAAGACATTTTTCTTTTGATTCCGCCCGCAGAACCCATTTCTACCCTTCTATACCACGATATATAAAAAAGAAATATCCTTGCAATGTCGCCGGAAGCCGCCGCGCTCCGGGGGGCGGGACTCACCGCAGCGCCAGCAATTAATTGTTCGACAAAGTGATATTGCCGATAACGATGCGAATGGACTCGAGTAATGGTGGTAAACAACCCTCCGCTAGCTCTCCTCGGGCTCGCAATTACTCTTTCGTATCTTTCAGATATATGCGAAAAAGTTTCTCGAAATTCGATGATATCCGGGTCGTAGAGACATGCTACATCAGATTTTTGCTGATTTTTTATTTGATTTTGGGGCGATTTAAGGAAGGCCTAAGGGATTGTCTTTAAATTTTTAAAGCGATGTTAAATGGAGCCTTACTTACAACTTTCTTATCTTTTTATATACGTTATCATACACACATACATATGTATGAACCTCTCGAAAGCTACTCAGTCAAAATCTTGGACCACTCCTTAATGGCAATATGGGTTTACATCCAAATTTCATTAAATTTTCATGAAGTGGAAATAAAAGAGGAGTATTTGTTCAAAACGAAATATCTCCCTCCAACTCATGGTCATTCAAAGTTTATTTTACTAGTACCACTACTAGTTTAAAATTTTGTACGTCTTTATTATGTCTGGATTCTTAGAAATATTAGGCCTTTTAGTACGGTCCCAATCAAAAGATGCTAATTGAATTGATTCTTCCAGTTGTTTCCCCAGAAATGTTTGATTTCTTAAAGTTCTTGTGTTTGTAAAGTGTTATTAAATTTATCGTTTATTTCCTTATCTGAAACGTAATTGATGTAAATACTGATCAAAAAGAGCTATTCTTATTTCATTCCCAAATAAAGGTTGTTATTTCTTGAGCATTTGAGGAAATTGCACAAAATATTTTTAATAAAGATACTGAAAGCCACATTTGTTATAAAAATAAGTATAAAAGCCAAATTTGTTATAAAAATAAGTAGAAATAAGTATTTTCATAAATAATCTTATTGCCAGGAATAAAAACATTAACATTGTCATTAAAATGGTAACCGTCATAGCAACGGATAATATGTCTAAGATTTAAAACAGGTATTTTCCTTCAATCACTTTTTCCGTGTTTTGGTCTAGAAAATAACCGCGATTTGTCAACGAAAACTTCCATAAATTCTGAAATATTTCGAAATATATAAAATAACACATTATTTTCAGTTTTAGAATTGAGTTTTCGTAAACTTTTAATGGAACTTGTCCCACCTTACAGTGCAGGAATAGTGGGTCAAAATAACATCGCACTATCTTTTGTTTAAAAGTTTTGCTTTTTGTTTCTTGCCTGAGTGTGCCTGCCATGGACTTCAAGATTGCCTTTAAAATATTAAAGTCTGTCTTGAAGGAATCCCAGTCCTAGAATCTAAGGGTCTTAAGCTCGCTCGCTTATAACTTGAGAAACTGCATTTTAAATTCTTACTTTTATTTTTCGCTGAGCACAAAAGAAAGGATTTCCCTTAAAATGTCTTGTCCCTTTTAAAAAAGCACAAAGAAAACGTGACTGTCCCTTCCCAGTTGTTGCTTTCATTTCTTCGTTATTTTATTTCGTCATGTTTTTTTTCTCGTTAGAACTCTTCCTTGGCAGGTTCTCATTTAAAGTATTTTTCCATTATTTCCTGAATCTTTCCACGATTTCATCTTACAATTTTCGCTTATGCTTAAAAGGACGTCAGAAAAGGTGCTGTAGCTGCTGAGGGTGCTACTGGCGGTGTTCTGGCCGTGTTTTTACTATGCAGATGGGTAACTAGGTGAATCTGATGATGGGGCTTTTACACTTTATTTATTCATTATTTTCCGGAACTAATTTTCACACGTTCTTTGTGTAGTACATGCACCCATCCGAAGTGCTGTAAAAGTGTAAAAAGTTAGAAAAGGGCGAGCAACATTTTTCGGTCGGTGAAAGTAAGTGCTTTTTAAGTGGAAGAGCGTTACTTTGCACTTTTTCTTGTTTTTTAACATACTTCTTATACATATGTATAGCGTGTGTGGTTATTTATTTAGCTTAAGTTAGGTAATTTCCACTTCTGGTCGGGTACATCTCTTCACGAAAAATTTAGTTCTGGATGTCATAAACAAGAGCTTTATTCCAGCTGGTGACGCCTTTTATCGTGGTACAGAGGACTTGGTTCATGGGAAAGCAGCAAGAATAGTGCTCAGGAATTTTGCATCAACAAATTTTATCCCTTTTCATACGCTTTTTACTAAGCGTTTGGTTATTAACTGCGGCTGTGCCCCGAAATGTACTTTTTATTCTTTAAAGCACCTTTTGATTTTCTTTAGAATTATTCCCTTTTTAATCGGGCAATTGACCTTTTGAATACTTACATCAAGAAGATATTTCAATATTTAAATGAGACAAAAGATAGTCTATTCAATGCAGAATGACGATAAAATGGTTTAAAAAAATTTTTAACTTTACTTTCCCCTGCAACTTTTTTGAAAATTTATTTCAACGAACCACAAAAGCATTCTTTAGGAATCTAAACTAAGTAATTATTAATATTATAACGATAATTTAAAATTTTTTGAAATTAAAATATTATTACTAAAATACATATGTACAAAATTTGAAAAAATCAAAAAATTATAATAACATCTTATATTTTAATATGAATTGCATTATTATTGTCTAGACAACGAGGTTATAGTGAAATTGACTTTACCCAACACTTAAAAATTAATTGAAAATTAAATAAAATTCTATTCCAATTCGAAATAAAACCGATAATACCACCGTGACAGTTCTGGCGAGTAAGTACAAAATTTCTCCTTTTGTGGCATGTCTTTTGTCCATTAGAGCGTATCTAACCATTTTAAAAACTGCATAGAAACATGGTCCATGGTCATCTGGGGATGTAACCTGATAAAACATAAAACGGCTGCAATTGCAAGTTGTAGTCACCGAGAGGGAGTAAGCCATATGCATTTTCTCTGGACTTTCGGAATTTATCTGACCTCCGTACTTCTGGGGGACATGCATATCCTTCTGGATCTAATATGGCCAACAGGGGATTACTACATTACAAATCCACCTCGCTAAGCTCCGAGAACTGTACGATAGGGCAAAATTTTAGTTCTGTCTTCTCACTGCTTGGACAACAGGTGTTCTAGACTGTTCAGGGGCAAAATGGTTTTCACCTTTAAAGGTGTGAAAGGCTTAAAAAGATTATTTCAAGTTTAATTTTAAGGGGGAATGTTCCATGCCCGTTGATAATTGAAACAAGCGCTGACTTTACAACATGGCTATAGAATATTACGAGTTTGATGTGGTTTCTTTGGGAGAACTAAAGTAAAAAAGAAGTTCTATTCGAAGGATAAAAGATAAATTAAACATCCAACTCTGTTCCCGCGTGCGTGAAATGTCATGCTTTAGTAAGAAAAATAATGCTGGTAATATGTATGTCTGATTGAAGAAAAAACCACTATTTTGAAATTTTACGATTTATGTTGTATCTATTGTCAGTAATGCTATTTATATAAAATACTTCAGGCAATATGGAAAAGAAACCTTATTCACCTATCATTCTTATGTCTCATATGTATATGTAAGTTTTAACTTTTTGCGAAAACATTTATTTTCTAAGTTGTAGAGATCATTAGTAAGTCAATATATCATTCACTAATAGTATACTTTCCACATCATGGTAAAATGAGAATCCCACCTTTATTTTGATTATCGAACAGAAGTTATACAAAATTCCATGAAAATCTAAAGACTAATGATTCTGTTCCAACAAAGATTTTTTCATGGTGTGAAATCGACTGAACATTATTACGGTGTCGACATATAAATTTAACCATTTCTTCAAAAGTCTTCTGGGTAAACAAGAAAAGTGAGTAGTACTCCAGCACCACTTTTTCTGTCTACTCTTTTTCTAGGGGATTTGCACCTTACCACCGTGCGGAGCTTACCCACGTTTTCAAAAATACGACCGTGTCTAATGCCACGAGCACAAACCCAGGGAAGGGGCGAAAAAAAAAATTGGCAAAATGGTAAAATGGCATAAAACCTGCAGCTTATCTTGTCACCAAAAATGCTGCACCTTCGGAAAATTTAATGTAATCTCAGTGGCAACAGCAGCACCACCGATGGTGCGGCACCAGCCATTTAAGTAGTAGTGGTACCAGAAAGCCGGCTAATGCTCGGAGGAGAGTGGAAAAGATTTTCGCCTCTACCAAACGAAAGACGGAAAGATGGTCTTATATGATAAAGTGGAATGATTTATTACCGGGGACATGTACAAAAGCTAAAAAGGGACATCGCGATGCGCGCGACACTGCCTGACATTATTCACCAACGAAAGAAGGCAGGAAGATGGCCAGGATTCGCTCATATTTGCATTAGAAGACAGAAAAGTTGACTTTTCGTAAGCGGCTGGCAAACAACACTTGAATGAACCGAAAAGGCCTCTGTCTTTTGGAATATGCCCACTCACAAACACACATACCCGCATATAGTCTCGAAAAACAGAAGGATTCTTAAAATTTATATAATAACGCCCGTACTTACCCCAAAAAAACCCCCAAAATGTAGCCGAACCCCATTCCTAGCTACTGTCAGAAATGAAAATAAATTCGCAAAATTTATGCCTTGTACTTTTTCGAAAAAGGGAGACCCGAAAAAAATTAAGATTAATATCTGAAGATTTTACTCCTTTTACTTTGCCGGACTTGTGTCTTCTACATCTGATAGGCTGGCTCAGAGGCAACCGGCCCGACAGTTCGGCTCGGTTCATACATTTTGCAGGCGCTCCGCTCCGGCCCAAAAGGCGTACTACCTTCAACTAGTCAACCCCCTTCGGGGGGTATTAATAAAAATGTATAATACATATTTATGAAATTTTATATTTCCACTTTAAAGGAAGAGCACTGGGCGTCCCGAACGATAGGACGCTCTAATATAAATGGAAAATGCGGACAGGGGATTTAAGCGATGATTTAAAAATTGGGGTACTGGACGCATTTGGAGTGAATTGAGGGTGCGGCCAGAAATATGAAAATTATCCGATTCCTGAGGTAAATTCTGGATGGCAACCAACAGGTGCAAAAATTCCATAACTTTCAAAAATTAAAAATTCATATTCAAGGAGCAGTTATTTACCTATTAACAACCTTGTTGCTGTTTTATTTAGTTATATTACATATTTGTAATTTTTTTTAAAATATTTCAACCGGCCTCACTTTATAAAACTTAATTTTTTCTTGGAATTATATGCAATGCGATCTATTATCTAAAAATAGCATATACGAAATTCTCTTGGTGCGTAAGCCTAAAATTATTGCAATTACTTTCTACAGATCATTTATTTATAATTATTTCTTGAACTATTTAAAAGCCTATTAAACAAAAAAATATCGTTAATTCTAAAAAAATATGAGGAATAAAAATGATGTAAGTTAATTAAAAGAATAAATTTGCTATAAATTACAAGCTAGATCTTCGTAAAAGCTCCTCATTTTACTTTCAAAAGTGATGTTTTTCTATTATCTTCTATTTAAAATTACGATTTCTTATTTCATAAACCAAAAAAATAGAAGTTTTAGCAAATTTTCCATTTCATCGGAGATCAAATTGATTGCGTACTGGAGAAGGATGAATGAATGATATTTGTACTTTTAATCATTTTGTTAGTTATTTAAATTCAATTTCCAATTTAAATTTACTACTACAACATTATTTAACTATCGATTTTAAGTATTTAGACTTCAAATTTCAACATAATGTTCCTCGGATAGGAAAATATATTACTTTTATCGGCACAAATTATGTTCACTTTTTATATCAGTTAAACGATTTTAAATTGTGCTAGTGAAAGAAATGTTCCCACAGATTTATGGTGACGTTCCACCTCAAGCTCGTGATCGGATTGAGAGTCAGGGGCAGAGCAAATGCTACAATCGCACTTTAATAGCTCCGCTCGAGTGACAAATAGTCTTGGTGACAATTTTATAGCCAGGCGCCATATCTCCGTTCTTTTGTGGTGCAATGAATGCACCAAATAATAATAAAAGGAGGAAAAAAAAAGCACAGGTTCTTCGAGTACCCTTCCGACGCCTGAACGTGTGGGCAAGTGATAAACGACCTTAAACAATTTATTTTATCCCCCGCAAAGTGGAAGGAAGTTTTAGCAACAATTGCTGGCGACGAGATGCTCCTTCAAGATGAATTGTGTGCCAGCCAACACAAAAACGGTGGGGGAGGATTAGAGCCACGGTACCTTGGAGCACTTCAATCCACCCCCACACCCATGAATTCAATTCATACACTCCCTGTAAGGGCGGCTTATTTAAAAATGAAAGCCACTTTGACCCAATCGATTATTGCACTCTTCATTGATTTATTGATTGAGCGGATGGTAAGTGACTCTTCCGTTTCTTCAACCCCGTCTTTCCCTTCCTTGGAAATCCTTGGGTGGATAATTTCTTACACTTTCACTTTCGCCTATAAGTCGGAGTTCCCACCGCCGCCAGTCAGATAAACGGCAAAATAAAAAAGAGTGATGGTGCCTCATTTAGATTTAATTTTGCGCCGAAGGGAACCCACATAGATGATGAATTTATTAGGGAAGGACCAGGACCGAAGGGCGGGTCCTGCTCCTGCCTTCCTAGGGGCTAGATGGATGGATGGATGGCTGGATAGAGAGGCAGGTGGCAAAGTAAATTACTTATAATCTGGGTAATAAAAATGCAAAGGGAATAAATGAGCTTTGTGCCTTGTTATGCCCGTCCCTTCATGTAGAGATTACCGGGTATTTACCTTGACTGCTTACTTTCTTTATTATTGGAACGGTCCAGAGGGTAGCACTAGGAAAAAAATATCCTACAAAAGGCAAAAGAAAGCAAATCCACGGTGAGTGGCAGCAGTGACTGCTAAATTGTGGCTCAGTTATCTAAAGTGGTTCATTTTCTTAAGTATTCCTGCAGAAGTTGTTTTAAAGCGAAATGCTTTTCATTTATTACTAACCATAAGAAATATTAATTATTAATAAAAAAAACAGAGTTTTTCACATGATAAATCATGTCATGATAATCTGAAACAAAAAAGTATTATTAACCACTGAAACTTCAGTTTCACAAAACTACATTGCAAGAACCTTACCTATGTATTTTTCAATTACTTCAAATATTTTTAACCTAATTTTTTTTCATATTTCTTAATATTAAAATGATCGAAAATAACTCACCAGGTGTTTCACACAATAACCACTTCGGTTCCTTATTATTTAAGCTCTTCATCAATGACATAGTATCTCGTTTCGACAATGCTGAAAATTTAATTTAATCTTAAGTTAGTTTTAAAGATTAATTCTGTCATTGATTTATGTTTTTTCAAAGTGCAAAATTCGAAAGATTAAAACAAGATTCAGATCGTCAAAACCCTTTTAGTGAGATTAATTATTAAATATTTTTGAATTGTATTACAAATTTATAATCGGTAGAGTAGTAAATAAAAATATAAAATATTTAGAAATTCCCCATTTTCTCATTAATAATTCGTAGATCAATCGGTGCTGCAAATCTGCGCCTTTAATACCATTAAATCCTTAGAGATATCTCCAGTTGAATTGTCCAATGATGTCATACCATAGCCACAAAAATGATCAATGCGGGGGAGTTGCTCCCGACTGGGTGATAAGAGACTACCTAAGAAGATTATCCATTGTGCAAAGGATACATTAAATATCACCTTCCTGTCGTCGTTGTCTGGCTTCTATAGCGAGGGGATCACAAATAGCCCAGAGGCTCGACAATAAGGAATTCATTATTATCGTCGACCTCTTCGTCTTATTATTATTATTTGTGTTTTTTTCCAAGAGCTAAAGGGGAAGGAAGTCTAAAACAATGAGCAATGCAGCAAACTTAGTTTTGAATTCGCCTCGCCTTACCTTTAAGGCTTCATTTGAATGTCCTTTTTCCCTGGCAGCCCTTAATTCCCTTTTATTCTCCCGGATGGTGCTCTGCGCCACCGAGCCGAGGCTAAGGGCTGCTCTAATAGCAGACAGTCACAATTTCATGGTGTAGGCTGCGGCTCGGGCGGTAGGTTCCTGGATCCTGGGCAGACGTAGCCCCTACCCCCGGTCTGCCTTCAGAATGCACATAGCATTAGCATGAAACTTTAATTGTGTCATTCAGCTCCCAGTTTTGGGTTGAATGCACAGGCCTAGGGCAATTCAGCTGGCCGATATTTGCTGGGCACTCGTCCGATTCGCCCGATTCACCCGATTCGATGGTACGGGGTGGGTGGGACATTGCGATAACAGGCGAGCGCATTACTGGAGCATTACACGGGCATGTACCCGTTAAAGCCCTATAATCAACCTTTAAGATAATTTCGGCTGAATAATGTACACACATGAAACAGTTAGGAGGGCACGGACACAGGGTGATTCGCATTCGCCATATAAAAGGGTATCCTCGATTTCGTGGATACCGTAGGAACGTGCAGTACCTGTCCTCGCCCGTCGTCTACGTCTCTAACGGCTGGGGATAGATATGTAGAGGACTGTATCACCCTGTACCCACCCTCAGACCTACCCTATGCCGCACAATGCCGTGCTGCAGAAGATGGAAAGTCAAAGATTAATTTGTTGTTTATATCACTGCGACATGCGGGCGGGCGTGCACCACCGGGGCTAAAATTGTACAAACATTTGTTTGGATTATCTTCTTAATGGAATACACCGAGATGATCCAGAATTTCTTGGGCTTAGGCGGCAGTGTGTACGTGCGCCTAATTGCGCTCTGGCTTCTGCCGTGTGCACCCAGATTACGAAATCTGGCATACCTCACCTCATTCAGGTGGGTGTGCGGCCCCCTTCCGTGTATAATATGCTTTTCTTCCACCCCCGCACCATGAATTTTTCACATTTCGTCTATCTGCGGGAAAACTCTATGCGCTCCCCGCCCAGCAGAGCCTCATTCTCTGGGCGCGCATAGTTTACGTGCTCGCATGTGCCTGCCTACCCACCGCTTGGAAAGTCTCAACAATTCACCACATTGCAGATTTCCCCCACGGAAATATATCTATCAGATTTAAGCAAGATTTATGAAGCACCTTATGAATTAGATTGCTTCAATGCATGAATACTGATGCTAACTGGCGGATTTTGGGGATTCGCAATGGTGGATAAGCCTATCATTATTCTAAATCGTAATTTAATTAAATTCAAGCATACGTTTTAGGAAGTCAAACTTGGGGTTTTTGTATGATTCAGGCTATTTAACTAACTCAACTAAAACCCAAGGTAAAATATTTTCTTTTTTTAAAATCTAATTCATAGGTATTTATTTCGAATTTCAATTTTAAAATAGTTCTTCTTCTCGAATACGAATAAAATTAGGATAAGCCTATAATTAAGAAACTAATTAAATTGTACAACTTTTATCGAAACAGGTTTTTGAAAATATAATATATTTATTAATATTATTAATTATGTATTTAAAAATAAAGCCGAAATCTCCCTTGAAAGTGCGCTTAATATGACATCGTGTTTATTCAACATTTTCAAACAATTTTAATAAAGACTTATTTTTATTTTGGAAAATTATTAAAAAAGGTTAAATTACTTATCTATCTCACTAAACTGAAAATTAGAAATGTGGTTGAGCTGACATATATGAACGTTCTTATTACTTTCTTTAAGAAGTATCGTGATATATGTATATATTTTTATTGTAGGGCTTTTGATTACCAATTTGTAAACAACAATTTTCTATTACCTCACATGTTTATGCCATAAAGCCTTAAAACTTACTTATTTTCTTATTATGTGTACCTATAATTCGTACTTTTGGTTACATAAATTAAGTTTCGCAAACATGAGATTGTTACTGAACGAAATAAGGGTGGGTTTCATAAACGGTTTTACAGAAGCCTTATAAAATGATATACTGCCCTACTACCCGCTTTTCATCTCACCTCTTGGAGTGGTTTAACCCATAGACCATCTGGCAACCACCTATCGAAATTTCTCTTATTTGTTCAGCTAATTTCACTTTTGCCGCCACCCTGCAGCCCTAGTGCTCCAATATGTGGTGTAATATGGACTGCAGGGCGTGTTCGGTTTGCACGTTGCAATATAGCAACTCGGATGCGGTGCCCTAGGTTAGAAGGAGAATTTATCGCCGAGCCGGACTCGGTCTCGGGGGCTGCAGCACAGAACAAAACTAACAGCGTCACTATTTGCTCAACTTAAGTTATATTTGTTGAAAAATATAAATATCCCCTTTTGCCGCATTTTACTATCACAATCCCCTGGATAGGCATGCACAAGAAGATGCAGGGCATAGGGTGGCCAAAAAGTTTTCGGCGCTATCGCTCTAAATCGCAGAGCACTTGAATTGATTGCAGGCATCTATTGTTGCCAGGGAAGAGGAACCCTTTCAGAGAAAGGTGCCCGTCTCTGAGCCCGGCCTGCACTAAAAACCTTGACAGGCTGAAGAAGCAGGCAAAAGAGCCAGAAAAAGCTCGAAGGCACCTTCGGGGTGCAGTGGATATGTGCATGTATGTGTGAAACCACCCCACATGTCCTTTTTTCCCACCTTTCTATCCTTAACCCTCTATATCTAGTCCGGTGATTCCCCGCCTGCGAATATGCTGCATGCCAGCACTTTAGATGAATATTGCCCGGCCGACCCCGCTGTAAGATACATATGCAGGTCGTTACGAGTGATGCAGTTATGGTAAATTTTTTATTACGATGCATTTAGTTTAACGTTCAATTTTGTGCATCATGCAGAAACTTGAAAGTTGAGAAGAAAAAAAATAGGAGCGACAGCGGCGGGAAACAGCCCAGCAGACGAATGAATTTTAATAAAAAATTTAAAACTCAAATTGCACTGGCAAATAAAGTTGCACTCTTTTAACTCGCAATGACCTCGCTTTAGTAGGTCACAACCATAGGACCATGCAGTGCAACTGAGTGCACCCCAAAAACCAACCCCCCCAGCCACTATAGGTCCCACTTTCTTTTTCGTACTATTTACATTTTTCATCTTTATTTTATTTCAATAAATTCGTAAAGTGCTGAGAATTGTCATCAGCCTATTTGTGCCCGTCCATTTCAGTCGCTGTTGATACAATGGAAATTTACTGGATTTTATGCATTTAATTACGCTCATGTCATTTTTACTGGCTTTTTATTTATTCTTATAATATTTTGTATTTTATTTTTTATATTTTGTCACACCCAGAGAAAAAATAATATGGCTAGTGAACGATGAGCTGGGCATCAATTGTTTTGATTAAAATGTTATTTGCTTGATATATGCGCGGTTTGTGGCGGCTTTAATTATGGACTGAAAGCTAATCGGAAATTTCTTTGTGCAGCGCGTTACGGCTGTCCGACCCTGGTGAATGGGCCCTTTTTCAGTGGCAGCCACATGAATTACTACCATTTCTTTTTTTATTTACATACATTAATGAATAAAATGTAGCAGCAATTATGTTGGATTTTCTGGACAGGAATTGAATATTCGGATATTTTGTAAATTTAATGGGTGAGTTCATCGTGAAAAAAAATAAATTGAAAAGTGCCAAAACGAAACACACTCTATGCGAGGTAAATTAAAGTATTTAAAATCCGTTGAATATTCTTTAATATGTATATGCATATTATTTATTTAGTTATGAATATCGAATTTTCAGTCGAGTTGCCTTGGGAGTTTTAAGTCAAAATAAAATATCGACACTAATTTTTATTAGATCAAAATTTCAAATAGTGCTTAAACTTACCATAAAAAATACCTACCTACTTAGAGATATAAAACAACAATTTAAAAACTGAAACCTGGCTACACAAAAAGTTAAAACAAGCATAGAGTAAAATATCATACATAATAGTTTTAGAAAAAAACTTTTTCAAAATGAATACAAAGAAACAATGGTTTCCAAATCAAATAAACAATTGAATTACAAATTTAAAAAACAAACCACAATAGTATCATCAAAGAACCCTAAGAAACATTGCTAGTCACACAAATGGAGCTCCACAACTAAATTAAATCGAAAAACTTTCGCAAAATTTGAAACTTAGATAAAAGAAATTAAGTACATAGTACATCACCAAAATAAATTAACTTGGTAGAGCTAATTCAAAAAGTCTTTTGAAGAAATATGCTCCCCCTATGTGGGTGATATATGCCCATCTCGTGCCCCTCACGATCCTTAAAATAATCATCATGCTTCGATCCGTCGAAGCCCGCACCAGGGAAATGACTACATTAAGCAGCAAGTGCACGTATAGAATTTCCTCTAATTTCACTTTTGTCATCATCATCTAGCCGCAAAATCAAGATTTACTACTTATCCCGAGGCTCCAGTTCTATCCCCTTAAAGGAGTCCACCACAAGTTTCCCGAAAAACCCCCATCTAGCCTGAGGATGAGTAAATAGAAAACTCGGAAATTTATCTTTTGTTTTTCTAGTCCGTCATGTTTTAAGAAGTCACATGTTGGGCCACGAACTCCGGGTCCAGGGGAAGAGGGAGGCAACGTGTTTAGAATAAATTTACAAAATTTACCATGAACTCAATGTTTTGCTTTTTCTCTGGTGTCCTCGTAGTGAATATCGTGTAATGCATTATGTACAGGGCCGAGTGGGTGCTATACTGGTTAAGATGAAAATAAAAGGGATAAGGGACACTTTTGCCTTTCACCAGCATCCCCCATCTCATTCAAAGTGCGCGCAAAACTCATGTGTATAGAAATTAAAAAATTATTTTCTTGTATATGGTGCTGAAAAAAGCACGCAAAATATTACCATTCAGCGAGAAAGAGAAATTTTGCCCTTGTAGCTCTATATTTTTTATCTTATTTTTATTTTTATTTTTATTTTATTTATGTTTTACTCGCTCTATGGTTTTGCATATACTACCGACAGATGACACGGTGAGAGTTCATGACTAGATTTTTGTGGACAAAATTTCATGCAAACCACATAAAATTCGGCTAAAGGGAGTGATAACCACTTTGATTTTTGCCATATATGGCGCTTTTTTTGTTAGCCCACCATAATTCATGTGCTAACTTTGTGTGGTTTCCGCAATGAAACGCTTTTTATTGTTATTTCTCCGCCTTTGCATACAATTTTTCATGTCGTATCAGCGTTTATGTGTCAGCAAATAAATCATACCGCCCGCATGGATTCTATAAGTGGATCAAACTCATGGGGTATTGCTAAAATGCAGATGTATTTTATACGGGGACGATAAGGTGGAAGGTTGTCCGATTTCTTTTTTTGACAGAATAGACAAACGGATTGGTCTAAGAGACATTTTGCTTGCTTTCATTGTAAATACGTGAATATTGTGTTGCAAAAAGAGATTTTTAGTAGCTTATGTAAAAATATTCAAAATCAAAACATATTCAAGTAGCAAAAAAGCCAAATTAAAAATGTGGAAATATTGTTGTTGCCAATCGTAAAGAATCAAAAATTAAAGTATTCGTATTCAATATAAAAACTTTAAAAATATTATCTATTTCGACTTATTCATTAAACAACCAGACTGCTTCTCATACTCCTTCTCGTCTAAGTGCTAAGAAGGAATAAATCAGTAAAAATATATTTAGTTCTGTACAGTGTAAAGAAGATTTGATAAAGTATACTCTAACATAATGTTCCGAAAGTCCTTTATGAAGAGTTTTGCTTGAAATAATATTTTAATTGGAGAATGGGAATTAGAAATGCCCTTTCGAGTATCAGTAACAGTTTTATGTTATGTTATGTTATTTTATTTCTGTAATTATTTATTAACAGACGATTTGAAATTTCCTTATAATATTTACAATAAGCCTACCAAATAAAACCTCAAAGTACCAATTTTTATTCTATGAAATTCTATAATATCTTCTATCATTAGTAAATAAACAGATAGGTCAGTTTCCACAAAAAAATATTTCACAAGGAGCCACCATTCTATTATCATTTGTGCTTTATGTAAACGATAATAACATTGAAATCTGCAAACATTAAAGCATAATAAAGTAGAAATTCTAGGGTGGGTGACTTGAACTTTTAAATACGAGTATACGTTGAAAAATTAGACCAAGACCTTATTTGAAAGAGAAACAGTCTTTGCACTGAATAAGGCCTCAGTCAGACAGTGACTTTAATTTTAGTCCGATTTCCATAATTGGACATCTGCACTACATCTGAAACCTCCCTTAAATTGCAGAAAAAAATTAAATCGAACCCATAATTCCAGAAAAATATGCAAAAACGACTGCACTGGTGTACCTCATTAATTTTCCCTTTTTAAAACCACATCAAAAAGCACCTGCGACCGAAACTTACCGCGGTAGCCAGTGCATCATCTGCAGATAGGCACTTGCATTATTCCACGCAATCCTTTCGTTAATTGAAAGGATAAGTGATAAAAGGCCAAAAACATAAATAAATCCTTTGAGTTTATTGTATGAGAAAATTCTCTTCATTAACTTTCATACTGCCGGGCGCCACTCTAGAGGAATCAAGTCCCGGTGGTAGAAAGTCAAGAAGCAATCAGTAAAATTTAAAAATTTTACGCTTTCATTTTAACTACTCTTACTTTCAAGTTACTCTTAGTTTTTGATTATTTTCGCAGTCTTTATAAAAAGAAGATTATGCATATGACCTTAATTTGCATTTGTTGTAAACTTCTCTGAATTTCAGGTTTCTAGCTGTGCGTACAAAATTGCTTAGAATAAAATACTCCACTGAGATATAGTAAAATTAAAATTCTACCAATAAACTGCTGTCATAAATTTCTTCCTTCCGCTTATTGGCAAATTAGAAAATATTTCGTTTTCTTATTGCTCTTTTTATTTTTTCTTTGCATCTCTTAAGGAATTATAGGAAATTATTAACTCCTTTAGCGAAGAGATGATTATTCGATGATGCTGCAGAAAAGTTGTAATTACGAAAATTTCTGAAGTCTTCCGAGAAGTAGTCTAGAACGTAGAAAAAGGCCCTTTTATCGTATTACGCAAGTATGTTTCACGCTTACAACAAAACGGCTAATTATAACTAATTCGGAGGACTCCATTAACGCGATAATGAACAAAGGAAGCGAGAAAATGGCTAAATCCGAAGAAAGTATTGTTAAGGAGTCAAAGTGGATGCATGGACGTGACTCTGATATTGTCTTAAGATACAATAGAGAATGCCTGTCCTGTCAGCCGAGAGATAAAAGGAACCCTATACACAGGGCCAAATTAAGTAACGAGGGACTTTCAAAATATAGTGTGCAGTCCACTGGGAGACCAAAGACAAACAGCTCCAATTCATTTATCATGACATCCAGACCTCGGTGAAGCTACTTTTAATAGTACCTACATAACCTACATACCCCAGAGCCTCAAACCCCCTATTTTTGCGTATGAGTGACTCCCAATTCCGGGACTAAGTATGTCCCGTGGAATATGGCACGTATTCGTCTGTCTACTTTTGGACACGAGAACGTACCAATTCGTTTTACGTCATCTTGGAAATAAAGTAAATCCTTAAAGTTGGAATAATCGATGTTAAAGCCTTTGCTATTATCTAGACAAGCTATAGAAGCTCTATGGAGGCTCTGTGTGGTATTTTATTGCTAAAACTGAGAGACACAGAAAATAAATCTTATAAGAGTCGAGCGAATCTCCCGTTTGACAAATATGGCAACGTAATAAATGGGTAGCAGCCAAAAAAAAAAAAAAATCCCTGACCCTTCTTTCTAAGCTAAGGGATGGGTGGGTGGACGGATTTTGTACGGATGTGTACCAAAAGAGTGGGAAATGGAGAAAAGAAATTCGTCGGATTATATACATACGATGGGGGATTACAGCGAAACATCAGAGAAAATTTTCTTGCGAATTCTTTAAGATTTATATGGAGTTGCTCTTAGAAACAGGGATGAGGACTAGAGGAAAGGTTCGGTCCGTCAGTCATGTGCGCCTCCAGAATAGGGAGCCCTTTTGTGAATAAATGAACTGCACGAAATACGCAATTTAGGGCAAATTGGAATAGAAGGGAACACTTTGAATTTCTATTCCTATAAATGCCCTAATAAGTCATGCGGTGAACGTTGCTACTTTTCACCCATCCTAGCACTGGACGAATGGGTGATGCCATGCTAAATAAAGTCATAAATTTTTATGGCATCAACCAAACAAATTCTGGCTATCTAGATTCTACCTTTTCACGCCATTTATGCCGTAAAAGTCAACGTCCTTTACTTAAATAAAAATAAATAATTTCTCTGCCATTGGTAACAACAGGCACCCACAAGCTACATATTTTCAAACAAATACATAATCTTTATCAAATTGATAGTGTTTTATTATTAATGACCTTATTAAATTTCATTTCCTAAGAAGCAATGCTTATATACATTTCCCTTAATGTAAAAATCTGTTTTTCTTACTAAATATAAACACAAAAGAAATTAAAGAAAAGAGAGAATAAACACGCAATAAGCTTTTTTAAGTAATAAACGTTGAAAATGAACAATATTTTTCTAGAATAAAAACATCTAAAGAAATATTAATTAAAAGTTTTGCTAAATCAGTGAGATCAGGCACAAATATTTTCAAGAATTAAATTAATTAAGTTAAGACATTTAGCTAAATAAAGCATTTTATTTTTTAATGGGAAAATTGTGTTCAAGTGATATTGACAATTATATAAAAAAGCACCTCTGATATATACATTTATTTAAAACAAAAAATAATAACATGGAAAAAGTTGTCGCTTAATCCATCTTGGTGAATAGAATCTGTTAATAAATGAAATCATAAGCTTTTATTTCATCACCTGAAAACCCCCAAAAACCTATGTTCAATATTTTAACACCATTTATGCTATAAAGATATACGATCTTTACCCAGAAATAAGAGATAATTGCTTCCTAATAAATTTCAACACCTTCAATGCCTACGGTGGAAAAATTGGTAATGGCTTGAGTCGTATCCCGGAAAAACTTCGACTGTCTTACTTCGTCCGCTTGGTTTTTGGAGATATACTTTTATATAGGTATTGGCCCAGGGGAGCCCATAACTCAGTCAGGTGGAACACAATAGGTGTAAAAATTTAGTGCTTTTTCACCTCGTTGGGTTATACATTTTTGTTTGGCACAGAGATCTGCCTTTCTGTGCCCATTTAATGCAATCTCAAGTGCATTGTCTGAGGAAGAGCCCGGCTTTAAACCATCCGGACAAAGTTCGATCGAAAGAATTCCCTGGATAAAAGCCAGCCAGTAGAATTCTGTTCTCATGGTCGATGCTCCCAAAACAGTGCCACGAATGCTTAATATTATTCCCTTCTGCTTCGGCTATACTACTGAGATTTTTATTTTTTCCCCATTTATTTATTTTATTTAGTGCTCCTGAAAAAGAAGGGTAAGAAGTAGTATGAGACGAAAAGAAAAAAATTATAGATTTCTTTTATAAAATTACAATTCCATACAGGGTGTCCTCCCCAAAAACTATTTATAGTTTCTCAAGTGCCATCGAAGCACGGCACTGACTTTCTATAGACTTTAAAAACAAGTTAAGGGGTAAATATACAACAACAAATTTTTGAAATATACGAAACAAAAATAAAACATGTTTTGTCTTCTACCTCATGGGTAAAAAGACTACGAAGTGTTCAAGTGAAACAAAATCCTCAGAGATGCGACCATTTGAGGAAGTAAACTTTCAAATATGAAGAAAACAACAAAGACTATCTCAGAAGATGGTTACAACAACGGGGACCGTCATAAAATCCAGACGGAAACTTTTTCACTGGGAAATCTTTTCGAGGCTAACTTTAATTTGGCTCGTTGCCACTGGTCCAGCCACTGTACCCTGGCCGCATCCGCATCCCTTGGCAGTATTGTCCCTCCCCCACAACAGCTCTATTCCTTACATTGTAGGGTTGTTCCCACGTCTCCAAAACGGACCTTGATTGAATGTACAAAATTGAAAAACTAGAATGGGATAACGAAGTTTTAGCATTTCATCCTCTGTCTGCCTTCTTTCCCAAACAAGAAGACAGACAAAAAAGTAATCCAACTCTTCTGATATGGTGTCTGTCTGCGTAAAGAATTTATGAAAAACGTTTCACTTCAATCACTCCTCCGCCAAACGAAAACCGACCAAGGATACCACCTTAATAAAGGAAGTTGTTAAAGAATTTTTCCATCAATTTAAATGCAATAGAAACCAACTCTTTGAAGTACCTCCTCAGCCTGCTCCGTGGCCCTACATACACCTGGAGGGATATGAAGGCGGAGAAGGAGAAAATTTTATCTCAATTTCAGGCTCTGGAGCCAAGTAGCAACGGGAAGATAGAATACACCAATGCAATCAACTATCCTACTCATTTTGTCTAAAAGAAATCGACGAGAGTCGAAATTTTCGTTCGATTAATTCCTTTTAAGCACCCCCACCCACGGCACCAAAGAGCAGGTTGTACTACAGTAACATCAACAGTCGAACAACTCTTTGAACATATTTTGATGCCTATTTTAGAACCACATTTGATTTCCTTTTATATTCTTTTATATTTCGAAATGTAAACAAAGTTACGCTCTATTTCATCACTTCAGTAGATTTATTTTTCTTTTATTTTTTCTCAGG
The DNA here is from genome assembly GCA_959613345.1 of Tolmerus cingulatus. Taxonomy (NCBI): domain Eukaryota; kingdom Metazoa; phylum Arthropoda; class Insecta; order Diptera; family Asilidae; genus Tolmerus; species Tolmerus cingulatus. The sequence continues at coordinate 41,736,245 of OY390709.1, forward strand.
CCTCTTAACCTAGAAAAGGTCCATTTAGACGAGTTTATATTGAAAATTTGAATTAAACCAGAGAGAAAATGTCCCCGCTTTATTTTCTCCAGCCTAAGGGCACGATAGGTTCAGGTAGATACATCACCTGCTTGTGTATTTGCTCTAACACTTCGGGCAAATATCCTTTGATGCACACAAAGTGTATTTCATTTGTGGAATTGTGGATGAATTTGAATTCGAACAGAAGAGGATGTTCCTTTTTGGAGATATTTTGTAATAAAATACCAGCGTTAGAAGCACATTGTAAGAGTATTTTAAACATCAATCGAACACCTAGAGAATTTTATTTTTGTTTCTATTTCTTTAAGCATATGAACAATCATGAAAGCCTTACAATGAATTGAAATTTCTCTTTTTACTTACCGATAAGGAGTACGTAAAATGTTAACGAATTCAATAACTTGATATACATATGTACGTAATAATCGAAATCTTATTTGATTTTTATAAATATAAAATGTGTTAAATATTACTCAAAATATAAAACAATCTATTCTCAACCACAAGACTGTACGGAAAATAATTGTAACTAATTTCGAACCTACTAATTTGTAACTAATTTCGAAACTACTCATGGCGTTTCAGTACTGCAACATTTAACCAAAACTCTAAAGAAGCAGTTCATTAAATTGTTACAAGTGTTTTAACTAATAAATATGTACCTGAAATATGTATCTAATGTAAGTCAAGTGCAATAATGCATTAAATTTAAGAATTTTGACTGAGTTAAGCGGTATTACTTCTATGAACAGTAACTCATTTTTAAGAATATTTTAATAACTTAAATATTGTAAAATATTTCTTTCCACCAAAAGTATTTCAGTAATTTTTAATGTAAAAAGGACTTACATTTTGAACTATTGGAACTAAGTGTTGAGAAATAGCAAAATAACTTTTCTTTTAAAAATTAAACTAATAAAAATATTTTGATATTGAATTTAACAGACCTACTCTTACATGGAATTAATAAATCTAAGAAATCAGTTAATATTTTACTAAATTCCACCAATAATTCACTCGAAAACTTTCTGTTTCCCGCCTAAACCACTAGAGTACGTCGATTTTCTATAAATTTTGCGGGCAATAATTGCGGAACAATTGCAATTTACTGCAATATCCAGCAATTTGTTAGATAATCAACAGGGAGAAAAAGTGCAACCCCTAAACACGTCCTCTCGATTCAAGAGGAACGTGCGGCCATTCCATTCCGCATAATTTGTGACAATTAAATAAAATTTTATTGCAAAAGCACACCCGCATACATGCCACAGGACATTATCATTGTCAATATGTGTAACGAGTTCGTTAAGCATTTGAGTAATTATGCTCCGAACATTAATTTTCCTATCTGGGTGGCTGTTAATCACCAGCTGTTACAGACCTTAAACGGATTGCTGAAATGTGCACTTTAGAATCAATAGCTGATGGCCGTGGGGTTCTCGGGGGGGTTTTTGTCACCACACCGCAACACTCAGCACATAAATGTATTCCGGACATTAGTTCGGGTGCATTATCTGTACGAAACTTTAACCTCAGCTCACCTTGATGCAAAAACCCCCGGTCCGCCCCTATTCGCGGTCTAGTATATTCAGAAACTAGAATTAATCATTCGTGACACTTGACGACTGACGACAATCCCTTGATTCGGAAATAACGGAGGTAAAACCGTGCAATAAAAGGTTCACGCTGCGGAGCACCTAATGTACCACTTCCGAGGGCAGACGCTCACTCTTATGGGAGTTTTATTCGAACGTAAAAAACTGCATTTCGAAAAAGAAAAAATGCATCCACCCGCAAGATGGGTCCAAACCCAGGGATGCTGTGCCTCACACATACACGCACAAACTCAACCGTGCTGGGGTAGTCGCTTTTATTTCAATTTAGCAGGTCATGTGTAAATGCATAGTTGAAATAATTTGGGCGATAATCGCTTTTTAATGATCCATGCACACTGCCCGGGACTGACTGTTAAATGTACTGAGTTTGCCCTTTGGCTAGGGCCATTCTGCCGCCAGCATGCAGTCGATTGTTATAAAAACAATCGTTTCAGAAGATAGGGTTTGGGTCAGTCCGAAAGTGGAGTTAAAGTGCAAGGATATAGCACCACTGGCGGCAGCGTCAGGACCTCATCTCGTTGATTTGTTAAATTCGCCCTACAGCTGCTGCTGTAGTGCTGCTCCTCTCATCATCCGGGTCCTTCCAGCATCCCATTTTCAGGGGAATCACGAAAATATTCTCTTTTTTTATCGACAGAATTGGCGCTTTTGTATTATCTGGGTTTATTACTCTGCCGCAGTTATTGAATTTGAAATCGTGGACTGCATCCAAATTTTGTACCCCGTCCAAAGATCTGCGCCCAGTCGTTTCCTTTTTAGTACACCCATGTGGTGCTATGTTTCAAAATCAAAATTAAATGTATTTTTGCTGCGAATTTAGGCGATTTTATTATAACAGCAGTGGTAATAACTGTTACGAGCTATAAAATAAAGAAAGGTGAAATATTTATCTTCCACAATAAAGATAGCCACATCTACACTTTTGTGGCTAGTTAGAATTCATAACATGTATATCAAAACATAAAATATTTTTATGGTTTATTTTGTAACATCATTAGTCGTTAGTAACAAAATATATTAAAATTAATGTACAGCCACATGCAATTACATTTAATATCTAACAATAACGAAGTCGATTTTTATTAAACTCTGTTATCACTTCGAGTGATTTTCAATGTACTAATTAAAAATTTTGAATATTGTATGACAGTAATTTACTTGAGAGAATCACTTGATTTATTATTATTAGTTAAAGAACAAATTCTAAAGGCCATATACATGTACATACTCATATTAAAAGCTTTTTAAAATCCTAGATAAAACCCACAGAGTCATTTTTATTCTCTTTTATTTGGCAAGTTTTATTAAAATCCATGCAGCAGCCAGTTTCTTTACACTTAAAACAAACTTTCTTTACTCTCTATTTTACTTTGTAGGGGAAGCAAATTACTTTTCATATGTTTCATTAATCTTTTTACTCTGAAAAGCATTTCTTTGTCTTAATTCCATAAAAGTGTTACTTTTGTTTCAAGTTTTTCTTATGTAGAAATAGTAATTATTAATTACTAAGAAGCTTGCAAACACTTTTCAGGAATCTGTTGAAGTACCTTACATTTTTTGTCTATTAATACATTCAACATATGTGCGCCTGATTTTAACATTAATTTAGCAAAAAAGCTCTTATCCCACAGGTTCGCTAATATGGGAAGAAAATATATTTTTTATTTACCAAAACGAAAATCAGGCACCGCACTTGAAATGCTTGAGGCCTCTATCCCGCCAAATATACTCCTACAGGAGTATCCGTGTGGAGCCGTTGCGCTTCTAATGGCTTATGTAATACTCTCTATAAATCGTAACATAAATAGAAGTTAGAGATCACCCTAGAATGATAAGGCATGAAAATTATATCACGCGGACGTGAGCATTTTGCAAAAATCTTACTTTTTTCTTGCCATTCTGGCGACGTATAGTGCGCGATGGAGCCGCGCCACCACGTTCACTTTTATCCGCCAATCCTCTTCGCATGCGATGTGCTCAGTCAATTTAGAAGCACCAAAGTCCTGCTCCTCGAAGGATCTGACGACGATGGCCAGAGGTGGAATAGCGCCCGCGATATTAAGTTTCTAGGAGTAGTATATTCCAGACGAGAGCTATGGTGCTCATGGAAATTGCGAAATTTTCTCCTATGATGTATTCGGGTAATCCGGACGGATATCGTCACGTACAATAATATCATTTTCAGGATATGTTAAGGCCTTATAATTAAAATTCCCTTTTATCTCTTCGAGAGGCATTCATATCGTTTAGAGGGCCCACGATTTTCACCTAGCGATGGCCATTTGCATTTTTCTTTATTTTCTCAAAGGGTAATAACAAAACGCGAATGGCTCCTGGCAGCAAATATCTTTTGGATGTGTAACACACGGAACATGTCGTAATAACCCATTAAGAATTCCTTCACAAAATAGTGTGTCACGTAAAAATTCCCTGTTTTCGCTTGCCATTTTCTTGAAAATCCCATTCAACAGATACCCTACAGCCCGAAGGATGGGACGTAGATGCCACATGGTAACCAGCACGACTTATTTTGAAGTCAAAATGGTTTTCAAATCAACGTCTGGTGGCACTTTTCAGGGTTTTTTCTTTCGCCCTCAGAAAATAGAGTTCACGTAATTTTACGATGGATGCATTGTCCAATATGCGAATAATATCAGCCAGAAAAGAAAAGGTGGAAGTGCGATTCTATGCATTTTTAATATTCCTATAATGGAAATTGGATATTGCATATGCTACCATTTCGGAATCACTGTAGAAATGAGTACGATTTCTATGACGCTGTGAAATCACGATTGGTTGAAAATTTTCCAATAATTTAAGGCGAATCCTACTGCGGCAGATAAAAATCGAATTCTAATTTTAAAATATTTTCCGTAACTTTGAATACTCAAACCGAAATGTTAAATTGCGTCCCATATTCACGAAGAGGGGTATTAAAGCAATCCGAATCAATTAATTAATGATTAATGATGAAATTGAGATTTTAACGAAAAACGAAATATATGTATGTTGTGATCCTTGCTGATATTAACAATTGAAATCCTACTTTTGTATTGAACTGAAATTTGCGAACAGTGACTTTGCTCTACTGAATCTTGCCCATTTTGTAATATTTGTTCTTCATTAGTTGTAATAAAAATTTCAAGACATGCTACAACCGTAACAGATTTATTAGATTTCTGGCGAGCAGAAAGGCATCGTTAATATTACATTTTTTTAAAAGGAAGTTTCAACATATTGGAACAAGTTAACATATTACACTGTTTCCTCAATAAATCTTGTTTTTAAATAAAATTCTGCAGGGCATAGTGTAATTTATGTAATTTGAACTCTAAAAAGGCAATTGTGAATAAAATCTGGCTTTACGTATACGTCGTTTTTTAAATGACGGATTCAATTAAGTTACTGACTATTAGACAATTTATTTCAATATTAGCGTGCCTTGTTAGATACCCTTTTAATTCTTCGAAGCTGTAAAAGGTAATGCATTTTCCTAAATCCAGGTCGCAATAAACCAGTTCAAATTTGCCTTCGAAAAAGGGCCAGGGAGCCGCACTTAAGTAGCGCAAAGTCAACAGAGCAAATGTCCCACTTATCGCGGCCATCAGGTGCGGGACAGAGCCCTTGTCCCTATGCATGAAATATGCTCCCGTTGGCGGCGGTCGATGTTAAAAGACAATAAATTTTAAAGAACGCTTTCAATGTTTCAAATGAAAATGACCAGAATGGCCCTGTTACGGGCCGCCGTAAGCAGGCAACTCATTAAAAGGCTGTCCCTCGGACCCATAATTATCCGGTTATGCAAACACCCAGAAGTAATTAAGCGGCCTTTTTCCTATACCACCCTTAAACCGCAGGCCAGGTCCCAGTCCAGGTCCGGCCGGATATTCGGGTCACAGGTGACACTGATGGGACCAGGTCCACGAGTGTCGTCCGTCTTTCGGTGCGGCTCGTGTCGGTCCATTCGTCCGTCCAGTGAGGGCCGAGTTTTCCCATCTTATATCGAAAACTATCAAAGTTTTAAGCCCCATCAAGTCTTCTGTCGGAACATTTCAGGAATAATTGAAAGGCCCCCGAAATGGGCCCAAATTAATCATCGAGGGGTTATGGAAGCCGCAACGATGGCAAAATGTTGTACAATAAGCTCTCGGAATCCTTTTTAATTAAACGAAATGGCTGAAACTTAAATCGCCGGAGCGGAAAGGGGGGAAGCCAAGTGAAAAAGCAATTTCTTACGATGTCATCCATCCATTCGGCGGGGGTGGAAGATGGTGTGCCATCCTAGGGGGCCCTTCTCTAATGACGGGTTCCACATTCAAACCAAAAATTTTTGGAGTGGTGCTTAAAGCAGCACATCGCCCGGAATAAGGGGGTCTTGGGGACCGGGTCTTCTTCGCCATGCCGCCGGGTGCTATGTCGAGGCGAGAAAAATAAAAAAAAATGTTTCTTTGTGAAGCACAGTCACCAAAAGGACATTTTATCTTGGCGGGATATAGGCACTTACCGAGCAGAGAGCGCCAGATTTTAGAGCGTTAAATTTTCTCATAAATACCATTTAACTTGATCTATTTTGCATATGGATGGGTATGGGGTTGGTTGCAATCAGAGCAAAGCAGCCGAACCATCCCCCACCCCAACCTCTATCCATCCTGAAATTCTAGCGTTTTCTAGCTGCTTTCAGGGAGCGTTCTTATTGCTACATGAGACTGCGAATTAGAATACGCCCCAGTAAGCTATCGATTACCCATCTTCCCTTCTAGTAGCATTTATAGGAAATTCGAACCGTCAATCGGAGAACCGGCGAAAACATGGACAAAACCACGCGGGTGTGGGTTCGTTAGACTATGGGGGCATTAAACTATCTTCCGTGAAATTTCGAACGATTTCTAATAATTGACTGTGGTGAAATTCTTGAGATCACTCCCCGGGGGTAGATATCTAGATAAGTTGCGGGGGTGCATGCGGACCGAGACAACCATACCATCCCAACCAATGTATCGCAACCAGAGATGTAGCAAGTGTTTCCCGCCAGGATGCACCCCCAGCTAATTGTATGGCAATTATCGGAATGAATCGCTTTAACTGCAGAAGCGGATGGAGGTGAAACAATTAGAGATACCTTTGCAGCATCCAACCGTGGAGCAGTTGCCAACGGGAAGCACGAAGTCACTAAATGCTCCCTTTGCTTTGAATAGACCTGGATACACCAATTTCTCGGAAAATTCTGCTTCCTATCGTACCACCACATACCGCTGTTAAAATCTCTCAGTAATTGGTTTTAATTTAAATTATTTGAAATTTATGTGCATTGGAAAAGTAATTGAAATATTCTACTTAAGAGGTGATTAAATTACATAGAATTTCAGGTGCTTTTTTTAAAACACACATTTGGTCAAGGTATATATAATAGGTTACGTCTGATAATAAAATTTATTATTTATATTAATAAAATTCCTCAAGATTTAAATTATAGAAATTGTCAAAATTCGATAAGCTATGGAATAAACAAATGGTATTTGGTATGATTAGTTTTGCCATAATCCAACCATCCTGAGTATCTCTTAAGTATTAAAACGCTGAGAGCAGAATTGGACAGCTTCTGCAGCATTCAGGCTCACTAATTGAGTAAGGCACATCCTTCATTAAGTGAAATTGCTGTTAACTGTTGGAATATTAATGAATCACTGTCGTCACGACTGCTTTACTTTTAATTATTTTCTCTTTTCTTGAATAAAACCCTTCAGCCCTTTCTCTCTCTATGGTCGTACCTAGTGCCAAGGCTCTTTCTCTGCGTCCTTTCGAGGATCCAATTTCGACTCTATGCACTTTGTTTCACTTCTTGTGAAATTCAATAAAAAGGAGTGAAATAAGACCATGGGACAAAACCATCCTCATAAAAAAAAAGTAAAATTTAAAGTGATAGAAAAACTTTTTTAGACTGCATCTGGTAAGTAAGCAAAGGAATGAAGTCTGATCACGTAGAAGAGCAGAGAAGGGGGTGGACGACGTGGACATGGAGGCTGTAGTAAAAGAAATTTCTCAGAAACTAATTGAAAAATCTGCTCTATATTGGTTCCATTTTTCTGGTAACTACATTTTTTTCTCGGCCATATAAATTTGTATAGTCTCTTCGAATATGGGAACCATTTTCTGGGGTATATACCACCAGAACGAAACAAAATACTATATTCAATTATGGAAAGCAGAGAACCATTACTAGCTGGAATTTAAACATAAATTTCCGAATTTTTTTACCTTTAGTTTTTTTAGCAATCCCTTTCCATTAAATAGAATTCTTAAGTTGTTCACGCCATTTTTCGATGGCTAGGGGTCTGAGAGGTATGTGGGTGTATTTAAGTTCACCTGTTCACCGTACCTTTCATCTACTTAAATTAATAGCACATGTATAATCATTTTAAGTGGTCGGCTGCAGGTTTCTCTGGAGGTGGACGAGTTGTTTACTTAGTTGGCTGGATCCAGGGATGAGAGCGGGATAATAAGGATTTAATGGCTTCCATGCGAGCAAACACCACTATCATACCATCACATACTCAATTACGTCGGACTGAAATTAATGAACGACCAGGTGAATGAGTCTATTTCAATTAAAAGCGCTTGAACGTATTTTTTTTATTCGGTTACCTTACCCTACAAATAGGTATATGGTATGGAAGAAGTTTTTTTTCCTATTTCAAATTAAAATTAGAAAAGTTTCTTTCAGGTGAATATTTCATTTTAAATTTCTTCCAGTGAAAATGGGGAAAAAAAGGGAACCTAGGTATATCAAAGAGCAACTTCACAGCTCAGTAGCACGTCCTCGAAAATTTCTCAGAGCGCTGATAGCAGCAAAATCACAAAATCACGGGTTGAATGCGAAAAGCCAAAACCGAAGACAACATTTTGCGGAAGGGATGTGGCATAAATCATTGAACTGAACATGCCCAAGTCAATGCCGATTATTTCTCTCATATTGAGCAATCTTAAGCAATCACGAGTTATCAAGGGATCCCACTCGAGTGGATCGTTGCGGGGGATGTACAACAGGGGGTGGTTTGCCCGGCTCCGGGTCGGGCTCTGCCCCCGGGTGAGCCTCCTCGATTTTACTGCAGGATATTACGGGGCAGGTTTTCCCGGAGAAGTATAAATAAATCCATCTAGATATCGAGTGAATTTCAAGTTCCACTCAAGGGACGCTTCTCGATTCGATGCATGTGGATACAAATCCAACGGATGGGACGGATTATTCTCAGGTTGGTTTGAAGTGAAAGTCACTTCCGTCACCTTAAAGGGTTATTAAAATAACTATACAGTGCACTTCAAATTGTGCAGCGATTTTAGAATTACTGCGAACACTTTTTTAAAACTTTATACTTAAAATAATTATGTATAAACTACGTTAACAGTCATAATTTTTTAAGTAAGTATTCCGCGTGTTATATTGTATATACATATATATCCTACCTGGGCGATATTTCAATATACAACATGGGTAGTGCAAAACTCGCAGTTATGCAATTCCTGATTCCTGAAACTTCAGACTCAATTCGATTATTACAGCATGCAGATTTGCAATCTTTACAAAAGGTTTACATTTAATTAAAAAAAAAAAGATTACACATATTCAAAATTAGGAAACTACATAGAAAAAGGAGTTCATCAGACTCATTCATACAAATAGTAAGAATATTAAATCATTTAATAATAAATGATTTTGTTTGATCACTCATAGGAAAATGTAAAATAGGTATTATAATATTTAGTTTTTTCCTCTAGTGTTGTTCTTAGTTTTCATTAAGAAAAACTTATAAAAAAGGAATAGAAAATACAAATAAGTCGTTAAGTACAATCGTGATCCCATCTTTACCATTAAAATATAAAAATCCAGAATAACTAATAGTCTGCTAAAAGGTATAGTAGAGAGACGCCATTATATTATTTAATAATTAAGGGCTAACGACGATCGATTTTTCTTAACGAAATTTACCACAGTCTTGATATAAAATCTTATCATATTTTTATTTCGTTGAGAAATATCATTTGAATTAAATGTAAGGGGTTTTTCAGCCTACTATTTATCGAATAAGTTTTCACTTTCTTTTACACAATAACTTTCAGAATTCAGCTGCATAATATTATTATAAAATACCTTATAACATAATTTGTTGCATTCTGTCATTTTAACATTGTTGAAAGCAACAGACTTACGTTTTAAATTTTTGAATGCTTCTTTGCAGTTTCAGATATTTCGAAGTCGACGTAGACGGACCTACATATTGTTTTTTACAAATAAAACTTTTAATCGGCCGCGTCTCGAGCTCATAATTCCATAGGTCAATGGATTGTGGTACACCCGTAAAAAATCGATAAATTCAATGAGCCTCTTCCTAATGGGGCAAACAGCCTAACAATTCTGTACGAAACAGAAAAGTTAATGGCTCTTCAGGGCAGCGGGAGTATTTTACATTATTGGCCAAATGTTCGATTATTTCTCATTGGAAGGTTTTCGATTAATCTTCGCAGAGAAATCAGCAGAAACCGACAGCATTAAGCACATACATAGATACTACTACAACTAGTACTATTTTGTACAGGATTCGACCTGTTCCAAGGATAATGGCTGGGCGTTCAGGGAATAAATCAAAAATTGGTGAAAATACGTGCTGGGAATCCTCCACTCCACTTGTATATACTAAGCCTATGACTAGGAGGACGCTTTTGTGTTACATATTTGATCGGCGTAATAAGGACCCATAAAATGAACAAATTGCACGATTTCCACGCACATATGGCCAAAATTAATGCGGACATACAAAGAAAGGGAAGGTTCAATTTTATAGGGTAAGAAGAAATCCCTCTGAATGCCCCTGCTAAGCGATGGGTAAAGAAACAAAATCTTCTGGCTGACTTCCAAAATTATCGAGAGCCTTCCTCAAATAATAGGTAGGATTCACCTGGCAGGCAAAACTGTGTGCTCAAGTGCTTCGTCAAGGAACTGAACAAATTTGCAGATTTCTTGCTTAATCCAAATGCCCGGAGAACATGAGGAGCAGTGAAGTAGGTTCAATGAGTTGTTAGAAGTCGGATTCGAATCCCTTCTTTGTCTCACCACCGAAACAGGAAGCCATTCCTCCAGAAAGGTATAGTTGAAGGTTGTTTTGTGAGGAAGACAAGACCTCCTCCGTTTGGCTTTTATCGGGGGGGGGGGAATATTTCAAAAGTTCACCAGCTGTAATATTCTTGTAGTATACCCCATACATGAACACCCAACCTAGGGGTGGTAGAGACTTCTACGACCATCCCGTGGAGGACCAATCCTTCATCCTCGCATTCCAGCCTCATCCAGAGAGTTTGTTGCACAAGAAGGCGACATCCCGACCACTACAAGAGTCCCAGGGACTAACTGATATTCCTGGCACTCCTGCTGATGATGATTATGATGGGCGAGGGTATAGTTGGGTATGAAATTTTTTTACCATAGGTATAGTCCAGCTTTTGCCAATGGAATGTTTGCATAATGGTAGTCTGGAATTTTTGCACCCACATTACCTCTATACGAGAACGAATATGCGAAAGTTGTGAACAGTTTCTATGGAATGATATAAAATTTATGTAAAGAAAATTTTCATCCCCCCCAAAAACCTTCCCACTGAATATGCTCTGGCTAAGCAAATTTTTATCATAGTTGCCTTGGAAAAAGCATTTTGGTCCAAAGCCATGAATGTATCAACGTGGAGCTCTCACCGCCATCCAACGTATATCCCAGTAAAGTTTATGGTTCAGATAAATTGGAGTCCTACGGCTCCTTACACCAATTTTTCCTCCTTCTACCATGAAAAGTGGGATGTATTGCTAGTTTAAGCAGCTGAGTGTAAAGCTTTGCCGAACACACCGTTTTCTGTCGGCGTGTAATTTTAATATTTCTTACAGAAAATGTCTGGCACGAATGAAAATTCTTTGGGATATTGTGAAAAGTTATTTTGACGTGTCTCATTTTTAGTTGGGATCTAAAGAAGCATATAATTTAAAATTCTTAAATGCAATGTATGAATATGAACATTCGAGTTTAAGAAGACTGCAATAGAGAATTGTTAAAGCGGTACATTTATTTGTACATGATTTTTTAAAAAAAGAAAAACTGCCTAAAACTATTTACACAATTTGACACACAAATCTATGGTATATTCTGCTGGCTATAGAAGAAAAACCGAAAACCAATTTGAATCAGAAATTTTTATTTCTTTATTTGTCAATTCGTTGTCGATTTTTGTCGAATATATGTATTTCAATTGTTTCCTGTTTTTTGGCGCTATAAATTCCATATATTTTATACAACAACTCTTTCCATAGCAAAAGTATCAGGTCTATAAATAAGTATTATAGTACAATACTAATGAAAAGGTTGTTTTTTGTAAATCTTTCGATATGCAAAATTTATTTTTAGGACAATTTATTTGTAATTATAATTGCCTGATTTTTATAAGTAACTTCAGTTCTACAATTGAATAAAAGAACTAGCTTTTTAGACAATTTCTTGAATATTATTATTAGCTTAAAACAATTTGTTTTTCCGATTATATGTATTTTCATTCAGTAGCTTAGAATGTTGTTCCTTGATTTTATAATCGGTATTCGGTATTCGAGTAATAAAATTTACAAAATATGGTACATTCTGTTTGGTTTTGAAATACTTTTATATTTAAATTAAACTTTACGATGTATATACTTTTGAATATGAAACCCATTCAAGACCAACAAATTTTCGGTCATCTAAATTTTAAAAACGATGAAAATTTATACATATGGTATGCAGCTGCTACAGAAAACTTGAAATAAATGACAATAGAAGAAAAAAATAGTTCGCAGTTTGGGTTAAGTAAATTCTTATAATTGACAAATTTTAAATAAATCTGAAAGCTTTGGTAAATTTTAATTCCACTCAAAAGTGCATGCCAGAAAACGAAGCAATCGACTTAAAAAATTGTCTGCTAATATAAATAAATTTATATAAAAACAATTTCAATTACAGGGTGTTTTATGCGTTTTTACTTAAAAACCAACACTTATGTATAAGTATTAATTAAAAAGCGTTCTCTGTCAATCGACAGAGCCTTAAAAACGTCCTGAATCCATCCATCCATAGAATTTAAAAGCGTACAAAAAACAACCCTCTTCAAACCCACAAAATTGAATTGAAATCACTTAATTACGACCGTACAGTTTTGCGGGAGTGTTTTTCGCCATTTTTTATTCAGTAGCAGTGCCTTAAGAGTGCCTACGATGTTTTTCACAATGATAGTATCATCCCGCTGAGGGTTTATATGCATGACAAGAAGGAAAAGGAGTCCACTTATGCATTATTCCTTTCTAGAATCTAAAGGAGGTTAATCATCATCAGTCTGAAGCATTCATCAAGAAGAAAAAAGGAGGAAGCATTCAGGATGTCTTGTGTTTTTCATAGATATAAAGTTGCCTCTATCGTGAGTCCCTTTGAAACGTTCTTGTGTATATTTTTTTTAACAAAGAAGATGAGACAAGTGCAGCTTTTTATTGCTTTCTTGTTTTTGTAAATATTAGCGATTTTCTACAAAGACGCATAGGATACATTTTCACGCAACACGTACGCCTGAGTGGCTCGGCAATGAATATGAAAATCTTTGTCGAAGATGAGTTAGGTACCAACGAAAAAATAAGTGTTTTTCCTCATACTGACTGCAGGGCAGATGTGAACTGGAGGCTATCATAATCTTTTATAGAATCCGATGTACCAGGAAGCTGTAGGTCCTGGTGGTGCCGCCGCTGCTGCAGAGCTCCTACAGGAGCATAGCCTCCGTCTGGGATTCTGGGCTTAGAAAAGGACATGCGCATCATAAAATCGATTCATACTATGTCTGAAAATTGCGAAACTGAGAGGATTTGAGCAAAACATGGTAAAAATTTTTAAATACATCTACAATATTTCGATGTGTCTGTTCGCCGAAACGAAATATCTATGCTCAAAAGGATAAATGTCTCTGTGCGAGGATACGACTCATACAGATTCATCTTAGGTCGAACACAAGCAATCTTTTGCGCCACTTTGAGAAGGAGATTTTGAGGTTTTACATCAGTTCTTGCGACTTTTCACAGCCAAGTAGTTTGGTGATAAAACGCATCATATGTAATAATTGCGGTCTGCACGTATGGGCCAAAATTGTTACGTTGTTATCTGTTTATAATTGTCCGCCAAGAGTGCGACGGGGTGAAGTGTTCAAAATTAGCGAAAATCTGTGAGGTGCCCCATCGTCCAGAACAGGACTATAACCTCAATTTCGAGAATGGTTCAACACGATACATAACTAAGTAATATTGTAATGAAGGAAAAGAATATGAATTCGAACTGTTTGATCTGGTGGTGCATTCTTGCAATGACTGCTGTGGCCAACTCCTTGTTTTGAGTGAGATTTATCCCTGTTCGAGGACATTAGGACGAAAACGACGAAATAGTGAAAAATGTTCAATATGAATGGCAAACTTCCAGCAATTGTACGATATTTCGCCCATTTTCTTATATTGTTTCTAGTCCTGATCGAGGTCAGCGCCAATCCGGATGCTAAACGATTGTACGATGACCTCCTCAGTAACTACAATAGACTCATTAGACCAGTTAGCAATAATACAGATACAGTGCTAGTCAAACTCGGCTTGAGATTGTCACAACTCATCGATTTGGTAAGTGGGTTTAATTATAATTAAATAAATATAAAAGTATAGAAAAAGATTATACTATAAAAGCTCTTAGATTCAACAACCCACTTCAGTGGTATTGAAAGATCAAAAGGAAAATACCTGAAAAAATCGCCCATTCAACAGAATACCGACGATTTCGTGCCTCCACATTCCACCACCAGAAAAAAAGGTCAACAACACCAGCCTCACACATTTCCTGTTTTTCTATGTTTTTTAAAAATTAACCTCGACGCTTTCCTCATTTTCCACTCTCTGGAAAATGATTTTTTTTTTTAAATTTTAATTTGCTCTCATATATTCTCACGCGGAAAAACATACAGAGTTCGTCAACCTGATGAACGACCTAACGAACTACCAGCTTTCTTATATATGCATAAAGTGGGTATCGTATTAAATCCCCTATTCTGGATTCTGGTATTCATGTATTATATGTAGGTAGTTTTAGGTATGCTGCGGATACACGGGATAAAAATGCTTAAATATTCTCTTTGAGGGAGGAAAGGTCAATATTCAAGTCATTTCCCGTATGCATATTGACATTATAAGACTCTACATACTGTGGTTTTATTTGCGGAATGAAAGGCAAATCTCTTTGAAGGTGAGAGAATTTTAGAGGAAGAAATAATTTTGGGAGATCCAACCCTTTGGGATATTATAAATTCGGGGGATACGTAGATTGATGTTAATAAGGTATCAGGGTGTTCAGAAGCTAATTCATTCCTACTGAAGAGTATGTATTGTGTTAACCTTTTCTCCCATTTGTACTAAAATAATCTAAACAGTGTCTGGATAACTTATAATTATTCAATTATAACCTACCTAAACTCATATAAAATACGATAATTAGTTAAAGAATATATCGCTTTCATTGGATCGACTACTTACATAATTTTAATATTAGTAATATATAAAATAATTTTTTCCTCTATTGTTAAATATTTCGACCGCCAATCACATAGTTATTTCAGATTTTTTTTATTAACACTTACTTTAAACGTCCCTATTTATCAGATCAAGATTTAGTTTTTAGTGTGGGTTTGAGCAATAATAATTATATGAATAACAATACAACACAACAATATGAACAACTTTAATATTTGCAAATGGACACCAAAAGTTAAACCCTGCAAACTACTCGCCACAACTTATGAATTTTAGCCTTTGTATCTTTCTCAGGAAAAATAATTAAAAAAAGGTCAGAGAAGTTGATTGTATAAAACTTGAAACATTTTTTATGAAATGTAAAAAAACCGTTAACATTCAGACGAAACATTTATTTATATGATTGGAAAATATTTTCCTCCGAATAAAACATTGAATATTTACCGGTTGTGCATGTATGTATTATCCTTTAAAGACACATGTATTTTTAAAAACTGAAACAACCGCAGAGCTTCCAGAGAAATGTTGTCATCTCAATTGGAAATGTGCATTTTATATATACCTATTACAGCAGTTTTCTCCGTCTTAAAAAATTGAATTATTTCTGCTTGTGTTGTATCACCTCCTTTTTCCATTAGCCGTACCAAAAACTTGCAAAAACTCTTTCCTTTTTCGATGTTTTCTTAAAACATGTAATCCCCTCCTCAAAGTTAGCCCTTCCGAAATGTTTGAATGAAGACATCTGAAGGCGAACCTAATGAAAAGTTCCACAATCTTGTAAGTAAACCGAAAGATAAGGAACCGAAATTATCCAAAGCCCTAAAATGAAGATATATCCCAAAGTAGCACTACTGCACAAAATGGATCAAACGTACCTACGCTTTAGCGTCCATACGTACGTACGTACATAGCACCCCAGGAAAAGGTGAATTATCCCATACTCCCACACCAGGAAGAGTGCATTAAATTGAATTTCCGCCTGAATAAATCCCGGAATTCTCTATGACTTGCGAAAAAAGAGATAAAAAAAATTTCAGCACGAAACTGGGATAACCCATCAGATATTTAAAAGTATTTGCATGAAAGCTAGCGTCTGTGCTAAATATTCCCATTTTTTTATTACAATTTTTTCAATTTAGTCAGAGGATATGATTTCGTAACAAAATATTTCAAATATTTATAAAAAATGAATTTCCTCCCTTGGTACCCTTCACATGCATTTTTTGGTTAAAAAAACAAAAATGACTGATCAATTTAATTATTTTTATATTCAGCACACGTACTTAATATATTTTATACCAACTTCTGCACCCGATTGTATCTGTTCTATTCAATGCTTTTTTCGTTGGGTTCACATATTTTTTTAACAATTTATGCCAAACAATGTGTTCATATTTCTAAAGGTAAATTAATAGGCAATTTATGATGAACCACGTCGGGGTACATTTCGTTTGGTTAAAATGCTTTTCTGAAATTTTATTCTATTCCATTCATAATAAATTAGAAATGTATTATATAAATCGGAAAATCGGTTCGTCTTGTACTAGATTATAATTACAGGTCTATTTCTGATATTACTACTAAAATTTGGATTGTTTTCCGCCTCGATAAAATTATGTTTTGGTTAAAATTTTAGAAACAGCTAAAAACTAAAAATATTTTTAATTTCCCTACATAATTTTAAACGAATACTGGATAAAGCAAATTAAAAGAATATTTTACATTAATTACTTGGGTTTGTCACTTCAAAAAGCAAATTCATGCTTGTCAGTGCCAAAAATCAAAATTATATTTAGTAGAATAATTAAAAATTTCTTTCTTAAACGTAAGATATTTAAGTACACATTTGTAAAAAGATTTAAAACTATCCCCCTTTGAAATTTCAAAACTGAATATTGTGTGTAGACAAGGCAACCAGATAAATTTTGAAATTCAAAGACTCAAATGAACTGAAATATTTTAATAATAAACTTTTTAATAGAAGTAGTTGTCTGGTTCAGAAATACTAAACAATAATGTAAAACTAATTTACTTCATTTCAGAACTTAAAAGATCAAATTCTGACTACAAACGTCTGGCTGGAGCATGTAAGTAATATTTGCAATTATATAAATCCTTATTTGGAGTAACCCACATAAAATATAACAACAAAACAAGGAATGGCAGGATCACAAATTCAAATGGGACCCAACAGAGTATGGTGGAGTCACTGAACTCTATGTACCGTCGGAGCACATATGGTTGCCAGACATCGTTTTGTACAACAAGTAAGTTGTAAAAGAAAATTACCAACATACCTACCACCTATATTTCATAAACCGGTCCCTTCTGGAGCGCCATAATTCGCTCCATCAAAGTCCCACTTCCTATTCCAGACGGGTATTATGGAGGCCACGAAATGCACCAGCAGCATAGATGCATATTGCACATATCCGTTTCATCAGGGCGCACTAAATGGAGAATGGTAATAATTTTCCCCTGCCCATCTCGGTGTAATAGTGAAATGTTCAACTGATGTGAAAGCATTGCACTATGACAACTGTTCTCGTTTTTAATTAAAAATAATTGGCAAAGCTCCATTTTGCCCACTCTCAGAACCCTCTACAATGAGCCTATGCCACCCCTTACCCTTAAATGCGACAAATCACTTCTAAAAATGAATGAGAAAAAATATTCCCTGTATTTGTTTCTTTATTGCGATCAGCGCCGACGGCGAGTACGTGGTCACCACAATGACTAAAGCCATTCTGCATTACACCGGGAAGGTTGTCTGGACTCCACCCGCTATTTTTAAATCATCATGTGAAATCGACGTCAGATACTTTCCCTTCGACCAGCAAACCTGCTTTATGAAATTCGGCTCGTGGACATACGACGGGGACCAGGTGAGCAGAGACACCTGCATTTCGTATATTTTACCCTAACATTTGCATTAAACCCAGTTCTGTACGGAAGAAAGGGAAAAGTTTTAATTAGTTATAACTTCCAAATTGAACCAGCCCTCGGTTCTCTGTCGTCGGGAAATAGTCAGTTTGTTTTTATCATCCCTTCTCTTTTCGTTTTCTTTTGCTAATTAACAAGGCTGAAGGGTATACACCGACTGAAAAATTTGCCCGAACAGCAACTACTAATTTTGAAATAAAAATATATTCAAAAGGTTAACTAACCATATAACTTCTATCTGGACACAATTAGCGCTTTTCATTCACAATTAAAAGTGGTATACATTATACTTGAAAATTTTCCAACATTTTGCGGAAAATTTACCAGAGAGAGTGAGGCAAACAAATTTCAAATCTAATTGCCACGCTTCGAGTTTGACGAAAATTTTATTAAATTTTAAATATAAAGTGAGTACAACAATTAGCAGCCAATATACGAGTGCAATTGCCGAATAAATTTACGTATGTTTGTTCAACCCCCCAATTAAAATATTTAAATCAGTATCCCGGTTAAAACCAGCCAACCATAATTTTTTGGGGAAATAATTTTGGTGCTGATTTATTGCGACAGCAGCTGGCAATTCCACTTCTACCATTAGAAATGCTTAATAAACGTAAACATTTTATTTTTTCCATTTACTAAAGCAATTTCAAATAATTTGCATTTTGATACAATTACTCTACTTGTTTGACCCGTGATGCATATTTCATGCCTTCCGGTTTTATTGACCCTAATCGTGGACAAGGGCTGAAATTAGCTGTAGTAAATTAGCTAGGGATTTTTACAATGAGGTAGTCAGAGGGGATTTAGATTTGTGGAAAATATTTATGACCACCTATGTTTATATTAACAAACGTAATATATATGATATTTACTGAAAAATAATGTCTGCCATTATTATATCTTTCGAATAATTTTGAAATGTTGTGCATTTTTAAAGATAATTTAGATATTCACAGGACAATATATCCGTCTGTAGGTACGCATACTGTATTCGGAAATTTCACTTCCTGATTTCCGGGCCTTGTTAAAACTGTATAATTGTATATATTATAGAAATTTTGCAAGATTTTATTCAAGTCGGTTGATTAGTTTCTAAAATCTTTATGGTTTGATAATATGAAAATTTCTTTTCGAGGAAATTCTAAAAATTATGATGTTAATTATTGTATTCCCTAATTTTATATAAAAAACCAATTAGATCGATTTAAAGCACATCAATCAGAAAAACGACAAAGATAATAAAGTCGAAATCGGTATTGATCTACGTGAATACTATCCCAGTGTAGAATGGGACATCCTCGGTGTACCAGCAGAACGACATGAAAAATACTATCCGTGTTGCGCAGAACCATATCCAGGTAAGAACAACAAATTTTAATTCTAGGCAAAATCGAGTCTATTTTTCTACTACTCCAGATATCTTCTTCAACATCACTCTCCGGCGAAAAACCCTATTCTATACTGTCAATTTAATTATTCCATGTGTTGGCATTTCATATTTATCAGTTCTGGTTTTCTATCTACCAGCCGACTCTGGTGAAAAAATCGCTCTTTGTATAAGCATTTTGCTATCACAAACCATGTTCTTTTTGCTTATATCCGAAATCATACCCTCGACATCGCTTGCTCTGCCACTTTTGGGAAAATATCTACTTTTCACTATGTTACTTGTCGGACTGAGCGTTGTGATAACAATCATAATTTTAAATATTCACTATCGTAAGCCGAGCACCCACAAAATGGCTCCGTGGGTGCGAAGATTTTTTATAAAACGACTGCCAACAATTTTACTTATGAGAGTGCCAAAAGATTTACTGCAAGATTTAGCTGCCCCTAAAATAAATTATGGGAAGCATATTAACAAGACGAAGTTTGGACAGGCATTGGCAGCTGAAATGCAATTGAATTCAGGTGGATCTAGCCCAGATTCAATAAGACGAATGCAAGGAAGGGGTGGATGCAATGGACTCCATGCAACGACTGCAACAAATAGGTAAGACAATTGATTCTGACATTATTCTTCTTTTTGAAAATATCTCGAGTAGTGTCTCATAGCAAAATATTCTTGGTAATATGTATACTGTGAATATTTTTAGAACGAGTCCAATTCTTCGGGCACCTTCAGTTTTTGGAATCAAGCCTTTTTTTTAAGATTGATAGAACGGGGAAATCAATTGAAAAGGAAACTTCAAGATTTAAATTTAGCCCTGAATTGATTTCCCTCCTCTATCGATCTTAGAGAAAGTATGTTTCACCGAATTAAAAGTTCCCGAAACATTGAAGTGGTCCTAAAAATTTTCACAGTACTGTAATTCTTTACTAACCTTTTC
Organism: Tolmerus cingulatus; assembly: GCA_959613345.1. Taxonomy (NCBI): domain Eukaryota; kingdom Metazoa; phylum Arthropoda; class Insecta; order Diptera; family Asilidae; genus Tolmerus; species Tolmerus cingulatus. Next base: position 41,756,787 of record OY390709.1, read on the forward strand.
AAAATAAAATTAGGTTTAGTGGACTGGTAGGTGCCCTCGGAGGTGGACTAATGAGTGGCTACAATGGACTTCCATCAGTACTATCCGGACTTGATGAATCATTGAGTGATGTTGGGGGACGTAAAAAGTATCCTTTCGAACTAGAAAAAGCTATTCACAACGTTATGTTCATTCAACATCACATGCAACGTCAAGATGAATTTAATGCGGTAAGTGAACGATTTTTCATAATTCACGTTAAAAAACCAAGTACAAAATTATTCAGTTCGGTAATCTTCGTTTTCGTTTTAAAATAAATAATTATATAACTAAACAATAACAGGAAGATCAAGACTGGGGTTTCGTTGCAATGGTGCTGGACCGCCTATTTTTCTGGATATTTTTGATAGCATCAATTGTTGGAACATTTGCCATATTATGCGAGGCGCCATCACTGTACGATGATACAAAAGCAATTGATGTCGAATTATCGGTTATTGCTCAGCAAATATATAACTTGACTGTAAAATAAGAAATAAATAAAAATACAGCAATTTAACTTGCTTATTTCAAGAAAGCCAAATATAGGAACAATCAGAAAGCACTAAAATGCTCCGGCTCTTTTTTAAATCATTTTACTCGTACATATGGTACTTATCACGCTAATCCTAAATAAGCGTGAAATAAATCAAATTTGGTATTGCTCCATCACATTTCGTTAACAATTGCACCTAGCATAAAGAGCATAAATGATATTTAATTTACACATACTTGTAAGCATTATAATCGCGATAAATGTCTTCACGAAAGGTTTTATAATAATTCAAATATAAATCTCATTATATAGTGCAAATCTAAATGTTATTATTTAAGATTATTCTCAAAAAATTTTGAGATTTTGTTTTAAAAACAAATTGTATAATAAATTTTTAATTAAAAGTAAAATTATTGTTTTATATAGTATCCATACTTAATATCCCATAAAAAATCCTTATATAGTTTTAAAAACAAAAACGTAATTGTAATAAGGTAAGTGCAATTTAGATTTTTAAATTTCTATAAATTATAAATCAAAAATAAAAATAATTTTGAATTTTTAAAACCGACACAGTAATTTAGATTTTTATCAAAAAATAAAAAAAAAATTTACCGTAACAAAATATTTTTATATTGACACACGAACGCAGAAAAGTATTTCTTCCCCTTAAATTTTGTTAATACAGAAATGCAAAAAAATGTATTTATTGGCCTTTCATATAAAGAACATTCTAGATAACACATATTGGCTGAAATATAAATTCAAAGTAGAATAGTTTTGATCTTCAATTTTCGTTAAATAAATGATAAGGAATTATAATTTTTTTGTGCAATGTGAAATACGGGTTGATTAGGTCAATATTTAAAACATATAATGACCTAAATTTATAGAAAAACATTAAAAAAAATCTATGAAACACATTTAAAGTTGAACATATGGCTATTTGATGATTCTTAAATTTTATAGCGATCCTAACATTTACTAACTTTAATGCTTTAACTTTCATCTGAACAGAATCATCAAAAGGTTCTCGTTGCACATATTCTCCTATAAGATGAATTATTTGCAATTTTCCAAGACTTTGCCCTGCGGCTACAACAAGAAAATCGGATTAAGTCTGTCCGAATAATGTGTTACCAATTTGTATAAGCCCTCCCATAAGAGCACAATCTTGATACGAAAATTGCAAACCGCAAGATGATAGTTTCATAATTATTCCCAGACTATGGGACATATTTTCCATGATGAAGTTACAGTGTCATGGCATCGATACTCTCACCCAATTATCATTATATTTAATTGCTTCGTTACGTTTAAATTGGCTCCTTGATGGAAGGCGTTACCGCAGCAATTTGTTTAAAAGATTCATTGAGGCAATCTAATAAAAAATGAATGTCACCACTCACCGCTTTCACCCTTTCACCCCGCGACAGAATCTCATCGTGTCGAAGGGTAGCGAACTATTTTATCCGCAACAATGACCAAGAAATTCGCTTCGTCTGGTCTCATCTTGGACTATCGATAAAAGACGCTTATCGCCGCTGCTCTGTTCCAAAGATAAATGTGAAATGGAGCAGGCGTGTAATTAGATTACGTTCACGAAGTCTGGAAAGGAAGAGGTTGAGAAGGCATCACAGTACCTCCAAGAAAATAAAAGGAAGGAAGAAGAAGAAGACGAGGAAAAAATACTAGAAAAGTTAGCCACGGCTGCAGAGTAATGTTGAACCAAATTAAATTTAAAAGAGATAAAATATCCGCCCCAGCCCATCGCTACCACCTTATGAGATTAAATAGGAACGAATCTAATCGCAAGGGATGAGACGGGGATGCGGAGACACGTTCAAGAAACGAGGACGAACAGACGGAGGACTACTGCAAAGGATGAGCAGCATCATGAGCTGGCTCCTTAGTACGTTGTCGTCGCAATATTTAGGCAGACCTTTGATAAAGAAAATTTTCGCTAGCTCTTCCGATAAACAGACATCTGCAGTTGAAAGTGTCACTCAGATTAAGATAAATGTCCAATTAAGGACACTTGAAGCACTGGGTGATTTCGATTTATTAAGGTCCCTTCACCAAAGGGACCGTACTCTCCTCTTTGTCCCACTGAAAACGAATGTTTCGGGAATTTTTCTTTTTCGAGCCTCAGTCCCGCCCCATTCTGTATCTAATAGCAAAGGTCTGCGACTATCCCAGGGTTGCTCGGAGAGGAATAATGGGAATAGGTTTTATCAGAGTCACTTCTGCTGTAGGCCAAACTACCGCATTGATGAGTGGAAATTAAAGCAGAAGTCCTTCGTTTCCTAATAGGTTAATTGAATGGTGTATCGAGATAATTTGAGAATTTGAGATCAATCTGGAAAAGGAGGGAATTTACAACCAGGTTTAGAAATTAGTATAGAAATTTACAATTATTTTGGTCTAGAAAATATTCTGCAAAAAAGTTAAGTTTTCGTAGTCCATGTTGCATAATTCACATTAAAATATAAAGTTTGCTTCAAATTTTTATTTTAAGAAATATTTTGTTTGCTTTATTTAAGATTTCTTGAATATAAAAAATAACGCCCTCATTCAGTTCTACTACGGGGTAGGACCGTCTACGTAATCTCTGCCACTATTATAATTTTGTTTCCTTTTTTCCTTTTAAAAAGGACAATATTGAAATGAAAATAAAAAGGACAATTAGTTTATTAGCTTACCGCGAGTTGGATGCCTCATTAGAAATAACTTGGAAGTAATTCTGTACAAATTTAGCAGCAACTGGGCGTTGTCGAGTGTAATGTGTGTCGCGTGTAATGTTTGCTCTCAAATAAGTTTTTTAGTCCAGCTGTATACTCTAAAAAATATTTTTAAGAGGCTACAGGATTTTATGAATTATTACATTAACCGTATTTTTTATATATTGCTCAATTTCAACTTTCAATTAAAAAGAAAGCTTTTATAGAAGTTAAACATTTTATTCAAAAATAAATCAATTCAGATTTATATGACGCCCCTTTTTCCCTCTACATGATAATTTCGACCTACACTGAAATCGTAACTACTTTAGTGAACACATTAAAAAATCAGGAAATTTGAATCACCAAAGTAGGCTCATGTCGCAATGTCGTTTTTATAATAAATAACTTTTGTTATCAGAATTTAATAATACCTTTTGAACTCGGCTTATTTTCTGGAAAACTTCGTTCATCTGTAACACCTTTATGTTGCCTTGTTAACAATACTACCGTCGTCTAGACTTGCGTCGTCTAGAAGGGCTTGTAACTGGAAATACTAAATCTGAGGATTCAGATTTGACGCCCACTTCCATGTTGGCTGCATTACATCGGCGTTTCTCTTGGCAAAGAACTACAAACTTTAGCAGCTGTGATGGCGATTGCTCTAATTGACGACGTATTTTCAAAATTATGACTTACTAAATTGTATTGTGTAAAAATAAATTAATATTGAATAAAAACAATGTGTCTTTAATTTTTCAGTAAGTCTTTTTTTCCAATCTATCCCACAGCATTATGGCTAATCTCATTGCGTAGTGCTTAAAAAGATCAGCGACTATCCGAGGGTTGGTCGCAGAAGAACAAGCAATAGATTTTATTAGGGTTACTTCTGCTGTAAGCCAAACCACCGCATTGATGAGCGGAAATAAAAGACGTCCTTCGTTTCCTAATAGGTTAAGAGAATCATGTATCGAGGTAATTTGAGATCAATCTTGGAAGGAAGGGACTCTACAACTACGTTTAGAAATTAGAATAGAAATTTGCTTCCGTTCAACTATTTTCGCATAGAAAATGTTATGCAACAAAGTTAATTTTTCGTAGTCCATGTTGAATAATTCAAAATGCAAATTAAACTTTAAGGTTTGCTTCACATTTTTATTTTATTGAACTTTTTTTTTTATTGAACATTGATTTTGGGGTAATTTTGCACAAATTTGGCTACAACACGGCGTTAAAAAATCGAAATATACTAAACCAATCTCCAAAAGTGTAAAATCACAGTCAAAATATGATTTCCAAATTTTAAAACATTTTCTGGGAAATTGCGTTCTCCTGTACAACACCTTTATTTCAGTGATTTAACAAGCCGACCTTGGTCTTGATTTACGCTGCCCAGAACGACTTGAAACTGGAAAAACTAAATCTGAAGCTCAGTCTGGCGTCCACCTCCAAATTGGCTGCATTTTCATCGGCGCTTCTCTTGGCAAAGAATTCCACACTTTTGCAGCTCTGACGGCGATTTCTGTTATCGACGACTCAAGAGTTTCATGAAGTTTCCAGAAGAAAAAGAACGAGTTTTCAATAGTATAACTTACTAAATTGTATTGTATAATAATAAATTCATATTAAATTTAGTAAAGCACAATGTCTTCAATTTTCCTGCAAATCATTTTGTTTTTTAAATATATTTCAATGAAAACTAGACGTAAATAAATACGTGTCAAACTTGAAAAGCGCACATTTCCAATATATTTAAAAAGAAATCAGTAGCCCATGAAATGTAATCACTTTGTGTTTCCCACTCTCGCAGAAAGAAAAAAAGTACTCCGCTGAATATGCTTACAGGGGAAAAACAAGAAAATCTACTAAAAGCGAGGCATTTCATTTGCATATCTCTTAAAAGAAATCTTTAATTTCTCCCACAGCATTATGGCAAATCTCATGGCGTATTGCTTAAAAAACCAGCTACCGCCACCGCGTATCGCGTACAAGGAAAAAAATAAAGATGAGATGAAAAAAACAATTTTTTTTCTACAAAACAATGTTCAAGAACATCGCTATCATCATCCCTTACTTACTTTGAAGCTGAATTTTCTTCCTTTTTCATCCCTTCGCGTTTTGATGTTGATTTCAATTTTGTTTTACTGCGTACGGTAGAAAAACTTTTCACCACCATTTGTTATTTTGTAATATGTATTTGGTGTAATGTGCGGAATATGTTCACGTTCTGGTGCGCTACGGTACGGAGGCGGTATAAGCAACCCTGCCTCCTGCAGAGATTCCAAGGAATTTGTCCGTTGAAGTTTTCAAGATTTATTGCATTGAAAATGGAAGCGAAACATATAAGGGATTGCCCGGGCGTAAAATATAGAACAAAAGGAAAAAATTGTTTGTAAAACGGAAGGCACGTTAGATCCAATTGAAATTCCCTTCTGGGACACTCCCATATCAATAAATTGCTTTATAATTGGCACTCCGAGAAGAATGTGAGACGGGGTTGGAACAGCTTCAGGAAATTTGGAAGATGTAAGTATTTGTTAAGATGTACGCCCTTTTTCAAGATACTTTTGGATAAATTTTGGATCTAAACTGGGATAAGTGTGATAAGTGGGATAAGTGCAAAACTTCAATTTTTTCATGTTCTCTAAGCTGATGGGTAATGGATTGTTTACTTATCCTTTTTATAAGTATTAAGGGTAACAAAAGAAGAGATTTGAAAAATTTTGCCAGCTTACAGTATGCTTTTCATTTGTTGATAATGATACAATATGAAACATAGGATATCAAATTATTTTTATTTTCGAGAAATATAATCAAATATACATTTATAAATACCTACTTTTGATTCAAGAACTTAACCCAATAATTTATCTGTTTGAATGATTGAAATTTAGATGACTGTAAATATCATTTGGATTTGATGTATTTTTCTTAAATTTTAAAACCTCTATAAACCGGAAAGGCTTGAAAATTTATTTTAGTGCACAATTTGATACTTAATGTGAACCTGATAGGACAGTTTAAAAAAAGATGCTTATACTGTATTAGAAAATTAGAAAAAGAAACATTTATAATTAATCGCATGGATTCTTAAGCGTAACTCACTAATTACATACTTATTTAAACAATATAAAAAATGTTTTTTTTTTCTAAAACACATCTATTATACATTTATATTAATTATGTGTTCAACTTAATAATCTATATGTTTCCAAAATGTATGTATAATAATAAGTAATAAAAGTTAAAGGCGTTTGTACGTTTAATTGTGAAACGTTCCTCAAAAGTCCTTGCAATTACTGGAAAACATCTTATTTGAGTTATATTGACCATGCCAAAGCACGCATTTATCTTATGAAATTACAATTTGAAAAAATCAATTTGCTTATTTTGAGAATTCTTGCAAAATTATTCAAAGGAAAGGTATGCAAACATTTTTAAATTAAGGATTTCTATGAATTTTCATGTTATTTTGTGGAATTTACTGTGGGAAAAGGTCACTTTTTGAAATATTATTATTAAATATCTTGGGGCATATTTACAAATAATCAACCGAAAATTTCTGCATGATATTCATTTTTTAGATACCTCAAACCCAATCAATTAAATCGAGCTGTTTCATTAACGAATTAATGAGCTAAGATATTAAAGGGCATACTTTAATAAAGGATATTAAAACATTGTTTTAAAAGTTTATATGTGTAACAATATAGAATGAGCTAAAAATATTCCAGAATCATATAATAGTAAATTGAAAAACAATTTTTCCCTTAAATAATAGGTACATACTTTAAATCGATTTTCATCGCTGAAAATATTTCCAAAATTTATTACCCCTTTTTGTGGTATTATAAATGGGTTATTGCGATGGAACATAATTCAATGATTTTCCTGTACAACTTCCAAAAAAGATTCAAATTTTTCCATCAAAAGCAATCATCTCCGCTTGAGTGAGTAGAAAATCGCTTACCCCATACCACCATCAAAAATTCTACCTCTAGAATAATTATTAATTGAAAATTTCCAGCCAACCAGGAAGCTAATAATCTCTAGGAAAATAAATAAATAATAATAAATATACATATGTATAATACTTAACTGTTTCGTGATCCTCCCCAAGTACTGTAGTTAAGGAGCACGATATGATGAGGAAGGGACGACATTGTGTCGTATGTCTTTTTATCGAGCTCCGAAAATGTCATGCATCTTACGCCCTTGCACACCAACAAAGGTAAAATGGCTGTATATCATCCTGTAAAGCGCATTATGCTAAACCAACCGAGGGCACACTGTAGAGCGTAGAGTGCCTATACAAAGCTTTGTTAACGTTGAAATGTAAAATTCTATTATAGAAAGCATATCAGGCCACAGGCACACATAGTTCGAGGAGCTTTGAGGAGAGTACATAATAAGCTCCGTAGTAAAAAAAGAAAAAAAGGAAGTAAAATGGGAAAAAAAGGAAGAAAATGTACCCTAACCAGGAAGGCATTCCTTTCAGTTCCTTCCGAACGTAGGTAGACTTGAACAGCTGCTGTTCGAATAGTGCTATATTGCTGCATTACCCAGCCCGAAAAGGGTTACCACCCACATACATGTATGCATGAGGGAATGCGGTATGTTATGTACAGTGGTGCAGTTGTTCTACTATTGTCGGTATGTCAAAAAGTACTATCGATAGAATCCCTTTGAGAGGTGTATGCTGTTCTAGACTGCCTAGTGCCTAGTCTAGCTACCATCCACCTATGCTGGCTCCAGCGAACATGTCGAGGGAATAATAGAGAAAGCATCGCTGGAAAAGGAAAAGCGATTTGTTGATTTATTATTCAAAAAAAAAGGGGAGAGAGTTAAAAATTTCCTGCCGGAATCTTTCTGAAGGTAAAATTGATCCAACCTTTTTTTCCTCTCCCGTATAGCTGCAATGAACTATGAAATTAATTTGCCAGAGATCAACTCGACATATCCTGAAGGTTTTTTGAGCGAAAAAAAAATCCATTTCCTCTTTTGAGAGGATTTTTTTTTTTTTTTTACAACCGCTTTTATGAGAAGGTAATTGGATGACAGCATCGATACCTTTGTTCATCCACAATCACTCTGCACAGTGAATGAACAATTGCGCCATGTTTGAATTGATCAAACCAATTGTAGCGTTAATTAACTCCCTCATCTTTCTACCTGAATAAAAAAATATATGGAAAAAAATAAATTAGTAGACCGGAAATTCGCTTGATAAACTTTCATGAAATAATCGACACATCCCGATAAATTGACTGTACCAGATAAACCCTTCAATACGACCACCTACAATTAATTATTAAACTCGATCCCGATACATTTGTGGGACACTATATCAATTAACTATCAGCTCAATTCCCTATTTTTGTACATGTTCATCCGACACTTGAGTTTATCTTTTTCGAGCTCACCACCTGAAAGGAAGGTCGTCATCCCATTTACAATACTGTCCCCAGAAGACCTTTTCACAGTAGTCAGTAGAAACGAAGGGGTATCAAACGTATCGAGACGCGTTCACCTAACCAAGTAGCCGAGTGAAAAATTTCTTCATAATTTACGTTGATCCATTTCCGGAGAAATTCATCCCCCACGAATAGCGTTTATTAATCTTTTCTGATAGCGACTAAAGACAAATTGCTGAAACTATACAATTCGGCACATGACTCATTGTTGTCTAGGGAATAAACAATTTATATGTGCTCTGCAGTGTGTGGATGAAAATACATCCGCCGCCCCCAAATGACAGCCTTTCACCCTTTCAGGTATCAGCTGGGATAAAGTCCTAAAGCAAAACTTGTTGATTTTCATGGCACCGCACCACCAGTTCGTTGTATCGCCATACCATCGCATCCCCAGCATCTTTGCTGTCCAAAAAAGATGTTGAAGGTGTTTAGATTTTCTTTTTGCCCCCCACCCACATGACCCATTCGCCGTCTTTTTGTTTTTATTTTTGTTTTGGATAAATGTAGGATATATGTATGTGCGGATAGATATCATCCGTTCCTTGTGACAGCGGCATACAGTAAAACCCGGCTAGCTGCATCTCTGCTTAGCTGCCTCTTTTGCTTAATAGCACACAATTTTAGATTTCATTAATTTGTCCTCATTTCTAGTATAAATCCTCCCCTTTAAGAGCACTTCGCTTATGTGCGTCACTCTCTTAAATGCATCAACTTTTTTATATCACAATCACTATTTCCATACAAAAATGTTCGGTTACCTGCCTAAGACAGTTCATATCCATACTATTTTATTCATTTCGACTTCGTATTGTATCGTATTTTTAACTTAAGTTTGCGGTGAACACTTTAGGAAAAAGAAGAAGAACCTTTTGTCAGTTGCGTTCGCTCTTCAAAAGGTCCTCGAATGTTACATGTATGTATGTATGTACATACTCGGATTAACGGTGAATTTTGTAAAAATAATGTAAGTAATGCAATGACTATGTAATTAATCTTGAAATTAGTTGTGTTTGTTATTTTGTAGTTTGGCAAATAAAATGGGAAGAAGAGTTATTAGTTTATCTTTAAAACAAAAGTTAGCTATTTTAAACAAACTTAAGGAAAACAAAAAAACGAAGAAAGAGTTATGTTCTGAATACAAGTGCAATATTTCCACGATAAATCGAATTGTTAAAAAAGAAAACATAATAAGAACAACAGTTGCACAAAATAAAAACATAAACATAAAAAGGCTGAGAAGTGGGAATCACAGCGATGTCGAAAATGCTTTGCTAAAATGGTTTGAACAGCAGCGCTTACAAGGCGCTGTAATATCCGGTTCAATTTTGTTGAGCAAAGCTAAAGAATTTGCGCTGAAACTATGCTCCGATTTTGAACCCACCAGTGGTTGGTTATGGCGCTGGCAAAGGAGAGAAAATATCAAATTTAAAAAGTTTGCCGGCGAAAGTACTGACAATAACCATATAAGTGCCGAAAGTTATATAAAGGATGTTTTACCTAATATAATTAAGGACTATTCATTTGAAAATATTTTTAATGCTGATGAGAGCGCATTATTTTTCAAAGCACTTCCAAAAGGTACAATAGCTCGCAGCAAGGATTTGCCAAAAGGACACAAGTCCCAAAAGAGTCGCATAACGCTTTTGTTTTTGTGTAATGCAACCGGGGATTTCAAAAAAATGTTTGCGGTGGGAAAAACAAAAAATCCTCGATGTTTTAAAAATAAAAATATACCACTACCTTACTATTGGAACAAAAACGCCTGGATGACTACTTCCCTTTGGAATACTATTTTAGCGGAACTGGATGAAGAAATGAAAGTGGACAACAGGAAAATAATTTTATTTGTGGACAACGCAGCATGTCACAAGGTCACTACAACTTTACATAACATCACTGTACATTATTTACCACCTAACACGACTTCATTGATCCAGCCTCTTGATATGGGTGTAATACACTCCTTTAAGTCACAGTATCGTCAAATCATAATTAGAAAGCAGATACTTGCTATTGAAATGGGTATTACTTTAGCGCAATTCATAAAGTCAATTGATATTTTAAATGCGTTGAACTACACTAAAAGGGCATGGTGGTTAGTGACGCCGACAACTATAGCAAACTGTTTTCGTAAAGTAAGTAAACTAAATATAAAAAAATACATACTTTCTTGACCAAATGTTATTTATTACTTACTCTAGGCAGGGTTTATTCAAACCACAGAAGACAGTTTAGTCGAGGAAGAAGCATCTTTTCCTTTGGAAAACCTTATATCTGCCGACGATTTTAGGGAATATTCTATTTGTGATGAAAACGTCGATTGCTACGGTCTTCTTACAGAAGACGAAATAGTTAATGATGTCTTATGGGAAAGGCGTGGAAATTTTCCAAATGATGACGATAGTGATATCGAAGTTCCCGTAGAAGGTGCAGGAAATTTATCACCACCAATTTTAAAAGATGCTCTTAATGCTCTGGACATCCTTAAAAAATTTCTTTTCAATAAAAATATGAACTTCAATGAAATAGAGGATTTGGAGGAAAAAATTTTTAAAATTGAAGTTAAAAATATGACACAAAATAAAATAACAGATTATTTTGCTTAAGGTATACACAAAACGCGAAACCCTTATGTGTCCTTTTATTAATTCTATCTTAATTTGTTTGGTTTCTTTGTTAAATATTTATGTTTAGTTTAATTTGTTTTTCTTTTTTGCTTTTTTTCCCCTTCTACAGTATATTTATGAAGAGATTTAGAATTATTTTGTTATTGCTTTTGTTGATTTTCTTTTATTAATAAAAACATATAAATAATAAGCTTTGTATTCATACATTTTCTTTACGGTTAAGAGAGAAGTGTGGTGCATTAAAACGAGTTCGGTTAACTGCATTTATTAACGCAGCTAACCAAATTCGCTTAAATGCATCCATCGGATAAATGCGCAAAATCTCTTACATTTTTCTGAATGCACTTATCCGGGATTTACTGTATATAAAATATACATTATATATGTTCATACCTACAGTATCTATGTTTCATTGCACGGTGCTCTAGAGTGCTTTTCCAACCCATTTTTCAGGAACGGGTAAGGAACTTGTGTCAGATATAAATGGGCATAAGACGTTTTACATTCCCACCCACTCCATCCCCCTTCGCTTGTACCCTCCTCATTCAGTGGTTCTTATCTTCAAAAAGTTAAAGAGGTGTGATGCGATATTTTCCGTCTGGTATTTTCTGAAATAAATAAACAGGAATTTTCGTACCAGGGATAAGTAGGTACTCGCGAATTATTCAGATATTTTGAAATTGCTCTTTGATAAAATATTGAGCACTGTTCTTATTTGTCTAATCCATCGAAATTTTCGCAGGTGCGTGAAGTGTTTGGTTAGAACCAAATTACTTCAAGCACTTAAGGTGCGTGTCGTGTTTTTCAAAGACAATAGTATCCCTCCGTATTTGCAGTTTATAATCAATATTTAATACAATTCAAAACATTAATTCGCAGTTTTAAAATGTTCAATATTTACGTAGTATCCGCAATGAACTTCTGCTCAGATGCTTACCTGGGCTAAGCTAACAACAACTGAAAGCTGCTCATTTTAATTGTATTTTACGGAAAAGAAAATAACTCCTGCTATAGTTTCTTTACAGAAAAAAAATCGTTTTATTATTAATTCGTCGTAGTTGTGCAAGAAAGTGCAAGAAAGTTATCACCAAGCGGTTTGAGATAGTTGGGGCGAGGAGAGCGCGTGCTCAACTCTATCTGATACAAATGGCAAATGTCTTCAAAATCCACCCAAACATTTTTCATATCATATTTTGGCATTGTTCTTTACACTATTCTGGCAATTATTGTCCAAAATCAAATGTTTTTTCTTATAATAATCTATGAGCAGGCGGACAATTGCGAGAAAACCAGCTTTTCTTTTAGTTCTAAACAACAATTACAATAACATTTTATTCAAACGATTAATAATATTTTAAGTGATTACATACTCAAGGTTTTATTAAAAATGTTAAGGATTCTCAAATAATCTATTTTATTTTATTTTATTTTATCTCCATAGCCTTCATATATTTGAGGCGACATAATTAAACAAATATTTACAACTTCACTATTTCAAATTAATGTTTAAGTAATTCCTTGATTATGAGAGATTTATACAGTATTTAAAATATTCAAGAAAATATTTACAACAACAGAAAATTTTATTTTACTTATACCATAATAACAGAATGGAATAAAATTTATCTATGGTATCAAGCATGCTTTTCGGTTTTCCCAGCACTTAAATCTCAAAACCTTACCCAGATGGTATTAATTAATAAATTTAATAAAATTTAAAATTTACAAACTGCCATAAAAAATCATTTAATTTCGCCATCACAATTTTCAAATGTTCTGACACTGCCAAAATGTTGGTCGCTAAAGACCTTTTTGGAAGGCACCTTTTCTAAAGTAAACAAAATGAATTTAATACCCACTTTGACTGCTCGATGCAGAACTTAACACGTTAATTTACGAGTACTTGGCCGGTTCCCATCCATCCCTAACCAGCTTTTTAAGCCCTCCATGACTGGAGTCACTCAGCCTCAAGATTAAATTAGAATTCAAGTGGTTACCAGGTATTATCTTTTCATCCGCTCAAAGCGAAAGGTAAATTTCCCAAAGGATAAATTTGTTTTCGAATCGGTATTCCCCAAAAAAAATATACACCGAACCGGGTTTAGGTGACGGGTGTGGGTGAAGAGGAAAAAAAATTCAAATCGAAGCTCGTTTGGATTCCACAGATTTTCAGCGCTGTACCAACCCCAGAAAGGGTCAAATCCCAGAGCTGTAATTATCTCGTTTCATCACTTCGTTTAATTGCATTTTTGTTTTATTCTTTTTCCCGTTTTGCTTGGAGCAGCAAACTCATAAGCATTCGGTTCGCCTCTGTATGGTTTGTAATTATCTCCCGAAATCCCCAAATGGATTTTATATCCAGCCCTGGGATTACTTCAGAAAGTCCTTTAAAAAATATAGCGAGGGAGTGGAAGATGGAGGATACGACGACAACCATGAAGTCGAAGAAAAGCAATCGAAGCATCTTGGGTGATGTAACCAAACCAATTGATGCTTAGCATTTTCCATTTTGATTTGACTTTTTGTGGGTCCATGCCCGGGAACCGGGTCAGGTTTAATGGTCGCCGGCGGGTTACCACAGGGATGGGGGTGGACCACAAACTACTCTACTTCCAGCCGCAACCGTCAGAGGGCCCATTAGACACAAATCAAACGCATTTAGCTGTTCTAGCCAGCGATATTTCTTGTAATCTAGAGACACATACGATGGAAATTCATTCTGGGGAGTAGGTGGATACCACCGGAGCCGGTTGGCACTCTGGTCCTCGAAGAATTATCATCCCAAGATGGGTGTGGAGGGGCTGCATCTTTGGCCACCTCTGTTTTCCCGCCCAAAATCTAGACTCTCACCCTATAAATCCCGAGGGACATTCGGGCATACAGAGTTCGCCAAGAAGATAAATTGGCCGCCTTTTAACCGTTGAACGAATTTAAATTTTTGGCAGAGCTGGGCTTGGACTTGAATGCATAAAATAAAGTTTCCTGCAGTCTCAAATTACCGTGCCGTAATGGTTTTTACAACCCTATTAAATTTGATTAGACTTAATCCCATTCATTTCCATGGTACGCCCCGTGGAGCAATTTTCATGGCAGCTAATGGGATTAGGTGGGAGTTTATAATTATATCTTCAATTTTACCGCGCAGAAAGGGCAAAGGACGAAGTGGAGAGGGACAGAGGTGGTAGTATTAAACTTAAGAATACTGCAGGCCAAAGAGAGGTACCGAGAGAGTGGATTAAATAGCCGCCCGGAACACGTCATTTTGTAGCTGTATTGAAGCGATCCTTAATTCTATGCAAAGCGCCTGAATTAAGAAAATCTACCAAACTACTGACAGCGACAAATTTTCACTGCTTCACAGGAGTGAATAGGAAAGCAGGGACAACAGCAAGAAAAACTTGTTCATCTTGTGTCTGGGTTAAAACTCCGGCTTTTGCTTGGCTCTTGCTCCGCTAAATAATCAACAACTTCAACTGAAATCACACGCTCCTCCTTTGAAATAACCCCCATCGTTGAATCCTGGGTGGTGGTCCTTAAGGAGCCACTTAAAATGTGACAAAGCCATCACCCATTCATTCCCTCTGACTCTGACTCTAACTCTAAAGTTCGAGTTGAACTTTTTCGACGCTACCGTTTCTGTTCTGGACGATTTTTGTCATTTTTATCAATTAAACTTCTTCGCAAGTTTTTCCTCCTCCTCCTCCACCTACATCACTTGAGTAATTTTAATGGTGCAGAGCGAGATGAGGTCTATTAATTAATATTGCAGTAGACGACAGAGTTGTGGCACATGCATAACTCTTTCCCCGTATACTCATAGTGTTCTTCGAATCAAAGAGCTCTGAAGCCCTCCATCAAACCCTGAAATATTTTCCATTCCAAAGACTAGAAAATTGATAATTAAAAGAGAATAGGAACCCTTTAGCGAAAATTGCTTTATAATTGAAGTTACGTAAGTTTTAAGAACTTCTGGTCTCCGGAGCATTCCCCTTGCTATACGAAGGACTTTGAGGACAAAGTCAGAATCACTTACAAGTGTATTTTATCCAGAAAATTTAGCCTGGTATATTCGTTCATACCGCCTGTTCGAAATTGCAATTTTCTTTTATAAATCGAATTCAGTTATTGAATGGTTTATAGTTTTAAAATTGTTTCTAATTTTATATACCAGACGTACACAGCGACCCCAATCATCCTGCCATTCTTGTGTATCCCTATATGTATTTAATACTAATTTGTTTTCATACTTTAAACATATTCAGTACTATAGATATACCAAAATTTATTTGAATACCATACATCTACTGAATACTGTTCTTATAAAAATAATTTAAAAATTCTGGTTGTCTTCAATCATTTCAATATGAAAATCCGCTTAGAATACCTTTAAATATCATTTAAAGTACCTACCTAATCCAACTATGTTAAGATTATTACTTTAAAAGATAAAGAAAAAGTGGTATTATAAAAAAAAACAATAACTAATTCCAAAAAGTACCTACAGGCACAAAGCCACATTATTTCTTCTTTACAATTGAATTTATCTCTAAGATCCCATCTCAAATGGATTTACGAACCCAATTTATATAAAAAGCTGAATCTGAGACTTTCCGCACTTTCTTGATCCATAGCTAGCCGCAATTACGTTTTTTTACGAAATCCGTAAAAAGTTCCAATTATTGAAGAAAATTCCTTTTCAATACGGAGTCCGAGCATGTCACAGAGACTTTAATTAAATACCAGCTTAGATGTAATTAATCAACAGCATCTGCCTCTGTAGCATTTAGCGTAATTGGAAGCCAGCTAGCCAGGATAAAAATAATTTCTCTTTTTCCCTTCTTTATGTTTTTCAATTCGCTACGCATCACTTCGCTTCATTCACCAGCCATCCATCCGTCCATCTATCTGTCCTTCGGCAATATTTCTTAGTTTACTGCCCCTCAAGGACTATATCAATCGAATGGAAATGAAAGAGACATCGTTCCTCCTTCCTTTCGTCCTTAATTGCGCTTTAATCGAGCGACTTTGGCAGTTCGTAATCTATTTGGAGTCTTTCTCACCGTCCTCTCGAAATAAATTATAATTTCTTGTTTTTTTCCGAGGGCAGTAAAACGTTTTAGACATTTTTCACGAGCAGGTTGGGTTCTCTTGAAAATAAAATAAAAAAAAAAACCCCGACAAGTTTTAATTAGCTCTTATATCGCAATTATCCCATGTGACATAGGACACGAGGAGTAACTTACTCGAGTTACGAGAATTAGGGCCATTAATCTCACCTTAAATAACTTTTATTACACCCCAAGCGCATTTGCAGTGACTGTTAACTAACCGGGTAATAAACTTCACCAGACATGCTACATTATGCTACAAATCCGCGCCCTCTTTCCACCTTGTCTCAACTGAGATTTCAGACCTACAAATTTAACACGCCCCCTTTACGTGAAATTATTCTAAAAACACCTTTACAGGTGACAAACACGACATTTATTTATTGAGGTGAAAAACTTGTTGATAGGTAGACAATTAAAAAAATTATTGCAGGTGACGGACTTTGTTTAATTGGTAAGTGGTCTATGTCACGCGATCGTAACGCTAGACTGTCAGAATTTCAGTTATCGAGTAAATTAAACAAGTTGTGATATTGTGAAAGACACGAAAAGCTTCATAAATTAAATATGAAGCTGGAGTCGCTGATTCTAGTTGTTAATTTCAAATAATAATAGTTTATTTCCGGAACCCGCCCTCTTTAGTGAAGATTGATTAACCAAATTTGCTGAATTTTTTTTGGACTTGTAACAAATATAGATAAGAAATAAGTATGACGGAACGATATGTCCTATGTCGATTTTCAATACTATCGAAACCAAAACACTACAAAACTACATTTAATGATAAAAAAAATAGTTTATTAGTTAATGTCACATTTCAATTTATCCGTCTACCTTTTCCTGTAAATAAGAAAAAGCAACGACTTTTAATATATTCAAAAATGATTCTTAAACTCAAAGAATATAATTTTATAATCCAAAAATATGGTATTTTAAAAAAAGTTGTAACTCAATGTTTGTCGAAAAACAACATGTTCGGGCAGTTGAGGCAAAATTATTATGCACTGCATAGTAATGCTTGATCAAAAACTTATAGATATAAAATATTCAGTCATTGTGGAAGGTATAATTGATGTTTTATAATTAAACTCATATATACTAAATGTACAACATAAGCCTATCTCCAACAAAATCGATGTGACATAAGATGGGGTTATTAAATTACTGATTTGATTTTATCACATATATGTATGTATACATGTACAAAACTTAACATCTACTAAATCTTGAAAAACGAAAAGGACTTAAAGTGTCTGAAAACCCATCTTTACTTCCACCCCTGGTCCACTTACACAGCCAATACATAGCAGTATCCAATTATACGGAAGGGAAGTAGAGATGTCAATTATTCTTCTGGAAACGCTTCCAGCCGACTTGGTATTATTTGATTAGCGTCCAGAGACGAAGGAAATTAGGAACGGAAATACAATTTTCCAGTGCAATTTAAGTGACATCAACATTTTCCGCGAAGAAAAGAAAAAAATATATAAATTCTTTCCCTTTTTTCCCTTACAGGCCCCCGTTGTGAGACAAACTGAACAATATTTTATTCGTTTTCATTCAGACGAAGCTCACGGGTTCTACATAGTTTATGTTGATTTACGTGATACGTAATTCATTTTTATTCTTTTTCAACTCTTTCCCATTTTAGAGTTAGTGCATTTGTATGTTCCCTTAATTGACAATTTTAGGTTTTAGAAAAAATTGACAGGATGTTTGAAAGGATTAAATTGCATACTTGCCACTTCTAAATATTTTGCTGTTAAAAATCGTTGAGATTTTAATTTGATAACTTTGAAGGACATAACATTAATATTCCAGTAAAGTTTGCAAAATGCTGCATCATAAACAACATAGAAGCTTATTCCATTTATAACTGATTTTATTAATACTTAGTCGTAAAAATCAATCAAAACAAAATGTAACATTTGTTTTCGTTTAATATCAAAATTACCTACTATAAAACAAATGTTTAAATTCTCACGAATCCTTTGTTTACAAAATTATATTTTGGCTATTTGTTCAATTTCATGCCCCAATATTAAGGGTTCATACAATTCAACAAATTTGTATATTCAATTAGGGAGTTTTCGGCGAACAATCAAGGACACACACAAGAGAACAGAATTAATCAAAGTTGACTAACTAATATTGAGGGATATGCTATCCATTGGGCCAATCTAATATATGTAAGTAGAGGTGTGTGATTTGAATGGAAATATCAAACATCATACATGCCGGTGGTAACCTTTGCACGTGGAAATTGTTAACATAGAACATAGGAGAACTATGGGATTGTCATTAGCGATGCACTATGGACTCACATGTCAACGATTCTATAGAACGACGGTGGGTGTGTAATACCATCAGCAAGTAGTTAGATACACTTAGGTTTCCTTGGGGATGCTGATTGAAATGAAATGCTGAAGTGGAAATATCGATTTAGAGCTGATTGGATTATGTATCAAATGTCCTCCATTTACTAATTACTACTGAAATTAATTGAAATCTTTAGAAATTATGGAATTGTACATACTAATCCAGCACGAGACATTGTGAATCTAACAGGATATGTCTTTGACGCGATTTTAATTTGATAAAGTGGCATAACTATCATCCTAGAAGATGTAGAAATGATCAGTTTTAGTTTACTATTTTGATATAAAAACAACATACATATAAATGGTCATAGTCGATTTTGGAATAAATATATCTGTATATAACGAATTAAATAAATAATAATTGTACTTCTAGAAAAATTTCTTATGGCACAATATTAAAACTAACTAGGATGGATTCTCTAATGTTTCCACTAACTTTAGTAATAACTCTCATAATGCAGACGAAATCAAAATAACCATTCAAGCAGTTTAACTGAACGTAACAGAAAATTGTCTGCTAATTAAAATCAAACTATTTATGTAAATAATTCCTTTTTATTTACAATTGATATGACTATCACTTGTTGGTAAAAAATTAGGAAATGTATGTACAATAAAATAAATTAAGTTGATAGTTTTACATCTGCTTAGCAGATAATTTGGGAGTAAAACATGTCTAAGATTGAAAGGTTAAATATTACAAAATAACTTTGCAAATCATTGTGATGAAGTGACTTCCGAAAGTAATGTCGTACTTTTATTTGAAGCACATAGTTCAAAAATTCACCAGGTATTCTTCTTCTATGTTGTCCTTGTTTGATCGGTATTTTACGAGATGTCGAATTTTCTGTTTAGACGTCAATTGAACATATAAACGTAAATCAATAGACGTTTTCCTTTTAAAGTGCATTTGAACTGCGTTCCCAATTTCACCTTTATAAAATAAAATCGAATTACCTAGGAGAGAAGCAACAAAGACGTAACTTAATTCTAAAACTCAGGTAAATTTCGGATTGTTCATTTTGTAACAAAGTAGCAATTTCTGAAAGTACTCGACCACCCCCGCCCTCTTAAAGATAATAACAAGTGGATTAAGAAGGAACTAAAAATCTGTGCAATTGTATTTCCTGACTATACAGAAGCGGACGTGGTTCAGGTCCATGTCGTACTATCTAGAAACTCTAAACTCCAGTGATTGTTGGGGTCCATCACTTTGTATAAGTTCGGTCGTAATTTTCCTCGGCAGAGAATCTTCTCGCTCTCGATCCATTACAGACAATAAAAATGATGGTCGCTGGCGGGGATTCAGACGAATTGTTATATAAAACAGGAGGCAGAGGTCGGAATGGTTTGGTGGAGGATTGGTCCATGCACAGCTTGGTGGGAATGAGTTTCTAGTACTTCGCGGGAAAATAAACTTGAAGATCATTGTTTATTGTAGCTTACGGTAATCAATTTTCCAACTTTATGATGCGAGTGGGCTTTCCACTGAGCATCCAACGAGAATAACTTTCAATTCCGACGAGATTACATGAAAGGCTCCTTCTTCCAAAGGCTAAGTGAATTGCCAATGAGGGGTGCCTCCTTTCCTTACTCCCCCAAAAATTCTCGGCCTTGCCCCCTAAAAATCTATTTCAATATTAAAACTCAACTTTTTGGAATGGAATGGCTCTGAGTGGAATTGAATGGAAAACCACTGGTCTTCTCGTTTTGGTTTGTTGGTTTAATTAAAGTTCATTCTTCCTTCATTAATATGTTAAATATTCAAAAGGAGCCGAGTTTCGCCGTTTACAGGAAAATTAATTGAAATAGAGGCTGGTCGGTGCCAGTGGTTCGTTCTCTGTGTCGGCTACTAGGGCTAAATGTAATGAAAAGATTTACTGCATTATAGAAAATGCCAAAACATGGCTGATGTATTTTGAGCCAGAACCTAGTTATTCTGGTCTTCTTAAACATCTTTTGGCAAGCACTTTTAAATAATACAAAAACCTTCCACCCTCATGAAGGACTATTTCATTATATTTATTTATTTTTTTTTTTCACCCCTACATTCCGAAATCATCATTTACGCGAAATAGCTGAATTCAGAGTAAACAGTGGATATATTTTAATGCCGCATTCATTTTCTACTTCCCACTTTCTCTCAAGCTCAACGCCGCAATTCATTTCAGATGGACTTAAAATGAAATAAAAATTGCGCAGCTATATAATAAAGTCGTTCCGTTTTTTTTTCCTTTTGGTAATTTTTCTACTATATACCTATATATATAATATTATATCTGCCCCATGCCTCAAAATTCTGAGAGCTTTCTTTTGAGTACAGTGAAATTATTTAAAAGACCTTTGTCTAGCTGCTTCTTTCGCCCCCTTCGTTCTTATATTCGGTATATTTTTTGCACTGTTTTTAAATTTTTTTTCCCGGAAAAATAAACGAAATACTGGCTAACGAATACATATAACGAAACTAAACAGCGGAAAATTTTAATTGCCTTTGTTTATGAAATGTTTACACTATGAAATTTTTCTGTAATATAGGCCCTTGGGGGAAGGGGGATGACAGCGAAAAAGACGAAGCTGCAGGCTAACAGTTGTGATAATGAAAATTTTGATAGTGTTTTAATATCCTCTACCAGAACGAACGATGCGGGAATTATGAAAATTATGGTGGTAATATTCTCGAGATTGACCAATTGCACTGATTTATTCGCTATTTTATAGAGCAAATATTAAGTGGATTAAATTTTCGTTTATTAACGGAGAATACCGCGAATTGAAATGTGTTCATTGAGTAGAGTATCGTACCTTTACAGATGAAATTCATAAAGTAAAGCGAAACATGAAAAATGCAAATAAATCAGCAGTTAAGAGATATAATATCTTTATTCAATAACTGCCGATAAAAGTGATAATAGTCCATTGGGCAGATGATTTTCGTTATCCAGAAGTAATTTAATATTTATTCAATTAAGAATGATCCTACTTGATCTGTTTAAAATGTTCTATTACATGTATGTATGTTCTTTTATTTCAATCATTCGAAAAATATTCAGTTGAAATTTTAAAACCAAATTTAAAGTGGTTAATATTTGACTGATTTATATTTTATTTATAATTTAAATTTTTTCACAAATTTTTAGCGGTCAAAGAAATTATAAAATAAAAATAATTTTTAGTTCTCCGGCTGATGTTTTTAAAGAATATATATTAATATTAAAACAAATTGATGAATATGAATCTAAATAATATTTTCTTTTAGATTGAAACTGAATGCAAGTGTTAAATATCAAAAGCACTCGGCTGTCGGCATACAAAAAACACCTTTTCATTAAAATCAATATCCTTTATATCGTCTGAAAAATGGCCAGCAAATTGCAATATTGCAAAACGATTTTGAGTTGTGAAATTAAATAAAAACTGACGTGATTTTCCCTGTCAGAGGGTGAAATTATCGCTGAAAATCATATAAATGTCTTTAATAAATACTTTTCCGAACAAAATTCCTGAACGAAAATCAAAGGGTTTAGAAACTTTCGATTTTCCCGCTCAAATTCACTCATAAAGGGTAAAAAATAAACCATTTATCAAGGAGATTAATCTTTTGTAATAAGACTTTTGAACTTGTCTTAGATTTAACCCTTGTCTAATATTTTCTCCCTTACCCCCTCAGCGTCAGGAGGCCACAGTCGTGCCATAAATAAATTAAATAGAAATGAAAAAGAGAAGAAGAAGAGTGAATGCAAAAAATCGCTACCATAAATATTTTTCGAAGATCGTGTAGTTACCATTTATCACGTGATGTGCTTACGTGAATCCCAGAGCATTTTAAGCTACTTTTAGTGTAATTTATAGCCCCTAAAGGTCAATTTTAGAAGATTCTCATATTTTTCTGTTTTTTTTTATCTTTCGTCTTTTACTCTTGGAACATTCTTCCCCTGGTTGGTCTTCCGTCTCCCCAGCCTTTAGCAGGACTCGCCTTGGGAGTCCCCCTTGCACAGGAATGTTTTACTTAGGTGGGAAGTTTTCATGGAATTTCTAGGAAACCCTTTGGTTCGTTTTAAAAGACGAGAAGAAGAAGAAGCGAGTTAAAGAAAGAAAAAAGGAATATTCCTTTTAAGTAGCTTCCAGTAAAATTCCTTCCTGCCAGAAAGGAATGGTGCACCGAAAGGGCCAACGGAACAGCAACAGGAGCACTACGCTCCCAGACCAAACCAGTCCAGACCAGACCGGCCCAGAAGGGCCTGTATTAGTCCTGTATTACTCTCATTCACAGGCAGTTGATTGCCCTACCCTCTCCGAAACTCTATCCATGAATTCCGAGCTCTATATAGCCAAAAATCCGCCGCGCTCCACCCCCGCCCCACATGCCCTTCTATACAAACCGTATTACGTCAAAGCCTGTGTTTTGCTAAGAATTTTACCTTGCCTAAGGAAAACTTCCTTTGAACTCAAGAAGGGCGGAGGACGGAACGTATAAAATTACCTCTGGGTCTTATGCAACGAACATCTTTGGACCTAGTTTGAGCATTCGTTTATTAAAAAAAAAATAAAAAAAACGAAAATCTTTCTATTAGGTCTCGAGTGTTCCATAATTTGGTATGAGGAAATTTCTTTCGCATTCACTGAATTAAGTCCCTTCTCGGATGGAAAAGTTACTTAAACTCTTTTTGGGAGTACGACGATAGGCGTCAGTGGCATTTTGGTGGCGATATCGCTAAAAATTTAAACCCCTCAAGGGATGGTGGGTGGATTTGTCTGATTAGCGAAAGATGTAATAAAAATCATTTTAAGTTCATTTCAATCCCCTCCCATTGGTCGGGATAAAACTGTGCAAGCATTCCTCGGGATAATTGGGCTCTTAATGGTTTTTGACAAAAGTTCGCCTGCTTAGCTACAGATTTCAGTCGTTCCAGGGATTTTGAGAAAATATGGTGCCACTTGACTCTCGCAATTGTATTTATATATGTAACTTTTCAACGAGCTCTTTAAAACGAAAGAGTTTTCTGATATTTCAGAAATTGGGTCAATTCTTAAAAATCAATGCAAACTTCTTACACTATATGTATTCGTGGGTATACCATAAATATGTTGAAAGTAATTTCAATCCCCTCCAATTCCATTCATCATCAGTAAAATAAATTAAACGAGTAACCGACACCTGCCACACATGCTGACGGTTTTATTGAGGGAGACTTTTTCAAGATACTTTTACCATCAGTATGCACAAAACAAAGACAGACGATGCTTTTGGTGTGACACCTTTGAGGTGAAAGAAATGCTATCATTTTTATTCTTTATTTTCTGCAACGACAAATCCCAATGCTTAATGGAAAACCCCCGTACAAGATGCAGAAGAGCCAGAATTTGTTTGGAGAGGAGTACCAGGGAAATAATGAAATTGTTTCCCCATAGTGTAGAAGTTCTCTGTTCTTGTCGTTCTTTTAAGACATCCACCCCAAACAACCTCAACAAGAAGGGCTTTCGCGTTCTTGCCACCGGATGTGTCCGGGAGTTAGGAAAATGTTACAAAACAAAACGATAGCAATGTTAAATAGTTGTTCTTAAGAGCCTAACTATATGTTGCCTTGGAATTGAATTAACATCTCCAGATACTGCGACTTTAATTGCAATAGAAAAGAATTATTTATTTTCAAACATACATATATTTAATCCACTAAAAACTTTAACATTTTACGTTTTTAAATAGAAATATCCACTTAAAATAATATTTTATGAAGAAAACCCAAAGATTTGATGTTATTCATATTTTAATAACTTTAACGACGCTTCCTCGCTCCCCGGTTGATATTGATAACTACCACAAAATATAAAGAGATAGTTCCCACTAAAGAATCCGAAGAAAGTTCAAAAGGACGGAAATATGACTCCATAAATCTCAGAATATTAAGAGCAAACTTTTTACTTTGAATACGTTTTTTCGTAACAGTATAAGGTGACGTTCTAAGTTAAAGCTATTAAAAGGATAATACTTATACCAAAATCTTGTTTATTTACATAATCAACAAACCCTTTTTAATGACTTCTATTGAACATCATGTTTTAAGTAAATAGTTTGTAGGTTTTAAAATCGATTTGATAAGAGGATGCTATTTTTTTCATTAGCATCAAATGAAAAGGGTAAATACACTATAGGTATGTTGTTTTTTAAGTGAAATAAAATTTGAAACCAACTTCATCATGGATTATATTAAACATCACGTGAATAAAAAAAACGAAAAAAATTCGAAATAAAATATTCATTTTCATCTAAATTGTTGACTGTATTTATTGCATATAGTTGGTGCACAGTAAAACCCTGCTTAAACTCGTTAATAGCATATCATGGATTAAACCTCTAAACATTTCCTTACAAATCCTTAAATATCTTCAAATCTCAATGACAATCACAAAATCTTTATTTATAGAATATAAAACAAGGATAGAGTATCAAAAAACGCACCATACTAACTACGATTATTTTATAAAACTTAACAACATAAAAAATGTTTCGGATAGTGCTTTACAAAAATGTTTACTACTTACGGCACTATTATACTCTTATATTTCATTAAATTTCTATAATACGTGTACTTTTATAGCCAAAAAAAATCAGTTGATTACATCTCGTAAACAAGCCACCAGATCTAACATCATCATCATCATCCACCCACGTAAAGGAATCATGATGAAAATTATTAAACTATTCCTACCTCATCCTCTCTAGTCGTAGGTGGTTTGAATAATTTCTGGTGGTGGTAGGGTGAATGTTGTTCGTCTCAGAGGTATTTCACTCAATTGTTGATCAATTGGTGGACGTGTATCGTACAAAGACGGTGACTGGCATATTATCCCGAATGTTCCAAAAATACATGATAACGTAAACACCCAGAGAAAGAATCGATCCAATACCATAGAAACAAATTTCCAGTCCTCGACAATCTGTAAATTGATAGAAAACAAAAAACTCAAGTCTGCTTATAAAAGGGATAACAATAAAACAGAAAAAAACAAAGAAATATATGTACATATAGTAATGGGTTTTAGGAATATTAACTGAGGCATTTTCATTTATTTTACTTTCACTTTAAATCTTAATTTACGCTTATATTACGAAAATCATCTTTAAGTGGAGCCAATGCATTTTTCAAGCAAATATCCTTCCTGATAAAATGCCTTAATATTCGTGTTATATTTTCAAAAAAATAATAATTTCATTTTTTCACAATTTATTTTTGGTGAAAATATTCGTTATAAAATCAAATTATACCGAAAATTCAAGGAGCTAACGAGGCGAAATACTCAAGAATTGAGAGGTTCTAAGAAAGAAGCTCTGTTTCCAACCTCTACCCACTCACCTTCGACCTTCCCTTCTCCATTTTTCCTCGTTCGGAACGGCTTGAGTATCTCAAAAGGGTGGCAACTAAGACAGACAAGAGGAGGACGGCAGAAAAGGCTGAATGATGGCTTTTAATGAAATCAATGATTATGGAAACATTACAAACATGCTCTGATAGCTTCCAACAATGTTAAACAACATATTGAAGTTTCAAGAAGAAAGCCTCTGGTATATAGCGTATATTGCCTTGTTTTCATGAGGAATGAAAGCAGCGGATGAAAGCAGCGCCGCCTTATTTTCGGATTATGGAATTATGGAGGAGACTTCAATCTTTTGCTTTGTTATTATATTTTGGACGGATAGACTAATTAATTACCTAGAAACAGAGCTTATAGAGGTATGAGGGTATATTCAACGCTAAATGGATTCAATCACCTTAGTAAAGTAGGTAGATTAGAGGCACTATTAGAAATATATTCATATACAACTCCAAGGTAACGCAGGAGTTCTATGAAAGGATCAAGTGTGTTAATCCTTCAAATCCTAGTAAGATGGGTGGAAAATGCTTCTTTCTAAAGAGGGTAATTAAGGAAATATAGTTAAAACATGAAAAAAAGCGAAGAACATTGTTTATAGGAAATAAGTAAGATAATTTGTTAAACAAAATTCACAAACACGGAAAACGTGGCAATTAAGAACT
This sequence comes from Tolmerus cingulatus, assembly GCA_959613345.1. Lineage (NCBI taxonomy): Eukaryota > Metazoa > Arthropoda > Insecta > Diptera > Asilidae > Tolmerus > Tolmerus cingulatus. The sequence goes on from OY390709.1 coordinate 41,783,644, forward strand.
TATGTTCCATTTTTGTCTTCGTTACAAAATCAGGATAAAAAGTATTGAAACCTCATGAAAGCTGTTAGAATTTTTAAATTGTTTCAGAAACGTTACACATTTTTCTTAAAATAAATTTACTTTAATTTAAACTTTTAAGAATTTCTTATTTTATAGTCTGATATTTTTGTTATATACTTATTGTTAGTAATTCAAACTTTTATTTATATTACGTTTTAGTAAAGAGCAGCACCTCAATATGTCTAGAAGGTACTTCGAAAATAATTACATAACCCAATATGCCTCTACTGCTGAGGATTAAATGTTTGCTAAGTTAGTAAAATATAAAGAGTAAAATCATATTATAAAACTGAAACGTTAAGTTGCCTTAAACTGATTTTGTCGACAAAAATCAAACAAATGTACGAAAAGGACGAACTTCACTTAGCTAAGGGCAATATACCAGCATTTTATGTACAGTCGAGTTAACTTCTAACTCTTTTCAAATCCAATATTCTCTACGTTCACAGAGTTTCGACATTAGTTAAACTTCAGCCACAAAACATCCCCTAAAACAAGCCGTCCTCAACGTTTCATTTGATTAGAATTTCCTCGTGAACTCTTAAACGATTTATTATTTCGACGTAACGCCATTTCTCAGTCGAAAGTGCTTTGGTCGTTATACCATCCAAATTTTCCCTGCCTATAAAATGCGGCTGCACAAAGTTTGGTTCCATTGGAAGGACGATACTGCTCCCAAATTTGCAGCTAGAATGAGGAATTTTCGCTTAAGGGCAAATGGAAAAGGAAAAGGCCATGCCAAAACCATAGAGGGACAGGAAACTAAAAATCAAATATTCTCCTTTGCAATGGTACTGAACTGCCGTCGGGTCTGGGAGTTTTAGAAAATCCATGTTTTATTTTCATTTTTTCCTTTGAGTTAAGTATACAGTTCCAATTTAGCCATTTTGCCTTAAGTGAGCATGTACCGCGTACGTGGAGGCAAGCAAGTAATCGGTGCAAATTAGTAGAAAACTTGCTCCGAGAAATCTAATAAGAAAACTTAGCAAAAGTTTTGCTGTTCCAAGAGTTTGGGTGTCGTGGCCTTCCCGAGCTCCACACATGGCACCAAACCCTTTTTCTACCGCTCTAAACAGTTTTAAGCACGAGCAGAGCGCAAAGACGCTTGTTGACTCCTTACAAGAACTTTATTTCTAGCTTCAAAGTTCATATGGAGTGGCAGAGATTAGAGGCAGCTTTACTCAAAATAAATAGAAGAAAAAGGAATGAGATTCTATAGAAGGGCGGAAAAAGGAAACACAAAATCGGGTGAGTTAATAAAACACATAAATGAAACTCGACGGCAATAAAGGATGCGATGTGGGGAAGCAATAAACTCGCATGTTCCGATCGGGAGCCGCATCAAGGGTTTACTCACCTCATTATCCTTGTCGGCGTCCTTGATGTGCTGCGCTATAAATCTGACAGCACGAAGGGCCTGCAGAACCTCCGGTGATAATTGCCGTGGAAAGGTGTTCTCTGCACGCGGTTCCCGAGGGACGAAACGGGGGTGGAAAAAAAAAACAAATAGAAGAAGTGAGCCGTAATCAATATAAAGAATTAAACTGTGCAACATATCGAGCTTACCTGATGAATGGCCCATATTCGAATTGATATTGTCGAATTGGCCGTCTGGGCCCTCCTTGAACTCGCTAGCAAAATCAGTGATGCTATCCCTGCCAAAGGAAAAATACAGAGAAAAGGTGGAAACATTTTCTTTATTGCCCGAATTGATATTGTTCCAGAACAACCCGTCTAGATACATAAAATGGGCCTATTTCTCCGGCACGAACCATCTTTTATTACTTTATCATATCTCTTCAGTTGCTTCCAGAATGAATCAAGTGATTGCAATCACCTCACCCATCACCGTCTTCTCGTAACCAACTCGCGATTCTATGGCATTAAAATTTATGTGCCATCTCGCGATAGATGCTCCCAGGAAAAGATTCCTCCTATGAAATGACTACGATGGATTTCTTTGGTCGGTAATTAAGGGGGAACGAAAGTCTATCGATTATAATTCCCGAGGAAATTGATATGAATCCATCACGAGGGGATGTATAGCCTATTTTTTACGGCTGTTATGAAGTTACAGATTTTATCATCTGTTTATGGGAGGAAAGGATAATTTCCCATTTCGAGTTCTGTTCATATAAACATAGTTCATCGATGTCTTAGGGGATGTAACATCTATGTTATGATATATAGACTTTTATATGAGCAACGAAACTACTATGTTCGTAAAATCATGTGACCAAGAGGAATCAGTTCAGAGAGATTTGGGTGATGTAATTAGAAAGATCGATCAGGAAGAGATAAGAAAATTGCTGCTTATAGGGTGATGCCTTAGTTGAGGCCCTTAAGGATGTTCTTGGGTATTTATGAGCAGAACCCTGCAGGGATTTATTATAGCCTGGAGCAGATTGTTTACTTTTTTATGTTGGTAATCAAAATTCGAGAATCATGCAAACAGGATTTAGTGCTGGTTTTATAAAGGAGATGTGGAAAAGGTCTTTTAAATATTTATAACATAATATAATTTTAAGGATATGCTGGCAAATAGAAAAATAAATAAGCAAAAGCCATACCAAGTAGTAGTAATATTGCATTGAAATGTTTACAGCATATTTTTATAAGTATAATATATAATGCTCCATGAAGTCTCAGCTGACTTTCTCCTCTTTTTTCCAACCTTGACCTCAAAGTTATTGCAAATTAAAAAATAAGCCTATCGTAAATCGGAAATTATATTTTACAAAATATGAATGGTGAAAGGTTGGAAGCGTGTTATAAAAGATTCGAACGATGCACGCACACACAGGGGTCTCAGATGTTTTAAGATTCTAAAGGAGAAGCATTATAACGCTCGCGAGTATTCTGGAGCATAATCTAAATTTGGCACACAAAACGATGCTCCCTAAATCCAGGATATAACTTGCTTTTACAGCCATCCGACCCATGTAATCCCCCTGTCAAATTATAAAACGCATAAATCCACCAATTTAAGGGAGCAGCGAAGGCAACTCATTTCCAAAACAATTAAGTCATTATATTCTCATTATAGTCCCTAAAAAGCTCCCTAAATTGTCGAAAAATTCAGTCAGGGCGGTTCTCCTTCAGCCATCTCTTAACAGCACCACATATATACTAAAATACATCCAGCGAGAAAATATTCAATCTCAACAAAACTGGGAATTTTACCATAGAGGGACTCAACATCCAGAGCTACCCCGACATCGTGCATACGTGCATGCATAACTTACCCAGAGGAGTGCCATCCGGGCACGAACCCATCATCATCATCCCTCTGCCAGCTTTTCAGAAAAAGCCCGACAAATTGCCGAGATTAGTGGATAACGAAAAATCTGTCTAAAAAGTATCATCAGGCAACTGAATATTGAATGTATAAAGAAGGATCAACTGCAATTAAGTTTGCTCGGGCTGGGGTGCTCCGCCCCAACCAGCAAATATTCAAATTAAATGCAGAATAAATTCAGTTGTAGTGGGGCTCTGCGGCTCAACCCGGTTTGGCCCGGTACTCTGCACGTCACGTTCGCGAAATGCATTCCCTTGTGGTCGCAAAAATACTCCTAGAAATATCTAGATGAGTGTAGTTGCACTATTTTTACCCAGGCTATAGTTGGTTTTGTCTAAATGCACACATATAATAAAAATTATTTCACCTAATTAGAAGCTTAAGCGTTAATTGAAGCATTAGACCTCCGACTATGGTTCTATCATATTTTATCAAAAATTCAGTGAAAATGAATAGTACAAATTGCAATATCGAATTCAATTTCTAGAGTTGTTTTAATTTAAAGTAGACTACCGCTTTCCCTTGGTCAATTCCTTGTATTTTAATTCTGGAGTCAAAAACAAGCATTTTTATAATAAAGATAACCCTCATGTAATATAAAATACAAAATGAAAAATACATCGCGTTTAGTAGAAATAAAGTCTATAACAACTGATAATTAAAGTTTAAATGAATTACTTACCTAACGTCTATCTCGTTGGTGTATCCATTACTTGGTGTTGAGTCGTCGTAGTCTGGCAGCGTGTATTGGGTTCTTCGCATCATTAAAACTTTTGGCATAAAGTGAAGGAATAAACGTTTTACAATTGGTGACATTTTATGAGTTGACGGTGACCTAAATGAGGAGAATCAGAACAAAGAACGTGTTGAAATCTTAAGTAAATATCGAGGTCAAATAAAATAAAAGTTTGTGGCTTGGGCTAGACCATTGCAGTGGAGTTGAAGTAGCAGCCAAAAAAAAGTTATATAGACAAGACGTTGAGTAAAGAAAAGGCGAAACAAACCTGAAGTGAATATTGAGTACACAAACAGTCGTCCACACAGACAGCGAGACAAGGATCATTGTGAAGAGCAGATACTTCCCCAGGAGCGGTACAGCTAAAGATGTTGGCGGAATAATTTCTGCTAGCAGCAAAAAGAAAACAGTCAATGAGACGAGAATCGAAATGCACAACGTGACCTGAAACGATAATAACACGCCCTTTTAGCGAAATATTTTTTTTCAAAAATTCGTTTTCTATGTTTTTGGTCGATTTGAAGAGCTTAAAGTCAAAGGCATATGGCAGGGTTAATTTTGGAGTAGAAAACACGTTCTTACACCCCCGTCGTGGGAGGTATCCACGTACCTTTTCGCCCGAGTCACTCGGCAGGTAAAACACGAGCACTGTTAAAAATGTTAAGGCAACGCATGGAATTATCAAGTTCACCGTGTAGAAAAGCGTCTTTCGGCGCATTGTCATCTTAAATGTTATATCTGTAAAAAGGTGGAAAAAAATAGCAAATAGTTTAAAAGTAAAATTTGAGAAAGAAACGTTAAACATTTTATAATTTAATTCTTTAAAATTTATTACCTGTTTCTGGTTGTTACCTTGGTTTAATAACATAATATCTTATAGCTTAATTACGAAGAATTTTATTACTAAAATCAATGCAGAAAATTCAGCCACAAACTGTATCCTTATTACAACTAAGGTAACAACGAAAATAAGTAGCTTGGAAAATCAAATCGTAATCAAAAGGCAGGATTTTATATAAAAGTAAGTATTTTAAAACAAAAAACAAATAAAATTAAAATGCAACATAAAACTAAATTAAGTTCGATTTTTAATCCAAACAAGCCAGGAGATATTGCTCTATGAAATATTAATGAATTTCATTTAAAACAAGTATATTAGCATTGATTTCCAAATAATTAATAAAATTTCATTTTGATGATACATTGCCGAGAATTAATTTAAACCTTAATTAAGAGTTTTCCTGAAATGAAAGTTGTGGATTCAATAAAGGAGGGTACTCAACGTCATTAATTTTATCTGATAGCCAAAGCTTTATCAGAAAAATGTTATAAATTCACAATGTTATATCTTACACAAGCCGGTAATCATAAGAAAAAATAAAATTCTTTTTGATTCCCAGATAAAGTGAAAGTAAAATTGGACCCGAAAAAAATTAACTAACCTGAAAATGGTTCAGTGCAGCAAGGGTAGTACTCCTCATTTTTGCTGGCAGGAACTTCGAGAATGTCCCATTCAACAGATAAATAAAATTCACTTAAGTCAATTCCAATTTGGACTAAATTGCTCCCGGGAACCTGAATTTGTAGCAAGTTTTAAGAAAAAGCCCTCAATGTCAACGAAATTACCTCGGCTATGCCCTCACCTGATCCAAGTGCTTTAAATCCACCTGCGCCCCATTGTAGGTCCATGAGCCAAATTTCATAAAACATGTTTGCTCATCGAATGGGAAATATTCAACGTTAATTTCGCATGATGACTTGTAAATGGCGGGTGGCTCCCAGAATACCTCACCTGTGTACTTGAGAGTTGCTTTCGTCATTAGAGTTACCTGGAATTGTTCAAAGGGAGAAGAGTTAGGACGGTTCTGCTTTTCGTCAAAGATGGGATTATGCTATCATATGATGTGCTCATTCATTTTTTACCTACATAAATTATGGGCTCTTTGTTTTATTTACCTCGTAATTTCCGTCCCAGTTGTTGTACAGCACAATATCCGGGAGCCAAATGTGCTCGGAAGGAACGTAGAGCATCTCGACACCTCCGTATTCTTCTGGGTCCCATTGCAGCTTATAGTCGAACCATTTCTGAACCGGGGTACGCAGGAACATGGAAGAGCGTTGATTTTAATATTCAAGGTACTGATTTTTGGACTGTTATTTATTTTATTGGATTTTCTCTCCGTTAACTATTTTTGAAATAAGCCCGAAATTTGACCATAAAGAAAACACCGAGTTTCCAGATCAAATGTTATATAATTTTTCTTGATCCTCTACTTTTTACTTAGAATATTTTGATTATCAAAAACCATCTCAGCGCCTTTTTTACAGAGATAGTTTTTTCGGTAACCAAAACCCCATTTTCGAAAAAATCTATTTACTTAATCAAGTTTGTTTAAATAGTTTAGTACAATTTGACCCATGCTTGCAAAATTAATAATAATAAGTTAAATCTACCTTTGTTTATAATGAAATTATATATGAAATTTTTTTCCTAATAATTATTTACTCTATGTGTATACTCTATAAATTGATTCACAAAATTTTCATATCCGAATTTATTTAATTTCTCTAGGTTCTTTATAATAATAAGTGTTTTAGTCGCTCCGATTTTCTTAATAATCGACTTGTACATATTTTATACTTATAAAGTGTGTATCTAAGTGTATATTTTTAATGTTATTAACTATGATTGATAAATTGGAGATCGTTAGACAAAAAGTTATGCAAAACCAATGGATTATTTTTATTATTTCTTTAAAATAAGAATATTTTTAAACATTTTTGGGGGCCCTTCCATCGATATTAAATACAAATATTTAATTTGCACTCACCTGTTTCACCCACAAGTTCGTGGTCATCACTTGATTTTTTAAATTAACTTCTATCAGCTGAGAAAGCTTTAATCCGAGCCAAACGGTTAGGGTTTCACTATTATTAACAACGGGGCGTATAAGTCGATTATAATTACTCAGGAGATCATCGTACAACCGTTTTGAGTAGGGGTTCGCTTCAAAATTGGGAACAACTGCAAAAATAATTTATATAGAAAACTAAATATGTACCAAAAAGAAATATTTTTGTTGTTGCTCAGATGCTGTCACTCCCATGGACCATTTATGCTCATGGGAATCCCACAAAAACATTATTTTCTATTATCACTCACACGAGGCGTTGGATTGGGAAATTATTACAACAATTAATATCCACTTTTGATAGTACATTTCGGTCAGATTCAGTAGCTCGTTTATTTAAAAACTATGAAAATACTCGGTGGAGATGCTTTCATTCTCCGAGTCAACAAAACTGCACAGTGACGTCCTTCCCTTGCGCCGACCCGACAGAGAAGTGTTTAGGAAAATCGATAAGAGCTAAAAAAGGGATTTTACTCGGGATTCGAATCTGGGTGGAGCTTTAGGGGTAGCTTTTTGGAGGATACACTTTCATATACACAATTCACCTGTTGATGGAGCAAGGTGACGGTTTATAATTTCTCAAAGAACAATTTCAACATTGTCTGTAAGAAATCATTTTTAAGGATTCCTAGTTTTATAAAAATCAAAGACATTCTAAACTCTCTTATAAATTTATTTTCAGTGCTTTTATTATGAATTTATTAATTATACACCTTCTCTTATTCACTAGAACTATACTCTCTTCCTCGTAATATAAAAGGCTTTTTAATAGAAGGATACATAGCAATGATTCAGTACTTTGAGAGAGGTATAAAAAATATATAATACAATAAGTAACAAAGGATCATATGTATGTTTTTTGTAGGATGTTTTTAATTTACACCCACAGCGTATAATTATTTTTTATCTCATAAAGGCGACTGAAAGTGTCATTGGATGGAGCTGCATAACTTAAAGTGTTGAGCGCTTTCAAAACTGAAGTTTCCTCAATCATATGCGAAAATTCAGCTGAGGAAGATCAATAGCTGAATAAAGCGCAACGTGTTAAAATTCAGTCGCAGAAAATCATTAGCTGAATAGAGCGCATTAGGCTGCAGAAACAGAAATTATTAAATGCAAACTCTGTGTAGCAGGACACGGATTAAATTATAGACTTGTATGCTACATATTTAAGAGTAATAAAATCGGACGTTAAATGCATAAATTCAATTTTAAAACTAATTATAAATCCATATAGTTGAATTGCAAACGATAATTTTAATTGTCTTTCTTCATCTCACACAATTTACTTTTCCATCAATATGTTGTAATACAATTTAAATACAAATTAAAACAAATTATTTATTTGAAAACTAAACTTTAATTGTGACTTAAAATAACGTTCACAATTCAGCAGCAGGAAGCTGTTACTTTTCCAACATTCCAAAAATTTCAGATTAAAGTATTTAAAAGCTCTCTTCACCAGATACAAAATAAAAAAACGGAATTCTGAATGATATGAATGTTAATCTTGTTTGAATGGGCCATTAAAAATACCAGTGAAAAATTATAAATACGAGTTAGAATCCTCAACCTTGCTGAATTCAGCCAGTAAAGGTGGTTTTAATTTTTATTTTGTTCACTTACTGCCGCATAATTTCAATCCATCATTTCGTCTAACTTTGATTTATACAATTTCTTTTGTAGCTATAGAGTCTACGATAACTGACAAAAAAATTTAAGAAAAGCTCGTACAAGCGATATTGGAAAATGTCTTTAAACGTGTCCAGATATTTAGAAAGATTTAAAAATAAGTATAAACTCATCTTGTGTAAAATACAAAAAACAAATATCAAAATCTTCAAATTGTTACGAAAGAAAGGTAAACAAAAAAGCATAAAATTATTCAGTTGTTTTTGGAACTTCAACAAAAAGATTGATAAAATCCGCTAAATTCGACAGTATACTCGAATCTACAGTTCTCATGAGATTCTCAAAACGCTCATGACCAAGATTTTCTCTTAACGTTGAAATCTAAAACAAAAGGGAAAGGATAAACTAGTATTATAAATTTACTTAAATTATTATTATGGTATTGGAGCGTACCTGTGACTGAATATAGTCTTTTAAAATGATTCTATGAACAGGATCCTTCAAGCACAGTTGCCTGCAACGTTCATAATGCTTCGATTTGTAGATACAATCTTCGGCACTCGCCATGGAACTGGATTCAAACTGAGTCTCATCTCCGAAGTAAAGAGAACTGTTAAACAGTAAGAAATTGTTTAAAAATAAATGGAAATATGTAACAGAGATAGCTACTTACTCGTAAGGACATCCGTCCTCCGAATTTTCTTTCATAATGTCGTTTAGGCACTCACAAATATTTTGCAATAATCGGCCGAACCGTTCATAGACAATGTTGTCGTCCACAGTGATGATCGATCCTAGGGCCAAACCTATTACAGAGAAGAAATTAGCAATTTCACCAACCAAAACAAAAGAAAAATTAGAACTTACTCAGCAATTTTCTTTTATCAGGTTGTGCAATAGATGCCATTTTCGATATCCAAACATCCAAAACAGTTTGCAGTGGATCAGGATTGTTCATTACTCGCAGTGCTTCAATGAAGGCCGCCTGGTTCAATAATAGTACACGCGCCGCGATTACTAGCAGCATTGTCATCACGGTTGCATATTCACTATTTGCATAAATTTGCCTGAAATATATCAAAAGTTATTGAATTTGCTTAGAGGGGTATTTAACGTTTCACCTAAAAATGTATGGGAGTACTGGCCTCAATAAATCTAAACCCAATATTGGATCCGCTCGCAAAAATGTATCAAATAGTTTCATAACAACTACAATTCCATCAGATCGCATATCACTTAACATGTAGGCACAGGTAGTTACGACATTTCCGCCGTATGGTTGAAGAAAACCTTCAGGACTTAGGAGGATATATGCTTGAATAATGCACAACACTGTGCAGAGGTTCTCTGAAGACATTTCTGTAAAAAGTTCAAATTTTAAAACCTTTTGTGGAAGCATCATATTTTAAAAATCTCTAACAAAAGTTTCTGTCTCACAGTCAAAGCTGTAGCTAAAAAAAAATTGTAATGTCCTAATACACGTTTTTCTTATTTACCAATTATGGGAAGCAAATTTTTGCATAAATCCAATAACTGTGGTGACAATGACGTGCTATTTTCAACAACAGCCAGCCAGAGCTCAAGTCCTTCCTCCATCAGATAGATATGAGATGGTCGCTTTACATCTGTGCTAATCTCAATGACTGGGTAGAGAAAATGCGAAAGATTTGGTGGGATTACGCAAAGGGCCTTCACGATTTGTAACTATTTATAAAATAAATCTCTTTAGAAATTGGTTTGCAATCAAACTACAGAGTTCCGGAACTTACCAATGTTGATATAATAGCACACCGCAACATGTTGTGATCCTCACTTTCCTTCCAAAGAAGAGGAAGATACGTGATCAAATTATCGGCCTGCGGTTGAATATGGTCGCTCATTTTATCGACGATTAGCGTCATTGTGCTAAGTACGTTCATCTGTTGATTGATCAATTTTTAAAAATATTTAGAGAGAGAAGTGCGTAAGAGACTCACCTTCGTTTCACATTCCTTTACCTCTTTTAGTAGCGCAAAAAGTGAGGTAAAGCACGGTTCCAGGTACGGCAGAAAGGGCATGGGCTCAAACTGGAAATCGTCAACGAAAGACATCAATGTCCTGAAATGAAATTTTAGTTTAATTATGTAGATATTATATGCCTTTTTGTAATTAAAAATGTGGATGGCATCTGCTGCATTTTAGAACTCTATCACAAAAAATAATCATATTTTTATTTTCCCGTAATAGTTGTATATATTGAAATTTTAAAATACAGTACTGTGAAAAATTTTAGGACCACTTCCATGTTTACGGAGCTTTCAATTTTCTGAAGCATTTTTGTTTTAGTTTCAATTGAGGAGGGAAATCAATTCAGGGCTAGTTTTTAAATTTGAAAGTTCCTTTTCAATTGATTTTCTCCCCTTTGTCCAAATTAAAAAATACATGATTTGGAAAACCAAAGTTTCCCAAAGAATTAGAGAGATCCTAAAATAAAGTGGAATGGAGTGACGATGTAGGTATAAGTGTGACCTTTAGAAATTTTCTATTTTTTTAAAATGAAATATCCTTAACGAATCTAAAACAATGCAAATACTTACTTGGAAGCAGAGAGCCGCACAGCCATGTCTTCATAGGATTGCAATAAATGCAGGCATATTGCGTAGAGCTGTGGTCTCATCTCCGGCGAGAATTTAGAGTGTGTCCATTGGCCTAAAAGAAATCCACTTAAGTAAAAGCAAATCAATCAAAAAAGCACTGGCGCTTACTCAGCATCCAGATGGCTCTTTTCCGAATAATTCTGAAATTGAAGCTGCTGTTTTTGAGTTCAACAGATATCTGATTAGTGAACCAAGCATCGAAATCGATCTCATCGTAGTAATTGAACGCAGCTAGTCCAGCTGCATTGTAAATTGCATCCTTAAGCAGAATATCTTGCATGTCCGATTCAGGGGTAATAGTCATCTCTTGCGCATTTCGGATATATTTCAGTACTTCGACCATCATCGTTTCCCGGAATGAGTTGAAAAGTCTTAGGAAGAACGTCTCCATACACGGCTGCAAAAGGAAATTGGACCACAATAAGACGTCTTGTTGCTACTGATGCAAAAATTACCCTTAATGCGTACTTCCAACTCTCGCCGCCTTCGTCGGAAGCATAAGACTCCGGATCTTCCAACCATATCTCAAGATCCTCCTGGGTGAGCAGAAAATAGTGCGTGATAATCTTCTCGCAGATGTAGTTCAATCGTTCCGCCGTAAAGAAATCCTTCTGTGCGGTCACAGCTTCTGGTATATTAACATTCGCAGAAACAGCATCCTGTGCATAATTTTTATATGAACTCGTCGATAGGATGCCTTTCATTAGATTAACGCACTGAATAGCGAAATTTGTGAAACTAATAACGTTCTCATCATAAATCATGTGCGTGCCCGTATGAAAAACATAATTAAACGAAAACTCCAATGCTGTAGAAATCATATTTACGAAAGAAAGCGGGTGCTGCTCGAGGAATTCGTTGAGAATTTTCATTTGCTTCAAGATGAATTTCTCAGTCAGTTCAACAAGAGCATCGGCTGCATTTTGTCGCTTTAGCTCATATCGGCACTCAAGGCATTGCCTTGCACGACGAAATATCGCCTCTAGGAATAGCATGCAATCTTGGGATAAATAGGGTTTATGGATCCCGTAGATAGTATGCTTCCGCATGATCCGCAGGGCGAGGATCGCCTTTTCCAGGTAACTCAACGACACTTGTGTTGCGCTGTTCTCCTGCAAACTTTGAAAGAAGAGCGTCGTGTAGCCATCCCACAGGTTCAAGATGAACGAGTACATGTTGCTAGTGAGCTCCTGAGAATTGAATCAAGGATTGACTAATACCTAGAGGAGGATCTAAAACAAGACGATTCGCCCCGTATGGCCAAATCAAGCACACAAACTTTAATACGCAATCGCTTCATCTATTTCTGCAGTCTGCTACTCATTTCAGTGATTATGTGAACAAAATTACAAGAGACGGTTGTTTTAATGAGAACAAATTTAATTTTGTTAGTGCTGAGTTTTTTAGTGACAGGAAGCAATAGACCGTGTTTCCCAGAGGGAATACGGTGGCCGAAAAATTAAAGCTAATATGTCTAAATTTCCTGCCACTAAAGATTAAGAGATCAAAATTTCGAATCCAATATGATGTCCCAAAAGTATCGCAATCTAAAGATTTTAATATGATTTCGAAGGTCACAACTTACAGTATTGATTCTGATTTTTTTTTTTGAACCCAAGAGCTTCCCGAAAATATTTACATACAATGTTCTAAGCCATAAGAGACGAGATATCCCACTTAAATTTCTTCAAGTAGCTTAGTTAAAAAAAGTTTCACACCTACCTCAAACATTCTTCTATCAGCAGTCATTCTTCGGGATGAAATTTCTTTTATCACATTCTGTAAAATAAGCAAGGACCGGTGCTGCACGGTATCGTCGTTGCTCCGTACAGCTTCCAGGAGCACAGGAATTAGTTCTGGCCACTCTTTGGGATAGTCCACGCTGGAAATTTATGGCAAATGTTTAAGTTGTTAAAGCCATTGAACAGAGTGCAATTACCGAGCAATTTTCGCAATCACAGCTGCAACTTGGGTTGCAATTTGGGGGACTGGTTCTCTGACCATTGTGAGAATTCTATCTCTTACCTCAGCTTTCTCGGACGCTTCAATTTCGCTAAAATTCAATTTGAAATGCGTTAAAAGGTAGCTAAGTAATTTTGGGAATTGGAACTTTGGCCGAAGCCTGTAGAAGTTCCTCAAACAGGGTGCATCCACTTACTTTTTAATATTCCTTCTCCAGTACTTGATAACTCCGCTCTTAAAGCAAACAACGGCCATCCACCGGACGTTCACATTCACATGGTCGTTTAAAAAAATATTGAGGAGCGTCCTGTAGAAGCCGGGCTCCTTCTCCCAGTTTCCAATTTTCTCCTCCGCCTGGCGAATAATTTCAGGATCTTGGCTGCAGGCAAATTGCAGCGTCTCGCAAACCAATTCCTCGGGTGACGATGTGTTCTCCATTGCACTGAGATTTTTCACTAAATGAGCACATAAATCATTCTTTTCGCCTACAACCCTCGAACTGAATTCCCCCTTGGTTGGAATTCGTCGTTTTCACAAATGTTATCGATTACTGCAGACTCAACGCTGCTTTCTGAGATTAATTAGGTTCCAGACAATTTTATTCTGCCGATGTTTAATAAACACCGTCTGTTTTGCAGGAGAATATTTTTTTTTTCGCCCCTGAAAAATATATGCACACACCACCGACAGAAGTTCCTCACAAATGGAATTTGTAAATCAGCTGTTTTATGACAAGCGATTGTGGCGATCCGAAGCGGCTGGGCCAGGAATTTCGAATTTCGTTTCTTTTATTGTAACTCGGCAATTTTCGTGTAGCACACCAAGGCTGGCTTATTTTGAAAATTTAGAATAATCCTAAAGCCCATGTAGTGTTAACACTGCAATCAATTCTAAATACAGCTGGAAAATGTAATAAATATTGTCTTTGAAACCCCGGTTGAAAAAATACATAAATTAAAGCAATTCGTGCGATAGGCGCCCTCCGAATTGCCAAAGAAAAATGATTCCATTTTGATGAATTTATCAAAAGTAACTGCTCAGTTAAAAAAGATTTGAAATTACACCCGTATTTAATAAAACAGCAAAATTTTGCAATGTTGATCCCAAACTTTTATTTAGTGAAAAATAAATACGCAGTCATTTAATCTTTAAAGATAGCGCCTTTATTTTATATAATTAACAACAAATTAACCAGTACTCTTTAGCGCTTATAAGAAAAGCTGTAAAAATTAAAGGAAATTTTATGGATCAAAACAAAATCCCTTGAAATTACTAACAAAAGTTTTATTCACACAGAAAGAACCAGAAAAATGAGTTAACATAATTTTAACTGTATTTCATAAAGCTAAGGAGCAGCGCAACAAGTCCTTAAGCACTGCTGTTCATAAACACGTCCATTTCCTCATTGAAATTCGTCTTCGTGTTTGCCATGTATTGGTCTAGTTCTTTATCGAGATCTTCCTTATTAATCCGAATCCTTGCTTCGCCTACAATAGAAAATTCCTCAATAAATTTATAATTCCACAAGAAAATAAAATGTAATGTGATCAATCTCAGTGAGGATTCACTTCGAATTGGGATGGGTTATAAATTCATTGACCACAAAACAAACCTGTTAAAGGAGTTACAGCTTTTCCACGAACACCATGGCCAATCCTACCACCAGGGCCACCACGGCCAAGCCGCCTACCACCGCCACCACCAGCTCGCCCACCGCCGCCACGCCCACCACGGCCATCTCGACCGCGGCCACGACCTCCACCTCCACCTCGGGAAATCCTCGATTGGCGACCACCGCGTCCTGAAATGCTGTTACGTGATCTCGATCGTGTGCGGATGTTGGTGCGACTTTGAGACTTGCTCCTCGACCGCTGGGACGCAGCTCCACCTCTGCGGGATGAAAAGAGTAAATACTACTATTTGGGTGAATTCATTAACGTTAGATGGACCCTACCTTCCTCGTGGTCGGCTGACACGTCCCTGTTGACCTCCACCCTTGCTGCCACTGGGCATGTTGAGAGCCATATTTCCTTTCTTGGACACGCGCCCACGGGCGATTCGCCTGCGGCTGATTCCTCTGATGGGGCGGTCCCGGAGACCCCCGCCCCCTAAGCCCGTTTTGACGCCCAGTCGGCGGTTGATCGCGCTGCCGCTGCGCGATCTGCTCGAGGATTGAAGTCCGCTCCGGTTGATCCTTTTCGCTGGGGGCACACTGACGTCGCCTGTAGATCCATTAGCATCAGTCTTACTGTCTCTTCGCAAATTGCTTGTTGAATTGGGGCGCTTCAAGTTCCCCACTGAGTTCGATCTCAAGAGTCTCTGCCTCAACGAGTTTCTGGTAATTGTGGGGCTGTTCTGCTTTAAGAATCGTGACATGCTTTTCTGCGACATTTGTGCACTGTCCTTAGCGGAGTTGGCGCGTTTCGTGCCAAGTCTTGCCGCTAGAACGGAGGTCGAATTCGATCGTCTTAAGGCAGGCGCTATCAAATCAGCCTTCATTCTGTGAAAATTGATCGTTTTTAGAAATATATTTTTGAGATCATTTTGTGGAATAGCTTTTTTAATTTTATTTAACTTATTTATTTTTATTTTTTTGATTGAGAACAGTGAGTAGAACGATCCTTACGTGGCGATATTGGACAAGCTATTTGACCGCGTCAGTAACCCCTTCGGAGCAAGTCGCATGGCGTTGGTTAAGGTGCCTTTTTTTACGCCAATCCGATTCTGTAAACGCTGTCGAGTCGGAAAAACCGCCTTTAAACTTCTCTGTAAATGTCAGCAACGTTAGTTTCTTGTTTTGGTTTTTGTGCATTCTAAACATGGTATTTATCAAAATGATTGATATTATATATATATATAATATATATACATATGTTTTATAGTTTGATTGGGAAACATTACTCGTTTTAATTTCAATGTCGCCTGCATCTTGTGCTTCTTCTCCAGCTGCTCCAGCAGTTTACGGTTAGCTAAAGATGCTGTTGGCGGGCCTCCTTCTCTGTCCAGGGAGGCGCTCTGTGTGCGTCTTCGGCTCATTCTACGCGCTGATGGCTCTTTGGGGCTCTTTGATTGTATAGCCGTGAACCGATCATTTAGAGATATCTTTGTACAATAGTTTACATAAATTTTGTCAATAGACATTTCGATTTTATTTGTAAATAGATTTTCGAGCTGAAAAAATAGTAAAACTTATATTTATGATAGTAGATAGTACAAAGAATTAAGTTATTTCAGCTGGACGGACGGGGTATTAAGAGTCCCGTTCCGCCTTTTAAAAGAGCAGAAGGATCGCAAAAAGCAGTAAAATTTCGGGTAATTAATAAAATAATACATTTCGTATTCAAAAAGGGATTTTGCCACAAAACTAAGGCTCTAGTATAGCGTTAGCGGCTTGCAGCCACACGGCATTTTTCTAAAAATAGACTCCTGCGCCAGAAATGTTTTTCGGGATGGCTCTCCACCTTAATGGAGAATCTTTACGAAAACTTAATTCGTCATAAGAACCGCAAAATTCTCCGGGTGCGCTTGAAGTTAAATCGATGTACCGCAACACAACAAAATTTTTTGTACCTTGAAAAATTTGTCCGCTCAATTGCAAGAAAATGATTAACAATTAAAAAAACTAGCTAGTTAAATAATATCTTTTTAATTCGTTTATACTGTTGATGAAAGTCCTAAAATTGGCTATTTTTTAATTACCACTTATATTCACCACCTCTCCGCGAGACTACGAGTTTAGTTGTTTTACTTCCATGCAATATGGCGAAAATTCGTCTTACCCGATGTGATGTTATTGTATTATTTGGAAATGTTTGGTATACTCGAATATCGGGATGCTCCATAAGGAATAGAATTAAAATCGAAACAAATTGGAACACTTGGAACATATAAAGCAAACAAGATTTAAAAAACGATCTATTTGTTCATAGCATTACTAACAAGTATTTTGGTCTATCGCAGTTTCTGCAGTCCAGTTCAAGTTATTGCCTTATTTTGTTCATTAGGCAGTTGACGGCAGAATATCCATCGCGATATTCCAAAAGCAAAGGCCGAAACACATAGAATCCGATCCGATTCCGATGTTAAGAAATTCATTTATTTATGTTGAAAGAAACATTGTCCAACATAATGACATTTTGACCCCCCCATTAAAAGTCCTGCATGTGAAGTAAAATTATAACAAACTATAGTTCAGGTTACTAATACCAGATGGAGTTTAGTTTCGTCATTATGATTCGTTTTTACCTCACAATGACCTTCTTCATAATAATGAATTTCAAGTTAAGCAAACGAATTCGAACATGTAGGTTTTGCTTTCGTCTTAATTGTAATAATAGTTCAGTTTGTTCGCTGTCCATCAAGCCATAGACGAAGACGAAGCCTTGAATTCGGACAGGCCCTAAGTGTCGGTAAAATATATTTTAAAAAAATTTTTACAAAAAAAATTTTTTTTTCAAATCTTTACGCTCTTTTTCACTCCTCCTCACAAAATTGCACAACTACAGCCTATTATTACATTACGCTCTACCGCACTACAAAATCCACCGTATACTGTATATTTTTTCTGAAAAATAAATAAAGGAAAATAATATTTGTTCCTAAAATTTCGTAAAAGGAAAATATTTCCTTTTAAAACTTCTTAACTTAACTTAAGAATTTTAAAGCGAACAAAGTTTTAGTTTTTTTTAAATATCTCCGAAACTAAACGTTACTGCCACAAAATTTTTGCATATTTATCACTCCTAAGACTACATATCTATCAAATTACCAAATAAATCCAAAAAAATTGAGTCTTAAACTCTATTTTAGACCTTACGCCGTATGTGGCCAAGGACGTTAAAATGTTAATAAAATTGTCTTTCAAAAACACTTAAAATCACTCAAAAATTCTAGACTTTAAAATACCGTAAAACATTTATAATGCCATTCTCCGCCACCGAAGCGCTTAAATCGCCAGAAAGAGTGTCACGAAGACTTTTCAAAGAGAAATGTCAACATTTCAAAAGTAACTACGCGAGCGCTGTGAGGAAGGCGAGCAGTTTTTACCAAAAGTTATTACCTCCATCAAGTGTTGGAAACTATGCAGTTCCCTGGAAAACTTGTTTAGTCCACGCAGGGACGATTAGATTAAAGACATCGCCTCCGCGACGACAGTTTAAGTGAGAACTCTTCGAGCCCGCGTCGCTTTTGGGGAGGACGAAGATGGGCAACGTCGTGCCAGACCTAATAATTTGGTATGATTCGCGGGCCCCACGGGCTTCAAATTGCTTACGGAGGCTAAAACGACCTTTCCGCTTTTAGTGCTTGCATCGTCATCACCCTCGGAGTGGTTCACCTGCTCTCGAACTACCTCCGGATCAGTCTTGGTGGCAATGACTCGGAGCTGACCCTCTCGCAGCTGGTGGACCAGCACACGAAGGAGTACGGCTGGCTCCTCAAGTTGGCGGTGAACTGCTTCGGCTACAGCTGCATTTTCGTCCCCGGGGTCCTCATTTACAAGTACACAAATCGCACAAATTACCTGGAGAAGTCAGGTAACGAAAATTCCCCTCAAAGCAGAGCACCAGCTCAAACCACCTGCCAGGGCATTCACTTTTTGAGAAAATCTGAAAGATCTATTTACCTAAATTAGTAAGGCAAGTCCGGGTTGACATCTAAAAGTCTTCAAAAATAAGGAAGGCATATTGTGGTGCACTACATAGAGCCAAGGTATTTCAGCTTCCTCTCCCTAATCACGCTCAGAGTTAGCCTCGTATTATTCATTTTTTTACAACTTATTTTCTTTAATAATGTTCCCAAGATGTTCATAAAATCATTTCAGTTAATTTTTGAAAAATCCAATCGTATTAATTTAAGGTTATATGAGCGGAAAAACTTGGTGAAATCAAAAGTAATTAAAATGAATTAATAAGAATTTTGGGAAGTTTACTAAGGAAATTTTATCCAAAAAGGCTTCTGTAAGGACCTTTCGATTCGAATCCAGTGGAATTCATGATAGGGGTGTTATTTTCAATATCAAGTTTATCTCGTTATTGAACAGAACTGCTTGAATTTTTTCATTCTTTTGTGTGCTTCAGAATAAATACATATGCACCCAAAACTTCATAATGGAAAAAACAGTGGTTTAGATGCTAGAAGATTTAAAAAGATTTTCGCGAAGTTAACTTAAAATTAAATAAGCGTTCTAATTTTTTATACCTTTCAAATAAAATGTAAAATATCTTTTAAAACTGTAAGGGTGTAAAATATTTACTTGTCTTACTTAATTGGGCAATTAGACTCAAATAGATTTAGTTTTTGTGCATTTCTTCTTGTTGTATTTTTACTTAAAACTTTTAAGTAGTTTCCATAATCTAAAAAAAATTACTTCCTCAAAAATGAGATTTTACTTATTTCAGAAGATTGTTTTATCTTTATAAATTGCATATAATTTTTAGTATGGATTGGAAATAACAAAACTTAGTTCTAAATAGAAACAAATATAGAAATTTAGTCAATAAAAATGCAAATATTAATAATGAAACATACATATATCTTACGAAAAAATTTATCCTTATAGAAAAGAGCTTCATTCACACCGCAGTTAAGTTCTGCCTCGCTGGAACCGATGTAGAACGAGTCGAATCTCAACCGAAACAAAATCTAAATCGCACAGTTACCAAAGACATCGTACTGCTTGTTTACTGCTTTGTCGGTTTGATGGGTTCCTATCTGACGTGGGGTGTTCTTCAGGAGAAGATAATGACACAAGAGTACAAAAATATCGAAGGGAAGAAATCCCACTTTAGAGACTCGCAATTTTTAGTATTCGCCAATCGTCTGCTGGCCTTCACAATTTCCGGGAGTTACCTGCTCCTGAAGCATCAAGCTCGGCATAGAGCCCCACTTTTTAAGTACTCGTATGCCTCCTTCTCGAATATTATGAGCGCCTGGTTTCAGTACGAAGCCCTAAAATTCGTCAATTTTCCCACGCAAGTGCTTGCCAAATCGTGCAAGATCATCCCGGTGATGATGATGGGGAAGATCATCTCAAGGAACAAGTACGAGTTTTATGAATATTTCACAGCATCATTGATCTCGCTGGGAATGGTCTTCTTTCTGACCGGAAGTGCGGACGAGAGCAAGGCCTCCTCGGTGACTACGTTGACTGGGGTCTTCCTCCTGGCGATGTACATGATCTTTGATAGCTTCACTTCGAATTGGCAAGGGGATTTGTTCAAGACGTACGGCATGAGCTCGATTCAAATGATGTGCGGAGTGAATCTTTTCAGTTCCTTCTTTACGGCAGCCTCGCTATCGGTGCAGGGTGGTTTTCTAGCATCACTGCAGTTTGCGACTGAGGTAAGTTTGCTTCAGGCAGTAATGAGAATTTCATACTTATTATTAATAAAAATTAAAACTTAGTTCGGGATCGGAAATCCAAAAGATATTAATTTCACCTGACAATTTCCAAGAACAACTGTTTTAAAATGCAGCAATCTTTTTTACCTCACGATTATTTAGTTACAATTAGTTATTTACTGCTTAATCTCAGAAGGATGCAAACTTTTAAAAACAAATAAATTATTTCGATCTTTATATCATGCTTTACTTACATATTTTAAGTATAACTAGAAATCTTGCTGAAATAATATTCGTTGATAATCAAAAGTAAAACATGTCATTCTTTTCATAGCTCACAACACTCATAAAGTTCTATAAAACAATATCAAACCAGCTTTTCTGTTTACTTTCAGCACCCGAAATTCATTCTTGATTGTGTCATTCTATCAATCAGCTCAGCTGTTGGTCAATTATTCATTTTCTACACAATTTCTATATTTGGGCCAGTTGTTTTCACGATTATAATGACCGTCCGACAGGTAAGTGATGAGTATTACATAAAATATTAAAATATTGCCAACAGAAAGCTCATAACATTTGCTGTTGGGGCACTCCAAACGATTAAAACATATGTGCATGTTGTCATCGCAGTCACCCCTCGCATGTCCAAAAGTCATGCTATTACGACTCGTTAAAAGGGCAGAGCCCTGAAATGATTCAATTTTCTTTGTATTTCAAGGCGGTCGCTATAATGCTGTCGTGCTTCATCTACAACCACCAGATCTCTACCCTTGGAATTGTTGGAATTTTAGTTGTATTTTTCGCAATATTCCTGCGGGTGTACTGCAATCAGCGGCTAAAAGCGATTAGAAAACGGGCCGAGGCGAATCGACCAAAGTTGGCTGTATAGCTGCCACCTCTAATACACGATATTCCTCTGTAAAGGATTGTATAACATTCTTTTCCTAATCTCATTCCCTATCCTGCAGAGCACTCCCAAAAAGCAAAAACCATTAAAAAGAACATGTATCTCTCCCCACCTCTGCTTATTCGAATGTTGGCTGTGTGTTTGCGAATTGTTTTCAAAACCTATACTTTATCTCCTTTGTTCCTTTGATTTTAAATCTTATAGCTCATTTCTATGATAAGCTTCATAACTTCCGTTGCTTTCAAAAAGTTCTACGTAAGATACAGGACGTACCATGCGCCAGTGCGCCTCAGGCGCCGCTTTATACAATAACAAATTGAGCAAATACTTAATATATTTTTTAGATATGTGTACCTCGGTGTAATTATCATTACTTTAGGTGATATTCAACGACAATTTTTTATATAAATGTTTACATGTGAACGATCGATAAAAATTATTGTGAACACACGTTATTTCGTTTATATGTACCCTTACCCTATCCTGGTCTCCACAAAAACATAATTTGATTCCAAGTTCCAATTCATGCTCCTAAGTAAGGTTAATTACAAAATGCATTCGACTTAAGGTTGTTTGCTTACTAAGTCGATACAAGACAGATACCATTATTGCATTAACTTAATTACGCAACAGAAATCGAAGGCTGGGTGTCCGTGCGGGACACTAACGCAATCTGCGCCTTAATTTGGAACTGAATTTTGAAACCGTGTTTGACCAATATCGCCCATATCAATTACCACCAGTCAATTATTCTCCAGATTTCGAAATCGATTACTTTTATCCATCCGCACTGATGGACTAGCAATCAAATTGTCGTTAGGCTCAACAGTTTCAATTACATCATCGCGAGAGTCATGTCGTTCGACCATTAGCGTGATTGAAGGGCTCGCCGAACCATTAAAACACATATTTTCGTCGCTAAAGTGCAATTATCACAGAACGCAATGTTGCGCGGATCATATTATTTTGGGAAAAAACTCAGGTGTAAATTTATAACACATGCTTAATGGTTTTATTTTTGGGGATTGTAGGGGACATGAAGAAAATTGATTGGATAATTCTATTTTTATTATTACTTTACAACTTACATTTTTTGTTATACCAAAAATACAAACGTCTGCTTCTAAACGACGTAAAAATATGTATATTGAAAAATCTTGAACTTTTGGGTGTCGTGGTAAAATTTGACTATGTAATGAATTTCCCCGTGTTTTTTAATTTTTTGGTGAATCAATTAGTCAATTTATGCGAAAAGTTATAGGCATGTTTTAATTAAATCGGTTTCGTAAATTGAGTGGGTTTATTTGTCCTTCATTCGAAATAGATATTGAAAAAGTTTAGTGGGTTACTCGAAGTGCACCTCCCAGTCATAAAATATTTTTAAAGAGTGCTTAATATGCGCTTCTTAGCTAGAAGGATTATTTGGCCTTGTACTTAAAAGGGGACTTTTTAGGTATAGTGGTAATATAAAAATTTTATTGTTGGATTTTATTATATACACATAATCCAGACCCAAAAACCCAAAGCAATCAATAAATTAAGAGCTATCAACTTATAGGATGATTAACCAAACAATTTTAAAACTGAGCATTTTTATAGAGATTTTATAAGTGTTAATGTCTTTGTTTCTTATTTCTAATTAACAGCAATTAGCTCTTTTTATAACCATCCTGTGCAAATAGCTGTATTATAAATGAATGTACACATGACCTAATACTATATAACAATAACAGAAGCGTAATTGCCTCTAAAGCTATTTCAATTCAAAGTTCAATATTTAACCTATATTCCTTCAAGGATGGAAAATTTTCCCTAAAATTGTTGCTGGCATTCGGAGCAAGAGAAAAAGGGGTGATGAAAGCAGATAAGTGACATTTATTTGCACCAATCAAATTTGCATGCGACATGAGAACGAACGAATTGTTGGTTGGTAATGGCGTTCGCAAACGAGTGGCAATTTTCCAAAGTTCAAGTGGTCATTTGGCCGAGCTGAGGAGTCGGTAGTAGTTGCCATTTTGTCGTTCTTTATTTACTCAGGACAGTTTTAGACTAACGACTGATTCGACTCCAACCAACCAATATCCATCTTCTGGGTTGTGGGGACTGCGCCAGTTTAAGTTCGTCACAAGAAAAATTTGTTTGCGAACGAAAAAGCAGGGCGGAAAAAAGCACTTTCGGGCGACACCAGCAGTTATAGTGTACTCATGGGTAAGTACCCCCAGTGGGGGAGGACAGAGGGAGCAAATTTTCATGACGAATTGCTCGGTAAAAAATATATCGTGAGCTGAATGTGGGATCCATCTGACCCCATTGCATGGTGCTTAAGTCGCTTGTGTGGGCGGGCAATTTAGCAATTTGTTATTGTCATTTCCCGGATCGAAAGTTCAAAGGTAAATAGTTTTCTGACCTCAAGTACGCCGCACTCGTTATCAGATGGACTAGCTACCCTCATTAAGGGGGTGAGGGAGGATGGGCAAATCGGCATAGTGTCCGCCTAGTTTATTTGTTACCTCCAACTTGCTCTAATTAAATTCATTTTCTTGGAAACCAATTAATTTCTTCGTGCTACTTCCTGCAAAATTTACATAAGGAAGGACTTTCAATAAGTCGTCTAATGAAGGAAGGAAGGTGTTATGGCCTCTCGGGAAGTATCCAAGTTTCAGATAAAGGAGGTGGAGTGGTCTTAGGTACTCCCATAGCCCCATATTGATTGTAACAAAATTTCATTAGGATCTCTTTATCTCCGGTTTATACAGGGAAAATTAGTTGACGTTTGCTGAACCTTACGTGACTGGCCTTTTATTATCTTAAGTTAATTAAAAAATGTTTTGGAAGGAGGGACATATCTTTCGTTGTTTTCAAAACTCGAGGGACATTTTTAAAACGCTCTATAAATACAGTCTTCAAAATTTTCTAAAAGATAGTAGTAATTTTTTGTCGAAACTATACACAGAGAGAAATTTCATAAACCGTATTTCTTTTAATTAAAGATTTTGATTCCTACCAATGATTTTCTATTTAGAAAAATACAATTTAAAGTTCTTTTTTTGTTTTGTTTTCTTTAATTTTTCTGGTCTAGATTAAAATAATGTTAAGGAATATAAGGATGGTGCTATTTAATTATTATATAAAAGGTTCTGTATTGTGAATTCTAAGTGATTGATATAAATAAGATGCTATATAATGAAAATCAGATTCACCAACTTTCACTTAATTAGTTTTTATAGGACCTCTTAACTTTGAGTGCGGTTTAATTTTTTCGGCTATTTATGTTTGCTTCCATATATGTATGTATACCACATAATATATATATTTTAAATTATAGTAACTAATAACTATATATATCCAATTTCTGCAGTTAATTATATTGTGCTTAAATAGTTTTGTTTTCATTCTAGTTCAAGGACTAGTACACAAAAAGACATATCCCGAAATTTTTTCTTTACAACATTCCAGGAATAATTATCGAACAGGTGAAGCCCCAACTGCCGCAAGATGAAATCACGTTGATTTTTCGTCAGTAACAAATCATTACCTTATAGTTGATGATGATTTAATGGTGATGTGTCACGCGATGCCCTCCATATGTATATAAAATTTTGCTCGCCAAGGTAAATTCCATCCGCAGCACCAAGGGAAAATACATTTTCGGGTAGCTACCCTGACGTCACTCTCTTTCCTGGATTTTCGAGGTATGGCATTTCTCAAAGGATTTTATGAGAAATTCGCAGCCGGCAGCAACATCAAAAGGCCAAACAAGCAAATGAAGGAGAGTAGTAAAAAAAGAAGGTAAAGGAAAATAAAAAGCGGCCACGGAGACTTTCTAAAGTCCTTTTTGCAGTCGATTTTCAAATGGATCAATATGTCGATGTATTAAATCAAGTGCATGCAAAGTTACTCTGTCTTTTCTATGCTCTGGAGTTCAGAAATGCATACAACAGGACTCAAGGACGTGTTGGCTCTTATCTCAAAATCACGACCTAATTCAACAAAATCAATTACCAAGTGTTGAACTACGCAGAGGGTGGGTGGGAACGGATGAGCCGTGGCTTTAGGGAGATATCGAACCAATGTAAAATAACACTGAAATTCGCGATAGGGTGTTTTTCTATTTTTTAAAGATTTATTTGGTTTCGATGCATTTCTCTATGTGATGTTTATAGAGGCCGAGGTCTAGGTCAAGATTACTTTTTGAAGTTTGATTGATTTTGCAGTTAGTTGGGCTTTGCGGGTTGGCAAGGCTTTTGTACAGCTTTCTTTTTCGCTATCTTTATAGCAATATAAAAGAATAGAAAACTATCGCTTGAAATAGTGAATTTATTGAATCCGTTGCGGCTTTAATAAAATCAGTTAAAGTTGTATAGTTCAAATTTAAGGATGTATAGCTGGAAAGTTCTCTTAAATAGCATATATTCATATGTACATAAATAAAGTATGTTATATATAAAAAAATCAAATAGATAGATATAACATAATAATATACATAAAAAATATTGACTAAAAATTTCATTCTGAGTAGCCGATAATTATCGAAATTTTTATTATAAATCGCATAAGTTCGGAACCCAATTTTTTTATTTATATTTGAATGATTGCCGTTAATTGTCCATTGTAGCTCAGTTGTCGGAGCATGGTATCACAAATTCAAAGGACGTTATCTTCAGCTATGTTATTTATTAAGTAAGCTTTTATCATAAATAAATAATTCAGATGAAATTTATTTGTACTGCATACAAATATTTAAGAATTTAATTAAGTAGATACCATGGAAATTTATAATTTATTTTCCAAATTCTGAAAAAGGTAGAGCTAGAATTCTTCATCTTTTATCAAAATTAGGGTCGAGCATAAATACGAACTAAATAACCATATAATTACCTTTCCTCTGCGGAGTGTGTAATCGCAAATTCCCTCTAAATTGTAATTATCACGCAATCCATCCTCGGGCCTAATTCCCTTGACATGCTTCACAAAATTTTACATATTTATTCAAATGAACTCGAAATAAGCGACACCTGAATAGACAGAAATTTATGCACTTTTCCCCCATACACGGGATAATTTCATAATTGTGTAACCACCCAGGTATTGGGGTGAATCAATAAGAATTTTGGTGCAATTTACCTCCTTTTTGTTTTTATGCTAGGGTATTTTCAAGTAGGTGGTAGCATACCACCCGTGGATAATTTGTGCCAAATTGCTCCTTTCCTCGGTTTTTCTTGTCTTTTATAGGTATAGCACTTTCTGCAGTCTAGCGTAGTACGGCTGTAGCATTAGCAACACGTACAAAGCCTGCAGTATTATGAACATAACTTTACCAACATACATGCGTACCATAACGCCAAATTACCATGAATCTCTTGCGTGACACTGTACGATTCTGAGAAAGCAAACATAATTTCACATAGTTTTGCAGTTGGAACGAACAACGCAAGAGTTTGTCGGTCGAGTTGAAAGACATTTTCATTTTAGGGATGGTGGTGAAAACCCATGTTTGTATGGTGAGCCGTTTTTTCATTGTGGCAGAGTTTATACATAATATGGTAAAAATATGCCCTTACGTGGTCGCCTTCGGTTGACTATTTTTTTAAATTCATGAAAATAAATATTCAAACTAAGTATTGCGTGACTTGCAGAAGATTTATGCGACAAATTGCAACATATTAATAAAAATTTTTAAACAAATTAAGTGTTTAGCACAAGCAGGATAGCAGAGACGAAGTAGAAGCTAATGGTGATTTTATCTAATTAAGTCATACCCAGGCGGTGAGGAAATTGAAGCTTTCTTTCCGTATATTTAAGAGGTCACATGCAAAAGAAAAAGTTTTATTCAACGGTAAGACTTTTATAACTTGCGTATATAATATAGTTATACAAATCAAGTCTATCAAATAGCAAAGTCGGTTTTGTGAACTATTCACTATACAATTTTTAATTATATATTAAAAAAGAAATTTGAGTAGTAAATTTCATACTGAATCATAACTCTCGAAAACAAATTTAACTGTATTGAAAAGGAAAAGGGTTTGAGAACTTTTCTAAATAAAATCAAGAAAGTCTTAATTACATACATATGTATGTACATATACTCGAAAACTATATCGTATTAGAGAGGATTCAGGTGAATAAAAGGAAAAGTGGAAATAGGAATAAATAGAACTATCTCAGTAAAATACATTTTTTCTTCATAAAATTTTTATTGTTTCCTATATAATGTTTTCTTTAATTTTATAACCTAATTATTATATAATTTATTACATTTCTTCAAAATGTTCATTTTTTCTAATCATTTTCTCCTATTACTTTCAAAGTACATAAACAAATTAAATTGCTAACACATTGCCACACGCTGATGTATACAAAAATTTATGATTTTATTTTGTAAACAAACTACTTAGTTACATATCTTTTTTCCATTTAATTACATTAATTCGTTATTTACTAATTAATTAAATTTTTGAAGTATTCCCACCTCAGATCGTTCGTTCCTGATTTTACACCAATTTTGTTTCTATTTATTATTTTTATGTTAATTGTAATTCTAGTAGGAGTAACAGGCTTTTGTTTAGTAATTTTGACATTGCAAAGTTACAGACTGTTTTGTAATTGCAGTTTTTCAACTTTCCCATTGTTAGCAACTGTTTTAATATTTTTGTTTCTACAGGCAAAACACATTTACTTGAAGTTGCATTATTTTTCTTTATTCTTTTACAATGCACCCACATTCATTTTTAATATGCAACCGTTTATGAATTTTTATAATTTATATTGTTTGCTACTATTTTGATATAATCTTCATATAACTTTATGATTTCTTTTCGAATATACCTGCTCTTTTCGGGTTTTTGAAAGTTTTAGGAAACTGAAGCGTTGTTTTTGTTTTCTGAGTTAAATTGTTATAGGAGTTGTAATTTGTTTGATTATACATGAAAATAAAGCATCTGTCTCCTCATTCTTTTAAACATTTTGTATATTATTGATATGTTGAAAATTATTTTAATAAATACGTTTTTACATCCACAGAATACGGGCTTTTCATACATATATATGAACTGTATACTGGTTGGTAAGGTCAGTTAGGTGGAATCGTTCTATTAAGTGGTGGAATCGCTACGTTTCTATTTCTATTCATAATGAAAATTTTTTTTTCATTTCTAATCATCTATAGAATTTTGAAAA
Source organism: Tolmerus cingulatus (assembly GCA_959613345.1). NCBI lineage: Eukaryota > Metazoa > Arthropoda > Insecta > Diptera > Asilidae > Tolmerus > Tolmerus cingulatus. The sequence continues at coordinate 41,812,310 of OY390709.1, forward strand.
TACATTGTCTATTGATTTTATGCCTATAATTTTTTGTTTGATTTCAAATTTTTAATTTTCTATAGCCAAGTAATTTGTTTGTGCGTTTTTGTTGTATGTTTTTTTTTGATTTTCAAGATGCCTTTCTTTTTAATCGTAAACTATCTTTTCACTGAATCCTTTTCATCACTTTAATTATTTTATTGAAATATTGGTACATCGTACACAATTTTCAAATTTATCGAAATCTCTTTCTTTTTTAAGCGAATTGTTTAACCTCGTCTGGTTCTTAGTAGTTTTCATATTGATATTAATTTTTAATATTTTTTCTTTCTTATGATCGCTTTTATCATTTGTTTTTTTTTTCGAGCGGTTGCCTTTAGTACAACCTATCAATTCACTGTGCTACTACTTACTAAGTTCTTATCCTACGAAAGTCTAATTTATGTTTTTTTCTTTTTCTGTCTTTTTTCAATTTAAAGCTAAGGCTACTTCACGCTTTCTGGCTTTTGATCATCATATTTTGATGCATGAATAAAGCAACTGTGTTATGAATAAAATGAAGCATTGCTTGAGTTTTAAAGGATATAGAAGAACTGTCTCTTTTTTTCTAATGAATAAATCATCATCTCATAAGTTTCTGTAGTGTTTTTGAATGTAGTACAAATAATATTTGCAGTATAAGAAACGCGAACAATTTGGATTGGTTATATCAGAAATAGAAGAGTAGTGAAACTCTATGAAGTAAATAGTATTTTTCACCAAAATGTATGAACAAAAAAAAACTGATTTGGTTGGTAGATTAGCTATCTGAAATTCCATAGTTCCATATTTAACTAAATTTGTCAAGGAAAATATTTTTACTAAATTTTCTTAAACAAGATTAAATCTCTTGTTTTTAGTTTGACCATCGCAGTTATTTTCCAAAAATCATCAACCAGTTCTCGTGTGGTTATATCCCCAGTTTTAAATGAGGCCTCTTAAATTCACACTGCCTCGAACCGTCTAAATATTTAAACTACTTTTGCCTCAAAATTTAATCATTTAAATCATTCCCGGGGGTTTATTTATTTATTAACTTAAATCAGTCCATTGGGATGAGCGCCAGATACTGATTCCGCTGGGATTTTGTTTGAATGACACTGACACAGTTTTCAGGTATATTCGTGGAAAAACAAAATTTTTTAATCAGCATTAACTATTCTGTGGACAGAACATTTTTACATAATTAGGTCATAATTTCAGAAGTTCGTGAAATTAATTGAGTTACCAAATGTGTACTTTGTGAATTTAATTTGGAAAATAAACATATAGGAAAACTCTCCTTATACAACAACTCCCTACAAATGATTTAAAAATAATAAGTGCTATTCAAAGTTGCGCCGTAAGATTTTTGTACCAGCGGCGAAAAGTATTAATTTTGATTTCAAAAACACTAATTTTTTTAAAATGAATGACGGTCTAAACGAGATGAGATTGAAGAAGTTTTCGAATAATATTTAAATGGAAGCATTTAAGTGGATGATAGTTAGACGAATTTTGGTCCAGCAAAAAAGTAAGCCTAAGCAGGTCCTAGCCTAGAATTTGTTGATTATTGGGAGCTTTTTAAGTAAGCTTTAGATAGATTGGGAAAATAACGTAAGCATTTTAAGGAGATAACTGTATACATATGTAAAACATTTTGGAGTATATGTAAATGAAATAGGTTTTTTTCACAAAAAAAAGACAAAAAGCAAACAAACAAACCCAGGGTTTCCCTCTTACTATAAGAAACATAATCGCATAAAATCTAGTTCGCAACAATTAAGTACCTTTCTTACATATGTATGTAATATTCAAAGTACAATGTAGGCAACTAACAATTAATATCTTCGGTTGTCAATTAATATTATTCATAATTATCACAATGCACCAATACTCAAGATGTTCTGCTTTATTTATTTTATTTTAAAATAAAAATGATAATAACAACTAGCCGAATAGCTTAAACATTGACGGAAGTACTATAAACTGTGATGGTAATTCCATTTTATATTATTACGCTACAAAAGCTCGAAATCATATTCGATTTAGGCACCATATTGAGGCCTTATGTTAGTAAACATGTAGGTCAAAAAACACATTTACTAATTTATTATTATAGTTTAATATATATTTACTCATTAGCATACATTAAATCAAATAACTTAAAAAAAAAAATTCAAAGATGTTGGCCATTGCCATATTATGGCTACAAATTAGACTTGGTCATTATTTAAATTTATAAGAACTGCTGGCCAACATCTTAATTTATATTTTACTTATAAATTACAAATTATTCTGTGTCCTATTTTGAGACATTCATATTCATACCATAAGCAAGCCGCAACATTTGTATGAAATTTTTTCTTGTTTGATCAGACAGGCAGAGGTGACTACTTTATAATAAAATGCATTTGCTAAAACGCGGTTCTGTGTAAAAATCTTTCGGCATTTCTGACACCCTGTGTGTTATAACACAACAAAGCGACCTAAACTTGTCCTATGTATGTAGGTGCTAAACGCAAAACCTTAGATTTTGCCTTTACAATAAGTATTAGGGTCGATTTTAATTGTATAGCGAAGTAGTGAGGAAATTACTCCTTGCAAATGCATTATCTACAGGAACTACACAGTGGCATCATATGGAGCCACAAGGTGCCATAAAGGATTCAAGACTTTCCTGTGGTATAATATGGACCTGTCATATCCTGGATTATCTGTAGGATGTGTAGTTCTGTGCATTTATTTAGTTATTTATATTGGAGTTTTGGTTCTTTATAAGTTTGCGAACTGGATTAGACGATTGTAACAATTTACGCTCCTTTATATATAAGAAGCAATAACATTAATTTTGTCTCTCCATTTTACTGTCTTTCCATAATCAACAACTGCATAACATTTTTATCATAATGAATAGTATCATCTTTGAAATACACATTCCGTATTTTTCTCTGATTGGTTTTAAAAATTTTGTTGTAAAAAACTTACATAATTTAGGAGAGGTGTGCTAATATATAAATTTTTTTAAATTTCAATCATTACATATCACGCTATTGTACATATTGAGACTATGACATCTTAATTATATCAAAGAATAACCGTTAAAATATGCTTTGACGGCATCATTATGATGATAATGATTATCATTCGAATATACTTTAATGCTTAAATTTTTTAGTTTTTATAATTTCATTTTTTTAAATTCATTTTGCACAGTACCATTTAGTATCACTAGGCCAACCCTTAAGCTAATGTTAACGATCATTTACTAGGTAGTTATACGATTATTACAGTATAAGTACATGAGTACATGAATCATACCTTGTTTTACTCTGCCTTAATAATTAGATCGCGCTTAATTTTCTATTAACTAATATGCTGTTTTCTTCTAATGCTACAGCGATATTATTTTCTATCGTCTGCATAATTTTCTTTTTCTCATATTCTTCATATTGATTAAATTTTTTGACAGTATTTCTCTTCATTCTCTTTATTGTTTTTATATGATAAAAACATATTGTCATGCACGATTTCTTTAAAATGTTTGTTTTTGTTTTGTATCATTTTATTTTATTTGCCGAAATTTTAGTGCTTGATTTGGGATTGATTTTGGTTTTGAGAATTTTCTTAGTTTATTTTAGTTAAAGAGTTATTTATTCGGTTTAGTTGTAATATAAGTTTTGGATCTTGCCTTTTTACTCATTTTCATTCCATTCTTTCTTTATCAAGCACAAACAAAATTTTAAACAATAAATAATTTAAACATAAATATTGTAGACTAAGGCTTTAAATGTATTTTTTGAAATAAAATAAATTAATAAGTTGAATAGACGATGAATAATAAAATCTTAATTTTGATGTAATTGACTACATACATATACTTAGAATGTTTGAAGGTTGGAAGGTTTTCTGAAAATAAAAATTTGTCTAGAAAACTTCATTGCCTAACATTGTTTATAGATAGGGCCTCGTTGGACAAAAATAAACACTGATGTTGGTTGAATATAAAACAATTATTTCTTTCTTGATCCAACAAACATTCTAAGACATATGAATGTGATAAATACCTTAAAATTAAAAAAAAATCATGCGCCTAATTTAACCAATTACCAAAAGCAAAATCCAAGTCACACGAATGCCATATCACGTAAATAATTTTTGACACACGTAGTGACCTAAAGTGTAATTTAAGAAGATATAAAATACAAAAATTATTACTTTTTAACTCTATAAGACCACGAAATTTTACGTATAATGGACATTCATTTTATATGACAAAAAATTGTTGCTGTCTAAACTAAGGAAAATATGCACATTGATACTGAGACCTTGACTATGAACGTTTATTATCAGCGACCACGTTTAAATTCATTTCTATGCACTACAAAAATGTATCTGCTTCGAAAACTTAAAAGATAGTTTACTTTGACTGTAGAGAGATTCAATCAGAAATGTACTTTTAAATTGAATTGATTCAGTCATGCAACAGAATTGGTTTCAACAAGATAGTGCCTCTTGCTATTCAGCACTCAAAACTATTTTGGTATCAGTTTCTAACTTATTTCTTTTTTATAAAAACTGAAGAAAGTGAGAGGTAGCTTAGATAACTTCACACGATCGGAAAATTTAAATCTATTATATTTGCAACAAGTCAAAAAGCAAGACAACTAAATTTGTGTGAATTCACTTTAAACGTTAAAAAGTATTTTTCTACGACAGTAAAACAAGCATGTGAACACCACCACCTTGTATATATAGCTTTAAATAAAAGCGTTTTCTAAAGAAGACAAAGTTAATATATTTTTTTTAAGTTGGACACTAAATATATTATGTTTAATTTTGGCAATTTCTCTTTTTCTTTTTTTATAAAACCCTTCTTAACTATATCGCACTATACATACCACTTTTTTCCTATTACATATATAATATTTGTTACAAATTAAAGCATAAACATGGCATTTAAATAATTATGTTTAAAAAGGTACACACATTATATTTTCAAACATTTTTATAGAATCATTTTTAATTGCTTTTTGTTGCATTTGAAATGATCACAGATTTTCAAAAAAACATCTATAATATTTTTTTGAATAAGACTAAAAATATACATGAAAAAATAAATAAACACGTCTTTTCTCTAAAATACCACGTTTTTATTAACAATATACATTAAATATGCGATGCGATAAAATTTCATAATGTTTTGTTATTTTTTGTTCTTTTTTTTACAATTTTGATTTAAATTTTTTATGGGTTTTCTGTAGACATAATTTACAACTCCAATTACCCGATTGACTTTGGGAATAATACAAAGTTTCTGAAATTTTAAAATCGAATTTATAATAATCGATTCACTTTGTTTTTGTTTTACATTTAAAATTCAAAGATGTATAATATACATATTGTATTATGGCCCGCATAATACAAAATTGATAAGGAAATATAAAAAAAGAATATCTTTTAATAACATACCGCAGTCTCTCATTTAATTGGGTTTGTAAAAGATGACTTATGATTTGTTTGTATAAAATGTTACAATCTAATTTAAAACACGAAAATTAAAAATATGCTCGCTGATTTACTTTCGTTTAAACAGATAATATAACCCCTAATTTTTAATTTCTTTCGAAAAATAATTCGATAGTTGTTTTTCCTTTCTGGTTTGGTTTTATTACATTAAAAAGAGTAATTATATTCTTTTTGGTTGTTAGTTTTTAAATATCGATTGACACTATGATGGAAGAACAAACGGATTATCCATAAGCTCTGAGTGTATGAGCTTATGCTAGAGATCACCACTAGTCGATGGATTACCAAGATTGCTCTCCACAGTGTCATCCTTATGTCAGAGTGGTGGTTTGTAAACTTCTATAGCTGGGGTTAACATATCAACTCTTGTTGATATTGATGTATCACTGTAATTAAAAGAAAAATATTCGTTGTATTTTACTCAAAAACATGTAACTGCTAACATAATTTTTAATAATTCTTGTTTATTTTAAAATTATTCAAAAAAAAAAAAAAAAAACCTAAAGATTTTATTTTATTTTAATCTCTGTACTATATTTTAAATTTCTATATTATTTAGCATTAGTCTGGTCGAATGGCCAAGATTAATCGCTGGTTTATCCATGATAGAATTATTGCAGCTCGTTTTATCAAATAAACAAGTAATAGATTATTATAATTGCCTTAACAATTTTAGCTCCGCCGTAAATATGTATGAAAAAAAATACATATATGAAATCAATGTATTATTTTTGGACGCCTTGCCTTCTAAATGTAATGTAGCACTTTTCAAAATTTTAAAAGATCATTACATATTTAGTTGGTTTGATTTTCAAATGTGCTTGTGTTTCCCTTATAAATATATGTATATACAAAACCAAAATTTCTTTCTGTTCCTTTTTTCCATTTGAATTGAATTGAAGTGAGTTTTACGATACGAAAGGGTTCATCAAACCTTTATCTATTTACTTTAATTAAAGCGCAAACGAGTGTCCTTGATGTTCCGTCTTATAAGCATCACAGTTTTTATTTAATAAGTGCTTAGTTTTTTATTTGAAGCTATTTATTTGTTTGTCTGTCCGTCTGTCTGCCCTGTTCAAAACGGTATGATAAAGTACCAGACTCAAAGATTCGTTAAACAAAATTGTACGTTCTTTTTAAGTCCACTTACTGGAATGTAATAAAAAAGGATAAGTTCCATCACTTTCACATTCACGTTTTCAGATAGTGTCTGGCAAAAGTATTAAATAAGCAAAATCTGAGATACTAAACGAAAACATTCATAGCATCTCACTTAAAAAATCCACCTTTGAGGCTGGCTAATCCCTGCCGCCTTGTCGGTGCCCTTTTAATCAAATTAAGAGGTATCCTCGTACTTTTCATAGGGTTCTGCTTTAGTTCCTCTTCCCTCTCATATATTTATTTTTTTGCAGGAATATGAACATGTTTTGCGGGATTTTTACTAACAATTAGTAGAAAGTTTGTATTTAAAACGTGATCTCTACCCCCGCACGAAAATTTATATTCAAGTGGAATATTGTGACTAAACATGGGGGTGGAGCACTCCGCATGTAAGTTAAACCGCGACAGTTACTCATTAAATTTAACAGGGAACGAAATTAAATTGACAGTCGGGTAGGGAAATATTTCACACTTTTTGACACGTTGTTGCGTGTTCTATTGAAGGGAAAATTGTAAGGGGGAGAAAGTATCATAACAAGCTCCCCCAGATTCTGTAATGCGGGTAGTGGTGCACTGAAACATATATTTATGCTTGACACTAGACCACTTCTGCCCCACTATGCACAAGTACCCCCACGCCATGTGAAAGAGGGTGTAATGCATTGCGGAGGACTTGCATAAACCGAATGCAGGTATTCCTGTTTGCGGCTCTGGTGAGGAAACTATTAAAAAAAAATAAAAATTTGCATATATTGTGTGCACATGGATCTGTGTACCCACAACTTTATTACCAGGTAAAACATACATTTTGTTGGCATTGAATTTAAAAAAGTCTGCTCATATTTTTTGGAGCGATGTGTGGAGAGCTTTCAGTGTGGTCCACTTTTCTGTGGTCGACTTTAGTTGATTTTATGCGAAAGGAAAAATGTGTATTTTCCGTTTTTTCCACCAACTTAAAGGAATTACAAAGGTTCGTTTAAAAAGTCTTCCCTGGAATTTTAAAATATTAAAATGCTGACGAAGCTTTACTGTGTTGGTACTCAAAGGAATCAAAAGAAAATTAAAATTTGCATATGGCGCATATGTTTATGTACTTTATAATTGAAAATTGTGGCTTATGCTAAGACCATATAACCACAACTTGTAGAATTTAGATCGGTTTGCTACAGACACAGTGATTAAACAATGTGAATTTTTCAAAATGCATAAACTTTCAATTTTTCATTTTAATTTCCAAACAAATTTATTATTATTTTCATTGTTCATATACTTAAACACCAAAAATCATCTTTCTATGACTATTAATTAAATTGATCAGATCATTTAGTTTTTTTTTTTTGGGAGATAAAAAAATAAGAAATAAACTTCTCTTCATTATCGTAATTTAAAAATATCTTGCCAAAAACCATAAAACCATTTCTTCCTACTTCTTATCAACGTATTAAAACGTAGAAGTTAAAATCCGTAAATGCATAGTTCCTAAATTAATACTTTGAGAAATTTAATAAATATAATTACATATGCACTTGTATATGTTTATGTGAAATAAGTCACTTTGAATCAACTGGATCATTTTAAAACCCTTTTTAATTCAAATTTTTCTGCTTTCACTTTCATAAACATTTCTTTGTGGTCAAACCAAACCGATATGAATTTTTCAAAACTTTAGCAAACTTTGTTTCCTGCTTACTTAACCACTGATACCTTTTTTTTGTCGGCTTAGTCTCACATCACAGTGGTTGGCTTTTTGCCTTAGGTTGCCGGCAAAAAAATCGATAGAAAGCCATAACACATGTTTAACCCTTTTACATATCATGATTGAGTCAGAGATAAAATTGATTTTCCCTTTTTCCTATTTTTTCCCCCTAAAATCATTACACCCACCATGCGGCGAAGGTGAATTACTAATGAGAGGCATAAACATACAGAAGAAAACGATTACCTTCTGTTTTGCTTTTTGTTAATGAGAAATTGTTCTGTTGTTTTTGTGCTTTCTGTGATTTTAAGCTTAATCCTAACAACTCCACCATACGCAGCATTTTCACTTTAATCCCAACTGGGGTGTTCCTAGCTTCTAAAAGGGTAATCCTTTCTAAGGTTGGTGTTACCTTAGCAGACCTAGCCAAAGCATAGCCCTTAATCCGCTTTTGATTAAAGTCGAAAATCCATTTAAGAAAAAGTTTGTGTCGTGATTTAAGTCCATCGAAGACCTACTTAATCATTAACATTGCCTAAGGTCATAAGTAAAGCTGACCGCTCCGCCCTGCAGAACATTTAATCACAGGGAATAATAAAACCGAACGAGAAGTTGTAATCACATTTTAAACTGGCCTTTAATCCTCTTAACGAGTTAAAAAACGTAAACGTTACATATGTCCTGTCGATTTTGCATCGCAATGTCTACGCCAGCCAACTTGCTTTTAGCTGAGGAAATTAAGCCAGCAATATCCTCTTGCTTTAAATTTGCTATTTGCTTCGCAGACCTGTGGAGCGAAAACCTTTGGGCGTTTCTGCCCTACCCCCGTTCAGATAATTGGAATTGTAAATGCATCTAAAGAGGTTAAGAGTCTTTAAAGGCTTTCAGATTAGCACGATACCTGTGTAATGTCGCATCTCAGAGGTCTACACATCCATCTCTTGGAAACTCTGCAGTACCATTGAGTTATGCAAATATTTAGACATACTCTAATCGGATCTGCTGCATACATAAGTTGTTTCAAAATCTAGTTCCGAAACATGAGGAATGCCAATTTTAAAGAATTTTCTAACTAATAGTGTAATCAAATTTCAAATTAGTTGATCATGTTTTACAAAGAAAATAATTTTAAAATGTTTTGTCATCACAGATAGAAAGAATAATATATGGTATATTCTTTTTTATTTGGACAATAATAAGACACTTTACTCAGATATGATCATCACATTTTGATTCATGACAAAATTGATTTGATTAAAAATAAAATCAATAATTTGTTAAGCAATACTTATAAAATCAAATAAATAAAATACTCAATTTGCATTCATTACGCGCGTAAAGCATTAAAATCTTAACATTGAGAACTTTATCTATGCCGAAATACAATAATTTGAACATTTTTAGGACCATTTCAATGTTTTGGAAACTTTTAATTTTCTGAAGCATACTTTCTCTAGATTCGACAGAGGAAGGAAATCAATGCAGGGCTAAATTTAAATCTATCTCAAAGTATCCTTTTCAATTGATTTTCCCACCTCTGTCCAACTTAAAAAAGGCATGATTTTGAAAACTAAAAGTTTAATATACTCATAAAATAATTATATTGCCCGAGTTTTTTGCTTTAAATAATCGCAAGTCATTCTTTTCTGCGATATTAAAGCATAAGTTTTGTATGCTTTAAATAAAATTTATATTGCTCATAATTTTGCAATGATTTCCTTATGATTCTTGTATTAGCTCATAAAACTAACTGCTAAAGGAAGAAGGGAAAATAGTAGAATTTATACAATTGGTTATGCCATTGCTGACCCAGATGTTTGAATTTTGGTACTTTGGATGGAGTTTCAAATTCCTTAGAACCATTTCATCCACTTTGCATCCTTATTTCATTGCTCATCAAACCGAGGAAATGTATAATGGTGCATACCAGTAAAATACCATGCCAATTTGCATTCCTCGGTAAAACTTTTATCTCTCTAAAACGGAGAATTTGAACCGAGAGGATGGATGGATAGTACCACTTATAAGTTCAAACACTGCTTCTGGTTATGGCGCGGAGGATAATTGCATAGCAAATCCTCCCAATTTGTCTTTGCCGAATGATTTTACTGAATAGAATTTATATCGTACTTCAGCCAAAAACGACGCCATCTCTAAAGTGAAGGGTCTCTTCCCACTTTTCCACCTGTAAGGAATTTTTGGTGCTAGAATTTATGCACCGTGTACAATTCAAATGGAAGGATCAAAAAGTGTATTCTGCTCCTCCCAAACGTCTCTTCTTCGGTCTCATGGCATCGTTCTCTAACCGACGTCCTTAAATTAATTTAAGTTGCCTCCAGTCAGAACCAGAAATTCTGCTGGTGCCTTCAGCATATCCGAAATATGCTCGAGGAATCCCTTGATTAAATTAGCTCTTATGCAATCTTTTCATACATTTGAAGACTTTCCATCCGCAGTTCGAAGAATTGTGGTGCGATGAAGTCAAGTTGCTCCTCCCCGGAACTATGATGACAATAAGGGTCGTTGGGGTGGTTTAGGCGAAGGCTGAGTACTTACTCTCAGCTGCAGAAAGCTATGAATTTTTAACACTTGTTGAGTTTTCGACTACTTACAACTTTTTAAAAACTCTGTTGAAGTAGATGAATTAACTTTTGCGTAAAGTGCTACTTAGAAAAGGTATTTTCATCCACAACCCTTACCTGTTTGCCAATCTCAAAGATTGCCGACAAAACAATTAATGGAAAAGAAATTTAAGAGAGTTCTGGAAAAGTTTTCAAGCAGATAATTTGTATTTCGTTCTGTTTACATATAAATTTTGAAGCAATTTTATTGTGTTTTGTTTGTACATTTGAGGTAGTGGCAATATTTAAACTCATGATAGTTTCACAAATACACATATTCAAAATCAGTTGATTGCGTCATTCACTTTATTATAATTTTCATAAAAATAATTCAATCTTCTTGTTTAACGTTAGTTATTGAAGATAGTCGTACTATTTAAAATTATGTAACAGAATTAGAAAAATGTATGAAATGTGTATTAATAAAATATGATTTTAACTAATTTTAAATTGCTAGAATTTAGCTTAAAATATAGATAAGAAATTATACTTTATACTACCAACGCAACAAAAGTTATATGTATGTCAATTATAGCAAAAATTACACCAATTTGTAAGAGCTTAGTTTCGAAGGAAAAAATTAATTTTTCCTGTTCCTAAAGCAGAACAGGGGCGATTCTTTCTGGAAGGACAACAGAAATTTGTAAACCACTCCAATTGGATTTCTGCCCTTCAGGGTGGATTTGTATCTTGTGCCTTGTAAATAATTGCATGTCTTCCTTATTGTTGTGCCAACTAGCCCAGATTTCCTCAATCGCACCACCATCGCTAAGTGTAATGAAAATCTTAAGATATCTTGAATCTCCGCTGCTCCATAAAAAATACATGTAGGAACTGCTGTTGGAAGACCTTCAATTTAGCAACAGCAGCAGCAATAGTGGCTAAATCGATTTTGTGTCAACAGCAGGAAGGCCCTCACAGACTCAAGAATCTCTCGATAATGAGGATGGGGCTGAAGGCATAGGGCCTCCCTTCAGATGGACAAACGGGGGCGGTATAGGGCTATTTTTATCGGAATGCATCGATATAATGAAAAGTGAACTCGCTGCCTTCTGGCTGCCATTGATCAGAAAATAACTTTTTTTCCCTTTCCACCGTCCGACCCTTGCTCATCTCACAAGGGTTGGTGATGATGCTAAAAATTAAATCTTCCTTTTTTCGCGTCTTATTCTTTGATTCTTTTTCTGCTGGGTGGCTTTATGGTCCCGCAAAACTTGGTTAATATCTTAGGGAAGCAGATAATTATCTGTAGTATTCACCTGCACTAAACCTTTTCTTTCAGCGGATTTCTTTCTGCCGCCGCTGGCTTAAACTTGAAGGATGAACTTCTCAAGTGTACCTCTGGACTTTTCCCTTTCTTGTCTTATTAACTCTAAGTTGGCGGTGCAAAGAGGCTCTTCGCTAAACAGGAATTAATTAATACCTGGAGGACTGATGATATAACAAGGACAGTGGTAAGTGGTTTTTTTCTCTTCTTTTGTTTGCATACGTAATTTTAAGAGCCAACTAATTTAAAGATTTAAGTGACGATACCTGTGCATATTTAGGTTTTATTGTCTATCTTTTTGTTTTTACAATGTCAACTTGGCACTGATTCTTGGCTATGTGCCACAGTATCATAACTTTTGAACCACTCAACCCAGAAAGTTAAATTTTAGGATAAATATGTATGATATAAAAAAAAACAGTGTTATGGTTTTTTAGAATCATGTATAAATAACAAGTTTCGATCTTTTAATATATGGGGTAAGTCGTGATAGTCTACAAGACTTTTGACGTATCACATTTAACGAAGAAATTGTAATATGTACATATAATCTCTGCACTTTTATTATTAGTACATATTTGTTTTCTTTTAAAGTACGCGATTTTTAATTTTTAATTCGTCAAGCTACTACTTTTAAAGAAAATTTTAAAATAATGATTGGCCTTTTAAATCAACTATGATTATAAAATAATTTAAATCAACGTTTTTGAAATCCTTTATAAATTGTTATAGAATGTTTATGTTAGAAATCTCGGAATATAGAACCTTTCATTTAAATTTTTGTGCAAGGTATATTCAGTTTAGCAACTTTTTTCAACTATATTCGGTTTCCTAATTTTTTATCAAATTATAAATTAGCTTTTCAACACATCCTTGCTATTCTGATCGTGCGAATAGGATTCGTATCCTAAGAATTCCATACCGTTATATAGGGTGTAGGACTATAAATTGATGATATTCGAATTTTTTCTTTTCTTTGTTATATACAACATTTTAAGATTTTATCTCAAGAAGAAGTACTCTATAAATTATAATGGTCAGTCAGTAAGCTGATCTATGAATATGATAATGATGATAATATGATAAGCTTTGACTTTTCATTGCACTGAATTTTTTATAAGTCTGTAAGGCTGTAGACTTTAGTATTTGGTATTATTTTAATCGTTTTTGAAGAACAGAACATATATATTTTTAATACAAATCGTGGATACGAATTTTTAATATTTTTTAGTTAAAGATATTTCTTTTTATAAAAGGCAATCGTATATTTAATTAGCTACAGGCATTTTAATCGTATCATTTTAATGATACGTCGAACAATCATTAGAATATGTTATTTATAAAGTCATTAAGCTAAGTAATTGTTCGTACGTATTTCGTGAGGTCTTTCCGTATTTTAATGTTGATAACAGAAAAACGATTCTACTTGAGTATGTCACCTACTATTTTAATATTGTATCACCAATTAAGTAGATTGGTCTATTAAGATACAAAATATTTTTCGTGAGTTTTAGACAGCGTACAGTCCAAAAATATTAGTTTCTGGAAAATGACAATATATAAATTAAAAATGAATTAAGAGTTTCCCTGAAAAATTAGGTTAACAGGAAGCAGGAAACAGGTGAAACTTGTAAATATTCGTTACGATTTTTGTACTCACCTTAAATTTTCAATTCGAGGCCTTCGACATTGTGGACGACTACGTCGATGGCTGCGATCTTTTTTACACCTACAATCACAATGCATAACACAGAGCGCTATCGAAGATATTAAAGTTATAATAAATGGCACAACAAAAAAATGTATAATCATTGCAACTTGATCTTCATGATTATACGATGTTAAAACAACAGTTTTATTCTTTTTTGAATAATAACAAGGAAAAACAGCACCTTCAGCACCGTAGTACTGGATAAAACTTTTACATTCAACACTTGGCGGATAGCCGCATCCTTTGATATTAACAAGTAACGTTGCCTCACCGGACTGCTCCATATCGGCGGTAAAATTGGCCAATTCATTCATTTTAGTTAAATTTTTTGGTATTGTTATATTCTGTTCAATGAACGTCACATAAATGTGCGTACACCTGTACATATCCGATGTACATCCTTCCCGGCACGAACTCCATGAACAATTGAAAATTCCGATCATATCCTCGCGACGTGTCGTTGTACAAATTGTTGGGGTCTCAATGAAATCATGGCTTAAAGTTGATATTGCCGGATCAACATACAGTGGAACTAGAAACAACAATGATGCACCAGCTGTTACCGAAAAGAATGCCAAAGTTGATGTACCATAAAATCTAGCACGTTCACGCCATGAACGAAATCTACGGTTACCATTTCTCTTTTTGGGCGCCAGCTCCCTTTTTTTACGTAATCTAATCTCTTGCTGCTGCTGTTCGAGTAAGAGTTCTGAACTGCCACTCCTCATTGTCAAAATAAACACCCCCCTTTATATATGATTTTAATACAATTGTCCACAGCATCCCCATCTAACCGAAATGTACCGAAGTCTATCATTCGTCAGGGGTTATGGTTTTCGTGTTCCAATATCACACCAGTCCAGTTTACGTGTATGAAGGCCAGCTCCAGGAGATGTAAGGATGGTTGTAATTTCGAAATTGTAAGGTTATTTTAAAAAGAATATATAATAAAAAAATAAAATACAACGTAAGACACGAAAAGATAGAACAGTATCAGTATGAAAAAAAAAGAATATGAAATAATAAAATTCACGATAATCACAACGAAAAGGAATTCCTTTCGTATGTATTATACGACATACATCCGACAAGTGCTGACATCTACGTATGTGTCCGACTTTTGTTCCTTTGGAGCCCCTATGTCTAGCTTGTGTCCTTTACACAAATTTATGCTATGCTCATGTCCATGTTTCAACAAGATTTTTCGAAAACGAAAATTTTCTGAGGTTATGTTCGCGTTTAAATTCCCATTTTTAAAGACAACAAAAACACGAGTTTTGAAACATACACTTTATTTAACACCACAAAATTATGTAACGAAGTTTTTGGACAAACTTCTTTTAAATAATGTTATTATTTTTTTCTGTCTCGCACAAAAATCCGAGTGTCCAAGGACTGAATTTTGTCCATTTTTTTAAAAATCGAATCTACGTGAAACTCCAATGTTACAATTTAGTCACTACTGGTCACAGTTTCACAATGTTTGCACTATGGGAAAATGCCCCCTGTAGTGCTAGTTTGTATTCCCAAAAAAAAAAAAAATTGTTTTTTGGCGACAAATAGTCACGTATTTTTCCACTTCAAGAATACCCCGCACACCTCACTCAATCAACACCATGACTCAATCAATTTAACGCAAAAACCGAATATCCCAACCAAGCGATATACTTCTCCTTCTGCAGATGCATTTAATATATTATTTCTTTTTTCTTTATTTTCGATATATACATATATATTTTTTCTTTTGTAAGGTATATTGTTTCAACTTGAAAGAACTTCGAAAGATAAGTTTCCCGAATGTGTACAGCGAGTACTGAAATTCTGAAGTTGTTCTTAGACAAGCAATAGTCGTTCAAGTCAGCCAAGTCGAATGGCATAGGATAGACAAGAGGTGAAAGGTAAAGGGTGATATGAGCTGACAAAAGTCTCTAGTATTATTCCCCACATTGAATCAACCACCTTTTCTTGCACAGCGAAAAAGCAACTATAGCCGCTCCCAACAAGGATACATATATTATCATACCATACAATACAATTCAAAAAAAAAAAGTATATGGTGATTTTCGGCGAAAAGTTTTGCGCATGCACCCCCGCCGATTCACCAGCATACTTTAACCATCCCTGTTCCGTGCGGAGGGGTAAAAATTTTCTATGTTGTGTACAGAGTGCCTATGCTAACAGAGAAATCCATAGGTAGGCACATCCTCAGCCACCCCAGACGAAGTCATTTCAATTTCATTGAGGAAATCTACGTTTTGCTGGGTCAAAGTCATGCGCATCCGTCCTTTTCCCTTGGCCCATCCATGGTGAGCTTTATACCGAAAAAATAACCTTTTTTTTTTTATTATTTTACACTGTGGTGCCACCACCCGCACACTGTGTACCATCGATTCGGAGCTGCAGGCCATCCATCCTCCTGGCCGCACCCCCGCAAACATCGGTGGTTTATATCGTTCAGATATTCAGCGGAATTTATTATTGTTTTTCTGCAATAGACGACATTCGCGAGCTCAACCCTTAAATCCTTCTTAAAGATGGTGTTGGGGGGCCGCATGCACACCACAGTTGGTACATAACACGCTTTTGTTTTCGTTTGTTTTTTTCGCCTTGCAGTGATTGACCCAGTGGCACAATTGTGAGCAGTTGCAGCGACGATTGCAACTAGTTGTTTGTTATGGGGAACGCCCGCGGAGGCCTCTGGGGCCCTTGGATCTGTTTTTCTGACCTGTTTTTAAGGTGTTATTCATAAGATAGAATCGACGTAGTGCTCTAGAGTAGAAAATATTTTTATTCAGATTTTCATAGTCTGGAAAATCTTCAAGAAATCAATTGTTAATTTGTAACGTTGGTAATATCAGGTATAAGTGAATGGTTGTTTTTAACGTTAAATTCCCCTTTTATGAAAAACAGGCCTTATATTAGAAATTATAAAACACAGCAAAATAAACGAAGTCGTAAATTTGGTTTAATCAAATTATTCACAAATGCAAATGATTATTATTCAAATTAGGGTGAAATAGAAATAAGCAGATTAAAAACCACTTCTTTGGTATAATCATCAAATACAAATATGACTCACACAAACTTTAAATTGTGGTAGAAAACGTTAGCCTTATATGCAGCCGCATAGTTTGCTTCGAAAAAATCGAATCAAAAGTTATCAGACGACTTTTAGCAAAGTTACTACGAATAATTCGTCGAACTCCTAAAGTTTTGCGATGTGTGTAAACTATCAATACCACGAAGTCAGAAGAAAATTTATTATAAATTAAAATTAAGTAATAAGTCCTTACCTGCTTTACCCATGCGTAAAACTTTATATTTAACGCATGTTTTTTTTACAAAATTATTACCTGATCAAAACTTTTAAACATCTTATTTGAAAAGTTTCTATCAAAACATTTTAACTTCGGAATGTGCTACTAAATCAAATTTTTGCCACAATTTTTATCTGATTGAATTACGTGAAGTTAAGCAAAAAAATAAAGCTAAAAAAATCAGATATTATGGTTTTTCAGTGAATCATGAATTGTTGAGGCAACACTTGAATATTTATAATTTACTAATATTTAATAAATTCAATGATTTTATTGAATTCGTCTGACTCTCAGCTAAACTGCGCAAATGTTTAAGAATGTGTTAATTCGGCACAATGGTTTTGATTCTTATTTCTGATTCTAAATGAACTCGGCTTGATAAAACAATTTTTACAACAGTTTGTTTTAAGGCAAGGGGATATAAATATATATCTGTACATCAAAATATTTATGACGTCATTAAATAAGTATTTAGTACCATTTACACGAATGCTTGAAATTGTGTACTTACCAACAGAGACAAGAAAAATCACCCAGTGTTTTGAAATTATTGGGAGTATTTAAAACAAAAAAAATTGAATTGAATTGGGTAGTCGATTGCAGAAACTGAATTCTGGAAACCGGGAAATTAACTGAAAAAAAAGTTATACCACATTTCTTATACAAAATATGAAATTAAAAAATATTACGTTTTCCAGAAGAGATTCTGCAGTTGTTTCTTCAGTTTAGGTTAATAGGCAGTAGTCAAGTAAAGTACAGCTTTAAATATCTGAATGTCGCAATATTTAAAGTCGTTTCGAACCAAGTCCAAAGAAAATGTTTTCTTGGTATAGACTTTACTTAATCTAATTGCTTTGTAAAGAATGTTACAAAGTATTTGTAAAATGAGTAGTTTTTTTTGTGTTACATACTAATGACAAATATTTGATTAGAAACGAGAATATTAACATAAAAAAACTTTGTTGAAAACTTGTTAGGTTTTTGGGTAGACAGAAGTATAAATTGTCCTTATAATAAGATCATACGACACTCAAATTTATAGTTGCTCAGAAGCACATTACTACCTCCAACCAATCGACCCAACATTCGATGTTGTTGTGAAAAGGAAATTATTATGAAACTTGAGACACTTTGAGTCGGCAAAAACGGTAAAAATTTATAAAAGAGTTCACCCAGTTAAAACACTGTATTAGTTTCGGAAGAATCCAAATATTAAAACAAATTTATTTCCTAAACAGTGCATGGTTTGTAGCATGTCAGGAAATACTTAAGCGTCATCACCCTTTGTGGCCCTTGTGTAGATAACTTGCGAGTGGTGCTGCACGACCTGTTTGATTAGACCTGAAAGAAAAGAGTCCCAGATTAATTCCTTTTCCACTGCGGGAGGCTCAGCAAAAAGAGTAACTCACCCTTCTCACGGAGCTCGACGAGCGCTCGCTTGGCGAGGGACCCACGGATCTTGAGACGTTCTGAGACGACCGAGGGTGTGATCAGCTTGTACTGTGGAACCTCCTTGCAGAGTTTGTCGTACGTCGCCTTGTCGAAAAGGACCTGATTGTTCAGCTTATCCCTGACTTTTCCCTTGGACCACTTCTTCTTTTTGGCCTTGCCGCCACCGGATCCCTCCTTCTTCTTCTGGGTTTTTTGGGGCTGTTTCGCCGACGACTTTGTGTCCTTCTTTGGCGGCTGGGTAAATTAAATTAAATTTTAATTATTAACTTTACCGGATAACCGAAAATTTTATTTCTTTGATATGAAAACAAAGTGACATCCAGATTTATGCCATGTGGAACGGCGCTAATTTAACAATTTATCGGTAAAAACACGGGAAAATGATGAAAAATTACACAGCATTATATGTATGTCACTTTGCGATTTCACTGCACTCATTTTGGTTTCTTTATTTCGAGAAAACATAAGAAAATTTATTAAAAATCTTTAAAAGTTTTCCGGCAGCATCTTACCATCTTGAGACTTTTCGATAGAAAGATGGATTCAGGAAGCGAGCAGGTCTACCAACGTTTGGGTAATCAAAAATCAAAATGTGATTCGGCTGCGTCTGTTATCAGTGATGATAACATTTGCTGTTTTCTGCAGAATAAAGACGTATTCGCGCGAACTTTTCTAGTGTAGTGTAATATTGGTTTATGTTGAATAGTAACCAATTAAAAATAGTTTTTGTTTTAAACGAAATTAATCAACTTATTATTAAGAGTACTGAACGCACTCATCAACTTCCGCTTTGAAAGTGTTCTTCTGCAACCCATCCGTAAAACGTCACTAAACGTCAACCCTCAGTCGGACGTCAAAGTTTCTTTTCTTACGGAGCGTTGATAGTTGCCATTAATTATATGAAATTTGTAGTTATTTCCTCAGAATGTATTTTATAAAAGGAGTTAAGTAGTCGTCGTAGTCGTTGTTTTCCTTCTCGCACTCCGCACGAAACTTGTGTTCAGGAAAATCCCGAAAAACCACAGGGGAGAGGTTATGTTTACCGTCGGCTGGCAGAGTTGATACACGTAGGCATTTCAGTTTTTTTCCGTTTTATCCTCGAATATATCAACATATTCTGCTTTCTCGGCGCAGATTATACAAATTAGAGAAAAGCTGGAATAATGTTACCCCTCACACACAA
This sequence comes from Tolmerus cingulatus, assembly GCA_959613345.1. Lineage (NCBI taxonomy): Eukaryota > Metazoa > Arthropoda > Insecta > Diptera > Asilidae > Tolmerus > Tolmerus cingulatus. The sequence continues at coordinate 41,832,247 of OY390709.1, forward strand.
GGACAACCGGAATTTATCATACAGATTAAAAGAAAAGCTCAATGGCTGGAAGCGCCTCATATTCTCGGATAGAAACTCGAGAAATTTGTTCTTGTTTCTCCTCCTTAATTTGAGTTTTGCGTTTGTCGAGCTCACGTACGGAATATGGACGAACAGTTTAGGTAAGACGGTCCATTTTTAGGCGTCCCCGCAATGCTGATTTTGTGCCCATATTTCGAGCAGGTTTGATCTCGGACTCATTTCACATGTTCTTCGACTGCACGGGGCTGATGGCCGGCCTCGCAGCGTCGGTGATAACGAAATGGAAGGCGAACGAGAAGTATTCGTACGGATACGTGCGAGCTGAAGTAATCGCCGGTTTTGTAAACAGTCTTTTTCTGCTGTTCATTGCGTTCTTCATTCTGTCGGAGGGCGTGGAGCGGCTAATCGAGCCGCCAGAAGTTAAACACGAGCGACTTTTCCTCGTTTCCGTTCTGGGGCTGCTAGTCAACCTGGTCGGAATCTACGCATTCCAGCACGGCCACGGTCATGGTCACGGTGGTCACGGGCACTCCCACGGCGGCGGGAGTCACGGACATTCGCACGACGGGGTCACTGCGAATCACAACCACAACGACGTACATCACTCTCATGGGGCCGATCACGGGCACAGTCACAGTGACCCACTTTCGAATGGGAGCAACTCGCAGATCATGCGAGGCGTTTTCCTTCACATTCTCGCCGATACGCTCGGATCAGTTGGGGTAATAATTTCAGCGATCCTGATGCAAACGTTCGGCTGGATGATAGCCGATCCCATTTGTTCAATTTTCATAGCATTACTTATAGCTTTAAGTGTACTTAGTCTAATTAAAGAATCTATAATGGTTCTCATGCAGCGGCAGCCTGTCGCCCTGGACCGGAGTTTGCCGCAATGCTACCAGAAAGTGACCGGTCTAGCTGGGGTCTATGCTGTGCAGGAGCCCCACTTTTGGACCCTCTGCTCGGACGTTTTTGTCGGTGCTATTAAATTGGAAGTTTCACGGAATGTTGATCCCAAATATGTGGTGACGCACGCCCGAATGATTTTCGAGGCAGTAGGGGTTAAACAGATTTACATTCAGCTGGACTATGTGTGATTCCGATAACCCCACCCGCCAAATTTTCTGTATTCTGTTTATATATCAAAACGCTCCTTAAATTATTTCTGCGATTAGGTGACTGCTTGATTGAGGACTACTTACCAGTCGTACGACAAATGTGCAACAATATCTACGTAAGTCTATGTTTATTTGTTGTATACAATAAATTTGAAACGAAAACTGATTCCATTCCATAAATTGTTTCTTTAAGATCCGGTTGTATTTATTTTTATATGTCGAACGAAACGTTTCGTTGTGAGGCTCTATTTTGCCGGTTGTTGGGAAAATTCACCCTTGCCACACAGTACATTTTTAGATTAAATCTCATTTTGCTTCATTCGACTTATTTCGCAGGACTTCCTTAAATATTGTTTTTAATTCCGCGATAAGTCGAATTGAGCACAGTGGCCCGAACCTCAGAATAGGACTCCCAGTAAGTAACACGAAGCCCTCTGTTGGGGCTATTTTTTCTCGTGATGAAACTGCTCATATAGTACAAATTAAAATTTTTGTTAATTTAATTTCTGTAGAAACTGAATTCTGGAATGTAGTACCGCAGTATTCTAGACAAAGAGGCACTACAAAAGTATTAATGCAGTTTTTTTAAGGTGATTTTTCTTGCGGTGATTATTTGTTATTTTCACAAATTTATTTATAGAAAATTTTCATATTCGGATTTAGTGGGTATTTAGAACAATTTTTATCTATAATACTTAGTATGATTATCAGTGTACTTTTACTCAATAACTGCGTTCCAATACTCTTTTCAGGCAGGCAATTACGATTTTGAATTGGGTTTTTGAATGGGGTTTAATAATGCGAGTTTCATCACGAGTATTCGAATTTTACCCGTCTTGGGTCTTCATTTTAGAGATTAATACCTTAAATATGACAAAAAGTATATAGTTTTGTGATTTATTTATAGCTGATGTTTAAGAGTTATCCAAATTCTATAAACAATTTATAGTGGCTCAGCTAAATTAAATTAGGACTATTATACAGAATTCAGCTGTAAGAAACAAAAACAGACAGACAGATCTTTCATACCTTATTTGTCTTGTTATATTTTTTGTACAGTGTTTTATTTTGCATGAAAATTGTAAACATAAAGATTGAAACAAGTTAAGGTAGTTCGTAGCGTTCGTAGATTTTTATGGTATTTAACGAATTTGATGAACATTTTTATTGTAAACTTATACATGAATAAAATAAGATGATAAAATGTTATAAATAAAAAACGAGAACAACAACTTAAACATTTTCTTTTGTCTCTTGAATTAACTCTGTAGGTTTTATTAATATCTTCCGTTGTAGGACTCAATTTTATAAAATATGTGACTGATATTTTTTATATATGTATGTACATGGAATCTGGTCCAAACATTCATTTCAGCGTGTTATTTAAAAGAATATACATATATACTTTTGAAATTTATTTTAAAATCTCTGCTTGAAGGAACATTTTTGTTTGGTTCTCATTAAGCACCAGCAATTTTTTGGTGAGCCTTATTTTGCATAACTGAGAATTGCCGTAATAAGTGCAATATAAATCCTTACTAATTTAAAATCCAATGCCAAGAAACTGTACTAAGCGTATAAAGAATGATCAACTTTAGACAAAATTTCAGCAAACAAAATTAAGTCTAAGTTAACGTCTACCTTTTCACTTTTTAAGTGCTTTTATTCTGAACAGAAGAGCTTAGTTTGGCTCAAATGAGTTCAGAAATCTTTCCGTGTAAACCTAAGATATTTGTAATATTGATAAGGAAAAGTTAGACTTTAAGTTATCCCGCCAAAATGTTAATTATTACTTCCAAGAACTTGTCAGCACTGTAACATACTTAAATTATAGGATACCATCAGGAAGGAGATTACGCAACTGCTCCTACATAATTCACAAAATTTATGTTTAAAACGTAATTGAAATTCAAAAGGTTGTCGAGTCGTGTTCGCTTCACCCTTCATCTCCCATGCAAGTTTTCCTACTCAAACTTTAGTAAAATTTTCTTCGAAAGAATATTTAATCTTACTGCAGTCTACCCAAAACCCCGTACTCACCTGTATTGCAGTATGTATTTTTTGGCAAAAATATATTCAAAGTTAATACTCGCTGCCTGACTTCGAAGACTCCGAAGATCCAGTGCCACAGCTCCAGGAAGCTATCATCCATCAGGAGCATATCACGTGCGCACAAAGGAGGGATTAGGAAGTGCCTTTTTAGTTAATCGATATGAAAATTGTAGCGCAAATAGCGGAGGTCCAGATGCAGGGTTTTAACATGCACTACATCAAAAGGGTAGAACGGCAGAAGGGATCGGGAAGGTTTCACTACTCATCCTCATAAAAAGCTTTCAAAGTTGCCAGGATTATTCATGTTCATCGCAGCCGAGGGATAACTTTTAATGGCAATTCAAAGAAGTTTCTCTACAGGCGATTCCTTTTACTCCCTTTTATTCTACAACGTCTCTTATTATCTCTATTTTTTTTTGTCTTTTTCTTATCAAAAATTCCCCGTCTGTTGTAACAATTGTGCTCATTACTGCACTTTCTCCTTTATCGCTCTATAGTTCAAGATGTATCTCCTTACAGTTCTCTGATTCTATTATTCTCAAAATAAAGGGCCAATTTGCATCGGAAGTGCACTTGTAACGGAATTAAAACAATCATTTCATGAAAAAAAGGAAGTTTCCTTAAAATGGCTGAGAGAGACCCAGTCCAGGGCACTGAGAAAGTGCTACTTGTTGGATTTTTATTTTATGACTAGCTATTGCTAGACTGTGGCAAAATATGAATAAAGTTGTAAATTGTTGAACGTACTTATAACAACACTTTGTCACACCTTGAAATAACTTGAAGGTAGGCAAATTACAAGAAATGATAAAGTTTTAATTTAAAAGACAAGTGTATTAAAAATATAATAAATGTATGTTTCTATTTAAAAATTTACATTTTAACCGTGACAGTAGGAAAAATTTATATCTAATCCGATTTTCTTATCGAATTTCAATTAAAAATTTGAAGTAGATATTTTTCTTATATTAATATAATTGTTTGTGTTAGCTTTAATTTATATAATTATTTTGATACTAAGTTTTATTTCTAGGGTCAAGGGAATCCTGCTTGGATTAAAAACGATGTCAAATTTTTAGAATATCTGAGAGAAATAGTTTCAAAATTATGTCGTTAAATGTTTGAGGTCAAATTAGTAATATCTTGTCAAAGTACACAAAAAGTAATTACAATTAAGTATATATGGTTAAAAACCGCATTGAACTGGTTGAAATATTAAACGCAATGCCTGAAAGAAACCATTAATTTCAGCGTCGGAATAGTAAACAATGGCTCCTTTATTTCATTATCCACAAAGATAAAATAGAAATCTCATAAAACCCTTTCCACCCTTAAAAGAAAAGGATTGTACCTAATAATTTAAATCTGTTAAATTTCCCATCGAATAGCATTTCATTACGAATAGCTTCTTGTCGAAGTCAATGAAAAATTATTGCCACGTCTGTCGCATCGTCGCCCTCCGAACCCAAAACCAGCATGGGACCCAGGGCTGGGCTGGCGGGGGTCGTGCCCAATATACGTCATATCGGCAGCAACTAGTGCTGACATGAAAATGGGCAGTATCCGCCTTAACTTCACCCTTCAGCTGTCTTTTACTTTTAGATGTATTCAACTGTCATTGAATCCCATTTAGTACTCGAAATATTGAGTTGCCCTCCTTCGCATACCTGGGGCCCCAGATGTGGGGCTCCTCTGGATGGCTCTGGATGGTGTATAGCCAGTGCCTGTCGTAACACAAAGCGTTACAACGTTCGCATAGTACGTGACTGGAATAGTAAAATCAATCGAATTGATGTTCAATATAAAGCGGGGGCGGGCTCTGTGATGACGCTCTCCGGCAGGTCCTCTCAGGACCCATAAAACTGCTTTTGCTTGCATAAATCTATAAAAATTTCATTTCATCGCATTTTAGGTGGTATTTTTCGGGGATATTGGCAATTAGTGAGCCTTCGTTAATCGGTTTTGATTATAGAAAATAAGAAACCTTGTTATCATTCAGTTCCTAGCTGCTCCCGATGGTACTGCCTTGATTCATGGGCGTATCCCAGAATCTTACTTAGAAAGGTTGCTTTTCTCTACTGCATAATTCCGTTCTAAAAGAATCAATAACGCATATTGTAGAAATTAAATAATTAAACTTTATGCATAAGTCAGGCGGAATACACCTAATACCTGAATAATCTCCTTAGAAAATCAGTAGAGGAAAACATTTATTAGGAAGACTATAGAATCTGATTTTAAACAATACATTTATGTATAAAATTTAACTTGATACGAAAACTTACCTTATTGTCTATGATTTCTAACCATATTCTATAATTCAAATTATTTCATGCTTTTCAGGACTTCCGAAATTAAGAAGTTAGTTCTATTTTGTCTATAACTTGATATATTTAATTTTTGTTTCATAAGGTGGATTTGTTACATTAAAATTTTTAAATTTTAATATTCATTAGCAAAATTACATAATCAGGAATGTTTTCTAAAAACAGACCATTTTTGGGACAAATTTTAAATTAGCGATAAAGTATTGAAAAAGAACGCCGCAAAAAACTACCCCTATAAAATTTAAGAATGTGCTTGCGGACTGAGCTTAATAACTAATTTGGAAAAATTTGTTTAAGGTTTACAAAAAAAATATAATCTCTTTACATTTTTACAACGTTTATCGCTTACCTTTAAGACATAAAATTGTAGGTGTTTAATATGAAGATTTATTTGAAAATAAGTGATATTTGTTGCTGTTTGAGTTTTTTTTTTGTGGTAATTTCTGTGGCTTTAAGGAGAACGACTCATTAAGAAGTATTACGAAGCAAATTATCTGACGCCTCCGCTGCTTAGACACTAAATCGAGCATACTCAAGAAAATATCCTTTTGCGCTAAGCAGTTTACGGGGACTTTTCACTTTTTCATTTGATTCACGTTCCCATAAAGGACACGCCGTTTAAATAAATCGAGATAGGAAGACGAGTGGGTGGAGGGTATATCCCTTTTGTTTTATTCAGAGCTAAGACAAAATCCGGCTTTCGAGTAATTAAAATTTCGGGTGGGTTTTAGGTGAATAATATCCCTTTGTCTGGCCACGCGAAGTGAGGGAGGGAACTGACTTAAACTCTTTGTCTTAACGCCTGGAAGGAGTTTTTACCTTAAGAGCTTAAGGCATAAAAGTCCTTGTAAAGAAACACGCTTATCTCAGGTAAACAAGGATCCAGTTTTATCTTTTATTGCACGAAATTATTTGAATTAAACGTGGTACCCACTCGAATCTTGAAGGGATCGGGACCCTATCCGCGATGATATTTTGGCAGTAGCTGCTCCACGTCCTCCTTTTATCCGCCCATTGCCCTTCGCCGAGAAGAAGGAAGGAAGGGAAAGAGTCTTCCTTCTGGTGTCCTTCGGCTGTCTGTATAGTGACTTTTCTGCTTCTCTGCTCCTTCAATCGTTCAATTCGCAAGATTGTTCTTAAATGGCGGAATCAGCCCCGGCCACAATGGCTGGTATATTTCCCGGGCATGGGCATCGCAGGGTTCACATCTCATCCATATCTATTTATCCAGTTGAGATACATCTTGTGAATGGCGGATTTTATGTTCTCTGTTCGGTTCGCCTCTGTGCAGCACAGGAGCGGACCCATCACCCCCGGATAGTCGTGGTTGATGGTGTTGGTGGTGGTATAGTCCTGCTCCCGCTGCTTATCCCGGAATCCCAGAATTACGTGTAATCCGATGGCAATCCGAAACCTTTTCAGATGATTATATGCGCTGTAGAAAGAAAAAAAAAGGATTTCGCTTCCATTTCATTCTCTTTTATGCTGATTGTTGTCATTAGATAAAAAGTTTATTCATTTTAAGGGAGGGAGATGTGTGTGAGAGGACCTAGATTGAAAAATGGTTTCATAAACCGAATCCAAATTTTTGTGGTCCAGAAAAACTCTTTACGCTGCACTGCACTCCTACTGAAATCTTTTTTTTTTTTTCGGTGGAGATCCAAGAAGAAGAAAGAAAAAAAATCAAAGAACTTTGGAAGGTCAACCAAGATGATCGTGCAGATGTACAAATTAAAACCTAACGAGGGGCTGGAGGACGATGATAGGTGGAAATACGAAAAATCTAGTCGCATCTATACCCACTTGGGAGGAAAAGTTACCCGGTAATAATTAGAAAAGTTTTTCCGCACCGAGCTCTTTCCGATAATGATGTTTGCTCATGTGATAGTCCGCGGCAAAGTTTTTTTTCCCCAGAAAAAAAATTGCAAGAATTAACGAGCCCGAAAAAGGAGCCGAACTCATCCTTGGGCAGCTCTAGATGTACGGTGAGTCGGGAAAAAAAATAAATTTGAATTTATTCGCATTTTGCATTCAGATGACGACTGGACTTTTTGCCTTTTAATAAAAAAAAACTTTTATTGAGATGAGACCGTCCCTCCAGATGATGGTACTAACTCTGCAACAGTGTCCAAGTATCTCTCAGAGTTTGGGGCGTTAGTCGCCGCCCTCCCAAGGGAACCATATTTCCTCATTTCTTGGAAGAAATTCGGATAACACAAACCTTAATTGCGAGCCTATGTCCAGATGAGTCTGGGTGATCGAGCACCTACCAAAAAAGAGTAGTGTAATTTTCCCAACTCCCAGACAGATGCGACCATATAAACCAACTCCCACAGGACTCTTGTGCATGCTCCTGATTTCGTTTATTATTTTATAATAATTTCGTTTCTATAAACTCGAAATGGAAATTACATGTCACAAAATGCAGCATTAAATGTTGTTGTCAGTTATTTTGTATATGAAAGTAATAAAAGTAGATTTAATTCCAAGTTCGGGTCAAAATCTGCTACCGTCAGCATCCTCCAGTCCCTTCATCAAGGATTGAAAAAGATGGAGGAGGTGCGGGCCGGTAGGGTCGGGCTATGTTGGATATTTACTTACCTTTCATAAGAAAATGTCAGCCCCTAGTTGCCTTGGAGGAGCAGAGCAAGTATTAAAAGTTTGAAAGCGCACTGAAGGGAATTTATGAATGACACCTAATTTTCACAGGACATTGCCAGAAAAACGATTTCCCGACCTGGCCATCTTTTCTTGTCTTGTTGTATAAAAAAAAACACTGGCAAAAGGAAAGAAAAACAAAATTTTCTTGTTTCTTCAGATTTTTTTTTTCTAAATAAAAGAATGAATCTGTTTGTACAGAAGATCCCTGCAGTGTACTTTACTCAAATATGCCCCCTACCTCAATCTAGACAATTTTTAAGGGTTGGTTTGGGGCATCTTTAACCAGTTTTCTCTTTTCTATATATTCGGTGTTGTTTTCTGGTTTGCGACTAAAAAGAGAATTCTTAATTTTTCCTGGTTCTATCAGAAAGAGGACGACAAACTTGTATATAATTTAAGGTAAATCAGTTGGAAATGTCTGGAAGTTTAGCAAATGAAGCTTTGCAAAGTTGAGTTTCCCTCGGTAAAATGGTAGTCACGTTAAGTTTAAGTCTAATTTAAGATGGCTTAAGTGTGGCTTAAATTTGATTCATACTTGATTTAAGCCTGACAAATATATTTTAAGCCTTATTTGAGATTAACTGAAGTTCTCAGTATCTCCACAATTGCTAAATTCGAGTAAAAATGAATATTTCAGTTTTAATCGGTTAAAAGAATTTTCACAAAAATGTATGCATCATTGCATACATACATATGTATGTGCATATATTAAATTTTCATCTTTTTATAAATGTCATTAAAAGCATTTTCTCATCTTTTAATTATTACAAAATGAATACAGAATTCGTAACTTTTATCACAGAGTAACTAAAAGTTAACAAAAACGAATTTTTTTTTAGATAAAATTGTAAAAATTAAATATTCTTTAAATGAATAAATAAAGGTCAGAGTAAATTTATAAGATAAGTTAATATATTTAATTAGCAGCGATATTTGTATCCTGTCATTCATATTTTCTGGTTTTGCATAAAATTAATTTACAGAAAGGAATACTTTTAATTTTCCAATTAAAGGGACGTCAATTTCCCTTCGAAAACATATAACATAAAAAGCAAAAAGTAAGGTCTTTTTCATGGCTAATTATTTTCCCAAGTGTATTATGAATACTTATTTATGTTGTTTTTGTAGTGACTAAAATTAATTACTGTCCATTATTTGACTATGTTTTCGTCTCTTTCCGAAATTTTCTTTACGAAGAAAATCGCTTTATACTCTCGGTTTATTGCACATGCATAAAGCAAACGTTTTCAATACCAATTAATGAGCTAAAATCGAAAATTATTTCATTGAGTATTAATATTAAAGGACTCAAAGAGAAGAAAACTTTTTTGGATAAAAATGACAGTGAATGATTAATGCTTTGTAGGGCTTTTCTTTTATTTATTAATCATTTTCAAGGCGATATGTTAAAATTGTGAGAAGTAATTTAAATGTTATAAATAGTTACATTAGAGTTTATTGTTGGGTAATAAGTGCATTATTGTTATATTTATTAGCCTACGTATTTCATAATGTTTTTAAAATAAAGCATTTTTTGTTCAGGAATTGTTTCAATGAGAAATTAATAAGTAATGCCATTGTAATGACTGGAAAAGTAAAAATTTGATTTCGTGTAAAACGAACTAAAAATTTGTTTTACATCACGCATACGAAATTTTAAAAATTTGTCTTCTAATATAAAATAAACTGTTCCTTAGCATTCTTATTTAGATTATGTCGGTTGTTGCTAAATATTTCTTATAAATTCAAGTTTTTTTTTTGAAATCATAAAAATAAATCATTTTAAATATAAATATCTTTTAATTGTAAATTGATGTAATATAGAGTCAATATAAAGTTAAGAATTTTAGATATATTCTATAACTATTAAAATTAAACTTGTGGATAGCAAGCTTTATTGCTTATTATACTATTGAAGTAATTCTCATGTAATGCTAAACTATTGCGAGAACAACTCAAACCCAAAAACCCATAAAAAATCAAATTCTAATCTACTTAACCAAAGACCAATTACTCTGAAAATTTATTGCAAAGTTTGAAAATTCTGTGAACTCGTCACCGAGTGAGCACAAAGGACGTGAAATCACGCAAACTGTCCAGTGAACAGTGGCTAGTCGTTGTAGTCAATCTAAATTACTTCACATGCTGTTGATTTCTACAGCAATTCCGCGTAATGTTAACTAGCATCACATGCCCTTAATGTCCTTTTCCGTCTGTCGTGGACCTTTTGCTTCGGATATTACCTTTACAGCACTTTTCGTTTTCGTTTCGTTCATCTGGCGTCGGTAATGTCGCTTAATATCAGTCAAGTTCGTTCCTTTTTATTTCTCGGCAAAAGGAAAATACTATCGCATTTTTTTTTTCGAAACCCATTTTTGTTCCTTTCCTACTCCATCAGTTATTTCTGGCTCCTCCGTGTGGGGCGGGATACTGCAGCTTAGTAGGGTAGATAAAATGGCGTTAAATAAGAGAAAAAAAGAAACCTTTTCTTCTGTCGATTTTTTTTTTTTTTTTTTTTTTTTGCAAAAAAAACGTACCCAGGATAATAGTAATAAGGAGCACCCACTGGAAGAAGAAGAATAAGAATAAGACGGAGGAGCCAACCAAAGAAGAAGCCATTATGGAAGGTAATTTCAACATTTGGTGTTCACAGCTTGCACAGATTACATTAAATGTGTCGTATGTGTTGTTGCAGCATTTCATTTAAATCCAACTTTGTGGTTATTACTGCGACTCTGGTGCCCCAAGAATTTCGCTTTTCTGGGTGAGATATATTGGCATTTGCGGGGGTGGATGAGGAAAACGAAGACAAAAAAAATATCCAAATCGTCTTGGGTGTGTGATTATAGACACTTTGTTTTGGTCTTCTTCGAGCATTTCTTTTTTGTTTTTTTTGGCAAATAGTGTCACAGAAATATTTCGGGATTTTGATATTTGTCAAGATTTAGTCTTTTGGTCCTGTTGGACACATTTTTGCGATAGAGCAGAAACAAATTTTCTGACTAGACGGTGAGGTTGTTAGACTGAACATAATAAGCAGACGACCTTCAAAAATATTTCATTCTAATTATAATTATATCCATTATAGCAATAAATATACTTCAATTGACCTTAAAATTGCACAGACATATTTTTGCAATATGTATAAATAGGTGCTATTTGTGCGAGAAGTATGTATAATATGTACTTTGCCTTGAATTGTGTATATAGTTTATAAAAGAGTACTTCACCATTTTATTTGATACAATAAAAATATTTTATTAAATAATTCAAATCTTAATTTCATGTGTTTTAAAATTACCAGAGGTACTATCAATGTTAACACCAATTTCCACTAAAAGTATGCTGCTAATAGGGCTGGGGCTTAAATAGCGTGGCGGAAACAAATCCTATTTAATAAGTGGCACGTGTTCTCCTGCAATACTGTTGAATAATTATTTTTGCATATTCCAGGAAACATATTTACATTTGAAAATGTTCTCCCAATTTTCCTAGAATTGCTGCATATTACTTAATTTTTTATGGATGCTAAAGAGAAGTGGAAAAGTTCGAGGAAGGTCAAATCTGAGAACATTGGTCTTTAAAATTGAAAATTTTTTTTAATTAGTAAGCATTTCAAAATACGAAAAGTTATTAAGGCGTTCATTGAAGGCATTATTTGAGGGTGGTAAATCCACTTTTTAATTGTTCACTTCCATCGGCCTAACAATTTTTGTACAAACATCGAGCAGAGGAAAGCAGTACGATTTTCAAGGGAAAATGAAAACATGAATGGAGATTAATTGGTAGCTTTTGAGGCACAACAATACTGCCTAAGGATGTGCCTGTGTCCAAGGAAACACGTTTCTTTTTCCACAATCTTTTTATTTTTTTTGTATTTCTATTTTTTCCTTTCATTTTCTGTTTATGTTCCATTTAAATCAAACTTTTCACAAAGAAGACCTCCTTCTGCGCTCGGCTCTTTTGCCCTCGAAAATAATTTAATTGCAGAGGTTTTGCCAGATATTAGTGTAGTTCTTTTACTTTTCCTTGGCTTTTCCCCCTTTCTTTAATTTTTTTAAAAAGAGGCCCAAAAGAATGGGAGGCTGCAGCCAATTTAAATTTATCTGATCCTTTTTCAAATTGCTTAAAAGGTTTTCGCCTATTTGAAGTGCTTTTGCTCCCATTACGAGGTAAACAATTTCAAATAAAATGGGTGACACAGGGTGTGCACGTTGGCTGGCAACGGTGACGGATCACGTTACAAAGTGTAAAGAGTCCCTGGTAAGTGGGTGCAATTAAAGTGAGCAATTACCTTTCATTTAATTGCCAAGGCTGCTGATGCCACTGCTCCTGGTGGATGCTGGATGATGCCGGGGAGAAAAACCTTTCCAGTCTCAAGTTCTTCTCGCATTGCAGATGTTGATGAAATTTAAGGAAGAAAGGGATTTAATTATGAGCTCATTCAGCGGCTGAATGTTTCTGGTGATGGGGGAGATTTTTGAAATTTTCCTTTCCCTTTTTTGGGGGATTATAATTACTTTTACGGCCATTTAAAAGAGCGCTAATAGTACAACACGGCAGACAGAGAGTCGCACGGCTATCTATCTGTTTTGTTTACATAAGATGTCAGTGGTTAGATGCTGTTAATATTTCTAAGATTTGGTTTCTAACATACGTATTACTTCATTATTTTGGGTAATTGAGGAGATAACGTTTAAGTTTCACGTAGTCAGTTTTATATTGATTTTCTAATTGTAATTAGATAATTAACTAACCACCTGAAAGGCATTGAAAATAATTTTTCGGGAAAGTAATTTAATTAAAGTCAATACCGATTTTTTCAATAACGAAAGGAAATAATTGCAAGATTAAGAATTGAAAGTTGTTGAAGTTTAATATTTGAAAAACTTCCATCGGTTTTCATTCTCTTCAGTTTTTTGCCCAATATTTGTTATATAGTGAAAAAATTCGAAGTCTAAAAGTAGAACAGTTTTCGGTCTCTTGTTCGGCTCCAGAATATTTCCATTCTACATATGTATATTAGTATTCTCGATGTAATATGTTTTCAGTCTATTTCTGCAGTTTTCAGTACAATTACGTAATTAATTTTTGACTGATTTCGAACTGGGTTCCGTTCAAAATTCAGTTTTCTTCAGTTTTTCAATTAAAAAGACATTAAATGAACTTAAATTTTAAATATTCTTTTGAAATTTTATTTTAAAAATTGTTTGAATTACCATTACTTTTAACCAAAATATTTTCAGTAGTAGAAAATATCAAGGAAATCCACATATTAATTTAAAATTTCCTAAGTACCACATGCAATTTTAAGATAACTTATTGAGTTGTTGTAAACCACGAGAATTTTACAACAAAACATTGCAAATATTTCACTTTTTATTGATCCGCAAAATTATTTTAAAACGCAAAAGTGTTTAGTATTTGTGTAAAAAATTTATGACAGTTACATAAGTGCGTTATAGTAAGTTCAGTGAATAATTTCATTTCGTGGATGAATTCAGTTCCTGGATTCAGGTTAGTGTTTTTTTTTTGCAAGAATTAATTAATATAGTAGAATTAGGACTTCTTCTTTATTTTTTTAACTTTTATACTTACCTCGCATTTTTTCTCTAATACTATGTATATGGTAAATGAAAAAGCATTTGTGTTCTCCTGAAAATTCGAATTGCAAAAGTGAAAATAAAAATATTAACGTTTAGCCACTATGCGCTTATATAAGCAAAACATATGCAATTTTAAACCTCTTGTTAGATATAAAATTAGCAAGATAATCATACCTTCCACGTGATAAGTTGGTGAAACACTTTTAATTTCAGATACTCATGATCATTATGTTGATATTCTAGTCAAGGAAATTAATACAAGGGCTCATAAATAAAAAACAGGAAATTCATAAATTTTGCGTGAAAGTCCTTTCGACGTGAGGACAGAGACGTCTCTTCTTTTATTTCTAATTTTTTTCGTGTGCGCGAGTAGTCTCTCTAGGGGTAAGTACAAGTCAAGAAAGTATACAAGGAGCTGAACTTTTATGAGCCTTTAGTATCCATTAATAATCATAAAGCACAATTTTCCAGTTCATTACAGAAGGGCAGGAATCTTATTTTATTTTATTTTCCTCCTGCTTTCACTTTTTTCTTGTATTAATAATTTTTTCTTTTCGTTTTCTTCGGAGCTCACGATCTTCTGCTGGAGGTGCTCTCCTCTGGTGGCTCCTGTTGACGTTATAATAAGCCCCGAGGGGTAATAAGCTGTGCAAAAGTCCTTAAAATTTTTATGTTAAGACGGGTGAATGTTTATTATTCTGGCGATGGTGAAAGAAGATAACAGAAGAATGTGGTAATTAGTTTCAATCATGAAACTTCGTTACAACCGACACAAGTATCTATGGCTTTTCCCACTCCCGATGCCATTATTATGTTTTGGGGATGCCTTTCTCTTTTTTCGCGCCCTTAGGGGGGCCAAAAGGTGCTCCCAGGAGATTCTAAGAAGAAAAGTTATGCTGCGATGGTAAGATGCTGCGATTATTGTTCTGATACAGTACGTGAGTTCAGAAAACAAAGTATTTTCCGTGTGTTTTCAAAACTTTTGCGATCATTGAATGTTTGATACATATCCATCACAAAAGATATTTATCGAATTGTTCTGTTCAGTGCAGAGACAAGAAAGATTCAATAGCCTTAAAATACAAGTTTTAAAATTCTATAATTTGAATTTAAAAAGTATTATTGACATATATTCAATTGAGGCTGACCTTAATATTTTAAAAATTTATAACTATCTAATAGAATAATAGACAAACAGCGAAATCTCATTCTTTTTTATTCCGGAACCCCATGTTCCAATTGTAGATTTTATTAGGTACAAAACATGCATTAAATTGAAATCCCTGGAAACCTACAAACCTAAATCCACTTGGCTCAGACCAGTCGCAATCAGAATTCATAGGAGCATCCTATAAAAGAAGTGATAAAAACCAAATGCCCTATGACCGTCCACTTCATTAAATTGCACTGTGGATAGTCGAATGATTCAAATTTTATTTCGTAAAATCGTTCAATACGAAAAAGGTGTCAGACTCCCACCCAATTTCCACCCACCCTCTATCCACCTTACCTTTTCCGAAAACAAAGTTTACCTAGAAAATCAAAAAAATCACCTGACTCTGAGTATTATCTCCTGCCCCAAGGATACGTGCTCCATAAAAAATTTTCATAATAGTTGAATTTCTGACACTCATTTGCATATCTAGTTGTGACATGTACCGGATGGATATCATCATATCAAGTGACGTCCACCGCACTGGGGTTAGTCCTCCGGTACGGTTGCCGTGTCCACGGCTCAGAGTGGAGAAAAAAGAAAATATTTAGGGTTTACTATCGGATTGAGTTAGTTCAATCCATGCCGTGTCGTTATACGAAAATTCAATAACGTTTGATGTTGGGGTAGAAAAAAACTAAATCCAAGGGATGTTAAGGGCGACATCCCTTCATATGAGGTAAACGTAAATAAAAACCGAACTCGGGTGAATGTTTTCATTTTCCTTTTTCGCCGTTGTCTGTTTTATTTTTATACATATATGTATATTTTTTTCGCTCCAGGATACACACCGCAGTTTCGACTATAGCACTTTTTTTACTTTTTACGTTTTATTTTCCGCTGGTTGTTTTTTTTTATATTTACTCTCTTCCAAACGGTCCAATCTGATATGAAGGACAAAATCCATCCGAGAGTACGACCATGAAGGAAAAGGAGGAGCAGTGCCAGAGGAACATGAAGTTAACCAAGGTCCAGAAATATGTAAAAATGTCTGTGGGGCTCCGAATGTAGAAGCACCAGGAGCAGATCCTGGGAGCACCAGCCAGCACCAGTAAGACCAACAAGATACGTTGTAGTAGATTCACGTACTAAAGGTACCTTCCCCGACCGATATCTGTCCTGCCAGACGATTGGTTGTACCCGCAGAACATGTCCATTTGCAAAGGTTCACTAAACTAATGGCATTAAAAAGGTAAATTGCTTTAAGTTGGAAGGATGAAATCTGGTTTTTGCACGGACAGATTCGTACACCATTCGTCCAGGTCGTTCGTGGCCAGTCCACACCCTTCTCCCTTCTCTTCTACTGCCATGTACTGGATTCGATAGTATCTATATATATCGAAACCAACCAATTTCAAATGACATCCTTTGATCGAAAGTCGATTTTTATTTTTATGAGTTGTCCTGCGGTCTGGTGCTTCTTACCCGTGCCTGGGGCTTATATTGAAATTGTTGGTAAAGTGGTTATTAACTAAGTGGTGCGAGACACCCGGCCGGGTTTTCTGGGTTCAATTGGAATTTTTTCTTCTTTTTTTATTTTACTTTATTGCTCAAAAAGACAGTTTTCCGACTCAAGGACTCGTGTCCGTCTGTGGTTCATTGGAAAAGGGTTTTTTCTTTTTACACGACAAAAATCGAATATAAGGAGATTAAGGAATTTTTGAGAAACTTTAAGGTTTTATATCTGTAGGGGATTTTTTACTTTATTATTATAAAAAGGACAAAGGTTCCTCCTACTATAGACCTTTTAGAAGTTTCATTTCTGCTTGTAAAGATTCTACAAATGTGAAGACTTGCAGTAACTTGTGTGAAAATATAATTATTGAATTTTATTTCTTTTTTAAGTTTAAAATAAATTTCTATTACTTAATTTAATGTATAGGAGCAGATTTTGATGGAAGGTTATACAAATATTTATTTGCTTTCAAAAGTTACAAATATGTGAATATAATTTGTAGGTCACGTCGGTTTATAAAAAGTAAAAGCATTATATAAATAAATAATAATAAAATAAATTAATAATATAAAATAGTCTAAACTAAAAATTAGATTTATTTTACATAAATATTTAGACATTTATTTTAAATAATAAATATTAATATTAACTGGGGTTTCGGGAATGAATAATGAATGAAATAATGCAATGTTATAAGAAAATAGTTTAATTAAGAAAATTAGCCAGATAGCGTTGTTAATGATATAGCTACTAATATTTGTATTGTTTGTAATTATTAGTGTATTATTTAAACGCACTGTAATTGTGTAAATACTAGAGACAATTTTTGCCATCTTCATGGTAAAGTGACTCTCGTCGTTTCGAAATATAATAAATTAAATATGAAAATTTGGATAAAACTTACTCAAGTCAGTCTTAAACAAGAGATAACTTCTTTCGAAGAAATATTTTTAGCTGCATTTTTATGAAAACTATTAAACTTTACTAAAGTTATGACTTTTTTCGTGCAGTATTTTCATTTTGCTCCACTCGTCCGTCCCTTGAGCTGGCACTGCGAACGAATGTACGTATATACTTTATGCAAAGTTTTCCTGTAAATATCATTGAATTTTCTTTATATTATATTATACTCGGGCATATGTATCCTGGCAGTAATACGGTCGCTTAGTTTAACTTTGTCTAACCATGAAATGCACTTATGAGTTTGTACATTAGTTGTTCGTTGCTCCCATCATCCAAGTGGACAAACAAGCCACAGAGAAAATTGCCCACTTGGATAACGTACTACGATAACAATTTCCTCATCCTGATAGAGGACATGGGAAAAAAGTAAGCGAAATAAGAAGGGAAAAATTGCACTAAGAAAACAAGGAAGACTAAGGTCCCTGAAAACAACTAAGGATGAGATGTCTACTTACGGTTGCTCCTACTAAAAACAAATTGCGTGTGAGTGATATGGCTTTGGACAGCTTTAAGTGACCAAATGAATGAAGGAACGAAGTGATCCCATCCCTGTCCACCGGATGCTTAACAACGGTCAGAGTTCCAGGGCAGCCAGGACCCGATTTAAGGGAAACTATATCGTAAATTCCTGGTCATTTGTAAGTAATTGCCTTCTTAGCTCTAGTTTTTCCCTTTTTTTTTGTATGCTTTTCGCCTTGTTATGCGTCCTTTGCCTGTATTAATTAGTTGTAGCTAGCTTTTATACTCTGCCACCAGATTAAATTCATTGACCGAATCCCATCTTCTCTACCCTGTTCCTTGAATTGCGGAGCAATTTGCTACTTTCTTTGGGATTTTCTACTATTTTTTTTTTAATTTTAGCCTTTTATTCCAAAAGAAAATTAAGCTTTTGAGAAAGAACAATTTTTAAGTTAAAAAAAAGATCGTTATCGTCGGCTTACTTCTGTACCTACTGCAAAAATAAATCGACTAGAAAAGGTAATCTGCAAAAAGAAAAAAAATTGCAAATGACATCCAGAGGTTAACAGCCTATTTAAACTGAAGAAGAAGAAGAAACAAGAAAACAGAAATAAATAATTTCACCACGATTTCTTGAAAAGGCGTCAATTTCCTTCAATTCAAACACAATTTCTAGCACTTTACCGGTAAAATTCCAAGAATGAGTTCATAAAGCTTTTTCTCACATTTTACCTGGTGTTTTCTTACCATTTAGATTTCGTATTTTTTTTCTTCGCTTTTTCCTTTCAGATATGAAAAGAAAATGAATGAGAACGAAGAAAGTGGAAGGGGGTGGGAAAATAAACAAATTCAAGACGAGGATAAAAACAGGGCGTACTAACTCTATGGGATATTTTTTCCTTTTATTTGACTCACAAACAGGTTGAATATAAGCGAGAAGATGGCTGGTTATTTGCTGCAAATGAATGCAATTGTTCAAGAGGATAAAATGCTTATTTTTGTGTTTTGATTTCCTCCCAACGGAACGAAATGAAGCAATTCACTTATACCACTTTTAACAATTTTTGCAATGAGAAATGTCAAGAGCGTACAAAAATAGAACTTTCAACGCGATTGACCTTTTCAAAATGGTATTCGAAATTCACAAGAAAATGAATGTCTGAAATCTTAATATTCTTTAGAAAATTTAACCTTGAAAAAGAAAAGAAGACATATTTTAAAATATCGGACTAGAAAACGTTTGGTAATCGTACAAGTAAATACTATTGAGCGACCTTTACTTAATTCTAATTTAATTTCCATTTTTATAATTTAGGGTACTTTTTATTGGAATCTTTGGTATGAATAAATATTCCCATTTTATTCATCCGATTTCATTTTTTGAATGGTATTAAAATTCTAGAAATAGACCGAAACTGATTAAAAGCAATATTTACCCAAGCATTACTTTAGCTCCATCTTATTGGTGTTTAATTTACAAATCAAAAACATTCGTCATAAATCCAGCAATATTCACTTGAATTTAGTGCCGGATTTAAATTAACTAGAACATAGCTTTAGAATTAGTTTTATAATTTGATATTTATTGAACATCAAAGTTGAGTTTCAAATGATGAAAACCTATACCGGACAAATTTACACGTATGTTATGCTTCGATTTTAAGCCTTGCGCTCTCTCAACGTTTTCGCAGACTCCCAAAAGCTTTAATTATTTTGGGCAGGTGAAAATACTTATTTACTTTAAATAATACCATTGACACAAAACACTGTTGTTATGACGAAAACCGTCCTTGTAGTGAAATTGTCAGTGTAACACATTACCTTTACATTAGCTGACGATAAAAGTTAAATTCTTGTTTTTGTATTTGCCAATATAAGGCACCATAAGTATTCTTATCTTGAAAGAATTAGTGTAATTTATAAATTAATCGGATATGAACTTTACTGGATAATTTCGCGTGTTAAAAATTTATATGATGCTTTCTAATTTTGTAGGAAGAAAAACAAACACATTAATTTTTAAAATGGAACGCAACAATAAAGGTGCAATAGGAGTAAATTTAAATTTATATAATTTTATTATTTTACATATCTGAAGTAGATTGGTCTGAAAATAGATAGGCCAGGATCCATCTGAGATCTAAAATTCAAAAGAGATTCTAAAAAGTATTATCAATTATTTGTGCATCGAACTAATACGATGGAGGTCCCAAAGAATCATATATCGGGTATTCATTTTCCAAATTGTCACTAGCAGGATATCATTAAGAAATATCACACTGGCAGGAATATAAATAGAAAAACCGGGAACATTTCTAACAAGACGAGGAAAAATAAATATATATGTCTATAAGGAAAAGCTATACGGTGCCTTTCAAATCCTTCCTCTATTTCCCCATCGTAAGGGATATGCATCCCTTTATTCCGGCGAAGAAGATAAAAAACCTTTTCCTCTGTTTGCATCACAATCGCCTTCCAATTCATGTCACACATGCTTAAATTTAGCAAGAGAGAAAAAAGTAAAACTTTCGAGCTGAACCTTATTCGATAAAAGAGCGTCTCGGCGAAAGATAAATGCGATATTTTACTGATAGTGGTGTGAGGAAGTGCTGAGGACCAATATGCAGTGCATAAGACGGAAATCGAGCCCTTCATCCTTCCTGCACTCGATCGACGACTAGAAGGAACAGGGTGGCGAGTACTTTAAGAAAAAAAAGTTTCTTTCCAGCTCGATAGCGTAATGCTTGTCTTCCGGCACCTTATGCAGTGTTTACTTTGTACTGCACTAATTCAATTCATCACAGTCGAACCAATTGTGAGACTTGCTTTTGAAAAAAACAAACCAGGTCAATTCGGGAAGAAACATTTCCTCCAGGAAATCGTTTTAATTTGTAATATTTTGTAAATTTCTCAACCCACCCATCTACAATTTGTTCATGACCATCCTGTTCGAATCCCTTTGCTCCTGCAATAAAATCTGGCCCAAACTCGGCCCCATCTTACGACCCTCTCCACAAGTATCCGGGTGAACTAACATCAAACTTCATAAATTACTGAAGCTTGTAAAAGTCTCAATGTGGCCAAAGGGTATACCCTGGAGCAAAAGACATAAATATCGTTATTGGAAAAGTAGAAGAAAAGTTTTGTAATTAAAATTGGAAAATTTCCAGAAAAAGTTGGAGATGAACAGAAAAAACGGGGAAACGTAAAAAGGAGAATCTTCCTATTTTCTGACCGTTTGGTAGTACTCCTTCGATCACAACTTATTATGGACTTATTATGGTCCAAGTCGAGTTCAGGATATTATCGGCAGTTCAAGAAAGGGCTCAGGTCTTCTTCCTTCTGCTGCGCTTTTCGTTCATCCTTTTATTTATTTTTTGTGGCCCTTTTTGCTGTTGTTATTATTCACCAGGAATTCGAGCATCATTCACCCTCCCTGAAAATGGCCAGTTAGGGCCCAATTTCTGTTTAATTCAGAAGTAGCCATAGTTTGGGGAACCCACTTGGACCATCCTCTGGCTATAGTCCCTTTTTATACTGTTGGAAGTTTGTTTTTTAATTTTTTTTCTTTTTATTTCCGGTGGATGAGAAACTTTTCGATTTATTTCCCGGAAGAAAATAATTCATGGTAAAAATGTAGGATCACCAACATTGTAAAATCATATTTCAATCTTTGATTTAAGATGATCAGTGCAAGGAAAGAATATTTTAAAAGCGTTCACTATTGTTTTTTTGAAAAAAAAAATCCGTTAAATAAAATACTTTCATTATTGATAATCAATTTAAATTCGCACTTTCGTATATTTATAATCAATTTAAGACTCGTGGCAGTTATTACTGTAGTTATATTTTATAAATGATACTAGAAAATCCAGTTTACATAATTACTGTAGAATTAAGATTAAGTCAAGTAGAGAAAAAAACATGTATTTAAATGTATGGACTGGAAGTTTGTTATTATAGTATAACTTTAGGACTTGTTATTAACTAAAACTTCGTTACTTTAGTAATAAAAATGGAAGTTAAAACATACCGATTACGACAAACAAGTGTATATATTTATTTTTAGAACAGATATACAAATTTGTTTTTATTGTCACCGTCAGTAATCGGGAACTTTAATACCAAATTGTTTAAATAAGTGTATAAACGATTTCCAGTAGTCTGGGTATTGCACTCCGACAAAGGTTTACGACTGCTTAATTTTTATGTCAATTTCCTTTTGTGAACGATTACGTGGCTTGGTTATAGTCTCTGGAAGAATTCAATGGATTCTTAGAACCATTTTCAGCCCCAAAGGGTTAATGCAGAGGACCAGATGTCCAGATGTATCCGATAAAATCGTTTATACCTTTCTCAATTCAAAAAGTTACGAACACTTACCCGAATTTGGCCCTTTGTGATGGATTCATGCGGATACTGCAGGACAATATCAAGCTGTGAAAATTTACAGAGCAAAGCCCGAAATGAATACACAACAATTAATCACCAGGGACTGAATGGAAATAGTCTATTAAGGGGCTGCCTAGGTTGGGTCAAACTCATTTCTTCTGGATTTCCAACTTCTCCCCTATGTCATCGTAGTGACAATAGTTTTACACATGATTCCCCTGAACCACATGAAGATGCTCTATCTGTGCTTACATATGGACAAAAACTAATGTAAAGCGGTCGGCTTTCTAGGCTTAATACCTACATCTGGGCCAGGGAGTCTACTTTTCCTCCTAAAATTCTGGTCCCGGTTAGATTTACTCTACTGGTGAAATTGCTACCGAACTAAATTACACTTTTGGTCCTGTCCATAGGGAGCTCACTCAAAACAAATGTGCTCAACATGTGACTGTGTATAAATGTGCAGGAAGACAACTATGAGATTCAACGAAAAACTGGGAAATGTTGAGAGAGAGATGCTAACATAAATTTCCGTTGACGCTTTCAGTTTTCCCATATAACCCATATGGGTGGATGATAGTTTCCCATAAATTTTGATAATTTGATGAAATTATTGAAGTGACAGGGCGGTAAATTATTATTATGGAAATCATAAACCAGATTGGTCGGAAACTTTATGATTTTCAATAAATGTTGTCTATATGTCAAATATTAAACTTTATATACTAGTAATGTTAATGGATCCCAAAATTTGTAAAAGATTCCATTAATAATAACGACTGTAATAAAAACTTTAATCACATGGAAATAACATTAAAATGGGATATTAAGTTTTAATTATTAAGGTTGACATTGCAAACACATACCACAACTCTATTTTTTTATGAAGAATTATTAAATAAATTTAAAATTTTAATATTTAATAAAATTTCACTTATTTCGTCCCCATTGGAGAGGTTGTAGTAGATTTAATTTTACATCTATAAAAGCATGTAATTTAAACAATATTTTCCAGCTTAAAATCATTAAAACGTAAAATGATGAGCGTAGAATATGCAACATTAATTCTATGAAACCTTTTTCAATGTGTAATATAAATACTTTACACTACAATCGACGGGGCTCATTTTTGCAAGAGATCGAACCTAAATTATAAACTAAAAGTCCAAAATGAGTTAAGTTAGTTAGGACTGCGGCAATAATGCAATTAATTTTCCTAGAATTCGAGATAGAATCTCTTAAATTGTGAGGGTTTTTGACAATATTCTAGAAATTTAGTTTGCATGGAATAACTTTTCTCTATTGGTACAAAAAATTGAGTAGACAATTCTCTGTATGCTCTTGATTACATTATTTAAATTCTCAGAATATAATATATTCCACAATTTCTAGAACAGAAACTGATTAATTAATTCGGGGTAAAGGTTTAATAACTAAAAAATGTGGAGACCTTATAACTTTTTGATATTTTTGAATTTTGTACCTCAATCATGAAATTAAAAACTGTGTGCCCTTTCTCCAAAGGGTTAAAGCAACACCTCGTGCTGCTGACTAGCTGTGAAAAGTTGCCGAGAGGAGACGTGGCGAGTGACGATCATCGATAAGTGTTCCGAAAAACTTTTAATCCATCACAGCTTCGTAAATGGTTTTATGATAGGAACCCCTTTCCCGTTCGCATCTCGTTCCACAGCCAACTTCAGCCCATTCGTCTAAAAGTTTGTCCAGCAGGTGCAACTGGCCCTATTAAAAACTTCGTCTTCATCTCGTTCGCGTCGTCTATTGATTGTTTTCAAATATTCCCTGTATCCTTTTCGGTTAAAGTTAAAAGTTTAACCCTTAAGATTCTTTTTCACCCCTTTTTCCGCCCTCGACATTGTTCCATGTCCCTGTTCTGTATGCAGCTCTTTTTTAATTAACAAACAATAAAGTGAGCCGAAAGGGTTATACTATTTTTGTTTTTCTATCTCGTTTAATTTTTATTATTTTTTTTTTTAAACTTCCACTACCACTTCTTCTTCTTCGTTTTAGCTGCTTGTAAAAATGAAAGTTTTTGAAAAGTTCGTAATTAACCTCTTCCCTAGTTTGTGTTACATTTTCACTTTAAAATTTCTTAAGACGTTCCCAGGGAAATTTTGTTGGCAAGTGTTTTTATAAGGGTACTTAACGGAACAAAGGAAGAAATTAACAGAATTAAAAAAAGAAGAGAGAGAAAAGACATTTTCTCTAATGAAACGCGCCATTAGTGATGGCGCATTAAAGTTTCACAGTACCTCTATCTCTAAGAAGTTGGCTAGTTCTATCCAATTTTTTTGCTTTTTCTTAGTTTTTTTTTTTTTGGTTTTTACTTTATTTTGTCTCCAAAGTGAAATTTGGGAAGTTTTTAAATTAAAGACACCCTCAAGTAGTAGCAACATTCTGTCCAATGCAGGCAATGCCTTAAAGTTCGTACATCATCTGCAGTCCTCACCCAAAATAGGAAAATTCTTCCACACATCGAATAATGTCGCTCGTATTTCGGGGATAAAATGCCATTGAAGTTCTAGAGCCACAGTTTTGAAGTGTTTGCGAATTGCAGGTTCTACAGAACAGGAAGGATCGCTCCCTGACCCCGTCCAATTTCCTATCTTTTCTGTCATTCCTGGTCATACGTATTTTATTCCTAAATGATGAAAATTGGAAGGGTTTAGGGGATGGGAAATGTATGTGCCAGAAAAGGTCCAGGTTAATTAGACCAACATACATTTTGTGATGAAAATGTTGTAGACTTAAGTGGGCGGATGTGGGTTTACGGTGCCATGAAAAGGATTAAAGGGATAATTCTCGTGCATACCGTAAATTGATGAAGGCATTGAAATAATCTCAAGAATTTGACATGAATTAAAGAAGCCATCACATACCCTGTATAACAAGAGATGAGATAAAAGCACCTCTGCACCACACACCAAACCACCCTTTAAAAAAACCCCCTCTAGCTCCTGTTCCAGAATAGTAGCAGCATGCTTCCTGTTCGTGTTCCTCTAGTTTTCTGGCTACCTTGCTACTTGCTACCCATTCTCCCCCTGGAAATGACACAAAGGTTGGGTACACGTACGCGAAATACATTTTTGGGATGGCACCATTCTATATGAATCTTGTGCAGATGGGGACAAATGAAAATGTTCGACAGGTGATAAGTGTCTATCAGGATGGGACCCTGTGTCAGCTAGAAATTACGTGAGCAGAACTTTATTGCTTTTCACAGAAAACGACTATTGTCCGGAGAGGAGGAGTGGTCGTGGAGCGATGGCGAGGTCGGCTCTGGAATTAGTTACTTTCAGGTGGATTGGATACATACCCGTCACAGGGTGTATATGTACGTGCTCTGGACTACATACATAAAATTTCATTTCATCCTGTACACGGGTTAGTAACAGATGATTGGGAATGAGATCACAAGAAAAACTTATTCTCCCTCTAACTCATTTTGTAGGGTGTTTGGCCATAATTCCAGTCATATATTACATAGTATAGGTTGAAACTAATATTTGTAGATAATAAAATTTTAATAAGAGTGCTTAGCGTTTAATTATGATATTATCGTAAAATCAACAGGACATCACATAAAAATACAGTATATGGTATGTAATAATGTTAGAAATAAACCGTTTTTGAACATCAATTACGGGTAGATAAGTATTCTCCTGGAATTCTAATAAAAGCTAATTCTAAGTAAAATAATCCTTCGATGGTTTTTTCGTAGAATTAATTTGACCTATTATCATATTTCTGCTGTTCATTCGGGGGCTACTATTTGTACCTTGAAATTATCTTATTTAAATACTACCATGGAATCACTCTCTGCATATAGGGTTTTTCTTTATAATACGTATTATCTAAATAAAGCTACATGGTTAGTATTTAATTAAGTACTATAAAACTGTTGAAATAAATGCGTCTAAAATGGTTGCCTAATTAAATTAAAGTGAATAAAATCGTTCATATATAAACACATTCGAATTTTAAGACGAAAAGCAAAAGTTAATGAATCTAAAACACTATTAGTGTTGTCGAATTTGCAAATTGTGTACGATGAGTTGACATCAAGATAATTTGCAACTACGAATTATGAAAGTACTTTTAAATCCGCATAATTTTACGTAGTATATAAAAAAAAGGTTTATGTTAACTGTCGCTTGGAATATTTAAAAAGAATAAACTCTTGTAGATGCGCTTGGGGAAAATCTCGCATGTCAATCACATTGTTTTTAATTGAATGAAACAAATGACACAGAAGGTGGCGCAATTGAATTTAAACATTGCTCCGGGGACATGAAGCGATATGAGCAGAGCAACTTATTTATAACGAAATTCACTTCGAAATTTATCAATTGCAAACGGGAAATTAATAGCATCCCCCACTCCATTTATTGATGAAATATTAATTGCTCACGAAGCCCTTGTGTATGAGATATTCATCATTAGGTACACTTGGGGACTTCCACCAAGGGCTCACCTCCCTCAATTTGGGGGGTTTATTTAAGCAGGGAAAGGATTTATTGCCCAAAAATAGACACAAGCCCCATTCCCACTTTGGCCACCATTGAGCCTACGGTGGGATAAATCTGAGTATGACTGGAATGCTCGCCACCCATCCAAAGATCCTTTAATTTGTGCTAATTTATTCTTGAGCGGATTCATCAGAGATTTCATATGTAGGGACCTCCCCGGTATTTGCTTTGTTTCGCCTTATCTCCTATGCTAAATATGTCCGCCTCGTAACGACATCTTGTTAATGATTTATTAATTTTTACCCCGCATCGAAGAAAAGTTTATTATCGAGGAAGTGGAATGCTTTGATTTATTACATCATTGCGAAGCAATTAAATTAAATTCGATTTTATATCGCGTCGGCGGTTTTCATCGAAACATATTTTTTTGTTTAATAGAACAGATGGCGAATTTAAAGCAATTACCTTTGGTTATGGGTAGGAAGAAAATGTACAGAATTTAATTTTAGTAAGTATGTAAGCTACCAAATAATTGTTTTACCAGGCTGGTTAATTACGAAATATTTCGCACACAGGTTCAAGTAGGTTCTTAATTTAATAAAAATTATTAACTTGCATGTCATTCATACCATGAGATTTAATACTCTTCAGTATAACAATTTCAGTTCAATAGTGATGGATTTATCTAAACTAAAGACAGACTAGTCTACCATGATATTGCTTTTTGGTCCTTGACAATTTCTTTAATTTGTTTACTACGTGAGGTTCGAGTAGGTATGTAAACTATGATCTAAAAGTGGTCAGATTTTTTATTTATACTGACTTTTTGTTTCTCTGCTATGAAGTTTGCATGTTAATATTTGTTGACTTGTTCGAAATATCAAGACTATGTACGTACCTATCGCTTTTCAAGTTATAAGAGATATTGTATTAAAAATGTATGTGTTTTAAGAAATACGCGGTTAAAAGAAAAAGAAAAAGTTTAGGATTCTACTGAAGTAAAATAAAAATTTTATTTCATTTAAGCGATTTTGTGTCCATTTTAGTATTTGACATACAATTTTTTAAATTTATAGTAAAGTAAATATTTGTTGATATCATATAAGTGCATTTAAGATTTTTTGTGGTCATGGCATAATTTGTTTTTAAAGAAGTATATTATAATTATATATTATATAATTTTATTAAATGAGACTATTCCTGGTAAAAGTATATACATATATCTGCTTTATGTAATTTAATTACGATATTGCTAGATGAGGAAAGATTGAAAAGTATTGATAGTACACAATTTAGACACAAGCACGATTTAGACGGCTTTAGCCTTCATCATTTTTAAAATTCCCATCCAATATATGATTGCGTATGCATAGGAAGAGGAAAAATGAAAACTATGAGAAATCTTTCCGTCAAAAAAATTAATTGACCTCTTGCTTTGTTGGCACTTCGATTGGAGCCTGTAATTACGGCGTGCCACTGGCGTCCTGGAGCGATCTGGCTGCCCCACTCAGATCCAGAAAAGCCCTCTATGCCGGGGTGTCACTGCCTACAGCGAGTCCTTCGCAGCCGAATCCCTGCCATCGGAGCAGCTTTTATCCCTTCATCGGTTTTAATTGCTTATTCAGCGATTGTATCGCATCGCTGCAGTGACCGCCGTGCATTCTCTCTGCTGAAAATTTTCAATTCCCCAGTGAATTTTCACCGTGTTTACTCGACCTTTTTATTTTCCTTTTGTCCCCGATCAGCGTGTGAAAGCTAAAACGTTGAGAGTTTTCACGAAATTACTTCACGGGCCAGTAGTGGAGCTGGATCGAATGGTTTTGGTAAGTCATGTATACACATAGTTTGAAAATCGGTTTGGACATTCAATTTTTGATATTAACTAACTACTGAAATAATATTAAACTAATACTTGACTCTTTTTTGAAGTAAAATGATTTAATAATACACTAAAAGGAAAATAGCAATATAAATGATCCTCGCATTGTTTCCTTTACTTTTGACATGAGACCTTTCTTGGTGTCAAATTTCAAGCTCCTGCGGCAATAGGAAATATTTTGGATTTTAATATATCGGTTAGTCAATTAGTTTGTCAGTATGAAAATACACTTTAAAATTCCGAGTAATTAAAATGGAAACTTCTATTTTTTTGTACGCGACTATAAGACAGTACATTTTAGTAATACTAGATATTAATTTCAAATCGATACCTTTAACCCTTACTGAGAAAAAAGGACCTCAAGCATATAGACGGACCACAAAATGAATCTACAAGGATTTTCCCATAAAGAGAACATTTAACAGAAACCTGAGGTATTTAGAAAATTTCCACTTTTCATTCTGTTTTATTTTTTCCAGCATATTGAGTATTAATTTAAAAATAAATTAATTATCCAGTATAAATTTATAAACAGAATATTTTACAAGCGTCCATGGACGAACTCAAAATAATTCGTTGAAAACATTGGTTACCATAAAAAAGTATGTACTTGTGTATGTTCATGCAGCATGCTCCACACATCTTGCATGTTTTAGCTGAATCATATGCATCAATGCAAATCGGAACTACTTAATCCTTAATTCATGAAGTGGACTGGTAAACACAATTCTCCTCTGCATATCTCATTTATGGTGTCCTCTTGTGGTCTGTTTTACGCCGATTTATTACTACACTTACTTATATATGATCTGTTTGATAGTGCGTAATGTTAAATTATATGTTTAAGGAGGGCAGATGAAGGTAGAACTAATACATATTTAATGGGTAATATTGTTTGTTTTACCCACAGGGTTTAATTATAGTTTATAAACTTATCTTTGATAGTATATTGAATTTTGGGATTATGTGGCTTCTAAAATATGTATATGTTGATAAAGGATTTATTTAAATATAAATTATGAATTGAGTGAGAATTTCAAAGGCATTCAACATTATAATTGTATTATAAACAATTCCTAAATTGGGTTTCGGTGAAAAGCTTATTTTCGTTTGTACGCTTAAACTGAACATTCCTATTCTTGCTTCCTTCGAAGCTTAATATTCATAAATGTTTCTTTTCGATATCGTTTCAATTAATTAATTTGGTAAAAATCAAAATTGTTCTTATTAAAATTATAAAAACCAAAATTATTTATTACAAATAATTTATTTCAAGTAGGGTAATATTCTGAACATTTTGAAGTCGTTTAAGCATTGAATTTTTTACAAGGAGAGTTTTGAAGTAATCGTGCTGAAAGCTACATTAAAATGTTTAATCTGCATATTTGCATTATGAATGGATTATTTTTGGAAATGTACCAAATCGATTTTGTTTTCTTTTTCGTAGAAGAGTAAATCACATGCACAACATTTTTCTAAATTTAACGAAAGACATCATAGAGCCGCCCTTTCATTAGAAGCATGCGTTCTAACAGACGCGGTACATATTTCTATAAAGGAACGTCTTCATTAGTATTCTCCAGGAAATCATTATTCACTCCTGTGCCCTCCCCATCCACTGGGTAACGCAAAGTAATTTGCATTAAAAAGTGATTTTCATCACATCAAACAGCTTTTTTGGTATTTGATAAATTTCACCCAATGAAAGGCGACAGTAACATACAGTGAGTTTGGAGAATACTCGTCGACGAAGACGACGGTGATAAGAAATTGCCACTGAAAAGGCACTCGAGAGGGTTACTTGAAAAGTATTAAAATTCCTTTGTGACAGAATTGCCGGGGTGACTTAAGGGATTGTCCCTGCTTTAATTTCGCTCAATATTTCTCACTCAGTTTTATGTAAAAAATAAAAGGGAAGTTTACCATAAATAAAACAAATAAAGCAAACCTGAATGAGCTATGCAATGTTCAGCTCAAATTTTATTTCATTTTAGAACGATTTTGCAGAATCAGGTGTACCATGAGTGTAGTTTGCGTGTAATCCACATGGGATTATTGGAAAACACCTCTTCAATAAAAATTACTTCGAATCCCCGGTTACAATTTTTGTTTTCAATGTTTAAAAGTATGCTAACAGAAAAAGTGTGAGTACAGAAGAGAAACACTCGGGGAATCATTCAGGCGTATGTATACATTTTTCTACTTGGTAATTTCATGAAAAAATAAAATTCGTCTCTCAATTTTTCTATCAAACCATTTTCGTGCACCGCACAATTCTGGCACACATTCTACATTTCATTTCGTTCCACCCCCGCAATTTGCTCCTCATCGCACAAATTGAGATTTTAATACCAAAATCTGATCAGTATCGAAGTGGATTCGCAGTTTGAGTAAAACCAAGCAGATCCGTGCGAATAACTCAATTAAGACGAGTTGGCTGTCGGATGGAGAATGAGTGGAAAATCGTACATAGAGGAGCAAAATAAAAAAAATAAAATGAAATCTCGCCAGAATACCTCCACGACTCACGTCGGTTTTAATAAGTGCCACAAGTGAGCAAACAGAGCAACAACAACAGCAACAACAACAAAAATTGGTATCTTGTTGATGTTGCTGTTCGTGTTGCTCAATTGTTTTTTATTCGCAGCGAAACCTCTGCCAAACAAAATCCAAAGTGTATTGATTTTATCACACTTTCTGCCAGTTGAAGTTTTTTATACGCGGGGGTGGAGTAAAATCTACCAGAGAAAGAAAGGGGCGAATCGCTTCCTTGGATTGTTCACGAGTTGCTAACATTTTGTCACGTACCGGATAAGCATCTGCAATTAAAATGAGTTATCGCCTCTTATCCTGCTATGTACACCCCTGAAGATGGGTGCGGGGGTGGTGCCACGACGAGCTGAATAACTTGCTTAAGCGGTGCGAAAAAAATAAACCGAAAAATAAAAAATACAAGCAGCCAGGCAACGGTGAACAAAATAAAAATCGCAAGGATAAAGAATGCGGTGGTGGCTTTACTGACATTTTCTTTTATATTGGGGCAATTTACCGACGACGAAGAGAAGACAGCGGGGGAGGCATCGCCCACGCTGTAAAAGAAGAGATTTACGCTGATTAAGTCATCAGAAAAATAATGGAGCATATAATTGTCCGTTTAAGGACAAGACCAGCATTAAGGATGTCTGATGGCATTATAAAAATCAAATTTTTGCATCTTTGTTTAAAGCCGGATGGCTTTTTGACTCGTTTCTACCCGCCGACCCGAGAAACTCCCACACTTTCCTTGCAAGGGTAGGATATTATTTGAAATTTTTCATAGGCTCATTTACAAAAGTCGTCATGTTTCTTCATCTCAATGTAATCACGAGATTATACTGATTATTTAAATAGAAGGAAAATTAGAATATATCTAGACAACCTTCTTTAAGACACTGTAATCTTTTAGAACAATGTTTGTGTATATTTTATAGAGATATCGTTCGAATTCAATATCCTAGGATCATACCCTCTTTTCACGTTTTCGTTATGGATAGTAGAAAAAATAAATATAAATGGTATTAGAGGATTTCAGGTCTTAGTTCGTACTAATCAGGGCGCCTGCCACGCGAAGGAAGAAGAGATATATATTATATTAAACATTTAAACCAACAATAAAGACTATTTATTATTTCACAAAGATATACCAAACTGCTTCTTCTTATAATAATAATAATATTAAACATTTTTAGAATAGACTGACTCGGATTGAAATTAATTTAATAAATTCAAGAATAAGTGAATTTATGTGTGAAATTTTTGTATAACATAAATTTCTCAAATTTAAATTTTTGTTTTATATTTATAATATTTATTATTAAAGTTTCACGAAGAACTGAGTATTACAAAATAATCAATATAACAAAAATATTCTTATTTAAATTAACGCTAACTCTTAATCTGGCGTTTCGACAGGTTACAGTTGATTTTAGCAAAACTCTGATTGAAAAAGCTAGATATCCATGAAGTCGGTTTATTCATTTAACCCACAATTGAAAATGGAATTAATTGATTCACGGCAAATGTTTATTTAAAGAAATCATCCTACGTCCTTTACTTAAACTCTCTTGTTAAAATTAAGAATGGGTTTCCTCAACCAACTTTTACAGGACTGTGTTATTTAGGTACGTCCTTAAAATAACACGACCCACAAGGGAGTACAGATACATTTTTCTCACAATTTATTTGTGCTACCATGAACGTCAAAATAATTTTGTATATAGGTATTTAATTAAAAGAAAAAACAAGTTAAGTTTTTTTAGCGTCTTACATGAAATTTCTAACAAAAATATAAAAATGTTGCTGGAACACGCTCAACGTATACAAAAAAGAGTTGGTTATATTAATAACGAAATCATAAATGATCACGGTGGAATTATTTGAATTTATACATATGTACATATTTAGTTCTACGATAGTAGCAACAATTTCTATGATATGCTTTGAGAGTTCATACTCTAAAAAATTTCAAATTTGCAACAACTTAAGTATATGAATTCTAATTCATTTTCAACTCTCCAAAAATGTGAAGAAGAAACAAAACCCTTCTTTTTATACATTGTCCTTTTCCATGACCATCTTAAAACCGGAAATAGAGAAAAAGTGAATTATTTAACCGGCGGCTAGTTGCCAACAGGTCCTTGAAAGGGATATGATCAACAAGAGTTGTTAGGCCTAATAAAAAACAGAAGCCGGGTCCTGACAACGGAGCGAAAAGTGTACTTTAAAAATAACTCGAGTAAGATTAATGGAGAGTTAACAGTAGAAAGTTTTTCTGTATTTTTTTTTAATTTTTTTATTTTGTTTTGTTTCCTGTGCTCGATTACATTTCGCCGCCCTTATGCTTCCCGCAATGGGGTAGGCGTAGTGGTGTCAGGAATGAGTCCCAAAAACCTTCAACCCTCATGTTGTATGACAACAAACGAAGGGTTCTTTAGGACTTTTTAACAATCATTGGATAACCTTTTTCTGATTTTTAACTCTACCTTTTTATATTATTTGACAGATTAAACGGCATCGAGTTAACAAGGGACCATAAAAAGGGTCACAGAGAGCAGATCCATGGGGATGAAATGGTAATTTGAGCAGTTTATAGGGTGCAAAAAAAAAAAGTATACGTCTGACAGTCATGTCAGGAAGTTCAATTAAATTCTAATTAATTTTCTTTAATAGTAGCTAAAATGGAAATCATATATAATCATAAAATCGTATCAAATCCCTTTTCCTATTTCATTTGCAAAATCTCCTTTTATTGCATTTCTTTTCCAGTATGTAACCTTGACTCTTATTGCTGAGAATAGGTCGTAAATCTTCGGAAGGTCTCTTGTTAAAATAGGTGACTGACGATCACAGCTGACAGAGGGCGGCAACTTCTCAATTTCAAAGCTATTTGCGTATGAATTACGACTGGGGATTGAATTTTCTTTTTCGTTTATTACCTCCTACACCTCATTGGGCCATTTCAAGTCCTTGTTAAATGCCACCTGAGTGTATCATAAAAATGCGCTCTTAAAAATCGTGTAAAACCCTCCGTTAGGGAAGTATTTTCGTTTTATTGTGAAGGGAGTTAAGTTTCAGGAAGGAAAAATAGACAAAGCCACACTCTTTAAATACCGTCGAAGTAGACCCAATTTAGCAAAGAATATTTTCCATTTTTCTCTTTGAGAAATGTTGTTTCTAAAAGAATTTGAGCTATTTTAGGGTTTTCTAAAGATGTTTGGGAAAACAAAAACCAAATGTTAAATATTTTAATATGAGTTGTTCAGTAGTCAATGGGCTTAAAGTCTGAGAATAAAACTTTAGAAAATTATTTTGTTTTAATACTTAATTATTGTGCAGTATATTCATAAACTATTAGGAGAAGGGTATTTTTAGATCTAGAAGGAACCAGCCAAGTGCGTGTCGGAACACGGGGCTTTGTAGTGAGTGTACACTTATTTAAGTCAGTTATTTGTATGAACTTTCCATTAACTTTATACTCAACTATGTTGCATGTCTTAACTTAATGAAATTTGTCAAATTTCTTTTAATTTTAATAATAATTATTAATATTTTGTTCCAGAAGAAGGCAAGGACTAAATGTGGAATAAGCTTCATAAATACATATATAAAAATAAATTGTAGTTAAAAGGGTGCGGCGTGTGAAATGTTTGAGTGTTCAGCGAGAAGTGCTAGAAGTAATCAGGCAGAATCTCCAATCAGAAACACAATTCCGATGCAGTATTAAGGTATGATAACTTTTCTTCTTAGCAATTAATTGAAAAATATTATGGACATGTCTAACGATAATTACAATTTCTTGTTTTAAATCAGTGTTTTTATATTTAGTCACTTATCTTTTCTTTTACTTCAATTACAGGAACTAAGAAAGGTATGTGGTTTTAAACCGAATTCGGTGAGTTGCTGACTTTTATTTTGTTTATATGTATGGTACTTAAATTGTTCATGGGACTCGAAAGATTTACGAAGCGATTACATCCTTCGTCCTCTTTTCACAATATTATTTCTAATTTTCTTTCACTTATAGCTAATCTTTAATTATTATACATTTTTAATGTTCAGGCGAAACTTTTAAATTAGTTCCTGTTTTAATTTTGCAAAAAAGATTTTGATGAGCGGATGTCTGTTGTCGTATTTATTCACATTTTACTTCAGGAAAAATGTTTGTAAAGGTTGAGGCCGTTAAAAGCATGCTTCTTATTAATTGAGATTAATTTTCAATATCGAAAAAAATTGCAGCGAAGCATTTAAACAGCTTTTATAATTGCTATTGTGATGCCAAACAAAATTAGTAGGGTTCAATAGTTTTATTTTTATACCTATTGCTAGCTAAAAGTTTACGGCTTTGAGAAAAATGTTTCGGCGCCTTTTGAACGCCAGAGTGTTCTGCTATTAAATTCAAAATGTAATTATTTGTGAGTAATTGATAATTTTGCAATAATAATTTTTATTTTCTTGAAAGCATATACTTTCTAAACATAGATTTTTTATAATATTTAGTATTAGAGTGGTTGTTTAGCAACAAACAAGAGAAGTTGATACTAGCAGCCAAAAATTCTGAAAATTATACTTAGCTTTGTTGTCACTCGATGATCAGGTTTATAACACTCCAGGGTAACATTCAGCTGTTTACTGCTTTTTCTGGAAAAGTCCATTTTTTTTTGAGTAACATTTTTCTCAATTATCCCATAATGTATTAGTTCGTCCGTTTAAAGGGCTCGTCCACCCCAGCGCCCTAGAGATTCTTAGCACGGCCTATTTTTTCATTGCTTTTGGGATGTTGAGATGGGGAGGGGGAGAGTTATTTGGGCTTTTATATATTTCGTTCACGTGTAATCCTCTTCGCTCCTGTTATTATCATTTTTGCACATTTTTTCGATGTTGTTGTATTTAGGGACCAATGAAGAACAATGGCGGGCGATGGCAAGTGTAATGTGAAGTTGGGTTCATTCGTCTGAGCTGTTACTTATGATAGGGATCAGACTGAAACGCTTCTGGCTAATATATCCATTTACTTAAGAAAGCCTTTTTGGCTCCTTACTTGCCTTTTATATACCATACATGTTTTCTTTTTGGGTATATAAAAATTTGTTATGTACGTGTTGTGAACAAGCGATATGGTGCGCCGGACATGCATGCGGGGGAGGGGAGCGATAATCTATTGCGGGTTATGCTGCCTAGAACAGTGGTGTATTTTGAAGACTGCTTACCTTCATATGGCTTAGGGGATGAATTATTCTTAAGGCAGAAAATTTCGTAAAATATGGCATAGGTCGATATTAATTTTCGTACATTTTGTGATATCCACAAAAAAGTAACATACACGATATAATATCATATATTTTGTGTGAGGTGTGGCACAAAAGAGAAAATTTCCTCTGGCACTTGTATAATCCATTTAATTTTCATGATAAAAACCACTTTAGTCCCCACATTACCCACATTACCATCCGCTTCAAATTAAGATAAATCCTATTTGCGAGCAACTCCCCTGAAAGAATATATCCGTTCATTAAGAGAGCCCTTCCTTCCTTCCTCCGCGTGGCCTCCGGTTCCTTTCGTTTCGTTGTGTGCAAATAGATGTTCGTATGTAAATATATATATTTGTACATATATATGTACTTATATGTATGTAGGCAAGGAGAGCAAGTGATATCCATTACAGGAATTAAAACTCGTACCTATCCCAGTTTCCCGGCAGGAGGAGCAGAAGTTCCCGGTGCCAGAAAATAGCCCTATATAAAAGTAAACTTGTCCAAAGTTGTGTTGCTTTTTATACCATCAAAGCATTGTTGGGCTACTAAAAACAACTCATCAAGGACGAGGACAGCGACATCACCGTTCCACCGCACTGCGCCGCCACCATATCGTCGTCACTTCCCCCAGGGATGACACACAAAAGCAGGGAAAGTTGCGAAAAATCCTTCATCCATTGGGACTACACTCGGGAAACAGTCAGCACAAACCAAGCAGTAGTACCTAGCTATTTAAAAAACATCCCCTTTTCCCTTTCATTATTCTTTTTTTTTTTAATATCCCGAGCAAATATTGCCTCGGCGAGAGGAGTCCTTTTAAGGTGTCAAGTTAATATGCCCATTTAAGTGGATGCGGAATGGATTACTTCTCCTGACAAAAGGACACGCGAAAATTTCGTTTCAAAAGCTCTAGCACCCTGGCGCCTGAGCTCCTCCACTCCCTCAGGATGTCCTGCGAGAAGGTCCTTCATTTTTGTCCCATTTGCCCGTCGTACAACGATCCGTGTGTACATCTCGTATACTAACAAAAAAAAAGTGAGAGAAACGCACTCGCGCGATGTGGCTACCGAAAGGACTAAAAATGCTTTTTGACGAAATTATTCCATCTGAGATCCGCTGAAAGGGAATTTAATGTAATCAACGGAAACTGAAAGACTTTTGAAATGTGCAAATAAGTGGATGCGACTTTTATGCCATTCCTCGGGAAGATGAATCGGTCCGGATATTTAAAGTAGTCGTCCTATAGAATTGGACATAACAAGCTTACGACTATGAGTCCAAAACCAAATGAGTTTCGACTGAGGAAGGACGGCAATTTAGACAGGACACTCTTCGTAGCGAAGCGTTAATTTACAATGTAATCAAAGTTTTATCTAATAACGTACAGAGAGAACTTTTAATACTTACTTCTCAAATGTAAAATTAATTTCATAGTCGTTAGAATAAAAGAGTTTTAGGGAAAAAGTGGAAATTGGAAAAAAATATACTAAGTAGGTGATTTCCCTTTTGGTTACCTTTATTTATATTTGTAGATAAAAGTTTTAATATACAAATGTAAATTGTTTTAGCTAGTTTAAGTTAATATAGTTTTTACTGACACCTGCAAAAGGTATAACAATTACCAGGTATTCCTGAGGCAATAACTGACAGGATACCCTTACTGGGCTGTCACTTTCTCGGGTATATTCAACATATGGCCAAAGACAAGGCTCACATTAAGGTCATGCACACGGTGGTCGATTTTGAACGAAGCATATGGGGCCGGGCGGGGAGGAGGTGTGTGATTGTTATGATGGTGGCATAGCATGCAAATATGATGAATTGCAAATGTATGCCACTGGAGGAGCCCAGTCGGAGACTCCACGGGGCGGGACCGGGGGATGGGGAGCACTTGTGAGCTGGCTCCATTATAAGCTTTCATTGCAGTAACAAAATGAAGTGCTCGCAGCAACCTTATGCAATTGCAATCAATTATTTCGGGCTTGCATGCGATGGAGACACTAAACCGGGGCTCCGGTGGTCGGTGCTGTTAAAGTGTTACACGCTTTTCGTATAAATTATAAAACAACAATCATGGGAATGTGGCTCCCTGAGTGGATTCGGGGAAATGCAATTAATTATCCTGCGCCCCCATGCACCACTCGACATTATGCCGAAGGGATTACTTACTAGCTACTCTGTATATATATTTTTTACTTGTTATCAAATCACTTCAGACGATTCTGTTCCACGCCCTTTTATCCTTTTATCTTTTGCACAAAATTTTCCTTAAGTCTCCTTTAAGTGCAGCATTTTTACGATATGACTGGCGGTGGTCATTAGTCCGCTTCCAAGAGGAGGGATGGACTAGGATCTTCGAGAAAAATTACTTCTTCTGATATTATGTTGCGATAACTGCCATTGGGCTCTGGTAGCTTCCCTGGCTTTTAGTTGTCTTCCAGGAATGATTATGTCTACGATATGAAAGCAGACAAAGACTCTAGGGCTGAAGTGTTTTCTTCGCGATAAAAGGCCTGTCTGACTCTCAGCTTTATTATGGGGTATCTTCCTATACACACCCCCATTTTCAGACGACAGCCGATTGCCTCTTAATTAGCTCAGTCTGCATTTTATGAGTTTGACTCATCCCGACGTAGCCTCACCCTTAAACATACAGTAGACATCTTGAAAAGCATCTTAACAAAAGTGCCCCACTTAGAAGTTCCGTAAGTCTAACTTTAATGTTAAAAAGTGAACGCTTATTTTGTTCTTGCATCGTTCAATAAATGTTTGTCCTTTCTCTCAAATGAAAATTCAACTATGGCGTATTCCGTTCGTTTGACAAAATCGAATTTTCCTTCTTACGAAATTGCACTAGAAGGACTATGGCTGAGTTTCACGTGTGTCGGGTTGTATTCATCTTTTCTGGTCTTGGTCTAAGCCTCTAGCACTATCTTGCTAGACTGACTGTCAAAAGCAATGAAATCTTTTAAGCGTTTACAAACTGTAGTAACAGTGATACAGACCGAGCTACCCTGTGCAAGATGACGACAGTAAACCGGGCATACGAGTACAAAAAAAACTACGAGGTGATACAAAGTAAGGTTTGGTATGTACTGTGATAAGGGATGATAGAAGCTAAAGACGAGTTGAAATCGAAGGAAATTCACTGACCTGTAAGGATATTGTGAATTGAATTCTCAGTGCATAAAAGGACTCCAGGCTTTAGCAATATGAAACAGTTTCCTCGAGGAGAAATTGCCGGAAGATTTCGATATTTTCAATTGGATAGTATTCTGGAGAAAATAATGAAAAGGGTTCTTAGTCGGACGTATATAAAAGAGATTTCTAGTTTACGTCGTTAAGGGCCAATGATGTCTTTAACATTATTTTCTATTGATCAACCTTTATGCAATATTTATTGCATGAGAGCGGACAAAATTTACAAACAATTGTTACATGTATTCTTTGTTTCATTTAAAATTAATAACTTCAACATATTTTTCAGAATTGTTTGTCCCATAAATTTTGTGAAAACATGTTTTTATAATGATCACTTCTCATGTTGAAGGCACTTCTTCGTAAATTGAAAAATAAAACTAAGAGAGCATTTAAATAACTTATTATTCCGCCAACCATTGGACAGAAACAACTAAAAAGCAAACGATTGACCAACTGATAATATCTCATAAAAAAATTACAATTCACTATCAGGGCAATTTCTTTGGATGCGATTTGTAAACCAACAATTTTCAAGAATTGAACTAAGACTAAAATCATATTTACCCAATACCCTGTAAAAATATCATTTTTACATTCGAAAACTTTTCTTTGCACATACTCGTATTTGTGGTCACTTAATCAATACTAAAGAGTATTTAAAGTAGAACTAGGTTAGATACTTAAAAGTTTGTTTTGATTTTATTTGAAGAAATTATGTTACCTAAATTGTTCAAAGAAAGAAGGCAATCGTTAGTATCGCCTTTGTAATTTAAGAATTAAACGAATCTAAGCTCAGCAAATCCATGTATACTTTAGGGAAGAAAAAGTACCTTTCAATTAAAATGTTTAAATGGAAAAAGACGCGATTTTAAGATAATAAATCGCAACGCCTTGAAATAAAAGGAAGAAATTCGCTAAAATTAATCGTTTTACCACCTGGAGAAAGAGCAAACCGAGATCCAGGCTAGAAACAAAAACCGAACCGCCATTCCATGGCCTGAGGACCTAATTTGAAAATCAATAGGAATCGTTTTGCATAGGAAAATTTTCTTTTGAAAAGGTTTCGCTTCCATTAGACTGCTCCCGGGCTTGAAACTGGGAAAGCATTGAAAGAGAGGTTTTCGGTTTTGGGTTTGTTGGGAAGGGGGTTGACCGGGCTATGGAGGGTTTTGGGAGAGATATTTTCATGGTGAAGTATAGCCTATGCGATTAAGGTTAATTTTGTGGCCAGATTTTGCTTATGGTAATTCCCTCAAAATGGATAGCAGTTGTTATTGTTGGTCTGGCCCTAATTACACCAACCGAATGAACCCTCCCTGCCACACATGTGAACGCGACCAAATGGAATTTTTAATTTCATTTGTTACCCTGACATCAGGACTGAAGCCAGACAGACTCGTCAAAATGTTTAAATACTTAAATAGTCCCAAAAGCAGTACCCGAAACGATTTATTCAGGAGTCTATGAGTCCCGGGCTTTGTATAGAAGAAAAACACCGGGAAACAACTGGAAAAAGGAAGTTGCTACCATGTAACAATTTCCATAACAAATTGAACATTTGAGATGTTTCTTCATTTACTTAATTCTCGCCTGACCGTTGTAGGGCAGTGGGTGGTTGGCTTGTTTGCCTCCGTTTGTCTCCCCACGAAAAGTTTCTTTTGTTTTGCAGCCCGTATCCTTCTTCGAATTTTAAAATTTCATTTAAGAAACTTTTTTAACAACGATAACTCTCTACGGATACCTGTTGTCACATAAAGAATAAGACCCTGGCGACTAGGAGGACAACAGCAAAGCAACAAAACGCCGGTATAACTGGGATAAAAGGGAGGCGAACAGTACACAACTAAATCACCTCTCCTGAGGGATGTTTTTCTTTTTTTCCTTAGTCTTCCTGGTTTTTTTCCCAGATTTATTTTTTCTTTCTTATTATTTTTGCGTAGTTTCGGGCTCAATTGGGGAAGTTTTTAACAAGCCATCGAAACAGGATCTTATCCACCAGGTAATTTAGGGTTCAATTACAGTAAAATATTGGTTCATGTGGAAAATTATATTACGGGTGTAAAGGACTTAAAGTGACTGAATAAAGAGTCTTCTGAGAATTATTATGTTTAATATTTTTATTTATCTTTACATTACACCGCAAAGTCGAGTGGTGTCTCTTGTGTGTATTTTTTTTTATTTATTTACTAAACGGAGCTCATTTTCCACTTGGAAACATTCTTTACAAAACTTCCCTTTCCTTGTGGTACTAGGAAGAGAAAATAATCGGCGCGTAAAATTTGCCTTTTTTGCATAAATAATGACTAGAGTAATAGAGTTTTGGGGACATATTCATAAAATGTCTGGCAGCAAAAACTTGGTGTGTTAAATGTTTTTGATGAATAGTAAGTTCCTTAGACCTCTACTTATTTAGGAAAACATTGAAATTACACTTTAAGATATATTTTAAATTGCTTCTGATGGAAAATCTGAATTAAAGATTTTAAATATTAAAGGACTTTGGTATTAACCTTATAAATCCCCCCTGAATTGAACTTATACGTCCAAGAACAGTTTAGAAAATACAAAAATATTCATTTACTCCAATTATTTTTTAATGCCTATTTTTTATTTGAATTTAAGAACCATTTTCTCTTTTTAATCTATTGTATTTAATTTTATGTTTTATAAATATGAACGCAAGTAAATTTGATGTATATTTAGTTGTATATTGAAAATAGTTTAAAATCAAGGTAAGGAAAGTTACGGATAGTTATGAAGTGTCGTTTGTATAATATCTGTTGGCAATACATTCTATTAAATGTGTAAAGCATCATTGCAATATCTTTCTCAAAAGCATCGTCAAGATACCCACAACATGGGACATTCAATTTATCTTTATTCCACAAACAGATAAAAACGCTTCAATTCATAAAAAGCCACGATATCGTGAAATTCCGAAGAAGATGGTTGTTTTTTTCAAATAAAAATGAAAGTAAAAATAAAATTTGAGCGAAATGTAAAGAGAAGAAAAAAGAAGTGCCATCAAAATGGCCCTTCTCCCTTATCGATC
Organism: Tolmerus cingulatus; assembly: GCA_959613345.1. Lineage (NCBI taxonomy): Eukaryota > Metazoa > Arthropoda > Insecta > Diptera > Asilidae > Tolmerus > Tolmerus cingulatus. The sequence goes on from OY390709.1 coordinate 41,874,924, forward strand.
AGCATAAGAATTTTCATAAATTTCCAATAAAATCCATCTTTAGAATTGGAAAAGTTTTTCTCAAAGTTACAATTATCTGCATATTTTGCCGATAATTTAACACACAAAAGTTATTTTCCCTTCGTAACAACTTTATACTTACAGAAAGAACAGTGCGGGTTGCGGGGGCGGAAAAATATGGAACAGAGCGGAATGCTTTGGTGAAACATGGAGGAGCGGGTGGAAGACGCTGGTGAATCCTTGGGGCAGCCACCGCCTACAACTTCAGTCACACTACCGTTTGAAGGAAATTTTGCGTGGTATTTTCTTAGAGTCAGAGTCGTGTTTTAGTTTCGGCGGTGGCGATACCCGTACATGAGATTCAACCCAAAAACAGATTCGTAGAACTTTGGGTAAAAGTGATCCCGTGGGGTAGTGGCGGGCGGAGGATAGGGGGAATGAAGCTCCCAGTTGGGCCACAAACAGAAACAGGGTGAAGTACTACCAGCGGAAGAACATCTCTTGCTAAACTTGCAAAATCACTTAAGCCCAAGTTATTAAATTATGCAAATTGCAATAAGGCATTCAAAGAGATCACTTCCTGCTGAGGAATTGGGAAGACTACCACGCGTCTTCTTATCCGTTTCCTCTTAGAATTTCAATTTTAGGAATATTTACGTTAATGCCAACATTTACGTTTCCGTTTCACTGTAATGCTCTCATTTTCGATGCTATTTGGAAACGTTTTACTTTGTTTAAAGTGTTCTACGGCTGAGATTTCTCCTCCCGATTCGATAGTAGAGGTCTACCCTCTTACAAGCGAGGTATAATAAACCTCCTTCTCGGTTTTTAGAAATTTGAATCTAATTTTGTGTAAATACTGCAAGGAGTCATCCCATTCACCTGTGCCCCAATAAGTAAGTGGCTTTCATTGAAAAGCGCGCAAAATTTTTATGCTCGCCTCATCAACATTACCTCTCTCGGTGGAAAACTGTAAGGATTACGTGCTTTCCCTTTTAGCGGCACCTATCGCGCTTTTACAGCATAACCAGCATCCAATATAACTCGATTTCCTCCGCCCTGAACAATAATAAAAGCCGGGAAGGTATCGCCCGAGTGTACATCATCCATTTGGAGGCGCCTCATACAACTTACATATGCTTTTAACGTGTTTCATGTAGAAGCACTTTAACGATATGAAAAATATGCAGAAAAAGAAAAAATAACATCCCACAAGAAGAAGAGGAGAAACATGTAAATTCATGCCTTTCTGAAATGTTTATTGAAAGTTGTCGAAGCGAGCGAAATCAAATTTTCACAACTCGTCGGGGGATTTTTTTTTTTAAATTGAATTTTTTTTCCCTTACACACACCTATGTATATATAATACAGATATATTTTATATGTATGGCACATATCATCCCAGGACACGCCCGGTGATATACAAATTATTGGTCGCTATGTAATCCGCTGTTATTACCAAGATCACATATAATTTTTCGCGACCTTTCAGTGCCTATACTCACGGCACGTCCTTTTTTCTGGAGCTCCTTGTTCACATTTTTTTTTTTCGCTTTCATCCTTTCCCATTTGTCTTCTGTCCGGGAGCGTGTGGGAGGGAGTTGTAACTTCCAGGAGAAGGGCACTAACTTCGGTGGCTTTAATATTCCAACAAGGAGGATATTGAAAACGAGTGTCGCGCGTGGAGCAAGTTTTTTATGAATTTTATGGCCAAGGTGGAGGCTTTTATGAACGAAGGAGTGTGCCATTGTAAGGCATTCAGAAACGCCACTGGAATTTTAATTTTATAACAATTTAGCATTAGGTGTTAGGATCTTAGGTGGAGATGGGATCCGTGGTATATGCTCCTAATACTTTACAAAAATTACGATAGTTTTCGTGGATTTCAGGGGATGATTATAAAATTAATATCGGATCAGGTGCTTTCTTAAACAGATATACAAATATAGTTTTCTTTCTTTAGAATATATTTTCACTTTATAAACGATTTGTATACTATATAATTTTCATGGTGACCTTAATTTGTAAGATAACTTCAACTCTTCTTAGTCAGCATAATCCAGTATAAAAACAAGACCAAGTTATTTGAACGAAACTAGCAGCAGGACTAAATTAACAAATTAAAAAAAATGTCCTGAATTTATCTATAAGCAATACGCTTTCAAAACGATTAAATCTGAATCAGTCCAGTAGAAATATGGTCTTAAGTTAGTTTTATAAACTTTGTAAAAGAAACAACTTCAATAACTAGTTATTTAGTATCTATGTATAAACAGTTTTTGGATGCTTTCCGTGCAGACTAGGGAACATTCGCGTTTTGAATCAATACAAAAATTCGTGTTACCAAATTACAAAATACCGTAGCATTAAACTGTTAAGCTTCTTTTATAGTACCAAATATATTTTACTACCGAAACTAATTTAATTATATCAACACAAAAAAAAAGAAAATACCCACTTGAATGTTTAATGTAACCGCCCGAATACACAAAAACCAACTGAATAGTTACTTCCTAATTTTGAAAGGTTTTATGATTTAAAGTTATTAATAGTAGGTACATGTTTACGATAGTGTTCAAGTTTTCGGCACAAACATTTGTGTAAGTTTTATTTCATTTGAAGTATGTATGTACGTTCAGCAATATTTTGAAGCATGCTTACTACAAACAGAAAATGTTATTAAATTGTTACGTTGAGGGTAATTCTCTCCATAAATAGGAGTAAGATATTCCAAACTATTAACCTTATTAGTGCTCTTTTTCTCGTTGTTAATAAATGCTGCAAGAAAAAGATAAACCACAAATAAACTTGTCTACAACATTGTATAAAGCATATCCTGACAAATATGTGCATTATGTTAAATAAATAAATAATTCAAATATACATATTTCTAAATTGATTATTTTGCTTTCGCATGTTCAACGTTGAATATCAATTCCATTTTCATTATTATATTAATTACGCAGCTATAATAAACTACATATTTAATTTTACAATTATGAACTTGAAAAAAAGAGCAGGTTTGCTAGAAAGGGAAAATAATAAAATCAAAACAAAAATTTTCTTCTGACTATAGAAGTGAAACTGGTTTAAACAGCAAACAATTTTCTTAAATAATTGCAACCGCCGGTGATGGATAGAATTATAAACTTTAATATAATTTTCTTAGCTGAGGCCAAGATTACCTGAATCCGGCAGAAAACTTTAGTTGAAATTCTAATTTTAAGCTAAAGTTTTTAGTTGCAGGGAGGAAAAGACAAATTGCTTGCATGAAATATCTTAATTAATTCAAAAATTGTAATTTAATTAAAATCACTATGAAGATGTTAACTTTAAATGCAAAGTCAGACACTTTCAGAGCGTGCCCCAAACCCTTCCTATAGTCTGAAGGATGGCAGGCCCTGTGATGATGCATTTCGGTTCCGTTTAACCCCATCCCAAAGTGCAACGAGGAGCTGCTGCAAGTCCCTTGTCCCTGATAACAATCTGACAACGAGATAATGAAGGGAAGAAGACTTCTGAATATTTACAATTTAACTTTGAAATTACTCAAGTAAATTCAATTCGCAAGACTTGTTCGCCAGTCCCCCGTACGCCCCGACGTCATCCGTCTTGAATCCAGGGTCTTAACCCATTCCGCTCGACGCTCGTCTATTTGGGTCCGCCTTAAGAGATAGAGCGTTCCTCGAAATCTATTTCTTGAGGAGTATGAAATAATGGCAAAGGGACCCTGACAGAGACTGATTATATACACAGCTTGAGGAATTTCGGAATATCCTGTGATAAAAAAAAACCTCGTATTAAGGCGCATCGCCCAAGTCTTCGAACTTTCCGATGGCACATTAGCGTGATTGCTGCTTGGGAAAATAAAATTTTCGCAACTTTTGCGGAATCGATGGGTTTGAAGACATTCACTGATGCTGCATCAGGGAAATTCGCATGAATCGAAGAGTACCACTAAACAAAATTAGTTTCAAATACGCGGTACTATGGTAAGCACTGATTTACAACTCACTCATTTGCAAATCTTTTTGTGTTTTGCTTATTGTTTACAGAAACTAATATAGTAAGTTAGTGGTTTGGTTTTATTGGTTTTATGAACATTAAAAAAAGAGTTGAAAGCAATGCCAGTTAAATAAAAGCAAAGAAATTTTTGATTTGAAGTTCAAATAGAAGCATTTGTTCGATTTCCCATTAGGACTGAGGGTTAAAATGACTTATTAATAGAATAAAAAATGTCTCTTTCAGATTTGAAAAATAATTATACGATGTTAAAACTAAAAGAAAATTTAGAGAAAGTCACAAACAAAAGCATTTTATAAGGTTAGGCAGGTGTTGCAGTGTAACACTAAAAATGTTTTTAATGTATCAGTCGTAAAAAGGAAGAGTTTCATCAATTTTTTATTAATATGAAGATTTATAGTACTTTCATACAATCAACTTTATTAATTTGTGAATATAATTTTATTTTGAAAATTTTCATATTTATTTTAAACTCAATAAATCCTTTCATTTTGATTACAACTCAAACTGGCGATAGTAAACGCAGTTTCATAAACCAATAAACCGAAACAAATTCAAATTCGATAGGATTCTAATATAAATTTTTCAACTTCGCGATAACTGTATATTACACTATCTACTTATAGAACGTAATTAAGGAAGAAGTTAATCATGCAATGAATTCTAATTGATAACCGCGAAAGGAAATATCCAAACTGAATAATTTTAAATAAACTGCCCAATTTGTTGGTCTGAATGGTGCAACCATTCACAGTTCTGGCCATTACGTACCTCGTTGGATCTGGCACAGGATTTATCCCTCTTTTCAGCACCCTTAGCCCTATTAGGATATAGAGGGCGGAAAATTCATCACATCTAATTATTTCTATCTGCGTGCATTTTCCGCTGTTGTGTAAGGCCAAAATTCAATTGGTAAATTCTGTCGGGGCCAAGCAATAACAATTGCGACAATGGCCGAACTCTGTTTACTCAATAAAATTCAATTTGCATCCATCCACCCCGGCTCCCCCGGCGGATGCAACTTATACAAAATGCATTAATTGAAGCGTAAAAAGAGGCAATTCACGCGCTCGGGATATGAAGGGTTGGAAGCGCAAGGAAGAAGGTCATGATCGACCTGAACACACCTGCAAAATGCATTGTGTCGGCGCATCGCCAGTATGCGTTCCCGAACGTCAGTTAAATTTATTCAGAGAGAGATAATTCATAAAATTTTGAATGTGGGAAAATATCCCTTGCAAACCCCCGGGGTGTTTGTGGTTTTAGGGTGCGAGTCCTTTTCAGACACAGTTGCCTAGTCCAACTATACGCCAATATTAAAACAGTGGGTAAATTGTTTATACAAGTTTTGAAACAGTAGGCTGCGAGTAAGCAAGGAATCCAAAATTAAATACATGGCAGGTTAATGTGAAATGGTTTAACAATTTAAAATGAATTATTTTTGGTCATTAGCACTACGCTTTAGGCATTTCATAGATTATTTTACCTGCTTCGTTGGTTTTCGGGGAGTATGATGGGGAATTTTTGTGGAATGTGTACTTTTGTCGCAGTAAAGATTTAATCTAAATAATGGCATAAAAGTAATTAATATTAAGCAGTCATGACCACATTTTGTGATACACATATGTATGCACATGCATATATTTTTATATATCGTATATGTATTTTTTTTGTTACTGTAGACTTTTATTTGTATCTAAATGAAAATTGACTGGAATAGTGATTGATTGCATGTGCATGAAAAATCGGCTTACACATGATTCAAATTTATTCGATCTTAATTACTGCTGGTGACTTATGCAAAATTTAGTTCAAAATTAATGAATAAAAAAAATTTTGAAAAAAATTGAAATATTATTCTAAAGAAAAACTAAGCCTATAATATAACGTCTTTAAGAAATTTTATTGCAACAAAACTAATGTTTCTTAAAGTATAAAACGCCTATTAAATCGAATAACCAAATCTTTGGTTTGTGAAGTCTATTAAAAGGAAGCTCATCAATTTCAATATTAAAAAATAGTAGTCTATATACCTGTATAGTATAGTACATATAATGTATAAATAATACATTTTGTTCTCAGTGCACTCCATGCAGGACAAATGCACATAACATAGATTTGTAATGGTGGAAAACCAAACCCATATAAATTCATTTTGAAAAAGGACTTGGTTGAGCATTGAACGAGTCCTTTCAAAGCGTCAATTTAATGCATACAGTTGAGTGGGCATGAAATAGATAAGTTCTGTTGACATAAGGACTAAAGAATCTGATCCTCCTTTCGCTAGCAGCTACTTTGATAGAACAGCAGCGATGAAGATTCTATCCCTGCCATTTCTATAAAATAAAAAGGGAAGAGAAAGGAAATCTCACTACGCTAGAGCCACCATACGATTTTATACAGAAAAAAAAATTAGAAAGTAGATAGAGAAAATTGTCTTGTGAACACATGCAAAAAGTAGAAGAATCCGTAGAAAAAGAAATAATACAGTTTCAACAGAGTTTCCGTTGAACGGAAACCAACACAATTCATTCGCCACAAGGATAATTGGTTTAGACTTTGCCTAACCAAAAATTTTCAGTTTTAAAAGAATACGTATACAAAATACGGAGACAAAACTGTGAACAACGAAAAAAGGAAGAGAAAGTAGAAGGAAAAGACTTAATCCACTTAGACGATGCTAAACAAATTCCTCAACATACAATTAAACTTATCATGGCTCCGAGGGTAGGGGGTGGAATGCGAGGCTAGGGCGACAATAAACAATCAGATTTTCGCCTTTAATCGCGTTTCTCTCTAGAAAATTGCAATTCAACACAACTCGTCTGTTAGTAAATGTTTATAGACTTGTTGGCTTCTGGGTCTGTATTTCGTTTCATTCAAAATACGGCACGCGTAATTGTGCGCCAGACAGGTGGTTTTTAGCTTAGTTTAATTAATTTATTTTAATAGTGTATATTCCCACTGGAAGACAAAATTAAAGCATTTAAGTGGTGGAAAGTATGAATAGGAAAGTATCTACTAAGATTAAAGGATTTTAACTTTATCAAAAGTTGTAGCAACAGAACACAAATTGCAGATGTTACACTTTTTAGAATAAGGTACGCATTTTGGTTGCCAGAGATTTAATGGAGTTTTTACACATAACGCGTCATTCTTTAAAAAGCGGTAGATTTTTCAGTAAAAATCGACATCACAATTTAAAGAGTTTGAAATATCATATTATATTATTAAAACCTAAAAATATATTATAAAGCCATATACATAAAATAATAAATATAGAATACAATTTTGGAGAAAGTTGTGTTGTTATTACTACATAAAAAATAAAATATATTGGATATTTGCGGATCATGATTTAAGTCCAGAGCGATGTCCAAAAATTATGATTAAAGCATCATTGTCTGGAAAATTGGTTGGTTTAAAATGTCCCAATTTCTTCATATAATTGTTCGTTTATTTTTAAATGCAGATTTAATGAAAACTATGCAAAAACAAAAATAAATAAATAAAGAACTGCTACTGTCCAAAAATTCGCGTATATTGCATTAATCAGTTAAAGTGTGTAAAACCGGTAGTTAAAAAAACCTCTTGGACAAATTAAACCGAATAAAGTTTACATGAATCGCCGAAAAAGGAAATCTCTTCAATATTTCGAATGTAATTGACATCGTATGTTTGTGCGAGAACAAAGAAGCAGCCGACCACACTCACCGTTTGCAGGCGCAGGCCACGGCGGTAAATCGTCCTCCGAATAAAAACGGCCATTTTCGTGATATATCCTTAAAACAAGCAACAAAAAGGACGGGACCCAAAACAAAACACACACATCAGCAGCAGCAGCAGCAGCAGCGGCTACAACAACACCAGAAACACGCCATCCAACAACGAAAACGATATAAAAAAAATAAAAAAATACGAGTGGAAAAAAAAGAGACCAATACAAAGCAGAATGGAGGAAAAAACATTCAGGAAAATCACGAAAAACTCAACCGGAACACAATGGAAATTTATCCGTGGAAAAAGCGAACAAAAGTAATTGAGATATCATCGGAGTGTTGTATTCAATTTTTGTGGCTGGCGCACAAACGAACGAATAAATGATAACGCAATATCAAAACTGCGCTGCCTCTCTGTGGACCCTGGCAGCGATGGAAATTAGTGGCGATAGCGCTGGGAAATTTTCATTTTTCAGTCCATCATGCGAATGAGATGTGATGAACCTGGTGCTTTTGGAAAGCGCCTTCAATCGAATTACTCGGATAAATTTGGCTCACCTTCCTGACTGCGTTACAACAGCCCCCAAAGTCATTTTCATGGTCGCAAGGGTCCAGATCAAAGCGGTGGATTTCCACCTTCATCCCCAGGCAGATTAGCCAAATGCAGCCAGCCCAGTTTGAGCTGATGGCCCTGGACCCTAAGTGGGAGTAGTTCACGCTGATGGACCAGCCCTGTCCTGCATCAGCGGGTTCTTAGCGAGGCTGCGGGTAAGTGGTGCCACTAATTCTCATTTATCGCTAATGGCCCTAGCTCACCTGAGTGTGAGAGTTCCATCTGCTCAATAAAACAGATCATACCAATTATTGATCACCATCAGCAACAAAGCTGATTGGATGGCTTCAGCAGAAATGGCGCAAATCCGACATCCCCTAATTACTTCCATTAGGGATTACGATCTCTTTTCTTTAAGAATTGAAAACCAATTTTATAACAAATAACATTTAATTTACCAGATGTTTGAGATCGGTTTAAAAAAACTGATTGTTTATGATCTTCACAAATGTCATATTGATGTTGGTCCAGGTTCTACTTTCGCAGCAAATCTGCATACATAACACATTTTATATCTAAAAGCAACGTCATCAGCGACGCGAAAAATCCTTTCTACAAAATGTTTGTGAGAATTTAGTAAAACTTAATATTAAAAGTCTATTTTATAAGCGTTTTTCTGGAAACACACTTTTTCGCGTTTGTCCAATAGCGACCTGAAAAATGAACCGATTTGAAATTATGTATACTTATATGCATATTAAAGGTTTATAACCAGTAGAATTTTGCAAATTACTATTTTTTAAGTTCATTTCAATCATTGCATAATCAAGAAATTTAAGAAATTATTTACTAGTTAGCTATTAGTGCTATCAAATCAATCATTCAGCTTATTAATAATAGACAACTTCTCGGAAGTATTTAGGTGAAGACTAACCCCTTAGGGCTAATAACCCTTCGGCTGTGAGAATATTTCGCGCTTCTGGCCGCTCATGGACCACCTAAAGAGCATCATCGGCTTGGCGAGGTTAAGTGGCCCGGTCAATAAATTCCGCTTCCCGCTAATGGCATTCACTTACCTGAGTAGATTAGTTTCTGCCGATGCAACCCTGAGTGCAGACGTCCCGCTTCAATAAAGCAATCCGCGCCAATTATTCATCTATGGGAGGCTGTGTGCCGTAGAAGTGAACAAATCCATTTGCAGCGGGCTCTTTGTCTCCTTTCGCGGAGCAGCGCACCTGACCAGAGTTATTATTCGGGGGCTTGGGGGATGGTGAACATCAAAAAGGGCTTTCAGCGGGGGTTGGCGTGAATGTTAAACCGTTTGACGGGCTTCCAGACCCAATGATTTCTCCCCCGCACTGTCGTTGGTACCAAGGACGAAACGCTTATTCGAAAATGGGTTACACGAAAATGCCTTCAATAAAACAGAAAGTCCAAACGAATCGAATGTGTTTATTTTACAGTCCGTGGAAATGTAACGTTTAATCGAAATGTACTGCTCCGTCAACTGGAAATTTTGATTATCTATTCATGACGTGCACGATATCTCCCTACGGGGGCAAATCCACGCGTTTGTTTGCCGTACTGCTTTCAGGTAGTAAAATAGCGACTTAATGGGGACAAACCCTTTGAAAGTGTGACTCATCGGCAGTATAAAGGAACATAAATTTTAACCAAGTTCAGTTTATATACATAGTTCGAATCAGAATGAACTATAGAATCAGATTACTAAGAAAAATGAACAAAACCCCCCAAAACGATGAAAAAACAAAAATTAGGTATCAAAACTCCAGATTTCACCTCTTTACTGCTAATCACCGCGAATCGCACGCCGTTCCGGGGGAAATAATTTCAACAACATTAACTGCGACCAAAAATATCATTCTAGGCGACCCTACGCCACCTACGCTTCATGGGACTTTTTTGGGGGATGGTATGGGGTTGGTACCAGGGAAATATTCAAGCCGCGGCATTTGTGATAACATTTTATGCGAAAGGGAATCCTTGGAGCCCGCCGCGCCCATCCAACCAGTAACAATTTTCAGTCATAGCTGCGGCTGTGGTAATGGTGCAATTATTTCACTTCCATTGACTACAACAGTCCATTACTTTTGGCGTTCTCGCACCCGAAAAGTTACTGATTAGCCCTAGCCCTTCATCCCCGCGATTCGACCCGAACTCGGACTAATGCCGACGATGGCTTTAATTAAAACGCTTTTTGTGCAAATTAATTGAGACAGGAACTCTGCCTCGATGCATAGAAGTCGCGAAAATTGGATCGTAGTAGGCATTTTTATTTAAAGAAAATTGCTTAGGGTGAAGGCAATCGACTTCTGCTTCATACACTGTTAAATCAATTTTGAAAATTCTCACAGTTTAAATACGAAATTTTTTCCCAATTTTCGTAGGTAACTTAAATATGGAAGTGCAAGAAAACACGCACTCAGTTTTCTGGGGTACCTCTAAAATTGGAGCAAATGTTGGGGAAGAGGAGGCCGGAGGAGGATACTTAAGGGTTGGGTGGGTCATGCCATAAACGCTGAAAGTTTTCCAGCAATTACGCTAGTCATTATGGCCGCTAGCTTGAGGTGCAGGAAGAAAACTGGTACTTGCTTGAGGAAACGAGGGAAAAGGCACTGTGATCCTTACTTTAACAAGTGCAGTTATATAGTCTTCTTAACGATTGTTGGGTTAAATAATGGAAGCAATATACGCCATATAAATTTCATTCTGCGATTACCACCGGAAAGGCAACACAGCATCCATTGTAAAAGATATGTGCATTTAGAACTTCCCCATAAAATGCTGCGAGGACGAAATAGGTATCTGCTAAGATTTTTTAAATATTATTTTAATTTTGTTTTCATAATAATAATTGTTCACTATCCAAATTTGGAACTTCTGGGTCCCACTAAAAACCTATTATCTAAATTTTACTTCTATTATTAGAGATAAAAGAGAAGGTGCCATTTTATGAAAGTTTAGAGGTAAATTACTACCAGAATTTAAAAAAACAATAACAAAGTTTTGTATATTGACTGTTATATTGCATCCTTTTAAGAAAATTGCTCTTCAATGTTAGCTTGAAGCTCGTTAATATAAATCTTCAAACATAAATTCTTTGGTTTCTGAAGGTGTTGTTTTTAGATTGAAGTTTTAAGATCTTTTTAAACTTAAGAAATGTAGTTTTATTTGTTAAAAATTCCTTTTGATTTCAAAGACTAGAATTATTTTACGAAAGTCGTTTTGAATCATTCGGATCTATAGAATTCTTATTAGCTTGAATAGATAAATCTTGTCTGTCACAATGCGTAAGATGGAAATTTTCCGATATGCCACTTTTATGAATATAACTTTAATATTCATTCATAACATATCACACAAATATTAATTAAACAAATTTTGTTTGCAGATGAATTTAACATTGTGATTAAGGAATGGAATATTTTTTACACTTTTAAATTAATGGAGCTACGAATCAAATTTATATTACCCTTGTAAAAGACCGTTCAGAACACACTAAAATAAGAAAAAAAGGTAATTTCCTTGCGTCTAATTAGCCAATAACTCAAATGAAACTACCCATCATCTAAAATCTAAAATTTAATATTTATTAAAACCCATCTTTATCCGCCATCTTACCTTTTAACCAGGAACATGTAAACCATCTCCTTTTCGTCCTGGCCCTTTGCACACCCCCGTAACGAGTGAGAATCCCCTTGACAACAACTTGAAGCCCATAAAACTGTTTTTACACACATTTACAATTTTCAGGATCCCTTTTAACATATCCTTTTGTTGTAAAAACTTATGCTTTTCCTGAAAGCACAAAAACCTTTTCTAATTAATTTTGAACACACTGTGCGAAAAGGGATACCATTTGGTCTGGTCTGGGCGGCCCTAGTCCCTTAGGAGTGGAGGTAAGGGCTAAGGGAACAGTGTGGAAATTAACCAAAAAGTTTAATAGTCCCTGCGTATTCTGATGACAAATAATATCCACAAAAAGTGGGTAAATTAGAAGTTTTGTTATGAGGATGTCCTGATGTTTCTTTGGTACGTGATCCTCGAGAAGTAAGCGATAAGAACGTGTGTCAATGGCTCTTCGGGGAAGTGTAAAGATTTCCAGTGCGGGTTTCTTAAGGATGCTCCTGGTGAGATATGACGAGATTTCGTGACTCTGTGCATACCCAAAACGTGCTGCAAGTTTCAAAGGTATTTTTAAACTATTTAAATAAATATTTGAGAAGCCACAAAAACCTTTTTCTACTATCCCAAAAATTAACCTAATTTTCGCTTCTCTCGTTTCTTCCACTTTGCAAGGAGGAGCCCACTTTATATATTGTATATTATTTTTTTTCCATCCTGAGCTCCATGTTCCACCGTCCTCAGCGAGTGTAATTTGTTTTCATTGCAAAGGATCACAATTCTTGATGAGGGCCGGGAGGAGGCATAGTGAATGAGTTCTTGATGGTGACACGCTACCCATTACCATTCCCATATTTTTCAACTTGAGACATTCTGAATCTTTCTGGCTGTCTGTTTTCCCTGGTTCTTGGCTAGCTACAATGAAGGGAACTTGCGGCAAAGTCCGTGTAAGAGAGTAATTCGTTCTTGCGGGGACATTCATTTGTTTGCACAAATAAGTGTCATTCGTACATGTTAACATTGTCGACATTTTGTGGCTTAACCATTTTGATTTGAATGGAAGACATAAAGTAAGAGGTATGGATGTAATAAGGTTTCCTATCTTACGTCACTCTTTATTTAATATTATTATAATCGTTAATGTCAATATCACTAATTATTTTATTATATTGTTACTAACTATATTTAGATAGAATGTAAACATTTAATTGAAAATAATTTGAAATATGTGTAAGATTTGTTTAAACAGTTTTTAAGAATACTATTACAATTAATAAGTTATTGAGCAGAAAGATCTTAAAGTATACTAAATTTTAATCTTTAGCAAAAAAAGAATTTCAATTGTTGTGGAAAATAATAATATACGTACGAATATCACTTTAACCTTTTATAACTTTGGTGTGACCTTGTTTTGCTAAAGTATCCATGAAGAAACTTTGCCTTAATGAAAAGGAACGACATGTTGCGGGCAAAAGTCTCTTTTGAAAGTCAATCCCATTTAATTAATTACCTTTGACATACGCTTATAGATCCATCAATGGCGTGTATTATGGGGTGGGTCGTACGACAAAAACCCTTTTCCTCACGCACTGAGCCAGAGCTGCTCGCATTTCTCTTGAAGAAATACGAAATGAGATAGAGTGTCCTTCGCCTAAGCAAGAGAAACCATCAAATCTTTTGAATTGCGATCTTTTTATAAACATAGATGAATTTCATGGAAAGCTGAATGCCACTATTCGGGTAATTTTAGTGCTCCTTCCATATAAATGAAACATGCATTAAAAGACGCGGGCGCATCAAGGTTGCCTGCAAAATGCATCCAAATTGCATTATAGAGCCGAGTAAAAGTTGAATGCGAAAAAGTCTGAGAACAAAAATGAAAAGTAAATAAGAAGAGTTTCTCTAAGGAGCGCCAAGAAACTAAAGTCAAGGAAAAGAAAATGGTTGTGAATTGCATCCTTTTACGAGAGTGCATTCTCCGCTGGAAGTTTATATTTGCAGCGCAGGAGCATACAATTTGTAAATTTTCAAGTAAAAGCCAAAAACATGAAAAAAGATGGAATTTGCTTTAAGCACGCCATGCGACCCGGGGCGTCTATCGGATTCCGGGGTTTCGTGGCACTCACTCCTTCAGGAGCATGACACCGAAAACGATAGAAGAATTGCGGGAAGGATATAAACAGATACGCCGCTGGTAGTATAGAGAGCCAAACGTCCCACAGGATACTTTTCCTGTGGAATAGGGAAACTTTTCGGCTGTTGAAAAGTTGAAAGCGAGAGCATACTCAGCTTTGAAAATTTATGAAGTTCGAAAAAAATTCTACATGGAATGGGGCTCTCGTGGTTTTGGATGCTTTCAATGCCATCGCATCATTTTTTTTAAGTAATGCGGCTTTTTATTTACAGAGGGAAACAACTTTGACATGAGAAAACACAGCCGATTTTGAAATATCCAAGTTTTAAAAAGTCGTCTTTGGCGTCAAAAGAGCCAAAAAAACTCTTTAAACTTTACGACTGTTGTATTATCATCTGCTTTCTATAATTAACATAATTTTGTTTTATTAATTAAACCAGAATTAGACTGTATTTTGACTATTGTCGTCGTTTAAATGCCTACAGAAGATCCCTAAGTCCTGTAGAACTAGTAGTAAAAAAATTAGGTTGAGGAAATTTTCTTGACTAAATCACAGAAATTACTGCCTAAAATAAGCGTGATTCGGGTACTAGTCCCACATTGGCCGTCATTTATACACAATCCTCGTATACTTCTGACAAATTTGAATTATACAGTAAGTAAGTGAATTTATAAAATTTATGACTATTAAATTCGAGAAACATTTCTAAGACGAAGACTTCTAAACTAGTTGAGAACCTACCCTCGAGCTCTTTAATTTCTATTTCTATTTCTATTTTTATTTCTGTAGGAAGCAAAAAACGGAGAATTGCTTTCTTTTGATTAGAATTCCATGGATTTTTTCTTTGTAAATATCGCAATATTTAAAGCACTGAAATGAATATCTTCTCCCATAAATATCTTAAAAGAATTTGCCAGCAATGCAAAGTAAGAATTTCTCTTCATTCAATAACTTTCTCCCCTAGACACAAAATTTAATTATACTCGTACTTCCAATAAAAGAGAAGATAATTGTTTTCCATTAAAATCATCGCTCCATTTCTAATAAAAATGTCTCCCTAGTCCCCATAACGTATATCGAGGGATAGAGAAAGTAAGCGGCAAAAATGGTTCGAAAAAAAGAAATTAAAATAATAAATAAAAAATGACGAATGATGAACTTACGAACGTCTTCGTCGTTCCATTTAACCCTTATATTTATCGGAACATCTTCGTCGTGCTTAAAAATTAATTTCATTCGTTTCTACCGCTCCAAAGAATCCCTCAACTCGCCGAACTTTTCCTTAACAACTGGCTAACGAATGATAATTTTCCTTTGATGGCAGGGGACGAAACTTGCGCTCTCCTCCTGTATTTTTTATGAATATTTCATAATGGACTTAATTTGGTGTATAACTAATTGTAGCGGTGAATTAATTACTCCTCCACTCTCTTAATGGTTGGGGCGTTAGCACAGTCTTTGTGATTTCATTAAGGTGGAAAAAGGGTGATTATTTTTTCCCTTTTTTTTCAATTACATAACTTTTAATATGGGGTATCCTTGCGGTTTTCAAGTAATCCTGAGAAAGTTTCTGTAAGACGGGAATAGCTTGTTTGCAACTTTTATAAGATAAAACAGTCGATTTTGTATCAAGTTCACTATCACATTGGAGTGACGAAAAATATTAAATTAGTTAGATAATTACTGAATGTCACAATTTACAGAAAATAAAGTACTATAAAATTGGACTAGTACTAAAAGCATTTTGGCAGAAATAGATTTTAAGGTCTCCTCGCGAATGATGATGAGATTATCTATAAGATTATTCTTTTAGTGTCAAAATTATCGGATATGAAAAATAAAATTTTGTTAGTTGCTTATATTTCCGGAAATATTTATTATATAAGAATTTGATTAATATTTTATTTAATCGTTTATTTATTTATTTATGTAGTGCCTACAGACTAGCAATATTCTTAGTATTAGTTCTTTACATGTTGATTTTCAAAAAGAGCTAATTTAAATTTGTGTCTAGACATAGTGAAATCAACAAAATTAGCTAAATAATTAAAATAAGTTATACAATTCGAAACAGGTCCATGACAACCATAGTTAGTATAATTTCATAAACGGAATCGAGCTTAGGTCAAAACATTTTCTATTCCTCTTAATACAATTTAATTAAATCCAAATATTTTAAATAGTTGCTCATATAAAACCTCACACGAGGTGCCCGCTTTTTGTCCGCACACTCGGCCATTGATCGGCAGAGGGCGGACTATGCAATCAAATAAGAGCTATTCAAAATCGCCCCATTTTGTTTTCTTTTCTTGTGCGCCATATTTTCTCCTTGCTTGTGGTTCGACTTGTAAAAATGGGTGTGGCATTTGTAAGTGATGAGAACCTTCAGGTAATTGCCCTAAATTGGGATAACTTACGTCTTCTTAGGCTAGCGGGGGAACACAACAATATTAGAACTTGAAGAAGCTAATTTTGAAAACTTCCTTAATAAAGTTGCTAAAATCTTCATAAATTCACTTGAGTAACCTTTGGTTTCATCGCTGCTTCACAGTATCAAGGGCATTAAATATGGGTTCGGAAATAGCAAGAGTTCGAATTGCGACAAATAAGCCATCAAAATCGGGGAGAGGAGTACAATCGAAATTGGAAAGAATATCAACTAAACCTGAGTTCACGGAACCAGTAATAGAAAAACTAAACTAAAATTATTGCTCAAAATAGGTAATTTTTACTGGCGAATTCGGCTTTTGTGTTTCCTCTCGGTGTTCATCACTCATTTGTACCCGACAATTTTCCCCTCAAAATATCGTAAAGACTTTTAGCGATCAGCACGTAGCACAACTACAGACAACGAATTGTATTCTATACATGATTCAGAGCATTCAGCCGAATTGATTGGTCGGTTCTTCCCCTCCCGACGTGAGCGCTGAGTTGCGTGCGGCGCGACGTCGTCAGTTTGCATGTGGTGGGCTTAGCTCAGTCTAGCCGTGGCTTCAGTGTTTGTCGGTAGTTTTGTTTAGAGCGTGGAAATATTTTGGGTAAGTTAATCAATTTTTATTTTGAGAGATTGCTTTCAATTACATGTAGAGAATTTACTTAATGATATAATATGTTTATGATATAAATCTTAAATTCCGACGAAACAAATTGAGGCGAACGCTTTCTAGTTGCGTCTCAGCTCAGCGTGCATTTAGTTACCCTGATTTTGATTTGTTCTTATCTTATCATCATATTAAATTAAAAAAATTGATATACAAATGTGCACACATAATGCCATTTTTAATTTGTAAAATTCTCTAAAATTTATGTGTGGTTTAAAAATGGGTGGTAGAATCGGCGGAAAAATTGAGATACAAAACGCCTTTAAGTTGCAATTAATTGTCAATCCTTAATTGCCTTGTCTGAAGTACTTTAAAGGAGTTTCTCCCCATTTCGTTTTATTTCTTTTTTTTTTGCAAAGTTCTCACTCTCCACGGCATAATTATTTAAGCTCGGCACATTAAACACTTTACCGAACAACCCCCAACCCCCAACCCCCGCATTACCTGGATCCACCTTCCTTGGATTTGAGCGGTATTTCGATGCGGCTGGAGGAAACTATCCCACTTCTGAAAAGGAATTCGTTCGTTTCCTCCCTTCGCCTCCCCCCCCCCCCCCGTATTTTTCTTTTAAAGACTTCTGTTTTTTTTTTTATTTTCCATAAATTGCCTTATATTCAGGAAGAAGTCGTTCAGTGCATATAACCCTTTTGGTGTTCCCGGGGGTGTGCGGGGCGGCCAGGGCAACTCCAGAGAGTTGTAAAGCTTCATTTGGGTAGCATGAAAGAGCTGCCCCCTCTGGAGCTGTTAAGCATGGCAGAGTTTTCCAAATAAATTACAAAACATTCTGAGTAGACCACTCACTAGAACTTTGTATCATTTCGTGTTTGTACTCTGGACTGATTTATGTTCAAATGAGTTACCCTTAACCGCCCTTAAAGAGCATTGTGGAAAAGGACGAGTGGAAAAAAATTGTGACACCCCTAAACGTATTGCCTACCTCCTGATTCATGAAGTAGCACGAGTGGTAGTTTTCGAGAGGCAACTTAGGCATGCCAGCCCCGAGGGCTGCTCGTGCACCGCACGCTCGTTTTTTTTTACCCTTCTACTTTTACCGTTTTTCCCAGCCCCGGAGACTGGGAGAATACGTCTAAAGGGTTTTTGTCACACGCAACAGTACGATGTAATTGCATGCGATAAGTAAGGCTTAATTATTTCCTCCTCCAAGTTGAATTACTTCGTTAATTTTGATAGATTGCTACCTTGATGGGGGCGGATTTGTATTAATTGATCGCAATACGATTTGATTTGATTAACTTTTAAAAATATTCCGCCAAATTTGACGGTTAGCAAATACAAGTTTGCAAATTTTGTGTCAATCAGTTTTACTCTTTTTATCAGAAGAATTAGTTCAAAGTATGCTAATATCAAAATTTTAGACCATATTTCCAAATTACATTGTTTTAAATTTGATGCTACATAAAATAGAAAAAATGGCGATTGGATATTCTAGAAGATAAAAAAAATTACCATTCAATAACATTCGACTAAAATTAATATTATGCATTTTCTATATATGAAATGTGATGCAACATTTGCCTCATGAACTACTACTATATGTAAATTTATAAATTGCAAAAATAACTTAGGGAATAATTTTATAGAAGCATATAAATTGTAGTACCTACTTGTAAAATTTAACGAAATACGTACTTCAGATGGGAGATTGGAGTACAAAACCTAGAAATGATGAAAGTGATGGATGACTATTCTCTGGGGGAAACGTGGCAATAATTCGTCGCCATAAATTGTCTCAAATTTGAATTGAATTTATAGGTGCAAACGATACATTTATCGAGCTATCAAATAGCAGTTGGTTTCAATATTTCACCAATATAAATCTTTTGTTGGGGTGCCAATTCGAAACTATCACCTCAATGCGCCCTTAGACAACGTATCGGATCTTAAAGGATAAACAAAAACACTTACACTGTACCTATACTAGATACATTACGAACACAGTTTTGTATTCCACTATTACAGCCCTAGCCCGGGAATAAATTAGCATAAATTGTGAGATTTTATCCATGGCTTAACCCCCACCATCTGTCTCCACAGCATCCCTAATCTCTGTCCAATCGAAAGGTCCTTTTCGGGCGTCCGGGGGGCAAGCGGTGCCCCGGTGTTCAGAATCTTGCAGTGGAATGATGGCAATTTATATTTAAGTTAGAAAGTTACAGTTCACTACTACCTGAAGGATTCAGTTGCATGAAGACGACATCCGGAGTCTGTGTAGAAATAGTTACAAATATATGTATATCGAAGGGACAAATGAATCTGCTGTTCTGACCTACGTAGGCACACTTTGCCGTGGGTATCCACACGAAAACAAGACCTTCAGCAAAAGTGATTAATATTTCATCAATATTCTAGCAGAAGGGAACAACATTAATTTCCTCTTTCGTAATTAATAGTTTTGTTCACTGTAAACTTGATTTCTGGGCACGTCCCATACTAATAACATTTAGCTGTCGAAAAACGAGTCCCTATAGGTCGCACTACAGACATGTTATGCAATGTCGTACTACAGAGGAAAATTTAGGAGGATTTATCTGAGCAATCTTGGATTACCTGTATAATAGAAAATTATGCTATTTCAGTAGTTAGAGTACCTAACTGTGTTATATAATTACTATACCAGAATATGTTGCTAAAAAATTAGGGTTTCCTACAACATTGATAAATGTGAAAAATTGCGAAGGGCAGTAGAATAAAATGACTTTTATAGGGTATGGATGAAAATTTGTTTTATATGCATATGTTTATATTTATGATAAATCAATTTAAAGTTTTTTATTTTTAGAGTATAGTTCCAATATCATTTGAAAAGTTAGTCTATTCTATTCTAGTTGTTGTTGATAAAGTTATATAAGTTCCATGAAATATTACACTGAAATAATAAGTAAGATCGTTAAACTAAGCTGTATTAATTCAGAAACGCAAATGCATTTTTGCTAGGAAAGTGAAAGAAGTGAGATTTGTTAAATTTTGTTATAGGTAAGTTTTGTCTTAGTCTAAAAAAGTAAACAGAAAAGGTGTCAGTCAATCATAATATCTTATAAAATGTTATAGACCCTATCTTATTCGGTAAAATCCTTTTCTTTGTATTCTATATTAATATTTTATTTTGTTGTGTTTCAGCACACAAATTTTGAACATTTCGACGGAATGTCCAAATCGTTGTTTAGTTTTCTCGGAAGGAATACGTCTGTTTAGAATCACATTATCGAAGTTAGATGCCATGAATAAAAAAATAAAATGAAAAAAAGGACTACAAGAATTGTAAGGGCGCAGAAGAAAGTACCCAGCATCAGTCGAAAATATAAAACAAATCGGGAAAATATGTATAAATTTTATCCGTCTCCATCTCGTTCCTTTTTCTTTTACTTAATAAAATTTGCTCTCCTTAAGATGGAATTCATCGCTCGTCCTGATGCCTGATGTGAATTGAATGACTTGTAAGCAGCTTAGAACCAGCCAAACATTTTTCTTTCCTCTGTTCTTTTACATTCCACACTTTTGCTGTAAATATTGATACACATAAGGGCAATAATATAAAAAAAACCCGCGAAACAGAAACAAAAATGTTGAAGTAAGGTGTGAAAACTGCGGGGGAGTTTAGTAACAAAAGCCCTTACTTTGGACGGTGCGATGCTGCTTCTTATTTTGATCAAATGGGGTGCGAAAGTGGAATTTGTATTTTTCCCTATACATATTTTTTTTTTTATTTCTATTTTCCCGCTTATACCTTCAAAAGTTTTCATTCCCATTTTCCTTCTTTGTGTCCCTGTTAAAAGTGGTTACTTTGGGAATAGGGATTAGGCGGTTCAATAGATATTCCTTGAAGTACACGTAGGGAAATAGGATCATGAATTATTTCTTACTGACAATTTTGAGATGGCAAGAATTGTTAAGATGTTTAGGGGCTGCGGCTTTGAATGGTGCAAAGTAAGCAGACGAAATCGTTTGCGAGACGTGCAAAGCATATTTGAAGCATTATGGTATTTATTCATTTTTCTTCTTCTTTTTTTTTGTTTTGCTGAATTATTCGCATAAAAGAAAAGTATGTCATAATTCATCACGAGTAAAGGGCACCAATTTTTTCCACTACATGTAAATAAAATATTTTAAAATTATTCAACCATAAATAAGACTTTACATTTAAAGGTCATTACAGATATTTGTTGCGAGATAGGTACTCT
Source organism: Tolmerus cingulatus (assembly GCA_959613345.1). Lineage (NCBI taxonomy): Eukaryota > Metazoa > Arthropoda > Insecta > Diptera > Asilidae > Tolmerus > Tolmerus cingulatus. The sequence continues at coordinate 41,896,299 of OY390709.1, forward strand.
TAAATATATTAAAACTGTTGGAGATAGGTAAAATAAAAATTAGTCTTAGAAATGTACTATAAGAGAAAATTTACGAATATCTCTCAAAACGACTATGACATAACCAACAAACATAAGTGAGCACAAGTAAAATGAAAACAATTTTATTAACCCATGGATTAAAAGGTTTTTATCAGTAAAGCAATATTAATTACCTTCTAATATACTACGAGAGAACAAGTTATCTATATATGATTACAACTAATCGAGGTAGACTTTAAAATTGGCTTCTCCATATAATAGTAATAAGGAGTCTTTGAAAACGGTTTCTAAGACGGTATAGGCTCATGAGATTAAGTTAAAGTAAAACAAATTCTGCGAACAAGCTTTCTGTGCCTGATTTAAAGGACATCTACTTTAAGCCACAAAATATATCCATGCCCATAAACAATGGCACGCAAATCTTGCTAATTCTTCGTGCTAAAATTCATCGGCCACTAATTCGGTGGTACTCGGCAGACGCCTCAACAAGTACGCTTACAAATCCTTAAAAGACCTTTACATCTGTAAGCCTTGTATAATTTATATACCTCCGGAGGTCTAATCAATCAGGCAAATGCCTGCACACTGTCGGTTCAGTGTGCCGGCACGTGAGGACGTCGGGTGCTCCCCACCGGGGCCCCATATACACAATTTGATTAATCACCTCTACTGCAGATTTGGTGCTTTATTAAAACATTTTAATACATTGAACGGTGGTGCGGCCCCAAAAATTTACTGGGTGTACACGGGCATTTTCCGCGAATCCGATCCGATCCTAAATCCCTTCATGGGTGACGACAACAGACCCAGGGTGAGGGGCTCAGGGTGCTCCATCACCCCGTGCATGGGATAGGCTCAGCCTGGGATATGGATGTGACTGTCGTCGTTATCGGGAAAGCTATTTGTGTCAGATAACTGATGTCACATTTGTGCAGGCAAAAGAGCTCCAAGAGAACCCCCATGCCAGCTTATTCACTTTGCACTGCATAAATGAATTGGTAATTGTCATGCTTTGTTGCAATTGTGACAAAAACCCCCCCGGGGCTCCATTCCTACCCTCGAGGGGGCCGAGGGGTGCTTCACTATTTCACTGGTGTGTGCGAACACGGTGATAATGGGGCTGCTGGAAGATGTATCCAACTGCCGCAGCTTCGGGGAATCCCCGGCTCATCCAAAAATTGTACCTGTCCCACTGCAATGGGCTATAATAAAACGCGGCATGTGACGTCGCGGCATGCATACAACCCGGCAACAAAAATCGATGCTAAATTCCAGCAGTGATAAATGAAAACTGGTGAATAGGTTAATTTATCGCTTCTGGTGTATTCCGGCGTTATAGAGATTTATTAGCCCTAACGAGGAGAATGCAGTGCCTGTTTAATTAGTACTCAAGTTAATGCGCACCTTGCACCCCTCTCCCCTTGCGCCCCTTCTTAGACATTGTACTTGTACCTCTCGTGTACTACTTCCGCTATGCGACAGAGTGAAAAATTAAAGAATTACTATATAAATATTTCAAAATCAAGAAGTATTTGAGAAGTGACAGAACAAATGTAGTTAAGTATTGATACTGAACAAATTAAACTAAAATTAATCTTCTGATTTTATGAACCAACTTAGAAAGTAGAATCATCTTTAAACTATCAAAAGCATTAATAAGTAAGTATAAAATAATCTTCATTATACAATATAACCATGCATCTTCCATTCTTGGATATTACGTTTTGTTTCGCCAGTGTGATTTCAAAATTACCGACATATTTATATAAAATGTACATATTGATTTCTTCTTAACTTTTTATTCAATCTTATGTAAATTTAACTTGTACTAACTACTACAGCTACTAATATTTTATCTTATATAATACGATTTCAAAAATTGGTGCTGAAACACGTAGTCATATGTCAATCATATGTCATATTCTTTTTCTTAAATGCAGTATCTTCTACATCATATTTGCTGGTAGAAACAAAATTCAAGTTCGTAAAGATTCTTCAACTTCTCCTGCGGGAAGTATTCAATAGTGCACAGGAGCGTGTACAGAAGGATAAAATATAGTTAAGCTACTGGTGAAATTTATAGCATAATTCTTGTGGGTTTTTCCTTCCCTTCTCCATTTTTTTTCTTTTATTTGTATTTTTCTTCTGTTTTTTCCCCCATTTTGTTTATTCTTCGCCTGGGTCGTCGAGGACCATTATTTTTAAACTTTCATTTAGCACAAAGGCCACCTTCCAATCATAAACCACGAAAGGACATCTCTGACAGCGTAAAATGTAACCCTTAAATCATCGATTCCGATGGTGAACAATTCGTTATTGTTTGTGGCACCAGTTCATGCCTCCTTCATCATTTTTAGTAGTATTAAAGGGCCCTTCGTTCCGCCACCACAGGATGAAAAATTATAAGAACCGTGATGTGTTATAACGTTTGGTCAGAAAGTGAAATGAAATCGCAATTTTAGGTCCTTCTTCCTCTTTAATTTTTCAGTCATATAATCATAAATTTTTATTAGATCAATAAATTAAAGATAAGCTTTTTAAAACAAAGAATAACTTTTTTTTATTCTGCATAAAATCTTATTCGCTTGGTCGTTATCTTTATTCTTTTAAACTGCAAATATGCTTAGAATAATTATAGATTGATCGATTGAGCGTGATATCGCTTAGGAGAGATAGTTATAAAAGCTATTCTCGGCCGGATCGAATTAAAGTTGGCAAGTTTTTAATTTTTATTTAAATTTTTAGATTCCCAAAATATGTAGTTCTCATGGATCAAAATAGAGTTTCCGCTTGTTAAACTTCACCCCTGATCAACAAATTAACCACTTTTTGACCACATTAAGACCGGCGAACATCTACGCACTCTTGACGTCAAATTTGAGACATTTTATAATATTTATTAAAATTTCGAAATCTTTAGGTATCATATACTTACACAGCAATTAAAAAAAAGTGGGAGGTAGTGCCGGATGCGTAGGGATGATTTAAAATCTTAGAAGTTTTGATGAATATAATTCCCAATATGCTTTTACAAATAAATTTAATTTTTTGTTAGTCATATGAATAAAACAGATATAGTGAGGAACGTTCAGTTCTTGTGCGGCAGTTTGTAATTGACTGGTCTTTTTTGTGAATTTTGGTGGTATCTAAGTATTTTTTGTGGTACTTTGCAGCTGCTGTGCCACTTAGTGCTTAGGTCGCATTGTCCCTTGAAAGTGCCCAAGCCGCCCTTTATCTCGGCCGCAAACTTTTCTCATTATCTCAGAATCACCGTGCATCATGCAATAATACAAACAGTGTGTCACTTTTTCTTCCCGCAGAGCTCTTTAGGGGCGCTGGCTAAAGGTAACTCATTCGAACATAAATCAGGCCCGACTACAAACACAAAATGGTACAAAACAGTGTTGGATTCCTCCTGCTCTTCGCATGCCTTGTAATTTATTTCCACAACTGTGTAGCGTTTAATGGCTCCAAGAGCTCTTTATGTTAACCAAATGAAGCTTTACAGCTTTTCTATTTTTTCCTCCCCTTTTTTCTTCCTGCCTCCTTTGGAGATGGCCTGAATGAATTTTCCTTTTAGTGTCAGGCCAGGTGTGTGTGGAAGGGAACGGCGTAAATCGGGATATAGTGTTCCTGGAACGGGTCGAGATACCCGGGCTTGCGGTGGGAGAGTAAAATTTTTACGTTGAGCAAGAAAAAAAAAATAGGGATAAATTCCCTATTCTGTAGTGTATAAGATGGAAGTGGCTCTGGCTGCAAAAATAAAACTGGACGCTTCTCTTATCGTCCCTTCTCTTGGCCTCTAATGTTCCTGTTCAATTCCACGGCTATGAAAGCCCCTCAGGAAGGTGTAGGATGCAAAGGTATTTATTGAGTCTGACTGAATTTTTAGTGGAGCCCTTTGATGGCCAATAAATGGGGATTTTTAGTGGCCAATTGAGCAATTACGGGTAAATGCATTACAAACGAAAGTACTCCTATTAATGGTTAATAAAAGGGCTTACTGGGGTTTTCTGCATTCACTCTGTGTTTATGGTACGTTCGGTGAATTTAACGAGAGTGCACATTCAATTTGCTATTTTGTTCTTGTCGAAAGATAAACTTTTAATTTTTATCAATAGGGATTGTTTGGCTACAAGATATATTGGTTTTTGGTATAAATCAAAACAATAATAAAAATTATGGCTCAGCTAGAAGAAAATTATTTCAAATACATTGTAAAACTTGAATAAAATAAATATTTCATTAAACCCAGTAAAGAATTAACCAAATCACTCTCCTAAATAGGAGTTAATATAATAGAATTTATGAGAGAAAATTCAAGCAGGTCAAGGTACATGAACCAAATAAAGCCTGACCCCTAACAATTAAATTTCCCATGAAACAGATTCCGAAATATTAAAAGTCGAATATTTTCCCAGGTAGCTTTTTGGCGGAAATACTAACAAGTCTTGAGGCATAATTCATAATTTCATTTTTATTCGGGCCTAATTAAAACTGTTGAAATTTATTATGAGATAATTCTTCGAATGACCTGTAAACCACAATAAATCAGGTCTGTTATGAAAATTACAAACTATTTAGAATGTGGACAAAAATTTCCTTTCCTTTCATTTCATACAAATATTTGTTTAAATTAAAGGTAAGTTTTCGCTGGAATTTTAGAAATTCAAATGCATTCGTAAATATAACAATTTGTAAGGACACAAATTTCATAACGCACAACATTCCTTCCTTGAACATTTACTTGAATTATGTCCGAGCTGAGAGCAGAACATAAACCGCGAAATTCCTGATCGTTAGAAGAAATTCATCTTAATTAAGTTTGCAATTGTCCGCACATATACCTTTCTGCATACTGGGGTCAATGCAGCAATCCCATAAATTTTATTAACTAGAAAATGCCAAGGGGACCAAAATTGAAATTGCGAAGTGGACGACAAACGACGACGGGCAACAAGAGACGACCAGAAACGGCTAACATAACCCTAAAACAATGTTCTGAATTAGAATCCTGGCAAAATTGTGTGTGCCAAAATTACACGTCATAAAGCACTCGAAGGGTTATGAAATCACTCATCATCCGGGGAAAAGGGCATGCGGTCGCAGCATCGCTCCGTCCCGATGGATGGTCCTCAACCTCCAAAAGGTTCACCACCATCCGGAACGCAGCCAACTCTCGGTGAAAACTAAACATCTCATCTAGATGCTCATAAAGGGAAATTACAAGCGAAATGGAATTTTTTATGGAATGTTGGGCCCCAAAACATATTGTTCCTGCCCTTTTGGGGGCCGCCTGCAATCCGCCCCGATGCTGGGCACAAAATTCTTAAGTGAAGCACTGTAATAAAATGCCAAAAGTGTAAGGTCTTAAAGTCTTCACCCTGGCTGTCCTCGCACCCCTTTCATCGGTATTTAGCATAGTTAGTCTACCCCGAGCAGTGCCCAGGGGTTACTAGATAATGTGGTATGCGTGCATAAATGTATTCGCCGTAAATAACATGGCATTGGCACCGGCAGGGGAATACCCTTTTGTGGAAGGGTACACCCTGTGCCGCACAGCGCAACATATCCACGAGAAAAGTTCATTTAGGACGCCCCGAATATTCAGCCAAATTATGCTCGTTGGCATGTTGTTGTTTATTGAAGAAAATGCGACCGAAAGCTCGGCGAAATGATGGCACCACGGCTCCCCGATGTGGTTTATATTAGCAGCCCGTGTGCATATATCACAGGTGTAATTAATCCTATAAAGGAGTCTCGTGCAAGTTTCCAGCCATTTTTACGTGATCTTTTGGGAAATTATTTATCCTACATTTGTTTTTGCGCCTCCGGTCGTCTCTTCTTTCGACCCAACTTTTGGCTGTTGCTGACAGAACCGAATTTTGTTGCTTCTGGCTAATTCGATCTGCTTAATATTTCGCTTCCTGGATAAATTGGAATCCTTTCTCGCATCATTATGCCAGTCCGGGAAGAGGTAATTGGGTTCTGTATATGCATCCGATAAAATTAATTAAATTGGTTTTATTAAATTTTGTTTTTTGATTTTATTTAACAAAATTCAGGGACACAAACAACGTATTTTTATTTAAAACTTTCAAAATTATGATAATAAGGCTTAACCGCGTAATCAGTGGGAACGGATACTTTATCATCTAGAATTTTTAAATTTCCCAGTCCCAAATCACTCTTTAATAACGTTTTAAATTGCATTTAACTTCGTAGTTATCTTTAAATGACTGTGGAATATTTTCACAATTTCCACAAAGTTATCGCGAATGTAAACAGCCTCTCGGAAAAATATTGTCATTTACAAAACAAAAAAGTGCCCGAAGCTGGCAGAAGAAGTGATCAAAATCTTTAAAAAATTCATCCCCGTTCAATCGGGATGTGCATGTTAAAAAAATTATTTAAGGGATGGACTGCCGAAAATTTCAATTCTGCTGAAAATTTCATTTATCACCGTACATTTATCATCACAGGCAGAAAAATGTAGCCCCGTAAATTGCATTGCATCGCTCTTGGACATTAACAAAGTGCTGAAATGTCACACTGTCTAGCCAGCTGGACCAGGGGGGCGGGGAAGGGCGTGGGTGGTATTGGTACAGCGACTCTTTTTCGGTTTCTTCTCTATAGATGAATGAATGAATGCTCAGTTCAGCAGTATTTTACAAAATTTTTGTTTTTTGGAAATCGCACATGGGAAAACTTGCGAAATTCCCTTCTGTCCATTTTGTTACATGTATCTTTTTCACGCTTTTGTGTTATTAATGAATGTTCAATATCATTCTCATGAGGATAAAGGTAGTTAAGGTATGAATGATTTATTTCTGTAGAAATTATAACAAAGATGGAAAAATGGCCTATTTTAAAATTTTATTTCTGCTCCCAGTTATGCAATTTTACGAACAAGTGCAAAAATAGGTAGGACTCATTCAATGTGGGTAATAAAATATGGTTTGTAATTTCTGTACATAATTATCGTGAAAAGTACTCTATGTATATATAAAAGTACTATACTACAATATATTAAATTATTAGTTATAAGTTGAACAGGCCCATGAGCTTTTGTAATTAAGTAATATGTTATATCATGCCACAAGGAACTATGGGTAAAAATGTATGGAATAGTCCTTGCAAGAGTTCGTACAACTGTCCTTGCAACTAGAAACCAGTCATTTTCAAAGTCTCTCTATTCTTTAACTTAATTTAGTCCTGCAGTAAAATCTCGTTAAAATGAACTCAAATGTTATTTTATATTTTCAATATTAATCTCACTAAAAAGTATTGCAAAATTTTGGAATATAGATTCTTTAAGTGTCACCGACATTATGTTAGTACTTTTTATAACATATTTGATTTTGTATAAGGATTCCAACTATATTTATGTTATATTAAGAATATGGTATGTGACCTATCTTTTCTTTCGTTCAAATATTTATATAAGAGAAATTAAATCGATTGGCTCCCTACTGAAGACGCAATATCCCGCAAAATATGGCTGATAATGTCCGATTTGAAAAGATTTAAGAAACCTGTAGCTAGAGAATATACATCATATCCACTTGCCATAATATCCTTTTCATTTCTCAACCTTTGCGGTCTTTTCAAAATTCGCCTGTTCTTCTTCTGTGAGAGGAGAACTGCGGCTCAGAACCCCCAGCAGCAGCAGTAAGACAGCAATAGCACTTGAGAAAATCCATTGCCATTAAGTGACATTAAGAGCAGCAGATGAACGAATCTTGCAATTGGAATATCCTTACGAGGAAGAAAAAAAAAATATAGCAGCTACTACGGAAAGAAGAAAAAGTTAGAAATATTCGGTGGGGCCATTAATACCACCTGATACCATCCAAGTTGGTATTACACACAAAAATGATTTCGAAACGTACCGCATAGTGAATACGAGCGTTTTGGTAGAGGGGTTCTGGGTTTTGGACGAGGAAGATCCCATTGAATGAAAATCTCGCCACCTTCGAGGAGATAAGAAACTATAGAAGAACAAGTGGTTCACACTCGACGTCCTTGGGGGAAACAAATAAAGAAAGGACATAAGAATAAATTCCCTGCCAGTCCATTTTGTCTTGTGTCTTATTGAAATTGCGTCATTATTTTCACGTTTGCGTTGAGGTCAATGAAACTCTGATTTTCTTTAATTTGACCGACACATTTTCGGTGAGTAATATTATTTCCTGGTCAATTTTATATTAAATGAAACTAAAATAATTTTATTGAATCAAAATCGTGCTATGAAAACTATGTACATATATGCAATTTCTCATTCCAAAACCCGAAAATTGTTCTTTTAAATTTTAAAGTATTTTTTCATACATATGTATATGTATGTACATATGTCTAAAATTCGAGAAAATTTTTGACGCAAAATGTTTATAGTGGATTTTATGGTTATAGCAGCTATCGAAAATAGCTGGGTTTCAACCGTTTGAATAATTGTAATTTGAATTAAAAAATTAATTTTTTTACAATAACAGAGCTATAATGATTAATGTGACTTCAAGAATTTTTCACTTTTATGTATTTTTATGCAGAATAATGGGTGATTTTAATACTTTCGGTAGCATATATAATGTACATACACGCTACGGATTATTATGTGGATAAACTCATAACACATAAGTGAGCTTTCCAATTTTATTACCTTCATCGTCGTTAAAAAAAAAAAAAAACGCTTCCATTCGATTTTATCCGATACAAAGTCATCTTCACCGTGTTATCGCCTTACAGCATCCCTTCTTTATCGCAGGAACATCAAAGGCTTCGAACAGGAAATTGAAAGGAAATTTAATTATATCACTTTTTTGGTTCGCTGTTTGTCTTCTTCACGGTGCCATCACCTATCGAAAATTGCAAGACGCCTGATAGCGTTCCAACACAAAAGATAGGGTCACGATGGGAAGAGGTGGTGAACAGCTTTCGGTGTGATTATCGAAATGCGAAATTAGGATTGATTGAAATTTTCTTTGAAAATTTCACCTCATCCTCAGTTCGGTTGAAATCCGGAAAACTCAAGTAACTCACCCGAATATAACATCTCTAATGGAAGGCCGTATACATTCCACGGCATAATTGTGCAACCACTTTAGTTTTTTGTAATTTCAGTCTTCTCAGCAATGAAGAATATCTTAATGAACAATTATTATATAAGTATAATTTTTATCGTTTCTTTATAAGTTATGAAAAAATTATAATTTATTAAAATATCAACATCTTTTATTGACGTATTTTCTTTTGAAATGCTAAAATTATAGAAACTGTGTGATAATTCTCTCGATTTTCTAATATACTTGTATTTAGAACGTAACTTAAAATTAATAAGTCTCCCAAGATGACTGTTTTTAGGATGTAGTTCTGAATTCTGTTTTAAAAATGTGCAGCTTCAAAAACTTTGGGCTACAATTATGACGAGTAGTATATTCTACTATACGATGAAGAGCTGCTTAAATTTGCTCGAAGCCGAGGTTGGGCTATGATTTACTTTGGCAAAATTTGTTTGTTCCTACTTTCTTGATTATCGTGCCCGGATTTTCAGAGAAGAACGAGGAGACGTTCGAAAAGCCGATGATTTAATTTTTCGTTGAAATTCCTTACCACACAAAATAATGTTCAGATTCTTCCTGTAGCCCAGCGTCTTCTTAAGTCAGAGTCAAGCGCTTCTCATAAACTGGCGCAGAAATTGCCAGCTGTAAATTAAATATTTATATTTCGGCTTTGCTGGCATCCCTCAAATATTTGTGTTTAATGTAGAGAAAAGGGTTTGGAAAGAGCCCTTCCAGAGTATCCGCCAACATCCTGCGGGCAACAGCTTTGGCGCGACATTGTTGCTTTGTCTTAAAAGCCAAAGTCTGGAATTGCTGCTTTTGCTCCAATTACGCCAGCGTTATACATTATCCTGCGGTCAATTTCCATTTCATAGGAGCCGCAATTCCTGAATGCTAAATAGCTGAAATTTGCAATTGATCTATCTATGGTGGGTATAGAAGGGTATAGAGGCGTGCGCTATTTCGCCCAGGAACTCCCGATGAGAATCAGGGCGAGGGGATGGTCTGCCGGGGCGTGTGCTTCGGGTATCCATGTCCAGGGTTTGCTCGCTGGAGAATGGTCCATTTGAATCGTTTTGTTTAGAGATGAACACGCGTTGCGTGCCATTCTGTTGTTGGTGACCGTCGGTGTGTCGTGACCCATCGCATAGGATAACAAGTGCGACCACTTTTGGTCTCCAACGGTGGAAAATAAGCCTCTGAACGTAATTTTTGGTCATCACTAGAGCCCTATAATAAAACGCCTCTCTGAGAACGTATACTAGCGTTACGGGTAAATTTATGGGACATTAGCAAGTTTGTGGATGGTCCCCGCACGCGAACTATGTACATTCTGTACAATATATAGAGTACCTATATAATTTAGTATGGGACTGGCACACCGCGAGCCGATGAGTTTCAAATATCCTTTGATTGTCCGCGTTGTTTCTGCATTCACTCAGTGCGGATTTATTTACTTTCCTAATTGAAGTAGTGTGTCTGCGCGGCCAAACTGCCAATTTTACGGTGACCGTAGGTTTGGCCAATTTTAAATATTGTCAAATGGTTCCATCATCCGATTCGTATTTATCCTAAATAGAAACATGTTGATACTACGGAAATTCATCACAATTTCTGTGTCCGTTTAGATCAAAAGGATATTTTGTTTTGATTTAAAATTAATCATGAATAACTCACAATAGCCTTTTTTTAAAACTATATTTCTAACAATTTTTCTTATTATTACTAAGTACTTTAATCATTGTTATAATAAGTATTCAAGAGTAGTGTAATTGCATCTCACCTTTGCAGGTCCTATGAGGAGATAATAAAAACCATGCCTCTATCTATACCAAGTTAATTTAATAAACAAGAAAAAATGAGCCACACCATTGACCGTAATGACAATTAGAATCCCTCTCAGAACCTTTCAGGTGATATAATCCGTAAAAGAGGCGAATTAAATGATATTTACAGTCTTCTCTCCCGTTCGAAGCCAGCCAAATGAATTACTACTTCCTTTGCAGGCACATTCAGGCCCCGACGGGCAGGCACTCTCCTGCAGCCCGGGGGCACTCAACAACAATTTTTCAGGACTAATTTTCTAATGTAATTGCAATTCGCACGCTCGACTACTGCCCCGTCCTATCTCCATAGCGAGCAAATATTGAATGAATAAAAAAAGGCAAAAACTCGGTAGTATATACCTCTGCACCCTACACCCATTCACCCTGCAGACTGCGGGGGATGGGGGTGATATTCCAGCTCTAAGCTCACCGGATAATAAAGGCTATATCTTTATGCCTTTCTCCCGGTGTGCGGCTATCTAATAACTGGCGCAGGTAATAATCGCAGGAGGAGAAAATTAATATTCCGCAGTTCCACTATCTCGTAGCGTTCATCTTAATTACCCTTGCCCCGTAGCGCTCCGGTGTGGTGGCGGGGGAATGAGGAACTTTGCCCTAGTCGGAACAGGAGACTACTACCCATCCAGAAAAAAAAAACATATAGATATATAGGAAGAAAAATTAAACTGATTTCTCTGTTCGTTTAGGAGTCGAGTCAGAGTCCTGGCCTCTTCCCAATAGGATCAGCAAAACTATTCAATTAATAAGACTAATAAGCAATTCAATTCCCGTAATGCTCATAAAATTATTAAATTCCTGGCACCGAAGACTAGAGCAGATGATGCACAGCACTCGCTATTCGACTATCCCACCCGTATCCCTAGGGATCCTCGGAAGAAAAACAAAAACGAAAAAAATGTTAAGGCCACGCATTTACTACTATTAAGACGTCGCGTCGAGTGGATAAGAAGCACACAATCGCATCCAGTCACCGTGACTTCTTAGATATACATATATATTCCTTTTTCTTTGCTCCGTCTTATTCTTATAGTATTTATTTTTCCTCCCTTGATATCATACTTCCGGGCAACAATACGTTTAGTTGCCTCCTTGATGCAGGTAATTCCGGAAGGACGTGAACAGATCTATTTCTGGTGGTGCTCCCGACCCTAACTCCACCTGGTGGTGCGGAACGTGCTGAGCTGAATGCTGAAACGGGTTAAGGTCGTCGAGATCAAGGTAAACACCGCTGCCTTGTGTCTTCTATGAAATTAGGTGAAGTAGGGCTAGTGGAGGGTTGAGGACGGAGATGGGGGGGAATTTATTATCCACCCACAATTCGAAAGACCGGGATGCTTACATTACGTTGGGAAATTTCTTAATCAATTCGTTTTCATTGGAACGTTTTCCGCGCGGATGTGAGATTGCTACATTTGCTAGATAACAACGTTCAGTTGTCTGTGTTTGGATGAGTTTGGGAAACTCACGTAGAAACATTTCTGTAAAGTATTAATTTAACATACATTCGTTTCTCTTTCTAAAACAATGCAGCATAAAGTTCAACTTTGATGATATCTTATTATTGAATTTTTCGTAGTCTTAGATTTTGTGGCATTAATATATTACCTACGTTGAGTTAGTTTTTATAATATACAAAGTCTCTAAAATGTATCATCATAAGGTCATGTTAGCATGAAGGCGTAAAATTGTATTTTTGTTTTTTTTTGAATAAATTCTACAAAGCAACCAGCTATTTATAATCAAGAAGATGTATACCAAATTCTAGGAAAATCAAATTCGTAGTATTGAGTGATCATCGCCAAATGACTTTTTTAAAAGTGTGATTTCGCGAAAAAGACGTTTCAAAGCTTAAGGTTTTACGCGATAGTACTCTTATAATGTCACTTCCTAAAACTTACCTATTGCCTTAGTAATTTTAACAAATGAAATATATCAAAATACAATTACATGTACATATTTTTATTTCTTAAGCAGTTAAATATTGTAATTTGTCATTTAGTAGAGAAGATAAGAATTTTGAGAATTAAATATGCTTTTGCTACCAAACAGTTGACATGCTTGCCAAAGTCTAATTTCAAATCCAATATAACTTCTAGATCAAAAACACAATACATCCGCCATAGTCCAAAATTCACTAAAATATAATCAAATTGATATTTTTATATGAATTACATACATACATATATTGAAAATTAAAATACTCTATGGTCACAAATTCATGAAACCAAAACAAAAGAAAATTACGAGAGGTACCTAAAAATATTTGTTTCCAAAAAATTTGTAAAACAAAATTACAGTACTTCAACTTTAAAATCCCTATGCAATTGAATATAGGACAATTTCCCTTTCTAAACATTAATTTAATTAAAGGAATCTTCCAGATATATGTAAACGCATATTTTCAAGCAGCTTTTGTGGTGCATAAAAAAGCATTCACCCTCACATTTTTCACCTTAACCTTGAAAAGCCCTTTATAGTAAAACAGAACTTTCATACTTTCTCCGCACCGCTTTTTGTTAAAAAACGGTTCTGAGGTAGACTACCTTAGTTCTCCTTTGAAGTAGTAAAATCTCTTTTCACCTCAAAAGATGGTACATAACTATTGTTTTCAAAGAAATTCATTATTTTGATGGTATCAAAGAAAATACCTTCTCTACACCTCCTAAATGTTTCAGTTTATGTATGCGAGACCATTTTTCTGTGCTAGATGCATTGTGATTTTCTTGCTGAAAATGTGAAACATGTTTGGGTACAGCTCAGCATTTTTAAAAAATTCTTTTAACTAAAGCTTGAGTTTTTTTAAATAAACAAAAAAATATATGCAAAGATATGATTTTTTGAGCGTTTGTGAAATCATGTGGTGCATTTTCATTTGAACATTGTATGTGCATGGCAACATTGTTCGCCTGATGTTCTTAAAAATGTCAAGGGCGTTTTGGTGGCAATTTTACTAGAGAATGAGTTGGCTATGAATTATTAAAATAATTTCAAAATTTTCCACATGTTTTAACCTTATTTACGACCGTTCTGCGGCTTTTAATTTGAAAAATTAAAAGACCTTCATATTCCTGCTAATTAATGCAGGCTACCCCTATATTAAACCCGCGCCCGTTTTATGAAATAAATTTACCATGGCCTCCTGCCATACCCCCGTCCATGCCCTGGAGGTGTATGTTCTATTGCAGATTCGCTATCTCTTTGCGTACAATAACATTTCATTAATTCACACCCTCGAATTTTCGAAATGAATAATCGCTCTAAAAATTAAATTCAATTGAACTTTTCGAATCGAACAACAATCATTGGAAAATTGGTAAAATTTTGTTTACACAATAAAATTCAATTTGCATTTAACCAACGTATGGGAGCGGGTCCATATAGAGATACAAAATGAAATATAGCGTTCGAGTCCGGTGGATAAAAGCGCGTCGCGGGGCCCGCGATATGTAACAAAAATAACCGCCGCAGCACCGCTGAGAAGGCGCGGAAAAAGGTTTATATTCCGGGAGTATAGTGGAGCACTCGGGGGCACTCGCGCATGCAGCACGAACGCAATTTACTTGGGTAATTTATAAAATTTTGAATACGGAAAATATTACGCAGAATGAGGCAGACGAAGGTTTCCAGCCGCCTCATCCGGCCCGACCATGAATCCGCGTTTCGAGAGGAACGGGGGGAACCAGAAATTATGTTGCTTTTGCAACCCCCCGCCCAGAACCCCCTTGTGTGCAGGGTGTGTAAAAAGTCCGACGCCGCGATGATAATGTAAATTTCATGAAAGTGCGTAAAATGTTGATATGCCATGTGTGGAACGAATGATGCTACGCTCAGCCGTGCCACTTTATTTAGACCCCAAAAAAGGGGAAATACCCCCTTCCTTCCCCCGGGCTAGTCGCCAGCAACAGAAGCGGGGGTGCAAGGGTTTAAGGGATGAAGTAAAATACGTGCGGTTTCAAATTACGTGATAGGTTTATGTGGAAAGGCTTTGAAAAGTGACGGAAATAATTTGTGGCTATATTTAACCCACTTTCTGGGCAAAGTCAAATGAATTCAAATTTGACCGCTATTTATTATTTCGCTTTAATTTCATTTTACATGGAATCGGTTTGATTGCAGCTTGATGGCCTCAATTGGCGAAATCGTTGCGATTACTTTGATTTGATTAAGAGAGGGTTGCATGCGACCGCGGTATTCAGTTGCATTTTATGCACTCTAAAGCTCCTCGAATATTTCAAGCTTTAAATTCTTAGATATTGCACCGTATTTTTATTTACCTTCACTTTTTTTTCGTTTTGTTTAAATGAAGCTATAAATTTTCGGATATACTCCGAAGCACTTACCACTGATATTTTTGTTTGTGCGCACTCCGCCAAAGACCAATGCTCCACGTTCAATCCGATGGTAGGTGGAATTTGTTTCAAGGAGCACTGTGCAGATGAAAGACGTTGCATTAGCGACTTGTCTTGCACTGCATTTGGACAGGTCGACATGGCATTATCCTTGTTATATAGGGACTAGGATAAATTTCGTTGGTCACAGGTGGTAGTCACGATGTTGGAAATTTGTTCGGCTGTAATGCAGCAAGCTTTTTTCTTTTATATGAATGGGAAACAAACGATATACAGTACTATATGTTGTTGAGTTTTTGATCAATGGAATTTTCTTTTCGAGCAAATTTTAAATTTGAAAAACAAAAGATATGCTTCGTTTTAAATGACAAAAAGGAAATTTAATGGTTTCTTATACCTTCTTGTTTTCAAATGTAAGGTTTAGTAGAGGTGTTATTTCACCATTCTATCTAGTACATTAGGGTCATTTCATACTAACTTACAGCTACATAACGTGAAAATAAAATACATTCTTTTTAAACTTTTATTTAATCAATTTTGTAAATTTTGTATGATATTACACTATGTTTAATCAAGTGATGTACACAAGCCAAGTTAATTCTATCACAAACGTATATGAAATTGTATTTATTGTAACAAATTACATCAGCATATTTCCGAATAAATGTACGTACATGTTTTGGATTTTGTAGGTATTAATTTTGAGATTGTAACATTTTTATACGAAAATCCACAAATACGGAAATGTGTAATAAGAAGCATGTAAAATAGTTATACACTAAACGTTTATTGCAATATACAGATAAATTATGTATGTTCTACACTTCAAAACTGTATTCAGGTTTTGATGTTAATTGTGATATTTGTGGATGTTGCTTACCAGAAAACATCGCGTCATATTACCTTTTGAAATTCTCAAGTGTTTTGCACCATTAAATTTTCCGCTTCCAGATGGCCTTGGCCAAAGGGCCCCAAAATTCGTGTTTCACAATTTCGCTGCAATTTTGGAAACTCATAAGATCTAATTAACCGAAAATTCAATGCCGATGAAATTTAAGCTCTTTCGCCGAGTTCACACAGCGCATAAACCGCAAATTATGAAGCGCGGGTCCTTGCCACTGCCGTCACACCATCAAAAGATCAGCCGGGAGCAGAAACCCTCGTCCTTCGCGGTGGCGGTACAGCCGGATACTGGGGGGTGGATCTACCCTCGCTCTACGCCCGGCTTCATCTCATCCACATGAGCTCCTCCATTCGAAGCAATTTTATTCACGTGAGGTTAATGAAGGCTAAGACGGAGGAGGACTTTTGGAACAGGTGTAGCGAGCGCACCCATAATCCCAATGCCACCTCATCTTCATTAATATCCAGCAAACTAAGTTTACAAGTAGTAGGGCGAAGTAATTTTGTTTGTGGGTTAATAATATCCTTCCTCTGGCACCCACGCCGCGCCGCATCAGTGCAAGGTGCAGCACACTTCTCTCAGGTGTTTTCCATCTGAGGAGGTGGCCCCCGTTGCAAAACATGCATTCGTTGCATGGAAAAACTTTCGATGCATTAAAACTTTCTATAAAATGCGCGCGGAAAACATTTTATTTCCCGCAGGTCGGTCGGTGGAGCATGTTCTTTTTGCGTCACGGGCCACCCCCACAGCAGCGCGTGCAATGCACCCGTGTCGCTTGCGTGTTTATTCCAATTCACGTGCGTTCGTCTGCGCCACCGCCCACCGCACAGGTTTTTAATTTTTTTTTAGTTAATGAGTTGACGAGCAATTTTTTAACCAGAGCAATTATTGTGCACTTCCCACTGCTCGTCTTTTCAACTTGCATCCTGGTTCCAGGACTCTCAAGTAGTCTGCGATCCTTGAAGATGGCCTGGAGTATGGGACGCTGCACTCTGTACCAAACCAAGGGGTGTGTTTTTGGGGAGGAAATTAAAGAGAATGATTTTTAAAATGAGGCCCCAAAACTTAAGAAATGTTCTAGTGCCAGGCGGGGTCAAACAGAACCAATTAGGAGCGAAATTAGATTCGGAGCATAATATTGGGGTAATAAATCAATAATTGCTTCCAATTAATTAATTTAAGCGCTCAAGAGGCGGTAGAGGGAGAATTTGCATAATATTGTAGGTGGGGCTGGGACTTATATCACTTGAAAACGCAAATTTCGTGGCATCCATCCGTTCCGGGACCAAACTGGTTCCGGGGTGGGACGACGGCACAGTTTCTGTTGAATTAATAGCTCCTTTGTGTTCCTGGATCTTTGTGCTCTGCATATGTGAGCAAGGATACACTTCATGAATTAGGCATTAAACAACTTGAAACAATACATCTGTCATGCGCCCCGTGTCTGAGAGATGTGACCACAAATAGCCCCATGCATGACAGAATCGATTTTGGGGTGTGTGCTCACAAATTGATTGATTACGCCAACGCACTGAGGATGCGGAATTAATTGCTAATTTGCAGCCCAATGTTGAGTCTTTTGTTTGTTCTTTTAATTGATACGCTTTCCAATGTCTTTCCAAAATGCATTCAGGTCAAAGTAACTAGATCGCTTCTATCAAATCAATATTTAGTTTTATGTAAGATTTTTTATTTATCATTTATATGCTGCAGTATTTGTATACGTTGCCTTTTTGGACTAGGTATTTTTTAACTAAAATGTTAATGAAATTGAATTTGAAACCCCGCTATCTTCGACGTTTTCACTTGAGGAATTACATCTCCTATTTAGCAACAATATATTACATATGTATATACCTATTATGAATTTTAGTTGGATCTCACTCGGACATCTTGCGTCGTGATTTTCTAAATGTTTTCTGTATTAGAAACTTTTTTTTCCAGTAGGTATATAAAATCTAATTTTTATTTTGTTTTGAACAAAAACACAAATTTATCCGCTTTAATTTTTTTTGTTTTTTCAATTAATACAATCTTGTGAAATTGTGTCACAAGATAATAAACCTCAGTGATGAAACTACGAAAACTGTAAATAACTTCGTAGGGACATTAAATTTGAAAGAAATGTACTCGGCCTACCTCTTTAACACGAAAATTTCAATCCATAATATCTCTCGCAAGCCACCGAATCTCCGAAATTATCTCGCAGTCCGTAAAGGTCCTAAATTCTAAGAGAATAACGCGAAGCCTTTTCGATCCAAGGGATTAGTGCAAGCCTAGTGCACTGGGGGGATTAAACTGAAAATAGGACAACACCATTAAATGATTCTTAAGGGCATCAAAAGGAGTAATGGCCGAGGATGGGCCGATAGATTCGAGCAGACCCCCAGGCCAATGCAACGCTCCGAGAATTACCAAAAAGTCGGGGAACTTGAAGCTGCTGCTTCGGTCCTGCTGGTGGTGTCCTTAACTTAATAATGAAACGACGAATGAGTTTAACTTCAATCCATGCTCGCTGTGATGAAGGATAATTTTGTGGAATGGAAAGGACGAAATATTCAGAAGATTTTGTGAATTTAAAATTTAAATGGACACTAACAAATTCATGGCTATTGTTGCACTTCGTAGCTTAGGTTCGTCAGGACAGCGGATAATTACGTCTGAAGGAAAGTATCTCTTTTAATTTGCAGTTTTGTGGGACTTACAGCCGGATTCTTTGGGTATTGTTTAATTTTAGAAGCATTAAACAGTTGATTAAAACTCGGTTGCTGCTAATGGCGGCAAAAAACAAAGTTTCTATCCAATGGGGACTGTAATTGGAGCACTCTTTATAAATAAATTATTTCCTTAAATATTAAGTAATGAATCCTTCAAACATTATCTGACTTTCAGATTTTTGTACTAAATGAAAGCTAGAAGAAAGCAAAAATGTTGTATGCAAAATGAAAGAACGGAAGGACATAGTTTGTAATTTTTAGTATTTTTAATGTGGTTCTTCGAATCTTAACAAAAATAGTATCCATACTTAAAAACACCATTTAATTAGATTGATCCTGAATTATGTTTATAAATATTATTTAGTTATTAGCTTCAAGGCTTTTCTTTAAATCTCATCAAATTTCCCCTTTTATTAGTAGCCATTAAAATGAAAAAATTAATCCCTTGTAATATGACGAAAATTGAAATAAATTTTCCGTTATCGTTTTTAGGTTAGGTTTAATAAAATAGTTCACCCCAATTTAAAAGAAAAACCATTTGAAATTTCCAAAACACTTTGTTTAATTCCGTGATTGGTGTATGTTTTATTTATAGACAATTATATTGCGAAAATTAGAAAGTATGTAATTATTGGTATCAAGGCAAGTCATTAATTATCTGGTTGCCTTTAAAACGTACCGTCTTTTTAAGTGTATTTAAGTTTTATTTTAAAATAAATAAATAAATCTTTTAACATTCCACAAAAGGCTGTATTTTGAATGCTGAATCAAAGTCGGTTTAAAACTAAGAAATTGCCCTCAAGGAATCACTTTTCCTAGGACTGGACAATGAAAAATGAATTCCTTTTAATTAGAAGGGTTAACCCGAATGCTCTTGTTTATATGCTCGCCACTTCCTCTTCTCCGGAAGAGGTAGCTTAAAAGCAATCTTCTTTCCGAAAGCTTCATATTTTATTCAATTATCCATTTGCAAACCATCCCATCGAATTTACTTAGTCTGAGGAAAACGCCAATTTTCCACATTGTATACTCAAAATGGCTTATTCTCGAGGAGACCACTTAGTGGAGTAAGCGTTCAATTCAAACTTCTCGGAATAGAGTTGAAATGAAAGTATACGTCGGGAAAGAAAGAAAAAAATTGCGGAAAAGAATTCAAATTTTTCATTTTCACCAATACTTTCTTATTTTACAGTCTGTTTGGTTGTGCCTTGTTTTTCGCGGTTTACTCCGAGGTATGTAGGGTTGGTAGCTGAAAGCTAAAATTGTCTGTCACGCCACCGGATAGGAACTTTTCGTCTTTCTCTCAAGTAAATAAAAAGGCCGAATAGAATTGGAGATAAACAAAAACTATCTTAGGGCTGGCGGAAAAAGTATACCGGAAAATGCATGCTAAAAGGAGTAGAGCATCATTCTTGAGTTCTGTACTTTTTAGAATTACAAGTAAAACCCGAAGAGGCAAGCTCTTTGTGTCCATTAAGAATTTTCCCTTCTTTTCTTTATTTTTAGCATTTAAAAAGGGAAAATTGGAAAGACGAAAACATAACGAGGATTAAAGTAAGTCAGTAAAATGCATTGTACTTGCACTTATTACTTTTATGTTTTAAGCCTGTGCAATTTGTCTTTCAATTTAGAGATTTTACCGCAGCCGGTTATTTTACTTTATTTTCGTTCTTGAATAGTTTTTAACAGGGCAACAGAGGAATTTTCCAGGGTTGTTATCTATTCACTCACAATAAAATACCTTGAAATGCTTCCCCTCCCCCAAACTTGTGCCATCTAGTGGCCTCCTCCAACAACAATTCTTGAAATTTTTACAAACCATAGCATATACCATTACCAATCCTGGAGAAGCCTGGAACTGGTGTTGTCTAGCCTCTGGCACGGCCAGGAAGGCAACTCTTTCTCTATCTATCTTCAGGATAATGGCCTCTTTCCGCTTTTGTTAAAAATAAGTGCGCATTTCCTCTGGATAAAAGCGGAGTGGGTTTATTTTTTATAGCTCACTTCGCTTAATTCCGACGTTAAGTACGTTTATAACTCATTTAGCGGAATTGTTAGTTTTGTAATTCTGGTTTGTTTTAAGGTTTTTTACCAAGTACTCTTCACCTTAACTGGAGCAAAAATTCGACTAATTGTAGTCGAGTTGAAATCCACCAAAAAGGATTAATGCTTTTAAGTTCTTCATGCATATGCTTTTAAAATATTAGAAGTGCTGCTTTCTTCTAAGACAAACGGCATTTTATAAATGTTAAAAATTAAAATCAATTCCTATATCAGTTACATAGAAGAAAATTTATTTATAATTGTTGATTTAAATGTTTTTTTTTTAGCAAACTGTGAATTTATCTTCAAATCCTTAATTCGGTAAATAAAATATAATAAATTCTATGTAAAATCCTTACTGAAATAAATTTGTTATCTAAAATTAAACCAGGCAAGGTTTGAACATCCCAACGGGTTGAATGAAGGAAAGTGGCTGTATTTAGTTAATCATGATAAAATCACATCCTTATTTAATTAATTTGTCCTCACAATCCCGAATCAAATGTTTCATCTCCTATAAATAGCCGTCAAATTAGAGTGCGTGGTATAAGAAATATGGTGTTCTTAGAACAGAAATTCCTTGGGACGCGAAGGAGTAGACATAGTAGTGCGAGTAGTAAGCGAAAATGAACCTTCTGTTCTCTTGGGATTTATTTCCTACGCGAGTCGAATTCTAGAATCTCTGAAATTTTATCCGCTGCAATAATCTTACCTCGCATCCCCTCGGTTCATTTTGTTGGAAATGTTGAAAAGTTTACAACGAGCTCACCAAAGAACACAAGTTTTTGCCAAAATTTATGAAATTCGGAAGTATGTCCCCATCTCCCGGAACGTACCCCATTGAATCCTTGTCCATTCATCCCTCTTACGAGAAGGAGGAGGAGGACAACTCCCACTTGCTCCTGTGTAAGCAAAGAGCCTTTCATTTTCGTTCAACGTCCTCAATGTAAATGGACCGACATTTTAAATTTAGATTTCTGGCTAAGATAATAACCTTAGCCAGCAGAGCAGTCCTGGGGGATTCGTTTGAAGTTACTTCGAAGTTCGTGTACCCGGGCGCTCCTATAAAGGAATAATTAAGAGCACCCGGGACCCAAAGACTGGGACTGCATTGTTGCGGGTGACGTGTAGCATCCTTCAGGAACATCTTTTGAAACTAGTGCGACCACACACCCTGTAACCTAGGGTCTGGGGCGCGTTCCCGGCGATTACGACGACAACAGTGTCAGTCGGGGAGTTGCGCCGGCGGATTTGCGAAACCCGGTGCCACTAAAAATAGACAATTGAAAAGTTCCTATTGTTACTTTTTATTTAGGGCTTTAAATTTTTTATTCCTTTTTTTCTCTCCTACTCGCTCCTCCCCATACACTTTCTTGTTTATCTCGTTTTGTTCTGCGCCTAACTCCCGGTAGTGCGCCGGTATGTGCCACCCTGTGGTGCTTTGAACGGGAACAATAAAAGTTTTTGATAGGTGAAAGCACGGAATATGCCACAGGGTGTAAAACAGTGTTTGGCGGAAAACATATATATATATATATATATATATGTATATTGGTATAATTCCTCATCAAGCTGAGTATTTATATTATTTGTCAGAGTATATGTGGGTGTAGGAGGTTTTGGGTATAGGGTGTAGGGTATAGATGTATAAGTTCTCGCTCCTATTTTTCTACTTTTAATTACTTTCCTTTTGTCAGACATTTTTTAGCGTACCGTAGCTCAGCTCTAACCAACTGCTCATTCTAATGTACATCTGGTTGAGACTGCCGGGCGCTCCTCCCGGTACAGTGGGGTTCGTTCATTCGTTTTGCTCCCTGTATATCCCGGAGGAGGATTTTCGTCCGACGACGTCGACGACGACGACGAGCGATCTGGCAGCCACCCAGCCTTTTGTTTCACCCTGTCTGCACCTCTTAACCTCTAGTTAAGCTCGTCTATTGCAAATGAATTAATTTTTGCTTGAATCACTCTTCAAACGAGCAAATACGGGAAATAATTGAGAGTCGCTTTCTCCATTAAATTGCAAGCAAATAAAAAGAGCAGCACTCTATTTGCTTTGGAAAATTAAAATGCTACAAAAAAAAAAAAAAAAATAGAAAGGGCACGAAGTGCTACAAGAAGTGGGCGGTAGGGGCGGAATGGTTGCAGAAATCTCCTCGCTGATGGACGGAACAATTGAGACGTGGTGCAATTTTTTAATTACAATTAGAGGGAAGGGCGACCCTACCACTGAAGGACTTAACTGAGCAATTAGGAACTTTGGCCAGATTTTTAGGGACAGCTAGCTTCTGACTTTTTCTCCAAAGTGTTGTGATTTTGCCCTCTTGTGGTTCTTAAATTTTAATTAGAAATACTTTTTTCATCTCCGTTAACGTGCAATTGATGTTAGTTACTTTTCTTTACATTATTACATCCAAAACATTACATGTAATTATAATAACATTATAAAAATTAGGTATTGTCGAAAGAATTTTCAATATTGAAGTTTACTTTATTCGTAATTTACAAAATGAAACACGTTTAACACTATCGATGCATCTTCAAGTTTTTAAAGTTCGATTCGGATTTACAACATAAATTCTAGAAAACTCATTTCATTTAGTTTGGGAAACCCGTATTAGTAGGTTTGTTGATGAAATTATGTTCAGGCCCTACAATGTTCTCTTCTAGGCATATGCTTCTGGTGTTTGTTGAGGTTTTAAACTTCATTATAAATATTTCGAAATAAAAGTTGTTTTACATTCAATTTTAAACACTTTTGGATGTTTTGTACTAATTTACATATATTTACACAATGAATTTTTAATCTTAACACAAGTTTTATAAAATTGGAGCGCATTCACTTTTCGAATTGAATAATGAAACTTTTTTAAAATATAGAATTATATTAGCAAGAACTCACCTTTTAAAAATAGGAAAGTGGTGTCTTCTACTCTTCCGCTATAAGATCCTTAGTTAGGGCTAATCCCGATAAGCTTGTTTTCTTTAAAATTCTTAAAATGACAGGAAATTCGCTGGCGATCTTTGTTATTTTACTTTAGTTACTAAAGGGGAGGGACATTTCCCGGTGTTATTCTTTATCGAGTTGAGCGGCTACCATTCTAAATAGAAAGAAGCTCTAACTTTTTTCTAGTCCTATTTTATTCTTCGTCTTCCATCAAAAGGAGTCAGGAAAAATTCTAGGAAATGATTTAAAAATAAAATAAAACAGTACAGGAGAACAACAACAATATATATATATAAGAAGAAAACCCGTCGGCAGCGAGAGGAAAGGAAAACCACTTTAGAGCCATTAGATATTTTCCAAGGATAAGGGAAAAAGCTCGAAAATGCATCGCACACTCCGAACCTATTCCCGTGAAATACTTTCCTTTAAAATTTAAAACTGAATTTTCTTCTTTTGCGTTGGGTGTACCTACTTTTATAATGCCTTTTCCTTCATCCGGAAAAAATAAAAATATTCTTAAAAGGATTCTCCAGAAAATTCTTTAGGTCGAATTAAGTCGTATATGCAGTGCCAGTTTGATCCTGTAAAAACTTTTTCAGTCTACAGGCTTCTACGGATTTTGGGGTAAATCCAGTTTGACTGTGCACCTTTTTTTTAGCGAATAAGAGTTAAAACCAGAAACAAAAATGAAAGTTAAACAGAATAAAAGGACTCTGAAAAAAAACTTCATATAGTCTTTTTGGAAATCTTCTTCGAATTTACCGGGAAAAGACTCATGCATATTCAACGATCCGCATGCACCATGCCCTTAAATTACCTGATATTGTACACAATAAATTTTATTCCGAAAGTGTTTCAGTTGTAAATCAAATTAATCACTGTCTCTCATCCTGCTGCAACAGGGGTCCAGCCCAGCATCCCTTGTAGGGGCGCCACCGGGACTGCACCGCGGAGGTGCTCCCGGGAGAAGGAGGATAATGGACAATCCAAAAAGAGGCGACCAGCTTTTATACTATCTATATAGAGTCGAGGTCGGGGGATAATGCTATAATGTGGTCTGGGGTTTTTCGAGGGCTCCTGGTGGCTCTGACGACGCTCTAAAAACACAATAACAAATGGAGTCAGAGTTTCGGGCGATGGACAACAAACAAAAATGGTACCGGCTTCATGCTTTGAATTATTCAAACATAAAAGTGTCGAAAGCGCACCCGCAGGGACGGGGGTTTAGCGGTGTTATGTTGCACGACATAGAATATATGTATATGCTTCATATGGAATTCTAGCACCCTGCAATATGCGAGAAAAGTACGTAGATGGCTTTTTCCACTTTCCATCCCGACCTCGTTTTAGCTAGTTGTTAGTTGGTCAAGCACTACACACTTTAGTGGCATGCTTCACTGCAATTTCATTAACTTTCGTGTTTCTGTTGTGATTTGAAGAGCTTTCGAAATAAAACAAAATCACGAAAAAAAGAGTTAAAACTAAAATCACACGAACAACATAAAATAGAAAAAACATTATATAATAGTCCTCGTACAGTCAGGGAAAGTGATAAAAGGGAAACAATTAAGGGTAACAACTAGTCGACAACAATTTTACATTGCACTCGTGCCATTATTGGCTGAATAGATAATGATAGGCTTTTAACAGATGATTTATGGCGTAAAATTGGTTCCGCGCTGATAGTGCCTATCGCATTACGTAATATTTGTGCAGTGCGTGCGCAAAATAAATTGATGAAATTTACGTGAATTTTCCATTTAAAAACACAAAAGGAATGTTGTCAATATTTAATGATAATTATTAAGGCTTTATGTAAATATTTCTTTTTCAATTCGTGCGCCCATTTTCCATTTTAATCGGAAACGATAACGTCTGGAATTTGTGTGAGCCATTCAATGCATGCCGATGTTACTGCTGCTCCTATGATACGCGTAATTCTGTGTAACTTTTATTTGATGAAGGTCCTTTTGATCAATTTATAAGGGCTGAACTGAAGATTGCATTTAAATAATTTCACATTATATGAAATTGAGTGCTTTTATTCATAGTTAAGTGAAAACGGTTGAACATCAGGGAGAAAGATAAGTGAGTAATTCATTAAATCGTAATTTGTGTAACCTTTCATACATTTTATATTTCTGAGTCCTATAATATATGTACATATCAAGCCTTGTTCAGAAAAAATGAAATATGTATATCTTCCAACGAAATGAAAAAGAAAGTTATTTTATTAAAATATTCCTCTTCACATTTTTACATTTTTGATATAATGATAGTAAATATTTGAGTATTTTTTTCGGGACATTAACATATTATGCATATCTGCATATGTACATATGTATGTATATAATTAAAAAGCGAATCAATATATAAAAATGCAACCTTTAAAGATTAAAAATAGAAAACGCAATAAATACAACAGTTGTAACTTAAGTTAAGTTAATTTATGTGCTAAAATTCAGACATCTTAATGTACCTATATTTTTCTCAAATAATGGTGAACATGTACCCAAGTGTTCAATTCAATAGCATTAGCATTTAAAATTAACACTCGATAAATCGAACCATTTTTTTGTCGGCAACAAAAGTAAAGAACCACCTTGAGATCCACAGTATCAAAATTAAGGGTCATCATCGATCTAGCAAAGGGCAGTATCATGGGAAGCACCATGCAATCCCCAAAATGTTCGCGCACTTACGGGGATAGTCGATTGGGGCTCCCTTTCGTCTACATGCTTATAAATTATCCACTTACGTTCATATTTTACGTTCTGAGATGCGGAGTCCCATAAATTTTTATTCAATTTAATGGTCCAGTAAACAATTTTCTTGTGCCACAGCTTCTTCTTTCTTCATCTTCATCTTCAGTTGCACTCTCCATACATAATGTTATATTTTTCAGTATAACTGCCTTTTTTTTATTTTTTTATGTATTACATATATAAATATATGAACATATGTACATATACATATATATATAATTTCCGCTCTTTTTGTGCACGAAGGAGCACCTTTCGTTCGGATGCTATTCGTGAGAAGGGCAGAAAATAACGAATATACGCACAAAGGCGCGTTTTCCAGTGGAAAAATTTCTGATTTAGGATTCTGTAGGAAGATTTCCTCTGTCCTGGATCCGACAAGAAAGTAGAGGCAACAAATGTGACACAAGTGAAATAAACGAAAGAAAAACGTCCGCACACATGCTCTTTACCAATGAAGAATGCTCTCATGCAACTGACTTGTGATAGGACCTGGAGAAAAAAATAATATAAATATATATTGTAAAGACTCTATAAGGAGTCACGTTCAATCCTAGCGAAATTTCTTCGAAATTGGAAAAGTATACACGCCCGCACAGACGTGTTTATACATAATTCCTATAGAGAAAGTGTCTATGGAGCTGCATCAAGGCATAGACGAGGATCTACGTTTAATTTTTAATATCCCTCAGCTTCGTGTCCTCGTTTGGGCGAGTGTAGGGGCAATTTCAGGAAACTTCGATATCATTGCAATATGTTGGATGAACTGATTGCGTTCATTTATGCTCGCCAGGCAATAAAGGGAAGACTCTGGACCGTGTGCTGTATTCCGTCGCACCAGCATTGCAATTGAGCGTATATGAGGGAAGGACCTGCGAAACAGTGAGAAATCCTGTGAAAATCTGGGTAAACTGGGAAAACTGGGAAACGGGCACAGCAGCTAGTCTAGGGCCTCTGGAAAATTTTGGAGATATTTTACATTCATTGAAATGAAATCGGATAGCTGAGGTGCCGGTTCGTGTGGAGATCTTATATATGATTACACCTATGGGAAATACTCCGGTGACCCAAATAACGAATTCCACGGTAGTTTTAAACTTTTGGATAAATTGCTGCTGCGGGAGCAATAGACGGTGAAAATGTAGCATACACTGCCAACCGTGCATATGATGCAATTGTACACCTTCGAAATATAAATTTTAAAGAAATTTATTTCTCGCCTTTCAATAAGTTTAAAGCCGCTTTAAGTCAACTTAAGTCGAACAAACTGGTTACAATTCATTGCAATTAATTAACGACATCTGAACATGTTTGCCAGTTAATTAGTCTGTACTACAATCACTTTAATAAATTACAGCACAAGGACAATTCGATCCTGTAAATTTACGGCGTACACGGGGTACAAATTTTCCAGCAATTACTTATAAATAAACAAAGCATACATATACATAAATGTGTTAAATGATTCGTTTATGTAATTCAGATTTTCTTGCTGTCCTACAACAATGTCTTTATAAATTGGACAAGACTCCAAAAGGGATGTGGACAGAGTTGAGGTGCATAATACCGAGGAAATATAACAAAAATGTGAAAAATACGAATGAAATCTATTTATGTCTTGTTTGAAATGTTTCCTTGAAGGTGACAAATGGCGCTGCTCCACAAGTGATAAGTGTCTATCAGAATGGCTCCCCCTTTGTCACTGTTAAGTTACATGGGAAGAACTTTATTGCTTTTCACAAGAAGAATTATTTCTTTTAAGAAACTTTTCAGGAGGGATGCTTTTCGTATACGTAACACGCGACTAGCTCTGACTGATGGCGTTGAACGATATGTTTACGGAACAGAAATAAAAATTATTCTGAGCAAATTGTATTCATTTGACCAAAAATTAAGTGTTACACGCAATTTTAAAAAAGTTTTTTCTTTCTAGCATTGTCTTAAGAAAAAACATTAATATCAATTTTTATGCAGTTTGAAGTTGAACAAATCATAAAAGAAATTTAAATAGTGATTCAAATTTGGTAGAGAAAAAATATAGTGAAAATGTGCAACATTCTCTCTGGTAACATTAAATCGACTAAATACTTACACTTTTACATTTCAAAATATAAATATTAATTTATCATCAATTCCTTAGAATTTGAACAGTATTTTTGGAGAAGCGTTATTGAATGAACCAAAATATATGAATAGAATAAATTTCGAAGAAAGGTTTATTAATTTTTTTAAAATCTCACCAAATAGTCGTTTCAGGATATTCTATAATCTTTGATTATACCTTTCCCAGAATACGAATTCTACGTAATTTTCCAGCTCCATTAAAGTTCTACGAAATTATACTTGGATAAGGTTTTATTTTCGTTTGAATATAAAATCGATGTTGTACATTATGAGCCTTTCATAAAAACTGTTCAAAGAGGCTTAACAGTTGATAAAAGCGAAGTTTATTTTATTTTCATAAAGTGAAATATTTAATAGTAATGATCATAATCTATACAAAGTGCTCATAATTTTAAAAATCAAATGACTCATAAGATGGGAGAAAATTTGAATAGTGGGCGAAATTCACTAGAAATTTACGACGCTATTCTTGAATCGGACGAAATCTATTCGGAACATAGAATATTTAGAAGCACGCTGAAATTGTCGAGAGTTCGATGTTTTTTGAACTTTCTAAACTTTCCAGTCTGCTTTTAAATTTTCTATGTTTCGAATCGACTTGAATTCTGGAGAATTCAATAATAGTCCTGATATTTGTTGTGCATTTTGTAAAGTTTGAAATTGTTCTAAAAGTTTTTGCTGCGAAGTAAGCATTAGTTTTATAACTTTAAGCATATATTTTTGATAAATATTCCTGATTATAATAAATTTTGAATTTCTTTATGTTGTAGATATTTCTATGTACATCAATTTGTGAAATTGTTCTTCGAATTTCTTAATTTTTATAATTATAGCAACATTTTGTTGTTTTCTACTTTAAGTGAATTGATTATGCTTTGCTGTAGTTATGTATGTTCATATGTGTCGGACCAGTTGTTCTGAGATAAACGCGTTTAAAGTTTTATGTCGGTTAAAATATTTGGATGCAATAAGTTCCTTATCACATAAAGCGATATCACCTCGATGTTTTCGATTCTATTGGGAAAAGTCATGGGTATCTAATACATGAAGCGGAAACTTATTAAACGGACGTTGCTTATTTAATTTTATATATGACGAGACTGTGCCCTATGGTGAGACTGAAGGCAACAATATTATAAATATTTAAAAATACCACTTTTACACTGAAAAAATTTCGTTTTTTCTCATAACACATAGGTTTATGAAAAAACAAATATCTTAAATATTATAAATATAGCTCCCACCTATAGAAAACCTTTTATATTTATATTTGTAACGTCCTGTGGTATTGTTTAAGCCAGAAAATTCAGTTTTGCAATATTCTAGACTGGTTTACCATTAACGTCTCAGCAGAATATGTTCCACTGTGCCCAAGATGATAGCAAGAAATGGGAAGTTTAGTTCACAAATAACTTTATACGCTAATTTACCAAAATATGAGATTAAGACGAAAAATAAAAAAATAGCGCAAAATTTACAAGACAATAATCCAGAGTTTTCCGGCAAGCCCTTTATCCACATCGGGACTAACGACAATGGAACTTCCCTCACAAACGGGCTAGCGAAAATTCCTTGCATTTGTGAGCAGTCACAGAAATTAAGAAAAATTACGACGGCTGCTGCACAAACATCTTACAGCGGTGCTTTCGTTAAATAATTGCTCCAGCGGAGAAAAGCGGCAATCTCCCCGCCTCACGCTGGGCCGGTGAATTTGAAAAGCTGCTTTCACCGGGACCACCTCGGGGCCGGAGGAGGGATTTGGGGCCCCCGGGGAGATAAGGGCCCCACTAAGAAAATAAGCGCTCACTGGAGCCCGGGGGGTGCTGCACCCGGCCGGGATGAAGAAAAACTCCCGGACGAAATGAATGCAGAAATGAACGGATGGATGGTTGCCTGGAAAGACGTGGACTGTGGGACCTCTGCAAAGAGCCCATTTACATCGTAATTAGCTGTGCGGGCTCTGTAAGTTCTGAAATTAAACCAGGTCCAGATGGATTAAGCCGGGGATAGAGCTGCTTTCCGGCATCTCGA
This sequence comes from Tolmerus cingulatus, assembly GCA_959613345.1. Taxonomy (NCBI): domain Eukaryota; kingdom Metazoa; phylum Arthropoda; class Insecta; order Diptera; family Asilidae; genus Tolmerus; species Tolmerus cingulatus. The sequence goes on from OY390709.1 coordinate 41,927,103, forward strand.
GCAACTCCGGAAGAATATCGCGAAGTTATTACCTTTTCTGCTTGCGTCACAACGCGCTTACCTGAGATTTTCTTACTTCAAGCTAAACACCGTCTTAAGGTCTTCAACTCGCTGTCTACCAACTAAAACTAAATTCTACAAAAAAAAAAATAAATAATTTCAAACAAAGCTCAGTAAGAAACGAACCTGTGTCTGGATAGTTCTGAACTGCAGGAGGATGCAAATAAAGGAAAACCTTTCATTTTTCGGTGGAAAATGTTTCACGGTTGGCTTCTAATGCAAACCCAAGTAGTTCGGGTCGTTGAGTGTCTTCACAGGGTTTGCCGTCGCGGAAGGAGCTAGTTTCATGGCAGGTCGGGTGCTCCACTCACCTTCATCCTTCATCCTTCATGCTAATTTCACAAATTCTTGCATCGTCCTCCATTCAGTCACTTTTCTCGGGTGGTAGTGGATTTTTTCGGCTTTTCCACGCTTTTAGGAAGATGGATCCTGACGGGTCGTATGCAAGTTTTCTTTTCTTTTTTTTTTAAGGTAGATGGAACACACACCTGAAATATGCAGAAAGGTGCATAATCTCGTATTTCGTCCCCCTGCTTGCTAAAAGGTTTGCTTAACACTTTTATTGCACCCATCCATTCAACTAAGGTGCATTTAGCGGATCTTGGTAAGCTACCTCTTTTAGCTGGATTTTGTATTTTATTTAAAGTTGTTTATACAAACAAAATATATTGTTGCGTTATTACTAAAAAGAAATATATAAAACAAATTTTGAGGATTTTGTAGGAGATAGTCATGATTTCTGCTATTTGTTTTTACCCATCCAAATTTCAAATTTTGAACTGAATAAACAAAATTATTGATGCGAACTTTAATTTATTTTTAGAATTAACTACTTGTTAACCCTTTCGATTTTATCTTTAAGTTTGAAATCTATTAAGAAGGTAAATTGTGCCTATCTTTTAACTAAATGGATTTAAGTAGTAAGTGTTCGTTGCTTAAAAATGGTATATTAAATTAAAATTGTTTTTTGATATTTAATATAATAGTTTTTAGGGTTCCATAGCAACATAGCCTCTTCCATCCTCTCATTTAAATATGTACCTATTATAATAAAATTTGGTATTCCTTTTTGAAAAATTAATGTTTTTGAACTATAGAGAAAATAGATAATAATTATTTTTTATTATCTAACTTCTAAATTATCGATGCAAAATAGATACACACATATTTACATGTATGTCTGAAAAATTTCGTGAATATCATCTTTGTTGAAAATTATAATTAATAATGCTGGAAAAATAGTTAATTGAAACAAATGTCCTTTACATCCTTTTATAATTCGAAAAAACAACCTTCATTCCACGTATTCCAAAATAAAAAGCGATAACTTCTGTTAATTGCAGATACTTATCGAGATGGATGACAAAATATTAGCCACTTATGGGTGAGAATTGCACACACAAATAAAATCTTCAGTTTTATTCGCATAAAATTCAAATTACTTGGGGTACTTTGCACCCACAGCCCTCTTTTCTCCAAGGCGTCGCCTAAAAACGGGAAGCTGTAATAAAATCAATGAATTTCGCAATAACTGAGGGTGCCAAGATATCAACCATAGCGTTTCTCATGACATAATTTTTTTTTTTATGCGCCAACAATTCAGATTGTGAAAAAGTCTAGAAATATGAAGATATCATGATCCTCCCCCGCAGTTCTGACACTCATCTTAATTGAGTTATTCACAAGTCGATTTAGTGTGCTCGCACTCCATTCAACCAATTGATCAGATTAGGAGGCATTAAAGTCTCAATCCAGCGGGAGCAGAAGGAAAAAAGCATACACATAAATTTTTAAACGAGCATACTTTTTTTTAAGGTATTGGTTTGGTGGGTTAAATGGGGGTTTTCTTTTTAGAACGGGGGGATGATATTTGGGTGGGAACATTTATGTCTGTTCGATATTTTCATCCTGATAAAGGAGATGGTGTGGGTGGGCGTTGTAAACAATTCAGAATTTCTCGCAAGGTGCCTGGGTTATTTGAGAACCCTTTTTGGCACCATTTTTGCATGCAAGAACCCAGCATACAACCCGTTCTAATCAAGTGTCAGTCCTAAAACGGATCCATAACACTTCACGTGCTCACAGCAGTCCATTAAAATGACGCAAAAATATTTTGCTTTTCACTTTATATATTTTTATTATTAAAGTGGGTCAGCTGCCACAAAACTCAGATAAACATGATTCATTCATAGCCGGGGAGCTTCTCATATATGCGCATAAATAAATACACTTTGCTTGGGCGGGGGAGGAGGGGTGCCACCGTATTGTATGCAAGAACGCTAAAATGTTATATACAACATTTTAAAGTGTTGAGAAACTGCATGGATAGAGTAAATCATAGAGAGAGTGCACGTCATGGACCGGAGAAAGTACTTTCTCCGCGCTGTTGTGCTTCTGCTCCTCTATAGAATCTATAGGTTTATGGTTGGAGGCGTTGATACAAAAAAAAAGATATATATTATATATATAGTATGTTATATATAACTTTTTTTTCTGGGGGATATTGAAATTCTTGACAATGTCGACGTCGCTGTTTGAACAAGAATTGAGTTCAACGGATGTGTCACACAGCACATTGTTGCATGGGATGTTTATTGAGAGGAAATAACTTGGAAAATTTTCTGAGTGACAGACAATTGTAGGTGCGGTGATTTTTCGGAGGGGAGGGTTATCACATTCAAGGTGCCTTTGAGGCATGTGAATGATTTACATTTTGGTGGAAAAATGGTCGTTTAAGATAAGAAATCAAATATTTTGATAGGCAACTTAATGCATATTTTTGAAAGGAAAAAAAGATAAATTACTTTATCATTTCCTTTTAAGGAATTAAACAACACTTCTTGTTTTGAGATAAAATTCAATTATTCACAACAATTGTCTTCTTAACTGAGAAAAATTTTATACATAGTTTCACGTATGCACGAGCACGAGATGACATGATGTGCTCCGCGGATATATGTATGTATACAAGAGAAGGTTCTCCGACTTCAGTACCGAAGGACATGACTTGCAAATGTAATTCTTGATTTAGCGAAAAGAAAATTTGCATAGCTTCACACAGTGCACACAATTAACATACATAAATATGCAGTTTATCACGTTTGCTAGCAAAACTCCCCTCGTAGGTTTTAGGGTTTGGATGGCTCGTTGGAAGCTCTATACCAAGATACTGTGCAGATGCTGTTTTTTTTCCTATTTTTAGTACTGCGAATTTTATGGTAAATGCTTCCATTCGCGTAGGTAAAGTGAGGTCAAAATATAAAAATGCATATGAATTTTTATTAAAATAGATGCAACAATGAGGGATAAATTACATATTAAAATTTTAAAAAGCTATATTTTCCCATTTGTACCAGAGGTTTTTTACAAAAACATAAAGGAAATAGTTAAATTTTTGGGCGAGGAATTATATATAAGTTACGTGAACCAAAAGAAGAAGTGCGCAGTTTCGGTAAATTTTTCTGTGCAATCATAAACAAATTATTAATGCTGATATACATATTCCACCGCAAAAATAAATACTCTAAATAATGCATGTTGATCTACAACCGCTCAAATATAAAACAGCAAGCTTCTGTTTTAAATATTTCATATGGTTATTATACATTTTTAAATGCTGAGTGCATTTATTTTAAATTAATTTTTTTCAAAATCAAAATCAAATTTCATCCCATTAGCTTGAAAATTAATTTTTATAGTTTAACTAGTTTTCTTAGAAATACATATATTGGTATTTCAAATTAATTTCTTTGGTGTACCCAGGGTGAGGGCTTGTTTTTGATCGTAATTTGTAAAATTTCGAATATTATTTAAATTAAAATAAAAGAACTATGTTAGATACATAGAAGAAAATATGAGTTCTCATTAATAAAACCCGAAATTTACATATATGTATATACATTGTATATACATCTCATTTTACTTTATTTGTTTCAAAAAATCGAGTCAATCAAATTTTAATACAAATTTTTATTAATTTAAAACTCTTAATTTTGTGATTTTATATCTACTTTTATTTATTGTTTGGTTTTCGTTAACAACAATTCCAAATTTGCATTTCTCAGGGCAACTCACAACAAGAAAAACTTAAAGCAAAATCTGGCGCGTAACAAAGGTAGCACGAAATATCGCAAAGGAAGAGCTGATTTACTTTGCATATGAAATGAAAGCGTCCTGCTAAAATTTTTGTGATTTATTCTGGCAACAAATGAATAGTACCTTAAAAAGGGTAGCCAAAGGTTTACCTGTATTTTATTTCTACTCTTTCGCATTTCCTCTTATATATATTTTACCTTTTTTTATCATTTTACCGGCCCACAAGAGCAGAAGTTGGGATGAGGTGCTGTGTGCAAAAAAGTTCACGCCAAGAGCATGACTTGCAAATGTAATTTCTATAGTTCCACAGTGAAAAGAAAATTTGCATAGACTTCATGTAGAGCACAATTAGCATACATAAATATGCAGTTTATCAAGTTGCTGGAAAATCTCATGCTTTTGATGCTATCCATGATGGCAGTTGTTTTCGTATTTCTCCATTTTTTCCTCTATTTTTTTTACGTTTTTTGGACTTGTAATTTTACATTTTCTTCTCCAGTTAGAGTTTTCCTTTCAACTAAGGTATAGGTGGTGAGTGTCATGCACACGAGTCAAAAAATAAAAGAGCAAACGTTTAGAAAATCACGTTGTTTTTCCAATTTTTATGTATGGTTTTTATTTTCATAAAGCATATTCTAATTGTTGCCACCGTTTATGCTACAGTGCACTGCACTTTCTAGTTACCAACTTGCTTGTTAGCACAAAATATTCCTAACGAAACGAACCCGCTCCTTCTCCTGGGTGTGTTATCTCAGCGTCAAGCAATATTTAGATTTTGAATTCAAAGTATCGTGCAAAGATGACGATGATAGGTAAACGACTTCGAAGTTGTTAGAGAGTAAACTTCATAACTAAAAACTGCCAAAACTTTCACGTAAAGAGATTTCACCTTTGTGTCGAAGAACAGTCAAAAAGGAAACAAAAGGCATAAGTTGCAGAACAGTAAAGAGTCTACGATGATGAGAATTTAGCACACTGCAGAGACAGGAGCACTGTTCGCTTCCACTTTCAGAGATGAAGTTGTAGTTTGTTGGGACTATTTATATTCCTGAATTTAAATTTCTGGTTCACGTATCAAGGGAAATAGGATTTATGTGAATATTTGTGAAATATGCGTAAAATTCGAACAAGTAAAAGACTTCTAGATGTGTTAAAATTTGTCCACACATTCGTTTTTTGTTTTCAAAAACCATATTCTATTTATTTATGTGTATTTATATTTTACTACAGTAAAATGTATGTTAAAATTTTTTGGTTTCTTATGAACTGATACACAATTATAATAAGTCAAGTTTTTTTTTTTTGTAGGAGGAATGAAACTTCTTTTACTAAATAAATATTATGCTATTTAATATTTTTTATTTTTATATATGTAAGAACAAGAACAAATTTACTACCCTGCGAAGTGTGTCTTATTTAAAAATATTGGCTGTCTTGAATTGTGTATTGAATTGCAATTGTCGAAACTCTGTGTACAAGTACTCACAAATTTTGTAAGAAATTCAGTAAATAATAAGCGTCGACTACATATCAAAATAACATTGATTTTAATTTGAAATACAATCAATCGCCTGCTACGGAGAGGTGTTGTGTTATATCTCATTGTTTTTAACAAATCAAAAATGTTTCGTATTATTTTTTAAACTCACTTCTCTGTTTTTTAATGTTTATGATTTAAGCTTAAATCCCGAGTAATTCTTTTAAGTTAGAAACTAATTATTTTATAATAATTATAAAAGCTATTGGTAAATATTATACCTTGAAATTACTTTCTTTTAGCATGTTTCAAATAGAAACAAGTTACAAATTTTATGTTGTAAACAAATTTTCTTTTCTCAGTTAATATACTTTTAAAAAATATATTACTTGCCCCGTTAATTCTCACAAAATTTGCTGAAATCGTGAAAACAAATTGAAAAAAATATTATTTTCGCATAGCTTTGATATTTCCGGCCACATTTTATGTTATATGTAGACTTTGAACTTGCTCCCAAATTTTAGGGGTATTTCACTTTCTGAGCAGTAAGAAGAATGAAATAAATTTTAAATGTTGGCCTGATGTCAAAACACTCTTATTAAATATTTAAAGAAAAGCGCAAAAGACAGAGGAGCTGAAAGCACACACCCCGCGGGAAGTTCACATTTCGAATATTCGCAACATTTACGAATACTTTCCTTGAGAAAAAGGGAAAAATGGGAATAAAATAAAAAATGAAAGTAAGAAAAAATAAGGGAGAAGAGTAAGTGAAAAAAGGAACGCCCTGGCCGGGAGGGTCTCCGAGCAAACAGCGCTCAGCTTCGCATGGCAAAAATAAACATCGTCGTCGGGGAGAGAAAAAAGATATTTTAACAAGCCTTCTCCGGAAATTTCCCATCTTGGGCTAACCTACATGTCTTCTCAGGTGGAATTCGTGTTATGCCGGAATATAAATCAGCAACCAGTTGCCTCGCCGTTTACCTTCTTTTGTATAAGGCCGGGTACACACAGGCCTCCGCGTCCCGGGCGTCGCGGCGGGCGTCCCACCGACCGGGGAGGAAAAGGATTTTTCTGTTAATAATTCCATCTATGTGGGCTGCTCCAAACCGTAGACACCGAGTGGAAAAGGGGTGAAATGAAGTTAAATTTTGCGTCACGCCAACACCATAAATCAGCCCTTTTCCCGAGCAATGTAAATATGCGAATTGACTTTTTGAGAGGCTGCTTATTTTGACAAAACTTGCTAAGTTTATACTACAGGCAGCTTAAATTTATGGGCGTCGGCATACAGCTGTGCTTCGAGCCCCCGATATCTGGGCACGTTCGGGGTATTTCGGGCTAAGGAAACCTCCAACTTTCGGGCTATACCCAGCCCTGGGAGGAATCCTGGCTATACGCACGGCACCAAACTCGACTGTCTCCACCTCCGCGCTACCCTAAAACGAAAGAAGCACATTCCAATTTACTTTAAGGTAATAAAAGTCAAAAGCACGCAAATTTTGCTCTTCGCCGGGAGTTAGAAGAATGTCAAGTATGACAATTTTCAATCGCAAAATGGGCCAGTGGTGGTTCGGGATGATGCAAACAAGTGTTTTTTGGGCGAAAGATTACGTCGCTTCTGCCGTTTAAAGTCCTTCTTAAATATTTGGAGCGAAATTTAATGGAGGATTGTGCAATTCAAGAAATTATTTAGATCTTGAGAGGTATCACGAACGGAAACGAACAAACTGAAGAGATCCTTTGAAAAACTCAAAATAAAAATTTGTTTTTTAAATTCGTATTTTGGATCTTGATAAATTATATTTTGATATACAAAGAGTAGAAGTACATGCTTAGTGTTTATTAGAGTTGAAATATCACCAAATATAGACATACTTCAATATATGTATCTTAATGTATCTTATTTTCGGAATATGTTCTTTAAATTTTATAAGAATTCAAATACTTGTTTAAAAGTTATAATTGTTCAAATAACACTACCTTTACCTACCTAAATGTTTACGCATACGAAGCTCTTAAATAATGTTTCTATAACACTTCAAAATAAACAATAAAAAAACAGTGCATATTTTTTATCAGTTAGATCACGAATATCTGTATAATATGGATAATATAAATACATTTTTATATTTTTTTAAACTCTTAAACAAAATGTAATATGCAGATATGGGTAATTTGCTTTATTACGCACTAATACAGGACAGGGGTATACCATTGGATGATCCTTGAAACTTTTGTTTAGAATTTGAAGTCATGTCACACATGCTGTGTAACAATTACGTAAATCAGTGAGCTCGCATAAAAGCAGAGTATCAAAATAATATTTCGTTTGCCTTTCATGGTTTTAGAAAGAAATCGAGCTAAAATTCAAAACACGCAAAGGAAATAGCGCAATACCGTGCATCGCATCGCATCGCAAGCTCAGGGCTCCCCCCATCGCATCCAGGACACATCGATAATCCGGGGAAAAAAGCATTCATTTTATATGTGTCATTCATTTAGAGCATTCGGGAGCAGCTCCATTTTTGGTGGATAGTGTAATCCGAGAATAAAACGAAAATATACAGCCATCCGGCGAGCTGTGCTCCCGGTTTACTCTGTTAAGATATTTATGCCGGGAATATTCTTTATGACCTTAAGCGTCATACCCTTTCGATTTTTATCCTTGCGCACCGAAACAAGTAGCATATGGGCCAGATATATCCTGCCAATACTCGCCCTCAACCACTTCGGGGTATGGGCAGGAAATAAATAAATAAATAAAGGATATACACGTCTATGGAACCAGAATGCAGAGTCCTTGGGACCACCGTCGTATCGCCTCGTCCGACTCCTCCACAATATGTGAATTTCCTTATTTTCCCGCCGCAAAGATCTCTGGAAGGATATTTATGCGATGTGCTTGAAAAACAGGATTCACTAGTGGAGTTACGCGGGGCCAACAACAATTCCTGAAGGAGTGCCCCGGAGCAGCAACAGCTCCACTGGATGAGTTGAAGAATGGAATCGGGGCACCCACCATGAGCACATTCGCGGCGATGGTGTCCCCGGTGTCGTGAGCTCCTGTTTCGGGTACTTACTTCTCCTCGAATTGCACAATTTCATAAATATTTACGCGGTTACATCTTTCATTTTTGCATACGAACTTAACTGCAATCCGGGACTAGAAGCTCTAAAAAGTTTGTTCTTGCATGCTTATTGATGTAACTGAAGATTTAGAAAATAAAATCATGGCAATTCACAAAATCGAATAATATCAATAAATATTAAATTAGAGAAGATAGTTTAAAGAATATAAATTAAATAAAATTCATTTTTATTTTATTATGTGGTCATTTGTTCTTTTCCTTTTGCATATGATTGAAGGGAAAAAAATTGTAAGAATTTTTCCTTTTGCAGTTAATCTTAAAACAACATTCTATACTCCGTATGATATAAGTAAACAAATCTTACATGATTTTATATTTCGAAAATGATCCTTACTATAGAAATGCTGAGGAAACTTCGCATCAAAAACTTATCAAAGATATATACATACTAAACAAATAAGGAAAGTTTACCAGCTAACTATAACTATAAAGATGATTCTAGTTCTAATATTTTTGAGTAAAGGTACAATATTCTATTCTAAAACAAAAACGTTTCATTGGTGGTAACAAATACTATTTAAATGGACTAAATCTGTGTCTAATGGGAGTCTAATTGGAGTTTCGAAAAAGATCAATTATCCATTCCTACTAATTATTTGCGATAACAATATCTTACCATTGGTATCGTATGGTCTATTAATATGGAGCCAATCTACAGTAAAGAGTCTGCAAATTCTATCGACATTGTCAAATAGAGTCATCAAAGTAGTGTGTACTAGTTTTCCTCGGGATTTAGCTACTGCAACTTTAGGTAGGAGACACATTAAGGAAAATTAATGAAACTAAAATTAATTACAATTGATCCCTTGTAGTATGAACGTTCATTTGACTGAAAAACACAAAATTGAATTATCTTTTAATTTTCAAAATTTAGTACCTACTTAGTTTATTTAATTTAAGATTATTATGAAAAATAATTAGACAGAACCTAAATTTGAATGCCTAGCGAGATTGGAATTAGGTGAATGTTGCCATCAACAAACATAGAACATTTTTGGTAACGTTCGCATATTGAAAAGTTTTTAATTCTCGACATTTGGAAACTTATTATATCTTTTTCTTTTAAATGTGATGTGATAAATTGGTCGGTGGGGAAATTAAATCGGTAAAATAAAAATGGCGTAATAAAAAGCTTGTAAAACGCCTTTTGTACATCGAAAAAACTGGTGGCGTTTTCTCATTTTATTGACCAAATTAAACAGACCGTCCAGGAATGGCCGTTAAAGCAATCCAAAATCGGCTTAATCGCATTACCCTGGCGCAAGTTGTGTCGCCTACCTTAAAATTAAGGTAAAACCTTATTTATTGTTGCCGCGTTCCCTGGTACCTAAACAGTGCATCTAATATCGGGAACGGGAATGTGAGGAGTAAACAAAGCGGAAAACAAACCTTGGGATAACAACAATAACAACAGGAGCAGCAGGAGCATCAACAAAGTATCTGGAGCCAGCAGGAACAAAAACAGGACCCACCGGGAGGTTGCCCGAAACCCATGCGCCCCAACACTCCCAAGTATATCCTTTATTGCCATTTTACCCAGAGCATGCCATAAGATTTACCGAAGAGAATACGCTGGATACATGGAGATGAGAATAACAACTCCATTGCAGCATCCAGGAGCAGGCACCGGGAACAGCAGGCTCAATTCACTCCTCACCTTTTATATTTTAAACAAATCTTCCGCACACAAAGTCCTTGGGACGAGGACTGCATCGAATTAAATACCGGGGAGCTGCTCGGGATAAGTATCGAATATGCAAATTTTCTCGACAAGGATACCGACTGAATTTTAGCATAGAGGGAATTTGGAAGGCAGCCAGCAACTGCTGGAGCTCGAGTGGTCCTGGTTCCCGGGATATAGTCCTGCCTTATGGCCAAAATCCTGACCATACCCACCGGCTCCGGACCCACAACTCGCCCGGCTCCTCTGCTTATTTTAGCCTTTTTCATTTGACTTAACATCACTTTCTTGCTGCCATTGTCTCCTGAAGTTTATTTTATTATCCATTGGCCCAGTGACTGCTCCCTGTGACTTGATGTCTCTCCGAAAAGTTTTTTTTTTGTGCTCCCCGTTTTGCCCCGCCAGGACTCTGGATCCCCACTGCGGGAACGGTGGAGTTCATGACTTTTACGTTGGCTTCATTGGCCGGACAGTTTTTTATTATCGGCCATATTACCATATACATAGAGGATGGGCTAAAAATGGTTGCTGGATTGGACTTTCCGGCGGGCACCACTGTCTTTTTTTTGTTTTCCTTTTCCGAGATAACCACCATCTGCTGAAACCGGCGAGGGAGAAACTCCCACGCCATGGACAGTGTGAAATTGGCACTAATTTATGGTTGAATAAGCTGAGGTTGCGGCGAACAGGTACCTCGGGGATTCTATGACTTATGCACTTTTTTGCGATTCCCTGGAATGGCATTTTTTTACTATCGTGAATTTAATACTAGAGAACCCGACTTTCGTCTATAAGAAAATTCAGTTTACCTGTTAATTCATAGAGTTTAAATTTTACAGCTCAGGATTAAGGACTTTGATAAATAAAGTTAGAATCGATCGAAAATTCGTTTTTTGAATTTAAATACCCAAGACCAAAAAGGTTATTATATTATATTTATTATTATATTTATAAACAAAAACAGTATCTACTATGTTCATATTTCAACAATTTTTTCATGCACAATTTAATCAAAATATCTACATACATATTTATAAAATTACCATTTTATAAGAAATTTCGTTTTAGCATAAACTATTTTAATCCTTAAATACTTACCTTCAAGAGATACATTTCTATTGATTAATTGATGCCAAAATATAAATGTTGTACAATTTGAATAGCTACAAGACGAGTTTTTTATTTGGAGTTGTTAAACTTTTTGCTACTATGGTCGGAAGATGTAATGATAGTCATATTCTAAATAAACTACATGTGATTTTCTTTAAGTTATTTTCAACAACGTTGGTTGTTAATTGCGTGATTTTATGATTTTTGAGAGGTAGATTATGAGTCTGTATTTGCAACTGAAATTGTTGTAATTTATTTATAAAGAACTAAATGTTGGTGGTAAAAAGTAATACTGCCTCTGTAACATTTTCAAAATGAATTAAACCAAATTGATAAGTCTCGACGGACTAACCCTTATATTGACAATATAAAGTGATTTCTATAGCACTTCCATGGAATATAAGTAAGTGAGTACTGAAAGCAAAAGGCGAGGGTAAAATGTGTCTGGCTTGTCATTTTAAAACAAATAACCAGTTCTCTCCCATGAATTTGATGTCGCCTCGTCTGGCTTATCGTGGAGCTAATCTGATGGTTCGTTAATGCCGTTGAAGAGGACTCTGAAAAAGTTTTGCATAAAATTTTTCTATTTCCTAAGTAATATTTGGGCCAAGGACTCTTTAAACGTGAAATTCCGCAATGGATTCAAAAGTAGTAACAAGTAATATAAAAAATGAAGTATAATTTCGGTCAGTAAGCTAGGAAATTTTATACCATTTTAATTCCTTGACCGATATGGTCTGTTTTTTAAATATTTTATTTCTTATTAAAAATGCACAAATTACCTTCATTTAGACAAATTTAAAAAATATATTTCCAGCAAGCCACCAAAGAACGTCAAGTTCCCATAAAGATCCACTGAAAACGGAAGGAAAGAAGAACAAAATTTTTGTTTTTTTATCCTGTTTTTTTCACTGAAAGACTCACTTTTCTGGTTGCCAGCTTAGGAGAATTTATGCAAATTTATGTATAACAAGTCATCTGAAAGGGGCACCTTACATAGAAATCTACATAGAAGTAGGAAGCGCCCAGAATCCATCGACGCGGGAATAGAGGGTCCTGGGGGCGAGTGAACCAGCCCGAGCCCAATGATGTTCCTTGTTAGGCTTTCGAAGGGACTAACCAAGAAGTTATGTTCGCTGAAAGTTGTAAGTAGTAAGTAGAAGGGAGCAAATCCCGTCGAAAAGTTACAGCGAGCCGAGATTACATGTGCGGGCGAACGAGCAACGACTACATCCGCCCCGACTAGGGTAATCGATATCACAGGAAATTATTCCATCATATCACTAAGGAGCCGGGGAGTTCTGCAGGGATCTCTTGGATATTTAATGGTTAAATGTTTGAGCACCCACACCCATGTTTTGCCCGCCCCGCCTCTCCAAATGGATGCTCTGGCCCTTGTTGCAGCTCTTCGAGATGAATGTAGACCAGATTCCTCTAGAACCTGTTAAATCTTGTCCACATCTTAGGGAATCTGTTAGTCCTCCTAAGTGCATCTTACAGCTGTCCCAGGGCCTTAAGGAATTAATTATATCTGTAGTCCCCGGCAAGTAGCTTGTTCAGGTAGCAGGCACCTGTCTCCTGGCGTCCACCCCAGCCCTTACATTGCATAACCTTAAATACCTTTTTCTAACCTACTCCTCTATCTTTGCACTGTGGACTTGTAATTTTCCATCAATTGGATTTTAATGACCATAACGAAAAAACAAGTTCTAAACGATTGGTGACTCCCTTATTTTCCTTCCCCACACCCTACCTATTCGTCTTTTATTCAAATCGTTTTTTTTTTAATTCACGACCTATCAAACGAGTAATTAGCTCCTTCAATTTACATGTTAAATTCCTTTACCCGTTCGTTCCACCCCCAACTCCTGTACGCAAGATCCTCCCCAAAATTAGATTTGGGAATTTCCTCAAGTATTCAAGAAATTTTACTTTTTACTTAATTAGGGTACGATTTTCAAGAGATTTTAATGTTTCATGAGCCTCGAACCAGGCACCACGATCCTTCCCTCTATTGTTTTATAAAGTTAATCAGATTATATGGGAGCAATTTCCTTCGAGGATAATCTGTGAATGGCAGAAAGGTTGACATTTCCGCTTTTCTCCATGTAAAATGGGGTTCTCTTACTCTTTCGTAATTTTCGTAAAATTATAGACAAAAAAAAAATGTTTTTAAATTGTTCATCTTAACAAAGATGATTTTAAGAACATTTTAGAGTTTAATGTAGCGCCCGCCGTAAAATTGACTTTAAAGTAGATTAATTTTTATTGAACTATAAAGATAGGATTAGGCATGGATTAGAATGGAATAAATAATTCTGGGATATTTACTGCGCTGTTCTACTGCTTACTGCTAAGCCTTTGTAATAGCAATTAGGGGCATAGTTACCGCCGTAAGCAAAACGTCGTAAAATGTTATATACTTATTAGTAACATTAAACAATACTTGATACTTGATTTAAAATTTTATTCTTATTTTATTAATACTGAAGTAAACAACAGTGATAAAAGCTGACTACTAATCCTCTCGGGGAAGTATCCATTAGTCCACTCAATACGCTTCAAAATTCAAAAGTTAACTTACAATTCAAATTGTTTTAATATGTATTCATTGTTGTTTTTATTTTTATATTTATTTGTTTATTTTTCGAAAATGGGTCCCTCAAGAACTTTTGGAACGATGTCACTTAAAGCTAGCTGCGCCGTTGATTGCCACGTATTTAATAAATATTTCAAATTTTATATATATATATCACAAGCAACAAGTTATCTCACCTAAAAATAAAAAATATAAAATCATGAAAGAAAATCCATTATTTCATACTTTCTAGGTCTTCTGATTTTTTAACAGTCTAATTTTACCATTACTTTCAGTATATCTCCCAATTTAGTTTGCCGGGATATAAAGTCTTCTTCAATCTCATTAATCAAATTAAGAACTTCGGATTTAATTAACGACTAAGCTGCCGAACTAAGCGTTAAAAACTAGGCAAGAATTTAATTGTAAAAGTATAATAAAATATAAGCAATTTTTTTCAGTTCGTTGATCTAAGAAATTACATAAATTCGATGTAAAATTTAATTTAGTTAACCTTACCTTTTTATTTTAATTAACAAGGACTCTTAAAATTTTGTATTTTTATCTAATATAGTGATGTAATTACGTTTATATTATATTACCTAGAGTTTCCGTCGTATCAATTGCAATTATACGGTACCATCGCGGAAAATCTAAGAATTTTCTGCAATTTATCGTTTAAGTGACTTAGCAATTTTATACAACTTCCTGTCTTTTATCAGAGACGTTCTATGAAAGAAAATAAGCAGGGGTTCAGAAAAAGAGGAGTGAAAATTAAAAATACGTAGGGAATCAGTAAAAGGATTCAGATAGGGGAGAAATAAAAAATAATCGCTTACTCACTGCTATATGGAATAAAGGTTGTTTTGTGACGATTTCTCCCCCATGTTTTTTAATCAATTGAATTTTTTGTATCCCACCAGTACGATTCATAACGCCCAAGTTTCAATCCCCAGTATATGGATGAGTATTTTATTCATAAAAAAAAACCCCTCAACCCACTTCCTGTATTATGGCGATTTCTGCTAAAACTATTCTACTCCACCCCCACGGGCATTTTTCCATAGTTTTTAGTTAATTCCCGAAATGGGTTGGGGGTGGGTTCAATACACCATCCCTTACTAGATTAAAAATTCAATTACCGGTGGTATTCAGTTGTGCGAGGTATGAACGAAAAAAAGTCGAGGAAAAATGAGGAAAGGGACTAACGCTATTTTACCTGATACAATTTGCACACACTGAATCCCACCCTTAGACGATGGAGACTGGGACCGGGACGTACCCGGGACCTGCTCTCCCAGGCACAATGCCCCTTATTCTGTTGTATCTTTTACGCTTGTGCTGGTTCAGAGCGGCTGCTGCTTTCGGCTCCATCTTTGAATTGCCTCTAGTTTTTGCCGGTCCGTCGTCGTCCTCCCCCGCACCCCTTGAATAGTGTTAGTGTCAGTAAATTGCTGGTGGAGTGTCTGTAGCTTTTATCATGCTCTGATAATGCCCTAGAAATCTCGTTTTTTTTCTGCCTTAATTCATCTGGCAGTCTCTTATCAACGGTGTAAAGATGAAAAATTATTTACAGCACAATTTAGGGCTACTCCATGGAAACGGGTATCCGAGACATGTAAAAGGCAACCCTTTTCTATGACCGTCGTCTGGGGTGGTGGGTTTTCTATGGCATATTCAGCCAATGTGTGCAGTGTAAGCAAGGTACACGGATTGAGGACCAAAGGGATTTTGTAGGACGAGAACAAATTACACGGGTGGATTCATATAGTTACATATCGTTCTGGGCCAAAGGTTTTTAACATTTTTTATTTTCTTTCGAGGTGTCCAAAATATCATTATTTTACTTATCTACCTTTAAATCTCTGTCCACAAGCTAGTAAAATATACAACTTTTCAAAATTCGTAGATTCAGTCTGTTTTAAAAAGGCATTCTGAAATATTATCACTAGTTTTAGTTATTGCATTGTCTATTAATTAATGAACCAGTTTGTTTTTATTATATTTAACTTAGTTTTGAAAGTGAAATCGTAAAGAAGTCGTCTCTATGGAAAATCTGGGTTAAAGTATTTTTCGATATTTAAAGTCGCTCAAAGTTATACTGGGCTAATTTCTAGATCCAATCAAAAGCACAGTAACCACAGATGGGATTATCCGGACAAAATTTCATTAAGATATTTGTTCAACTAAATGTATGTTATTCGAATAATTTATTAATTTATTACCGAATAGATTTATTAGTAAATAATTAATTATTTGTCAGTCGGCATAATTCGTTATTCGATATTTTAAATAACTCGATACTCAAACGTTATATATACCGATAGGTGTTGTGAATGGAAGTTTAATCGTTACAGTTGATCGCTAAACAAGAATTAGTGCGATATCTCTTATAGTTGCATATTTGTTTTAAAACCCAAATAGCTCGAAACAAATGATGAAAAACATTACTTTTCCAAAGCTGTGACAATGATGTATAATATTCAAGATTTTAATTAATTGTCTTACGCTTGATAGCTATATCTACAGATTAAAATGACTCTGATTTTTTTAATTTAAGATGAACATATCTTTTGTTTACTGGATATTGTAACTTCCACAAGTTCTAAATTAAGAATTCTAATATATAAATAAATATTCAGTTAACTATGATTTGCCGACAAAATATGAATTCTAAACTGTACATACAACAGAAAAACAACAAAATTAACTGTGAACCAGTTTTATAATCTCAAGAAATTTTCGGGAGAAGGTGAGATTATCTAGGATCTAGAGTCTAGAATTTTGTCTAAGGAAGCCTAGGGCTCCTTAGAAAATAATTCAAGTCACATTAATATGCGCGGCTCAATTGTAGGTGTTAAGTAAAAGTTTTACTGAGTGGCAGGTGTTGGAATTTTTTTATTGTGCCTAACGAGGATTTGTGCAATCGTTGGAGCTAAAGCCGATGAGGAGCCTCACCCGACCTGAGTTTAGCCCCATTGGGAATATCTGTCGCCAGCAGCTCTGTTAATTTGGATAAGTACAAAGCAGAGAAACCTTTCTAATCCCTTCCTTTACTCCTAATGACAGAAGTTAGAACAGGGGCAGGGAGCTAAAAAATATAAAAGCAACCGAAATTTGTTAAACGTCTCCGAAAGTGAAAAGGATGATAGGCTGGATGGCATCCTACACCGTCGTCGGTCGTGCCACCAAATTCAGACCTCCTCCTCGGAAATGTAAATGAGAGAAAAGTTACGAGGGTAACTACGCAGCGAATTTCATGGGATTAGTTATAATTTTCAAGTACAAAGGTATTCTCAAATGACAGCGGGGATTGAGACTCACTGGCTTACGGGTAATGAGATTTTGATATACTTTCGTCAGGGACACTTCAGCACCGAGATCTCCAGGTGGATTCGTTAAGTCTTAGAGTTTTTGAGGGCAAAAGTTTCAACACCTCGAAGGAGAAAACCTTCGCGTTGAGTACTTGAAAGCAGTTAGCATTTTCTTTCCGTTAAAACCCCCTAAAGACAGATGTAATAAAAGATAATAGCTACTTTGTTACCTTGGCGGTGTTATACACGAATACTATTTGACTATTTTATGTACTCTCGGATGTATATTTTCTTCTCTCTACTCCCGTACAAAAATAACTCTATCAGGACAAAGTTGGTAAAAACAACACTTGCTGGTCCCAAAGGATCAATCCATCTTCTAGTCTAATTATTTGTTTTCTTAATTTTTTCGTTTTTTTCTTCCTACGAAAACTCAAATGTGCCTCTTTTCCCAAAGGTGTTATTTAAGTGATGCACGCAATGAAATAATTGCTCATATTTTTATTAGTTTTGCGAGCTTTACCTTAAATCTTTACGTCTATCATTTGAAGAAATGAAAGAAATACTTTCTCTTAAAGTTTGATGAATATTTTTATATAATTTATTTTGTTTTTTGTTTTTTTTTGGGATCTTCCAAATTGGCTACAGTACACTCAGAAAAATAATGTTTTAAAATCAGTAGCAAAAATATTGTATCAATAATTTTTAAATATTAATTTGACTTGCATTTATTACAAAATATTTTAATAAAATTTGCTTTGTATTAAAACTTACATAGTTTGAATCCTGATGCTAAAAAGAAAACTTACTTATTAAAGGAGCTAATTTACTTATTTACTGTACTTATTTATTATTACCCGAAATTTGTACTTTATAGGGTTGTTTTGATAGGTCGCTTTGAGTAATTATGTTCTTTTATGCTTCCTATTACCACAAACTTTTGGATAAGCGAATTTAAAGTGTTGGTTTTGAAATATTTGGTTTTATCCTCTTTACATTTAGAGACAGATGATTCCTTGTCCACCGGAAAGGAATTAATTTCCCTCTCCTGCTGCACCAAATTAAACCACAGACTTTGAAGTAATGAACCCAAAAAGAAGTGCTCTTTTAATTACTTAATTAGTGATAAGTTGATTATTTTCCGTCGCAATTAAGTCGCCTTATGCATAAAACACCAGGCGACGGTGCCCATTTGCGTGCCCTGGAGAGATACTGCATAAATGCATATGTATTTACGGGTGTGTATGTATGTGTGTGAGTGCATTGCTGCATCCGAGCAATCAAAGAGCTACACCGCTTTAAGCCAGTAGCCAATAACTCGTCTGTTTTTAGTGGGGTCCTGCTGACCGGCAGAATGGAGGAGCACTTGCACTTGCAACTTTTAATGAGAATTCATCCATCTATCTGTGGATGGGGCGCATGTATCATAGGACCCCTCCAGTGCCGGGGTGCATCCGTAAATTGCGATGCATCGTCAGGGACATTAATAAAACAGCCAAATGACATGACATGCTCACATATCTGCCCACGTACTCGGCCCAGTGGTCCTTACATTTCCCAGCATCCAGACTCTGGACCCGTGGACTCGTGGACCCATGGACCCGTCATGATGCGGTGCCCATCTTCCTCTCGGGGTTGGTTTTGTAAATCGCTTTTTCTACTCTATTTTCGTCTCCCCAATATTTTTTTTTATACATACATACATATATTCCCTTCTTTTTTTATTATTAGTCAACATTCAGAGTTGGTCTGGGCCACTCCTGGACAGTGGATGGAAACGGTTAAGCTATGAATGATTTACGCCGCAAAATATGACAAGATGGAAAAGTGCTGCATTTAAAAGTTCTGCAGCGGACAGTGAAACAAAAAGGACTATCAAAAAATGGGTAGAGGAAATAATTCTACTGACTGATGGAATCAATTTAAAAAAAATAAAAAATCCCAAAAATGGGTCGGCTCAAGGGAAAAACTAGTGCGGGGGAGTAGTGAGTAGTGCATGCAATGGTTGTCAACTTTGGTACACGCTGTCACCACCATGAACATCACTATTTTATCTTAGCCATTTCGAGATATTCCAGGAAGCGTATGAGAGGGCGGCGGAGGGAAATATTTATTTTAAACTGCCGAAATCCTGTATTTTTGTTGATTTTCTGCAATACAGACAGACAATAAATCAAGATTTCCCCACGGATTTATTTACGATCACTAAATAGTTCAATATTTTTACTGCCATTATCCTTTTAAATGAACTTTTCGACATACATATACTCACAAAAAAGCACCTTGTGTTTAGAAAATAGTACTTTGTTTAACAGAATACTGTTTTTGTTATATCTTCGAATTAAAGTTATTGAAAATTGGCTCTTTAATAACACTGGTCTGCAAAATCTTTATGCAAGACCGATTTTATAGAATATTATTTTTAGATTTTGAATACGAGATAATGTTGAATTTTTATATAAGTACTTAGATTTTTTTTAGATGTTCGCTTCGTTCTCAATGTTTTTGTGGACGCAATTTTTCTCACTTAAAATCGAAATATTAGTTTCT
Source organism: Tolmerus cingulatus (assembly GCA_959613345.1). Lineage (NCBI taxonomy): Eukaryota > Metazoa > Arthropoda > Insecta > Diptera > Asilidae > Tolmerus > Tolmerus cingulatus. Next base: position 41,947,117 of record OY390709.1, read on the forward strand.
TGAGCCACCGTTTTCGTGAATTTTTATATTTCTTTCCTTAAAACCACGTACTCAAATGCATGCATGCAAACTTAGTTATTAATTTAAAAATAATTATTTACAAGGTGTTAGTCTTTCTAAATTATACAAACCATTTTTCATAAAGGATTAAATATTTTGCGAATAGGATTCGACCAATTTATTTATTTTTATTATGTTTCTAGACTCTGATCAAGCAAGCCTCAGTTTTTTCATATTAAATTGGTTTTTATATAGACTCTTGCATAATGCAGGTATGCGCCATACCTTCACAATAATTAAATGTTATTTAATAGTCGCACAGAATAAAGGGATTACAACCCCATACATGTCGACAGAAGCTGGAAATAAATTTCCCAGATTTCTGTGAATGAATTGTCAAAGAGGATTTCTGATTATTTTCACCATAAATTATCTTCATCGTTAATTAGTAGTCAATTTTCACGAGAGAAATAAATAAAAAAGAAATCGCTCGACCTCTTTTCCATCCAGTTTTCTGCTTAAAATCACCTATACCTGAAGCTATAAGTACTCGTGGAATATTGGACGTGGATCAAATTAAATATAAATACAACAAAAATTCACAAAAACCCCTGAAAATCTCTCTGATGATGATGATAATCAGTTCTGCAAAAAAAAACGAAGCGACACAGGACTCTTTTTGGCCCCTTCGTGGAAATTTGTGGTATAAGTAACATTTTAAATTCATGAGCGTTAATTAATTATCAATTAAAGGTGGGCGAGTAAATTGCGATAAAATTGCTCGGGAAATGCATTAAAAGCCACTATAAACTTTATGCAAAAACAGTCTCCATATGTCGGCATGCTTCCGGAGCGGTATGCTACAATCATATAATATCTATATAAATTTTTATTTTTACAGAAGCAGTTTTATTGCTATTTTCGGAATTTTCTTTTTGTTGCAAATAAATAGAGTTATTTCTCGTGTATTTCGGTTAATTTTAATGCCTCAATTGGTCAAAATAAAATTTTGCGCTATGATAAAGTACTTCTGCGGCGGAGAATAAAATGGGCCAAATTAAATTAATAATATGAATACCCCGTGAAATTACGCGGCGTATGAGAGTCGGTTGCGAATCTTCTTTTGAGCGGTTGCAATAAAAACGAGGACCTCTGCACGTTCTGTGGCCACAATGAGGTTTCACTTTATTTTATTTATTTATTATTTTTTTACTTAAAAATAATTGCAAGTTAGCCAATTTCGACTATATAATAATTTACCAATTATGCAGTATCTTATGAAAAGAAACGCGTTTAAGGCATAACGCCAAATTAAGTAAATGGTCAAAGGGGCGAATTCGCCTGTTGTTGCTCATTCGCCGTGTAGAAGGACCTAATTATTTGCTGTTTGAAAGGGTGCAAGGCCATTGGCTTCGAGGGAAGGAATAGGGCTGGATACCTTCTAATAAAATAAATGTTTACCCACCCCCTAATTTTCCTATTCACTGATGATAAAACCTTTCTTTACTTTCTTCGTCTTCTATTCGCTTCCTCATTTTTTTGTATATATTCCTCTTTTTTGTTCCAAAGGGCACCAGTTGGCTACTTAGTAGATTCTTTTGAAACAAAAATAAGACACAAAAGAAGAAGAATTGAATTAAGTGGGTGGGATATTCCTTTATTTTTGCTTTCCCTGCTCCGCGTCCGCCTTCGGTTCGTCCTCGGTGAATCTTTTGTTTTAAGATCTAACGAAATAGAAAATACCAATAAAAAGGGCTGGTTACCAATTTTCCATTGCTTTGTTTGTTTATTTGTCTTATATTCTTTTCGGCTGCCCTATGCGCCCTTTCCGGCCCCATGCTGCCACTGTTGTTGTTGTATTTATTTTACTAATGAAATAACTTTGACGAAAATATTGCTTTGAGAAATATTTGATTTAAAAAGGACTCCCGCGAAACTTTATGTAGAGATATTCAGATCCCCGTGAAAATTTTTTCATTTACCACAATTCCGGGGTCGAAATTTTATTCAGTTTCAAAAAGCAGAAGATTGTGCACACTTCGATGTTCTACAAAAGATCTAAATTATGAGTTTTATAAAAGGAATGCCAAATCTACCGTCTTTGACATTTTTTTAAAGAAATTTCCTTTGAAATATTAAATATTATACCATAGCTGAATTCTTTTTAATAATATAAAAATAAGAACTAACAATTTAAATGAAATATTTAAACAAGTATGTATTATCCTCAGCTATACACAATATAATTAAGAACAAAAATTATACGTTTAATATCGTTTTTACAATTATGATATACGTATACATATAAATACTTTATAAAGTGAGTAAAATGGCATTTTAAAAAAAAATGTTTGTTCTTTAGAAGAAGAATAAATACGAATTCAGTAAGTTTTTGATAAAACTCTTTTTAAATTTATTTTTCGCGTAGATTCTTTTGTAAAAATCAAAATATGATCTCTCATGATTTCGCGAAATTTTCGAACTTACTTACCAAAAGTATTTATCGTAAGATTGGTTTTATTTTAGTTTAATTTCTTTTAAATATATTATTATAGAAACGAATTTCACAATGTCATCAATACAATTTTAAATGCCTATAAAAATTATAAGGAAATGTGTATATGATGATGTAATAACAAAATCCATCTATTTTCAACAAAATACCCTACTCTCTTTTCTTTGCCTTATATTTTTACAAAATAGATGCTTTCCACCCTTCATCCTGTCACATCGCTTTTTCAGATTTAATTGATCACGACGACAGCGAAATTGAAATTTCGCCGTAGAGGAAATCCCCCTCCCGGAAAAAGATATGTTCCTGCGGGCATATCATTCCAGTCATTGTCACATGAAATAACGTAAAGTAGCTCTCGTCTCCAACCAATCACCATATTACGAATGCTTATCCCGAACCGAATTGTCCCGGAAAGACTATGGCGCACTGGGGCTCCCGGGGCTCCCCAACTGGGGACGAGGCCCCGCCGATTGCGGGCTGAATGGGAGCGTAGCTGATACAGGAAACGTATTATGTCTTCTTCTTATGGTGCGATATCTTTGGGCCGCCGCGAGTACATCCACCCTTAAATTATGGTGTGCGTCGATACACCTCCGCCCGACGCGTAAACGAGACCGCGGAGCAAGGCGCGAAAAATATGCAAATTAAGCGAATACGGGTCTGATACCGCAGTCATTACTCAAAGAATAAATTCGGGCGGAAATGAAATTCAATTGGCGCGCATTTGCATTCATAATTTTTGGTTCCTGCTGTTTGTGCCAAACAAGGAGTCAAAACGGAAATTACGGGGGTGTAGGTAAACCTCGAAGGTGGGGGGAAGTGAGGCTGCCTCTGGATCAGGGGTCTGGTAAGCCACTTATCTGAGAAAAGCTATATAAAAAAATGAGAATATTTCGAAATCGAATATTCAATATTTATAACTGCAGTAATTGGCAATTCCATGAACCCAAAAAACAAAGACAACATCAGATTTGAAATCAATGATTTTAAAATATCCTTGCAGTAATTTCGGTAATGTGTATATGTAGCATATATCGAAGTTGTAATAAATGATTCTTAAAGCCTCATATTGAGTTACATATGTATATGTATCTACACACTAAAACATTTGTCTACTGAAATTTAAGTCGGTGGTCTCTTTTAAATTAATATAATTATTTTTCAGTACTTCTCCCCTTTAAAAATGTTATTTTAATTAATTTTTTTACCACCCATACTTATTCCTATTCTAATTACCTACAATACTTTGCAATTTTAATATTGAAGATTTTCAACTCATTATTTTAAATTATAAGAGATTCATTTGACTCTTTAATAAAATCGTGCGATTCACAATTTTATTTGGCTTTATCTAAGTGCATACATGGTTTTCTAAAGTCTGCAATGTGATATATTTCTAATGAAATTGTCTGAATTTCTAGCAAAAACCAATTAGAGTTCATCATTGGATAAATTTTCCTAGAATTCAGATAAATTCGATTGGCAAAGGAAGCAAAAGCTCTTTCGTTATATTTCGTGTATATTTCCCAATTAAAAAAGAAATGCTGGAAATGATTGCAATAGAATTCTAGTGAATCGCATGTTACTAGATTTTAATCTGCATACCAAAGAAACTAACTTTAATTGAGATTCACTGCATTATATCGTTTCAAAAATCACCAATTTGTTTACATACAATAGAAATAACAAAAGTTTAAGTAAATATCCAAGTTGGGCTACGCTTAGTAATGACAAAAAAACAGTTAAAGATTTTAGATTTTCACGCGGGAAATATTAAATTTGACAATTATTTAAACTTCACAATCTTTTCGTGGATTTGAAAAAATCGAAAAAAGCGCAAATTACCTTTACTACATATTTTGCTAGATTATACATAAAAATTAACCATCCGTAGTATTTAATAATGCTTTAAATGAAATTAAAATGCACGTTTTATGTCAGAGATTTTTGATTTGCTATCACTTAGTTTTTTCAATATCTTTCCTTTATTATACAATCATAAGATATGTGTATAATCTAGGGAATCAAAATTTTATATTTGGCTAAAAACTTGTGTAAATGGAATTTATTAAGACAGCGAAAATGAATTCCATTTCCACCACAACCGCAGCACAATCTGCAGCCACTTCATTGAAATATTAGCAAATTTTGTTCGGGTCGTCGTAATTTTTTTTTTAATTTCCTTTTTTATTCCACTGTGCCCAATTTGCTGGGCGAATACCCAGAGTCTGGCTGGGTGCCGCCGCCGTTGACTACGTCGTCGTCGGTCGTCTCCTCACCCGAAAAGCAGCCCCAGCCACTGGAAATCCCCTTCAGCCATCCATTCCTCAAGCTGTTGCTTTCATGCAACATGCAAATTTCTGGATTGCATGGCAGCCTGCATGCTCATAAGCGGAAACCGAGTAACTAGAGGAAAATTCGGGCAATGTGCTCCTCAATTATCCTGATTCTCGTAATCCCTCCCCGCAGCCGCCTGCCACCCCTCACGGGCATATTTTGCATACACCCTGTAATCTAGTCGACATTGTCAAATGCCGTGCCTAATTTCATTGAATGCCACCGAGTCCTGGTGCCTCGGCAGGCCCACTCCAGACCAATGTCTAAGAAGGTGGAAAAATATCCTGGCCCAGATTCTGGGACCAGTGACCCAGTCTGTCCGGCGACAGGCACAGGGTGGGCCTGAGAAGGTACTCGGCCGCATCGTACATATGAAATTTTGAATTCACCTGGCCCGGGACGTTTTCCAGGACAACTGAAAATCATGTTTAGATTTGACGTAATATGATACTCCTCGCTTGGTGCTCCTGCTCCTAATGGGAGTGCTTATCAAGCCGGGTACTCCTGGCAGCAGCCGGTGGGTACCCCGGTACTACGTCCCGACGCCCGCCGTCGTCGTTGGTGGCTGGCCAACTACATTTTGTTGCATCAGCGTTTGCATATCATCCGTCCACCACGTGCAAATATATGGCGCAAAATTCCTGTTCCTGTTCTGCTCCTGCCGCTGACGGTGCTGTTGTTGTTTGAAGATGGATGGATGCTAGAGACTAATTTCCCACGCTAAACTGGCGGGGGGTTTCTTTGAAAAACGCCCCATCGCCGTCGCCGCTACTGCCACCGCCACTGTCGTCCTTGATGGCCGTGTGGAACGTGAGTCTTGTGCCAGGACTAATGCCCGTGTTCATCCTGTTGACAATGCGGATGTACACCATGAGTTAAGTGGAACTTTCGGGATTACGGCGACGGATGTGGCGCGGACCACTATATGCTAGGTGTAGGTCTAGTAATATCCCAAAATTTCTTGTTTGCCATTCTCATTTTCTTGCAGGCAGCTAGCTACCGCTGGGATTATTTTTTAATGTCGCTGGCCATAGCCGGAATTTTGGACGTCCAGACATAAGCCGTCCTGGATTTCATTAGATTCATGTTGTAGAACTCATATATCCACTAAACCTCATCCCACAAAATCTCATTATGTAGCCACAACCGAATAAAATTTTTATGGGATTTTAAACATTCTCTAATGCTTCCCACAGCTGATATTAGACCCTACAATGATTGCGTATAGCAGTTCTTACTCTTAGCTTAAGTAAAACAATTTCAGCTAAATATATTAGTCTCATCTTGGATGTGATACTGTAAATCTAGAACACCAATAATGAAAGTATTTATTTGTGGTCTCAAATACTTAAGTTATCAGCTCTTCAGAGTATTGTTGATAAACCTACAAAATGCCCATAAATTATAAGAAATATTTAATTTAGTTTATTAATTTTCAAATCACTAAAATCAGCATTAAGTTATATATTTCTCTAGGTACACTTAATTAATAGATATGGTCGTAAATTTTTGCAAAGAATTTTTCAAGCATCTTTACTTTGTGAACAAATGATGGTCATATTATTTCAGTATGAAACAAAATAAAATAATCAATATTTCGAATCATAAGTATTATTTGTAAAGTTATATTTGACATTAAGCAAGTTAGTAGCAATAAAATAATTATTCTAATTTGTGTAATCATTGAGGAGGAGTGCTAAAAAAGAGTCGGTCATAAAAGACTCTAAATTTAATGGGGACGCAATTCAAAAATTTAGAGGTTAATTTAGCAACCGCGTCTAATTTAATTTTAAAGTCTGGAAGCCAGTCTTTTAGCGATTTTGGACACTGCCCGACAGATGCGGCGGGGCTAGGGCATTTTCTTTGGATTATTTTTTAATGTTGCCCAGTACATAGACAGGATTCTGGACGTCCAGGATAAGCTGTCCTGGATCTCATTAGAATCGTGTTAGGGAGAACTCATATCCGCCACATCCCATCCCGCCGAGTAGGGCCGCAAAATCTCATTATGTAACTTGAGCCCTAAACCACAGCAGAATCGGATTTTTATGGGATTTAAGCATGCTGAAATTGTTATTCCTGATATAATCTTAATACTGTCCAGATCTGAGGTTGGAATCTGCATACGTTACCTAGCCGCCTCGCAGTGGCTACCTCAAAGGGACTCGTTTGCGAAAGGATCAAGGGTTGGAGCGGATGGATGTCGGCTATATCTAAAACCTTTTTACCAAAGAAAAAAAAAATAAAATAAAAGAACTATACATGCGAGGAAAATACCTCGCTGAAGAAGAAGACTTGTGAAAGTGTAGAAAAGTTACCGATGGGCCGGGGTAAAACTTTACGACTTGATCCCTTTGCCTGGATGTAGAAGGGATATAAATTTTCAAACTGATTTATTCGGAAAAAGGGGGTTTTTTCCAGCCTTTTCCCCTCTCTTCTTGTTCAGGGTTGAAGAGATCGATTGCAAACGGATATAAAAATTTCTTGTGTTAGCTACAGTTGCCCGAAAGTTCCCTTTTACGGGTTTTAATGCACTCCTTCCTTTTCTCGTCGTCCAGGCAGAAACCTTTTTAATCCGACATTTTACATGTGAAATAGATGAACAAGGTTTTCAGGAAAAGAGAAGCCGGCTCCGAGTAGATTATTGCGATTTTCTGTGTCACGGAATTGATAACGACAGTATATTGTGGGATAAATGAAATCGTCGTTTTAGTACCTATAGAAACCCAAAATGAGGCTTGAGGACATGCATGAAAATAGCACAGAACGACTTTATTTTATTATTATTTTCCTTTTTTTTATCTTCACGAAGCCTGTGAAGTGGAGTGTTGTCCAACTGATAGTCAGTTGATGAATTTAAAGTGCAGTAAACCTTGATTTATACGTTTTTTTTATTTGAACTTAGTTTCAATATATAACTATTAAAATATACATAAAATGTCATCTTTGGTGGTAATATATTAGATAAACCAAAAAGTTAAAGGTTTTGAATCATTTTATATAATATCTTTCCTAATTCAACCCACACAGAAAATTTTGTGTTAACTGAAAATTTATAAGTTAAGTAAAATTCTAAATATAAACATACATATGTATATGTACATTGCATGTTAAGTTTTAAAGCTGTGAGTCAATATGCTAATATTCAAAAGTGAAGATAAAACCACAAGATTAAAGACATGCATTTGTTAAATTTCACTATAGATTTAAAAGTGATGGTATAGAAGAAATTACATATGCCTAAAGCATACTCTAACATAGCATTTTAATTTTTCACTTCGGCATTATAGTTATTAGACTAGAATATTATTCTCCTCACTTTTATTTTCAATGGATGCTTCAGTTTTTATTTATTACTTTATGTAGATTAAACACAATTTTTCTACAGACTGATGATAGTAACGTTAAAAAACAAACTTAACTGTGAAGACAAATTTTGTCGACAATTAACTGACGAATAAACGATTTTTCTGCCGCATAAGTATAATGGAATAAGTTTATTCATTCAATAGATATTTTAAATCCTAGCTAAATTGATTCTTGGACTGATTTTATTTTTCTCATGACTGAAAAATGGACTCTAAAAGAAAATGAAGTGGGAGTCAATAATTTCATGAACCCTTTCTCTTTAGAAGACTTGATGAGTTTGGTCATGGATGAAATTTCTGGGAGTTGTATCCTAATTCCAAGAAGGACGTTCTTTTGACGTAATATTATACATGTACACGTAAAATAATTTTTATCGAAAAATTTGTATATGTAAGTCCTCCAAATAAAAGATATTGAAGAAACTAATATTAAAAATATTAAAATTCCTCTGCCATTTGCGACTTTACCAATATTTTTCTTTACATTGTCCAGCAACATATATGTATATGTAAGCAATTTATCCAAACTTTCTGTGTAAAACTAAACTTAACTCCAGAGCAATTAATCAAGTATTCTTTGAGAAAAAAATAATCAAATATATAATAAAAGTAATAATAATAATTTTGACTTGGGATTTGTTCAAGAAAAACGTATTTCGCGGATAACAATTTTAGAACTTATTTTGAAATGTAACACAAGTTTCCTAACTGGATTTTTGCTTTCATGAAAACCAAATAAATATTAATATTACGACTGTAAGACATAATTTTACATCTTTACGTTTCTCAACTGAAAAGGGTAAATTTTTACTTGCAAATGTTATAAGAAGTTTATTTAAGGATCTTTTAAGAACATTTTGAAGTACGACCTTATTGAAAACTTTAACAAACTTAGGAAAACACAGATGAACTTATAAAGATTTCCCTATGGTTTACATCAGTTCTCTTTAGGCTTAAGATCAGACAAATTCCTAGCCATCAACTGTGTAGTTCTTAATAATGTCAGTTCTGATGTTGTTATATTTTGAATCGTATATTTAATATTAAAATTTGCATTTATTGGGACTTTGAAAACAAACAGGATTTGAAAGCCACATTGTTATAGGGCCAATCTCACATTTTATTATAAAATAAATCCCTTAAAACTGATTTATTCCGCATTTTTCGCCCACGTACACTCTCATCCATTTCGGGAGCGTAAAACCAGGAGTAAGTCCTGACCTGTAGCCTGTTACTTCTTAAAATCCGGGGAATCCCCGCCTAAGTTAGATAAATAAAACCTTACAAAATGTATCCATCTCGACGTTTTTCTTGATATCTTCCCGGATTACTCTTCAAAAATCATTTTTTTTTCTTCTGCTTATTTCTGGAGCTAGCTGGGCACATAGTGAAAAGTTAGTAAAGCGCAGTAATGGAAATTCAAGGAGATGGAAACATATCATCGGAAACAACTTTAACCCTGAGGAGCCGACCCATCCATATCCGCCGTGCCGCACCGCACCACGTCGCATGTGTGCGAGTCAGTGCGGGGATGAAAAGCTGAGGGTGGGTAGAAAGGGCGCGCCCCGGACAGGCAGAGTCGCCGAAAACAACGAGAAGGCAACAAAAACAATTTGTGAAGCAATTTTCTAGCCTAAAGCAAGAAGTAAATTGTCCTGAAAGCCAGCAGAAGGAGCGCAGGCAGAATAGTTGATTGCCTTCAATTTATCTCTCGTCGTTGTTTGTTTTCCTAATGAAAGAGATTTTTCAAATGCCATTAGGAGCACATCCAGCCGGGCTTTTCACAATTTTCGCATTTCGTGTGGCGTCGATAAGCACACTTTACGTATCACAGGATGCCCGTCGGAGTCCCGGGGAGAGAGAGGAACAAGTAGAGACTCCAGAAACTGGAGCCAGGAAACAACCATGCGGGGGCGTAGGATGTTCCATCTCCCATGGACCAAACCGCCTTTGTTTTTACTCCTATTGTTTTTATTTTTGGCCAGAGGAGTCCCACAGATCCTTCAATCTGGCTGCCAACTACATCACTAATGCCAAGGATGAGGTCGGTCAAGTGCTTTTTTTTTCCGGAAATAATGAAGCCCCACCGGGGAAATGGAGCAGCGAAGGTTCTGTAGTGCGGCCGAAGGTATTGCTTTATCATCCCTTTATCCCGCCTCTGTCATGACACACGAAAGCAATAACGCTTTTCGGGGCAAATTTCAGTGAATGCATCAACCCCCAAACCCCAAAGTCTCCGCCCCCAGACGACCTGAACAAGTTGTGTCCGACATGCGAAAATCTGCATTTAGGCGGTTTCACGTCCATTTCCAGTTAAGATGAGTGAAATGGACAGAAATCAACGCTTCTACCTGATGCTCCTCCAGTGCTACTGACCCGGCCCGGGGACCAGAAGCCCCAGCAGAAGCCCCACCAGCACCTGTTTGACAGGTTGGGCAAGCAAATCAAATGAAATGAATCGGAATTCTACAGAGGCTCGTTTTTCTACAGAAGACGACGACTGACTCTCCAATCTGAGCGGGGATTACTGGATTAAGGGCGCACTGCAGGTGTGTTGCCAATTTTTACATCCCCCGATTCACCTGCCCTTTGCCAGCTGAGTCTGGGGCTTAGTCGGTCCTTTGGGGCCGACTAATCGTGGATTGGATGGATGGCTTCAGACTCGGTTGCAGATGATTTCTTCGTCAACAGAAATTATTACTTACATCAGGTCCGGTCTCATCAACTGACCGATTATCGCTGTCAAGGACTTTCTTCTCGACAGCCTGTCCGACTCAATTACAGGGCGGTTCTGTCAAAGGGACTTGTACTTTGGGTGGATTTCTTTTGCTATAGAAGGGAACTCAGACAAACTGATTCATTTACAAATTGCATCATAGGTTATCTGTATAGTCTTTACTCTATCGGAGAAACAAATGGTAATTAATTAATGATATCATATTACTAATATCTGGAATTTCCAAAAAAATAAAAGTTTTAATAACATTCAATTCCCTGCAACGCTGGAAATACGATTAGATTAAATCCCAAAAATTAAAATTAGTTTGACCCCTCAATGTCGTTCCCCGTTAAACTAGAAATGCAATTTGAGTCCGAGCACGCCAAAATTGGACTGTGGTGCATCATTCACAGAGTTGGTCCCTGGAGCGTGACAAGTTTTTAGAAATATTGATGATATTACACTCCATCCGGACTAACGTCCCAGGTGAAGGTTTTAATTTACCCCCTAAGGGGTCTCATCCAATTCAAAAAGTTCGTACCAAAAACAGAACTATTTTCGAACGGAAAAACCCTCCCGATTTGAAACTATGTAATGAAGCTTCTCGCTCTATCCAATTTTAGCTTATTCCCGTACAGTATCCGGGATCTCTTGCCCGTAGAGTGAAAGTGTTTCTCTATGGGTGAAAAACCCAATCGGGCAATGAATTGTAGTTCTACAGGCCAATAAATCCACCTCGTTGATTCATAACCGACAGAAGAGGACTTACGTGGCGGTAACAGCTTTTTGTGGAAATATTCCAATGGGATCTCTCCGCTAGATCGAAACAATAGCGAATCAGAAGAAATAAAAAAATATATAGCATCCGGATAAAATCAGAATCGAATTGCTCCCGATAAACTTTATATTTTCGCCCATAAACTCGTTCAAAGAACAATATAAGACCGATGGTGGGCGGCGGTGGTGGCGGCGGCTTCACATCCAGGATTTTAGCTCCCACGAACCGGGAGGACGCAGCATCAGCACCACGAGCACAAAAGTTTTCTGTATATTTTCTGGTAGATATCGGCTCTTTACGATTCCTTTCGATAAGGATGAGTCCAGAGAAAACCCACCGAGTGTCAGGAATGAGGGATGAATGGTGGGAAAAGAGGCGCTCCGGCGGCGGCGGTGGCAGCGACGGGAGAGGCCCCAACTTCGAATGTACAGTGGGGCCGGGGATGTGATTATGATTCCAGATGTGAAGCTAAAGTGAATTTAATATTAGGAGAAGTCCCGCTGAGCTAGAAACCGCACACCATACGCTCGCTCCAGCGGTTCCAGGAATCGGAGTTCGGAGGAGTCCCGGAGTCGGGACTTTTTCGAACAGATGGCAACTGTGTGAGATCGTGTGTTATATGGGTACCGCGCAGCACCCTGCAGGCATTCTTCTGACTCCCAGTTTTACCCCCCGCACACACGGTTAATCCTTTGCCATACAAAACGAATAATATTCGCTAGAGAGATAAAGTGAACTGATACATGTATCTTCGGGTCCGGGATCGGGTCCCCGGGGGAAAAACCGCCCGTCTTTCTATAGACACCCCTAACCCTCTCACCCCTTTCCCCCCGTTCCCGTGGTTCTATCCTCATCCCAGCCGAGGTAGGAGGAATACTACGACGACTCCGACGACACTATTCCGGGACTTCTTGGCTAGTTGCCATTTTAAAGTTTAATTTACATATTGACGTTCCTGTCCTTTGGGGAGGTTTATTTGCAGAACTTTATGCAGCTGACTTGTATTTTCGCTGAGTAGGTACGTGGTGTGCTCCCCGTATCTGCTCCGATGATGTATCATTCCTGTTTGCATATAGCAGCACCGATATCTCATAGATACGTTCGATATCCAGATATATCATGATTCGAACCGAACTTCCGATGTCATCTTGGCCGATTTTTGCATTCTCCACTTTTTCCGCTCCCCTGAGCATAGTGCGGTAGCCCAGTGTGATACCTTTTAAATCCATCCAACTAGCACCTTTATACGTTTCTTGGAATTAACTTATCTTGTCGAATTAGAGTCGTACGTTAGACCGCACCCCTTTTAAAGGAATCTGATTTCATTTTATAAGATAAAACTTTTCACATTTGATGATTACATTTGATGGACTTCAACAACTTCCATCTTTATCTACTAGTTCTAGCCCAGATTTTGGTGTTCTCATCTGAAAAGGATGCTAAAAAATCCTGACCAGAGGCAAGTTTTAGGATGAAAGGAATAGAGCTGCAAAAAGGTGGCACCCAACAGCCCCAGAACAGCACACTGTCGTATCGAAGACAAGTTAAGCAGCATTGATTTATTTAGATCTCTACTTCTGCACCCCCAAAACCCACCCTGCACCCCCGCTCGCAGCCGCATTGCTTTGCCCTACATTTTGGGTGTATCTCTAACTCATCTTGGGCTTAATGAGATCATGTCAGGAGATAAGCATCGGACGAAAGACTGCGGTGGGAGAAGTGTATTATCAGAGACATGCCATCCGTAAGAAAACAGGTTTTCCCTCCTTTAAAATTTCTTTAGGTAATGGGAATAATTGAGCTTCTTGGATTGGAAAATTTTCCACTTCCACCTTGACTACCCTAAAACCCACCCTTAGCAAACTCGCCCTCGCTTTTTAGTTAGGTCTTGGACGATGAAATGAAATGGGATTGACCAAGAAGATTATCTTTTCTGCTTGAGGCACCTTTTATATATATATTATATATGTATATACATAATATGTACAGAAAGGTGTTTTCACGCAACGCAATGGGAAAGTAAAAAAAGAAGAGATTTTCTTCTTTTCTTCAGAGAAAAAGTTATACCCTAGCTTTATAAACTGTACGAAAAAAAATTTTTTATTTTTTTTTTTCAAGAAGATCAGCGTCTTAAAAGTTGAGGTGGCCTTCGCCTCCGGACTCAATCAGACCGTCCTTCGATATGCCTTAGAACTTTTGTCACAGGTGAAATATTTCGATTCCATTTCGCGGGAACATAGTGAAAATCTTCCTTTGTCAAGGAATCGAATACGGAGCTTAATGGTGGCTAATGCCGTCTCAACTGAGCTGAGATATTCCCTGAGGATAGTTAATTCCTTTGTCCTGAGAGAATTCAAGACTTTGAGAAATTTCACAATTTATAAGGTACAAAATTCGAAAGCTCTATGTAACCGCATTGTTTTGGTAGTTTTCATTCGAACAAGATTTTCTGAGATTACGAAGGAATTGATAGAGAAGGTCGAATGATTTTGAAAACATTTTTTTACGTATTCAATATCAAAGTTATGCGAATAGCAATTATATTTCTAAAGTTAATAAAGGTATTATTCAATAAAACTAATTGGCTTGTTAAACTACATTTATTTGTTAGTTTTGTGCTGAATTTTAATAATAACCAATTCTTGTATTTATTATTCTCAATTTCATATATTACCTATACAACTTCACGTTGCTTTTTCTTTTCCAAAAGTTTTATTGTTTAGTCAGTATTTTGTGATAAATTTTTGATATTTTGTATACCTTTTATTAAATATAAATTTGCTTCCGCATCGATGGATTTAAAAGAATAATTTTTTAACAGGCGTGGAACTTACCTCATTACCCATTTTACTGAGTATAAAGAGACTCTGATTGGAATCCCAAGACTTTTCCGGGTGATACCGCCCGAGTTCTTCATCATGTTTTAATATCCATAACATAACCATAAAATATGGAAAGTGCTGAACGACTACTTCGAGGGAAATTTATACCGCCGAGTCCGGGCGGCGGAAAAAAAGGGAAGCGAATCACCCGTCCAAAAGTTAATTTAAACAGCATCCTCATCCGCTTTACGACTCATTAAATTGCTACCAGTTAATCAACACTGAAATCCATTTTGCAAGATCCGCCCCTCCCGCCGCGCGGTCCGCGACTGGGGCACAGCCACTAAAAATAGCATTAATTTTTTACTGCAGCCACAAAAATCATTCCGAAGCTATTAAGTCGTTTATTTGAAATCTGTCAGAACTTGTAGTCCTAAAAATGTTCCTTGGCGGGTGCCACCAGAAATCCCATTAACCTCAGCCATAGAAGTTTTTCGGGTGGCGGACCTCGACAACGAGGACGGCGGGGGCGGCCAGTTTAAAACGCGAGCCTATAACAAATGAGTTTTGGTTACACGTTTTAAATGGGTTTTCACACTGGGAGCCCCCGCCGAAAAATTATAAAAGGAGCACCAGAGTTCAAATAGGACTTTTGGGCAGTGTTCAAAAAGTGTCCACCCGAAAGAAAGTTTCGGCCCGGGTATATATTAAGTGAAATATGGGGGAGGTTCGGGTGTCTGAAGATGAAGAAATATATATAGAGGTCCGGAACGTCTGCAGGCGGTAGGAGATTTATTGATTTCTTTAAAAGGCCGCACATTTCCAGCCATTTCAGCCGTTTTCAAGTCATTTCGAAGCATCCGGTTCCAGCTGTATTCAGCGATTTCAAACTAAGCTAGAAGCAGGATGCGAATGTATTTCACGTATCCAGAGTACATCGACTATGAGGATTGTGAGATAATCTTGTTTTTTCAATTCAAAAATAATTGTTCCTCGAGAAGGTTTAACACTGATTTAATGCGAGCAAATTGACGATTTGAAAGTATTTTTGCGTTTTCATAATTTTTCGAGACAAACGTTTCAAATAATCTGTAACCAGGCATATTTGAATTATGTACCATATATTATTCGAAATTTAGATCTAAATTTAATTACATCTTGTGAGAGTAAGGAATTCAAAAAATAACTGATTGGAAATTACGAACTACTACCTTTCCTGTGCAAATAAAAATATCATTTTCGCCCTACAACTAAATATAAAGATAATATACCAACAGAGATACGAACAGGCAAGTTAAATTAATAGGATTCTTTTCTTTTTCATATTTCAAAGGAATACAGTATAAATATCGTTTCCTTAAACCCCAATTTTTAAAAGTAGTAGCATAAAGGGACAAAAAATAATAATGTTAAATATTAAAATAAGGAATTTCAAACTCAATATACATAGGTATATGTATATACGGGTACATTACAAAATTATTTTTCTGGGTCAGTCTTTTCGCCGCCCAATTCCTTCGACCAATTAAAAATTATTGCGGCCCCGGGATGGTGTAAAACAAGCTCATTCTGGATAAGGTGCCGGCTCGTACAGCTGCTTTCAACCGCCTGCCGGAAAGTTATGAGCAGGGATTGAAATTGAAAAACGGCTGGAACTGCATTATCCCATTTGGTAATAAATGGCATGACCCATACTGAGGCTCCCGGCTTTCTTAAGGGAGCCCCAGGACTGCGGTGTAAGATCGGGGCCCGGGGAACGTTCGGTCGACCGCACTAGAGGACTCCCATTTTGATTTAATTAAAAGCGATTTCGATATTTCTGATGCCAGGTCCCTACACCGAAGCCAAACGTTTGTAGACTTTTGTCCTTCTACAGCAGGGCTTCCCTTGGCTGCCGTCCAGATCAATATAATTTACATATTGGCATTAGAGATCCAAAGGGAAATTTGCTTTTTCGCCACCATTATAAGGGCAATTCGTTGGTGTGTGCCGGATGGGGGGCAGGGTGGCGGTGGTCTGGCCCCAGCCTCAAGGAACCCTCCATCCAATATGATTTTTGCCAAAAGACTGATTCAGTCTTCGAGCCAGGCACGGTACCTTTTTGCCCCCGGTGCGCCTCGGCGATTCCCTTTCAAAGTCGCCCTTATAATTTCATCCTGCCAAAGGTCCTAGTGCGCGCTTATGTTGACTCAGCGCGCTTTCTAGTGAGACGAGATGGTAATTCATCATATGGCGCGGAACCTTTTTTTTTATAGGTTATACATATAAAAGTGTATTCGAACGTTAATAATAAAGGAAAGAAAAATAAAAAAAAAAAACCTAACAACAACCACCACCACCCCCGCAAAAGTTGTAGAGGATTAGAAAGGGAAATTTCTTCGTACTTTTCTTAAGAGCCTGTCAAGATTGATGATGAAGCAAAAATCCTCCCGTTCTACGACTAATTCGCCAGTGCGGCGCTTGCACCCCCGCCCCCTAACCTTCTCTAGTAGCACCTACTGTGCTACTTGCTACTGCTCCTGGTTTTCTTGCTTGGTGCGAATTAAAAAAAAAAATTTTTTTTTTCGGGTCATGTTTTATTCACTGTGTGTAATGAAGGTACGTTCTGCCGGGTAAAGTTTATATCTAGCGAAATTTATGTTTATGGAGGGACGATAGGGCGAGCAGGGCTCTTAGGGATTCTGTTTGCTACCGTGCTTTCAGCTTAAGAGTGGGAGCAAATGAATTATCGCACAAATGCTAATTTTTGGATGTAATGCAGCATATAGCTCCGGACTCTGCGTTCAAATGATTCCTCAAGGTTTTTACGTGGATATTTCTAAATTTCGCCTACATTTCATGAGTTGTTTTGTAGATTTAGTAGAAAAGGCTTTACAGCGAAGAAGTTGTAGGCCAGGGGTAATATTTTGTGAAAAGTGCTGTAGGGCACTCAACGTACAAGAGTGGAGGTAAATAATTATTTAAGTCATCATTTGAATTAGCTGGCGAGTATCCTCTCTTCCCTTTCACCAGGCCACAACCATTAGTAAGTTAAGCTCTTATCCTTTCACAATTCAAAATAGCTCAAACCACTTTAGCCCTTCATCTTTATTCCCCTTCCTTATTTCTAAAGTAATAGGTACTGTAGTATCTGCGAAGCACTTATACTACTATAATATTACAATAATTTAGTAATAAACATGTATTTTCCTTGCATTCGATGAATACAGCATCTTCTACTGTAATATTATCTAGGTTTGAGTTCGATAAAAAAAAATTTTAAATTATTTATATTTATCATAGTTAAATTGCTATTTAATTTAACTAAAAATTTCTATGGTATGGTATTGAGAAAATATAATTTTAAACATGCATGAAAATACAGAAGAATTTAATATTTTCAACAATTTTTTACTGGCATAAAATTCTATTACATAAAATTTGCTCGGCAAACATATTTGTGGGTGCGAAAAAAGGATTAAACACAACATGGAAAATTAAGCTAAATGCTGCTTAAAAGTGCTGACCAAATATATTTAAATATTCATTTCATACCGTGCAAGAAGTAATAAAGTACAACATTTGCATATTACGGGTAAAACAAAGTTATTATTCTCTAATTTCTGTAGCAACAGTTAAATTAATCATATCACTGCAAGATTCGTGAATATATGCCAAACTGCAAAACTAACCATTAAAACCCAAGCAACAAAACATTTTTCGACCTCTATCAAATCTAAAGCTTTCGCAAAAATCCTTTATTTTCTAGTTTTCTGTAATTATTTTAATAATGCTCTCCGCTTTCGGAGGTAAATCTTTAATAAATCTCAGCAATTAACATTTAAGGAGTTAATAAAACACGAAAATCCCCTCACCCACAGGTGCTTCGACGAAATACAGAACTTACACATCCCTTGATTTCAATGTTTCACCCGAAACGAGCAGTAATTCTCGTTAAAGGCTAATAAAACGAGCACATCATCACACATCCAGGACTATATTGTGGTTAGCACGAAGTACATTCTGCTACACTTTATGAGTAATATTGCGCTAGAAGTGGTTGCGTACTTGGTTACCGGGAAATTGGTTTAACTTCATCTCGGATATGCTCCGCTAATTTTTATTTTTTATTTATTTTCCTTCTTTTATTATAAAATTTTAATATCTTATCTCTAGCCTGAGGAAAATAAATTTTATGAAAGGATTTTTATCAAATTCTTCTTTTCGAGAAGGTTTTCTCATATTCAGCGAAATTTGCTACAAATGATTTTTTAAAAAGGAAAATATGTTATACATAGATATCTTGTATGATGACTTTAAATGGTATATAACATACTTCAAAAATCTTATGTATATTTATAAATATCACTTTTTAAATAAAACAAATGTAAAATGTGGAAGAGTAAAAATTGACTCAAATCCTAAAATCTAAACAAAACCCCAGTCTCAATTTCTAAATATTGTACAAAAATCAAGCTCGAATTGAAAATTCGATTTTTCTATTTGAACATGTGTACAAAATTTCAAATTTGTCTTATTCAATTTTAGAGATGATGGTTGCAGATTTTACAAAATCAGCGCGAATTTTTCTGTAGAATAACAATTAACGTGGAGAAACAATAGGATTTAATAATAACAATTACCGTGGAGAAACAATAGGATTTAAGAGCGACTATCAAAAATGAATCAATCTTGTAAATATAAATTGTTTATAATATTAAAACGTACTAGTGTCCCTTTAATACACAAAATATTGGAATTTTGAAATGCCAAAAACCGAAGCAGGACCAGGTTCTGCTGGCCGAGTTTATTAATTACTTCAAAAGAGGTTCTTTAAAGTATCTACTCAACTTCACCTTTTTTACTTATGTATTGCAGGCGCACCCTTATTGTTTTCTTTCATCTTAAGAGCCCTCCTTGGCCAGCCCATTTGAATAGGGCGTTCTTCCAGCCCTGATAAAGGGCAGCAAATGCTTCAGGAACTGCTTTGTCCTCGGACAGATGGGGATTAAGGGATATGGGAGCTAGTACTTGTTTTGTCCCATTGGGAATTATTCTGAATGACCTTCGCGGACTGGGACTCATTCGAGGAGAGGTCAAGGGAAGGAAGGCATAATGGAAAAGAGAGTAATTGCTCCACAGGTTCCTTGCCTTCTTGAAGTGGTTGACAAAACAAAAAGACTACATCAGGTTTGAACTTTTCCTTTCATATAACTTAAGGTATTTGTTTTGCCCGTTTACCGACATAACCCGAGAACGTAAAAAATATGTTTATGCTTTAAAATCGATAGCTACTTGTTTAGAGCGACCTTGTCAGCAGTTCCCTTTTTCTTGTCTCTTTATTTAGTGTATAATAGAAATTGAAGAATGACTATCCATCCTTGATTAGCAGCATTAGTAGCAAATCGGGGCAGAGCGTACTTGAGTGAAAACCGAGTTGTAATTCAGTCAGAGGTTTAAAAAGCAAACTACTTTCTAAACGCGAGGACGATTTGTGCACTTTTATGCATTTTTGAATTTTTAGCTTGTGTGGCATTTAAAATTGTTCACTATCTTAACTTTAGAATACTACTACTACAGCTTTTGTAGCTATTTGGTTTTCACAAATTTAAAATATATTGTAGCGAAGGCATATTTAAAAATTGAAGCTTAGCACTTATTTTTCTTTGCATTTAAAATTGTTGCCGCGCATGTTTTTTTCATATTTTTCTTTAAATCCCTACAACTTTTACTTCAGGGCTTTTAGAGGAAATAAAAATAATTCAATTTACATTAATTTAAGTATTTATTTATTTTTCAGTTTCCTGAATTTTTTCCCACTTTGCTTTCCTGGAAAAAGAGCGTCAAACGAGGAATCTGGGGCCGGCCATTAAATTACAGGTAGAAATTAAATAATTAAAAATTCCTGATCAACTTAATTAATTTTTGTTTATTTTCCCGAAAAATCGACCAGGCGCAGCAGGTGCCCGGAAATAGAAGCAGGCAATTGTCCCAATCAACAAGTACCAGCACAAAAATATGGCAAAATTAAAATTACTTCACATTGCGAACGAAATCCTCATCTGGAACTTCGGCTGAAAAAATGCGACGCACGAGCTTAAAATTCGTCATTGCAACTCCCCGATCGCACGACGGCTCAGTCCCCCTTCCGATTTACAACTAATAGTAGTTTGTAAAATTAATGTGAAAAATTGCTCACATAAATGAGAGAAACTGATGATGTCTATTTCGTAAAATTAATGTAAAAAATTGCTCAAATAAATGAGAAAAATTAATGGCGTTTTTTTCATTGATCGTTCTAACATTTCAGCGCTTGTCCTTGTCTGTATAAAAATGTAAAATCTCTGTTGTTACCATAGTTTTTAGTCATTGCCCCTCTTTCTGCAGAATGATAGCAGCTACTTTACAGAAAAACTACATTCACAATGAGGGGTAGCGTAGATCTGCGTGGGGAAATTTCATTGAAAATCAGGGGGATCGGCAGCCGGATTTCCCCTACTGTCGTTTCTGGGCTCCTGTGACTAAACTCGGATTTTTCGGACGGCAGATTTTTGCCCGTCGAAACCACGCCCCAATTTCTGCCTGCAGCAACAGGAGCCCAGAAATGTCAGCAGGGCAAGAATTTCAGTGACGTCATTCGAAGGGCCTGCTGCGGTTTCTGGGCTCCTGTGACTCAGTCTCAAAAATTGAGACGATTTTAATGGAATTTTCTGACGAATTTTTTTTTCTTTAAATGCAATTTGCTTCAGGAATTAATTAAAAACTTCCCTTATGTTGTCTCAAAACTCGATCACTTGATGAAGCTAATTTCTGAAAATTCTTTTGAATGAGCGGATAAATGAAAAATTCGAGTAGGATTAATAATTTATTTATTTTAAATAATTATAATTATAAATTTTTACAAATTTGGGATAATTCCTAATAGACATTGTGGATGGATTTAAAAATTTTAAACTATCTACTTTTGCGTACAAATTAAAAACACAACTTATTTACTTAGCCTTGCACTAAATGATCTTATACAATTTCAGTAATAATTTTAACTTATTATTATTTTCTTAGAGCAGGTGGGTCACTTCAGCTGAAAGTTTTTTCTTCCGATAATTCCAGGGTTAAATTTCAGCTCCCACAGTCCTGATTCCGGCGTAGATTCTGTGGAATGAAAAAAAAAATTTTAGAAGATTCAAATATAAGAATTATATCAATAAATATTTTTTGGTAATTTCCTCTGCACATACCTTTATTTTATTTTTCCTATAAGTAAGCATTTCGGGTCAATTGGAAGCAAAAAATTTGATTCGGAAAACCGCTAAATTATACTATTTTTCCGGGAGCAAAATAATACTTGCCTTTTAGTCTGAAATAAATAATCAATTACGCACTTACGCAATATTAGATTTCTGGAATGTTACTAATTACGTTTTCATAATGTGTCCCTGACTATTGATCCTCCTGGAATTACTGGCATGAGCAACAAACACCAGATAAGCGATCAAAAGACAAATTTTCCCGCTGTCGACGATAATTAGGTCGACAAGCCCTTTTATCCCTAGATACTCTATCCATTGTCGATTCAAAAAATAAAAAAGAGGCACTGACATGAATTTATCGATTTTTATTTAATTTCTTCCTTTCATTACTGTTTTATGTTATTTCTGTGACAAAACCCTTTGTCTGTGTTCAAAGGTAAACAAATGTGGCTTTCGAAAATTGAAGGCGAATTATGAATCGATTAGGATTCTAAGAAATTGCCTTCGCCTTGTGGGGATACTTATCGTCAAATGATTTCAATTTTAGTCGTGCCTCCACGTCGTCATTGATTTAATTAAAAATCAATTATGCAGAGAAGGCTAAAAGGCAGCTCTAAAAAATTTTTTAGAATTTTCCCTTATCCATTTCCAGCTCGGATAAAATATTCATAAAGATTTTCTCCCTAACATTAAATTATATGATATGCATATTTAAAATTTAATTATTGCAGCTCAACCCCAACACTATGAAAGTGTAATTTAACTTAGATACACTAAGATTTTAAAGTGAATTTTTACTTATTTTCCTGCTTTCTTTCAGACAATAATTTAACTACATTATGTACGTGTAATTACTTCTTTAATTATAACGCGTAACTAGCTAATTTTCGAAATCGCAACCAGAGGTCTTTGTACTTTTGCTCGACTTCTCATTTCCTGCTCGGATTAATGCTTTTGTGGGGTCTATTGTGTCTCTGGGGGTCGATTTGAAGGCTCCTGCTGGGTAAGGATATTAAATCGGAGGTGCAGGGCTTCCTTGTTGGCTACATTCGCACGACACACACTCCTTGTACAAAACTAAGAAATTCGATTCCTCTTCTATTTCCGAAGCCTTAGAAAGGAATTCTCTCCAAGGATCGATAGCCACCCGCAATTTTATAGCCACACAAAATTTGAAAGATTTTTGTAATTTAGTTATCACATTTATGAAACAGAAGTCTACTTACCAAAAAGTAAAAATAGATTTGTTGAATTAAGACGAACGTCGTTGAGGCTTCAGGGATTTGATTTCACCACAAAAACACCAACTTCCATTGAAAATTGCGTGAAGAGAAGTCGTCCTTTTCCGTAGCTGCACAAAGCCAAGAATTTCTCGTCGACTGGCTGCTTTAAGAACCAATTTCACAGTAGGAGCTTAAGCTTAATTTGGGTTTCTCATTTTCCTTATCCAAATCCACTGCATGATGAGTTCACTTTCAATGAAAAATATGTTTCCTTGTCAGTCAAGGATGAGCTGAGTTTTCACGACTGGCAGTAAGACTGTGAAACCAGCTTTCAATCTTACCCGGAATATAAAAAGGCTGGTTTTTTTAAATTTTTCATATATTTAACATATATTTTACACAATAAGATCATATAAATCACTCAAGAAAATTTCCTCATTTCACTTAGATTTTATTTAATTACAGAAGAAATGAAAGTTTTTCACGATCTTCTAATTGTGATTCTTTTTTGTTGATGTTTATTTTCTCATTTTTCTATCTTTCGTTTCTCTCTACACAATTTTGTTTCCTTATATATTTTTATTTTTTTATTTTTTTTTCAAATGATTGTAGAGAAACACTGTGCCCTTAAAGGTGTTATTTTTGTCTCCTTTCTTCAAAAATTTATTACTTAATAATTTTTCTTGGTTTTTGAAATGTACACTTATTGACTTAAAATGTAATTTTATTTATTTTTTCTTTTATAATTTATCTAATATTTACAAAGTTTCATTAATTTTTATGCAGACATTCTATAATGAGTGGTTGGTTGTTATTATTTTTTCATTTTTGTTGTAGTTTGAACTATCTAAAAAATGTATTGTTTCATTTTTCTTTAAGTTAAAAAAATTTATTTAAATCTTTCTTACTAGTTTCCATTGCATTCCTCATATAATATTTATAAGTAATTACATTATTCTTCTTTTTTCAGTTGTCTTTCTTATACATTGAAAATTGTTTTAGTACTTTTAGTAAATGCTTTAATTTTTTTTACTTACTTCCTATTTTACACCATCTTCTTATTTCGGTTAAATTTGCATTTTCAGTTTTTTTCGAGTCATATCAGAAATTTGATGTTGGTATATGTAGATTTTTTTTGCCATTTTTGTATGTGTATTTCTTATATAAAATAAAACATGCCTTATTATAAGGAAGGAACATTGAACTCGTATATTTCATCTTATTTTGCTTTTAATCTCGGTCTTTTCTTGCTTTGCTCTTTTATACAATTTATTTTACACTTTTTAATTTTGGGATAAAATAATAATTATAACACTTTTTTAATGTTGTTGTTTTTTTCGTTTTAGTAATAACTTTATATATCAGAGTTTTTTATTCAGTTTCTATTTTGGGGAAATTTTCCCAAAACATAAAATTGAAGTATTTTTAAATGATTTTATAAGACTTTTGTTTTACCTGGCGCCCAACTTTAATTTTGTCGTTACTTTTGTTTAAACATTTAAAATTTTAGGTATGTATACTTGAAAAGAAACTACAAATTTCATGCCTTTTTGCTCAAAATAAAATGGATTTATATAAAAAATTTAGTGGTTTTATTTCTTGCAAATTTCGTGAAATCTAAATTTTTATTCAGTAATCACTCCCTGGCACGTTCCGTTCAAAGTTTGAGGCAGAAAAACGCTGTTTATTGAACGTGTTTTTTTTGTTTCGCACGACTGATTTAATTGAACTAGCTCAATAACGATTCAGGACCTAATATTGAGCAGTTAAACTGAAATTAGACTCAAATCATTCTTAGAAATCGTTGAAATAAAACGACATTCAATTGCCCATGAAGCACTGAAATAATTTTCCTCTTTAGGTCACCAGGATTTTCTCATAGTTCATTAAAAAAATATAATCGAATTTTTCATCCGTAATTCATGATAAACTAATAAATTAAATTTAATATTTACTATTCAACGAAATACAACATTACACAATATATTAACGGAGCAACAATTTTCTAAAAAAATATTCGTCTTATTCAAAAATGCACTCATGTAGAATGTCATTGCAATTTATTTATGTTTAATAAATTGTTCTACAAAGGTACTCCTCTCTAATGAAATCATTAAATTTCCTTGTCAGGTCCCCATATTGCACGTCATTCTAACATTTTCAAAATGTCCAAAACCAATAAATTTCACTTATTCGTGGATGGATGGGTGATTGCTATACGTAAAATTTAATATAAAATAAAAATAAATATACAATTTTAATTGAAAAAATGTGATTATTAAAAACTACATATTGCTCCGCTTCGATTA
The DNA here is from genome assembly GCA_959613345.1 of Tolmerus cingulatus. NCBI lineage: Eukaryota > Metazoa > Arthropoda > Insecta > Diptera > Asilidae > Tolmerus > Tolmerus cingulatus. The sequence continues at coordinate 41,972,417 of OY390709.1, forward strand.
AGCCTTGTATTTTTTCTTGTCATTTTACTTGGTACACAGTTTTTTCTGGACTTAGTTTTTCAAACGCTGTCCATTTGCTTTCTCTTTATCGTTCTCGTAACACTTGCTTTTTACAATTTCCAATTTTTTTATATATTTTAATTTAAAGATACTTTAGTACTGGTCTTATGAAAAACTAATTTTAGTCAGTTTTCTTTATGTTTAAGTAAAAAAAGTTTGCTGAGTTTTATAATACACAATTAATTTAGAAAAATTAGTTTAATTTTATAACTATTTACACGCAGACATTCTTTCTCCTAGCTTTATAGTTTACGAATTACCTCCCTTCAATTTATTTAAGAAAATATCACGAAATTGTGAAATAGGGACCAGTCATTTCGGGTAGGTATTATTAAAAATAACTTCAAGCAAGCAAGAGATTTTCTGCGAATATTAAAATATTAATTTCTGCAACGTCTAAATCATTTCAAAGTTGTGGTTAAGTTGCCATCTTCATCAGACAGAAATGCAATATCAATAATATTTTATGTTATTTGTTTAAAAGTTTGTAAGAGAAAAATCAGAAAATTCCTTCTTCTATTATTAATTAATTGGTGGATTTGAACACTTTTAAAGAAAATATATTTGGACTCAAAATATTCTCAGCTAGAATTATTTTTTAAACCTATAGAAAACCAAATTAAAATTTCAGTTTTGTTATGCAGGTAGTACTATTAAATTAATTTTGAAGAGTTGTGTAATCTGAATCACTCCACTTTGAAAAAATTATAAATAGAGTAAACGTGGGTTTAGCATTAAGCACTTAAGCCAAGGTTTATAAATCTGTAAAGAAAACTAAAAAGAATTAGGTACGCAAAGCTTCTTTCTTTTTAATTATTAAAATTAAATTTGGCCACCGTATTTTATGATAACAACTTAAACACAACTCGTTCACGGGATATAAAATTTCAGATTTGTGAATCTAGACGAACTCTCTTGCTTTTGATAATTTTGGTATTTTAAGAAATAGCACATTTTATTACATACAATGACTAGTCAAGGAAGGAAACCAGTGACAGTCCATAGCCTGTAACTTAAAATATAAATAGCAGGATATAAAACATTTAAATGAATAATGAAGTTATAAATCACTTGTAGATTTTAATAGCACATTATCAGGAAATTCGTTCGTTCGAAAATATTATGTGGTCTTAGCCGGGTACATCTATTCGAGATTTTCAAAAAATCAAGATCTGTTTTTGTTTTTACGTAGATTTTTTAATAATTAATTTTAATGAAATATTGGGAAAGTTAGCTTTTCAGTTTGCTATTTTTAAAAATGTTGATGGTGAACAGTATAATTGTTATAAAGAAAAATTAATACTGACTATATAAAAAGTATTACATTGGCTTTAGAAAAATCAGTTTTTTTTTTATTTGTTGTAAATTGTGAAAGCATATAATTCGAATTACATTGGATTCTACAGAGCCAAACGATCGAAAATGCTTTTACGTGGTATTGATAGTGAATTTAAGTATTTTTGAATTAATTAATTTAAGAATGTTGGTTGTATTAAGAGAAATAAACAAATAAAATTAAAACTTACCAAGTTATGTTTGCAATTCTATCATTTCGCCTGTGATCCAAATTTCAAAGCTCCTGCTCGATTCTAGAGATTTATGATGATCTACAAAATGTATCAGTCAGTAAGTGACTTGATCAACGAATACCCAAAATTGTAATTTTGAGACACTCGTATCGTAGAAACCTTTAAAACATAAATAAATTAAAAAATTAATAATTTCAAAAAAAAAAAACAGATTTTCAGCCATTCTAAAAAAACCAAAAAAGGCTTTTAAATTAAACTTGATTGAACATTTACCATTTTATGTGTTTCAAATAGATGTAACCCCTAAGCAATTAGTAACTACTGCAACCAGTTTACTATGCTACTACATTATGTACCATATACGAGTATGAAAACATTAAAACCATTTTCCAGCTAAAGTCCATTTAAAGGGGTGCGTCGTCATAGTATAAATTTGTTTCCTTATTTTTTCCCCCTAACTTTAAGGGAAACAAGATAGGTGAAAATCAATTGTTACTTACCAACCAGCAGACCCGCACTGTACCTGCCGAAAATTGGGAACAGAATGCAAAAATATTTTCCCGAAAGGATTAAAAATAGGTGAATCTCTTTCGCAGGGGATTTGATACGAAGGTGGGCGAGGTTCCGGGAGGAATCGGGGTGAACAGGGGGAGTTGTGGCAATATAAAAAAGTTCCATTAAACGCAACTTTCCTGCTGTGTGTACATGAGCGGTGTCCTTACAGTGACAATTTCCCTTGAAAATGGTTTCGCTGTTGCCGCCGTCGATGCGCCTGCAGGCGATGCATTTGACACGGCTGCCAAAGGTATCATCGGTTTTATACAATTGGCTTGGACTACGACGGGGCCCGCGGCGGAGTTTATGGCGCCCGGCAGGGTGTGACACCCGCCGTGGGTGGCGGCCCCCACGCCCACGCCTCCGCCATGTTGATAGAGGTTCAGATTCGTCGAGGACTGCGATGTTTGTGATGCTGCTGCTGCTGCAGCTGCTGCCGAGGCCGGTGAAATTAAGGGCGGAAATTGTGACGTCGATGTTGACGATGTGGTTCTATAGTGGTCGATTTGGGCGTATATTGTTGGCTCCTCAAAATAATCATAGGATGGACTTTGCGGCGGGGGCGGCTTTTTCGACAGCGTGCTGCTGCAGCTGCTCGGAATTATTTTGCTGCTGCAGTCAACTGAGTTTTTTGGTATGGTCAGTGCCAGCTCGGCGTAGTGTAGCTCGTCCTGCTGCTGTAAATTATGATATAAAACGAACCATTTTCATTCCCATCAAAATATGTAGAAATAAAGGGAGAGCGCCGATAAGCTAGCTAATTTTAAATACTTTCTACACTCGCTTATAATCCAGCCACTTTAGGCCAAAAAATGATCGAGCTTCTAAATTAATATTAATGAAGTTTTTGATATTCATGAATCTTTATTTTTGAAAAAAAAGCGCTTTGTTAACAAATTTAAATGATTCCGCATTTGAAATTAATCACATTAATTTCAAATGCAAAATCATTTCATTTTCGCTTTTGAATTCAAATAATTTCTTTGAGCGGTCGATACGCACAACAATTTTATTGGATTCATTTAGAGCTATGAGTAGACACTTTTACATTTTACTCGTATATAATGAAACGATTTTGGTATTTGAACTGTCATTATACATTATCTTCACGTTTACTAACCAATTTAAAATCGAAATTGAATCATACATATTAAGTCAAATATTTTCATATTATTTGACACAAATTTCCTTGGAAGCACTGAATGATTGAAGATCCCTTTTTATATGTTTTCGTTTTCAATCCGGATACTATTTTAGACGATATTAAAACTTTTGTAGAGTAGCCGAAAGCTAATCAAAAGTATTTTATATACACATAGATAGGTCTTGAAATATGTAAAAGCAAATATTAATAAAGAAATAAATTATAAAATACAGATATCATACGTTTCTTTGGTGAAGTAGTTTTCGTTAGCTTATCGAAACCTCCTTTTGCTTAAGGAAAAAACGTCTGAGTCTTTGGAACATACCTTACTTTGGTATGCATTCCTGTCATCCAGCTCCCTGGAAACCATCTCATGATCGCTTGCTTGAGAGATGTTCAAGCCAGAGGGTGTTTGGGTCGCTGATTTTAACTTGTATTCAGCATCAACTGCAAAGTGGATTAAAGAAACGGAAAAAAAGAATCAAATCTCCCATTCATCCTCGTCATCGTCAAGAGTCAATAATAAAAAGGAACGTCTCAAGGAGCACTCCGTCCTACCTTCGTTATATGGGACGACATCGGGATTCTTCTCGTCATACATCTCCTCCGAGTGGCTTAGAGGCAGGGAAATTTTATCCTTAATCGGAAGATTCCCAGGACGAGAGAATGTCATCGGTTTACCCTTTTGGTTCTGCGGTTGGTACTTCTGGTGCTGTTTATTAGCGCGTATCTTTAAAGCGGTGACTGTCGCTAAACCGATGCATATTAAAGCAACCAAAATTCCAATGAAAATGCCAACTGATAAAATTGGTGTTATCTCAAACTCATTTTGGGTCCCTTTGAAAGAAGTTAAAGCAACTAAAAATTGTTTTTGAGTTTTCGTTAATTATTTTGTCATATTGAGTTTAAATTTTTTTTTGTTCTTGCTGTTTTTATATCTTTTAATACATGCATCAAGGGGATTAGGACAAGGCAAGCCCTAGATTACAAAATTACTCTAGAAAGTCGAAAGTTCTGCGGACGAAACATAAAAAGAGGCTGGCGAAAAACACGAAATAATTTGCTCTTTATAAAAAATTCATAATCGCCCATAAAATATTCATAAGAACCGAAAAAAAAAATTCGAAAAAGTTTTCTTTTTTTTTAACAAGCCGGGAAGAGGAAGACGGGAATCTGGTGTCAGAGAATTGGGATCGCTTTAAATTCCCTTACCTGTCTGTTTCTCGGCCGCTTTCAGGGTGAAGCCCTCGAGGCTGACTGCCTCGCTGCGTCCTCTAATATTAACGGAGTAAATTAAAATTTTAAGTAATCTGCCGGCGTCCAGGCCATTTACGGTGAAATTTGGACTTTTTGAGGATACATTTGCCTGCAGGACGCCCGTCTGCTGATCAAAAATTTCCATAAGGAACCATTGCCGCAAGCCTCCATCAAATCCTGGAGGAGAGACACAGGAAAAAGGTAAAATTAGGGAAATATTAGAGCTAATGTGAGGCAAACAGAAGGTGTTATGGCAACCGGATGAGATGGGAGAAAAGCTGTTAAAAATTTGTTTTCTGCGTTTTTATCCCCTTTTCTTCTCATTTCATCATGATTTAGTGTTTCTGTTGCTTTTCTCGTTAATAATTTAATGTTTGGCTTTGTTAGGAGGTAATTGCACATAATTTGGTGTTAGAAAGTATTAAATATGGTTAGAAGGTCACCGCAAACTTTTGATGTTTTCAATCATAATTATTGAGAAAGTTTCACAAAACCTCGTTACTGAAAATTTTGTTTAAGGAATACCTTTGGTTTTATCTATAAACATATACAAACAAGTATCTTGTCCTTATACTGCTTTCATTATTTTATTTTATGCATTTGAATAAAATGACGAATTTTATTTATAAAGATAGAACTTTTGGTTTAACTACATACTAACTAATTAAATATTGTATGCTATTATCAAACATTTTCTATAAGCGCTACTCGAGAGTAATCTAGACGAATCAGTTTAACCTTCATTTAGTAATGTAAACTATCTTAAAGAAAAGTGTCTTAAAACAGCTACTCTCTACTCTATAACAGAAGATGCATTTTAAAATTAAAAAACCTGACATCTTGGAAAAAATATTTTGGTTTCGAATTATATTATTCAAGCTTTCGAACTTTTTGTCGGAAAATTTAATTTAATTTGTCTCTAAAATCTTTAGCTGAGTTGTATAAGCATTAATTTATTTATTCCCAACAAAGATTCGAAAAACATAAAAATAATCAATACAAAATAAATTATTAATAATTCAAATTTCAAATATATATTTCGAAATTTGAAAATTGCTCACCTCTATCAAAGGCTTAGAACATTGCTAAGTTAAATAGTAAATGTTTCTTTAACATCAGAGATTTAATTTACATTTTTAATTTGAATATACGATCGAATATCTTAGAATGTATTCGAAGAATAGCAAGATGATTATTCTTTAAGGATCAAGTACAAAATTAGTGAAATCACGAAACGGTTACATTTAAAAAAACCCAAAATAAAATTCCAAGTGGGATTAAGCTCATTCATTCATCAACAAAACCTTTATTTTGATATTTACTTTGTTTAAACTTTATAACAATATGTATTCATTCCAGTCATCAGTGCATCATTACCTCATTTTATACGTATTTTTCTTACAACTTTTCATCAATTTTCGTTATTACAAGTGCTGCTGGTAAATTTACGAATTTACGAACAACTAAAAAATACTTCTCGTTAAAAGCCGAGAGAATTGTAATCACAGGGCAACAAAACGTGAAATTCATGAGAAAATTTGCGCTGCAGTCGCACGCGTGTTTATTTGCCGACAGATTTACTTCAGCCTCAATTCGCCCTTGCCATGAATATTGAATTTCGAATCCGGGGATGGATATTATGAAACATTTATTGTACGTGAGCATAAACACCAAAATCAGTGTTTGAAGCATACTTTGGTTATTGCATTATCCATCCTTGTGGCATTTTCTGGAGCAGTAACAAATTACGTTTGAGTTAGCTGGGTCTTGAATACGGTCTTTAACAAAAACTGATATTTAAAAGAAAACTTTAGCTCGGAAAATTTAAAATACAATCTATGTGAAATTCGCATGGTTCCTTTTCTAATTGTTTCCTTTCCGCAGTGCTTATCCGTGGCAAGAGCATATATGTACAAAAATTATACCGAGCTGCTGTGACGTTGGACAAACAAAAAATTGGAATAATGTCCTCAGATAATCTGCTGGATCTGGCCATAAGGACGTTGTCATTATATTTTGCCACATCCGGAATTTTGCTGCATCCCACCGAGATGAGAATGCTTTTAAGCTCTTCTAAGATTTGATCGGGTGGTCTGACATCAATTTTTGTTACAATTATTCAAAATGGAATTTCTAGGTCTGGGATAATAGCGATGTGTAAAATTTAACACGGTAGCGCTTAAGCTCACACAGTGAAAGAGTTCAGAAAATTCAACAGGTTACCATGGAAATTCGTATTTACTATGCTATACTGTGCCAAGTTTTCAACAATTCAAAGTAATATCAAAAATTGATTAAATTAATAAAGAATGAAGTTTTGAATCACGTACTGTTGCGGATAGCTTCCAAATTGGCCGGGATAAGTTTTGAACTATGTTTTTGTTTCAGGTTTCAATACACTCCTAAACTAGCTTAAGTATTAAACTTTAATATTTGAGCCGTTTATTTAAATATAGTTTCGTTTTTCAATTAAAAAATGAATTATTCGATTTATGCATTATATATGAAATAGACGACTGCCTCGATGCCGGAGATATCGGAATGCAGCCCTATAAATTGGGACATGCTCCGAAGTATTTGGGACGTACAACATTCCCAGCAATGATTAAAATGAAATTGAAATACCGTTCCAGTTTTGAGTGCTAATTTAAATGTACTGAGTGACCTTAATTATCCTAATTGTTGCAGTAGCGGCTGTGTACATGGAATATACAACGAAAATATGAGAGAGAAAGTTTTGGTATGCTAGAATCAATTGATTCGAGGGCATATTGTATTCAGAGCTTTAAAATTCCTTCGGGCGAAATCAATTTGGGCCAGAGTTCGGATTTTATCTTTAAGGGCCGACCTCGAAATCAATATCCAATTTGAACTACATTGAAATGCAATTATCCCCTGTCAAACAGAGGTTGTACCCGCAGAACAGTACGTTTTGGAATATAGTCCGGGACAGGCGGCTTCGGTGGTGTCGGGGCGACATATATATATACTCAAACACATGCATCTCCAGCCTCATCCGGACCCATTCAGCCGAGCAACCAGAGCAACCAGAGCAACCAAAGCAGCCAGCCCAGCCAGCTAGTCAGTCAGACAAATGGAAGAGTTGGCACAGTAGACGTTCTACAGATTATCCGGCAGAAATTTGATATTATTCAACACATAAACAAGAAACCTCCCCTCAAGAGCAGAAGGCTTACAAAGCCAGGGGTTTGGGGTTAAAGTATATGTACGAACCTTCGTTGCAATCAACTTCTAATGATTCCGAAGTTTGGTTAACCAGGGTGCAATTATACGGCATGTCTGGCTTGCCAGCTGCAATTAGATGGAAAACGCAGGGCTCCTTCTGCTGGCCAACGACATTATCCGCCCAGCACATTATCGTCCCAAAGTCCATTTCCTGTAAAGATAATAACAAACGTGTTCTCAGTGAAAATTCGATAACTAGATAGGATCCTTACAAATAGATGCTCAGGGTGCGCTCAGAACCCCCGTCGGTTCGAGCCCAGCACGCGATGCACACCTATGAATATACCGAGGGATTATCAGAAGTGGGATCCAACCCAGAACTATTATGGGCTAGGGGGCGGTCTGCTGGTATTGTATTATATTGTTGAGCCGTTTACTACAAAATTGATAATTTCGAGGGCTGCGGAGAATGTTTATTTTGGATATTCCCCAAAAAGCAGTACAATGATTCAGGGGGTGGGAATTAATCGGAATTTCATTTCCTAAAACTTTTCAGCTTTTCATTTATTATTCACTTTCCAGTTCAAAGGGTTCTGAGAATGTCCTGGAAATTATCAGAGCGAACGTAATTTGCTGGATTTTTGGGGGAAAAAATGAGATTTTATTTGCTTTCCTCCATGAGGAAAATGGAGAAAGTTTCATGCTTCCCAGTGGAGTTAAATAGAGCAGGGCATTATCGCAGTGGGACTCACTAAAATGGAGGGAAGGGGGATAAGTTTTGAACAGTTTCCTTCGCAAGATTTTGTTAATTATGCAGATATTTGTGGGAGTTTGAATGAAAATCCCCACTTCCTCCTCAAAAAATTTATTTAAACGCATTCCTTGAATTTTGAATTCTGTTGTAATTGACATTACCCTAGAATGCACAATACGAAATGAAAGTAAATAAGAATTATATCTATTTTATTTTATTTAGGTTATTTGCATTGCGAAGGCATTGTTCTCTGAAATTCTACAACAAGAGAAAAATCCTTTGTAAATCCGACATTTGTTTTGATTAATTTCAGAAAAATAATTTAATTTATTTAAACAATTTTATTTTGTAATAAACCAAAACTAACAGATAAAACTAGCATCCTAATCAAAATTGTTTAACCGTTCACTTGCAGCTTGGAATATAACCTTATCATATTCAAAATAATATTCCAAACCATTATGCTTTCACCATTATACGTGTTGTAATACTAAATTATTCATTTATTGAAATTAAAACACTATTTAAAACATAGAAGCTTTAAAAGACATAAAAGACTGAGCTTGGCTGATTTCTGAAGCCTCTGCCATACAAACAGCGAAATATTTCGAATGTTTTTCAGATATGTTTTTTTCTTCTCAATACAAAACTCCTGGAATTGCTACAAATACCCAAATAAAAACAGAATTGCAGTCTTTTGATGAGTTTGACATTAGCTACCTTTTAAATTTTTCAATTCTACACGAATTCATAAAAGGTAAAACATTCTGTAAGTGAGTTCATTACTTCTATTTAAAAAAAACAAATTGTTATTAATTTATGTTTAGGATATAATTAGAAGTGCTTTCTTCTTTACCCTCTAAAGCAGTGCTATAGGAATATGACCGCGGTTGAACATGCAGGATTGCAGCAATTATAATTCAAACGATTTTATTAATAATGAGGTTGGTTGTACCTTGTGGGGTCGGAAGAAAGTAAAATTTTATTTTGTCCTTACCGCCAAAATAATAAACAATAGATTTGTATGGACGCATTCCTTCAATTTTCATTTCACCCGCACTTTTCGCCCTCTTGCAGGTCTCGAGCGGAAGCATTGTGCAGACGGCGTGCTCAATTCAATTTACCCAGATGTCAATTTCTGTTTACTTTTTATCGAAGGAGAAATTTTTTAATACCAAACCTATCGACAGCCTTCCATTACGGCTGAGCTGTTGATAAGGAGGACGATCATTCGTTTTCCTTCCGCCTCGCCCCCTCACTCTAAAATATTCAGGCGAAAAAGGAATGGTGTCATGAGTGGGGTTTGAGTTTCGATAGGTAGGTTTTTAGTGGGCGGACCCAAAAAAAAAAATATATATATATACTCGTACATACCGCCCGACTGCTTGCCGTATTCAATTAGAATCGGCAGTCAAGAGCGAAATTAAAAGGTGGCAATATCGAGCGACCTCGTAAACAAAATGTTTACCCTCAAGAGGACATGAAGCTTGCAATCGATTTCCTGTTCTTTCTTTTGCTACTGTTGTCCTCTAGGTTGCTCTGCTGTTCATGAACTGTGTGCCTGGTGGGTTTTTGACCCAGTTATAGATTTATCCGAAAACTATAAAGCACACACCCTCAGCTGGCTGCCTCTGTTCAACTTGTTCAGTATTATTTTTTATTTTATTTTTTTTTATTTTGCAACCTCTGGCTGATGGTTTGGTGGTTGTGTGTACTTCTCCTTGAATTGGTTCTACCTTCTACTCCTCAAACCAGGAGGAGGAAATAAATCATTCCACCTCTCTTGACGCCCTCAAATACTCCTTTTTTTTGTTGATTTTCCCTTATTTTTGGTATTTACTTTTTTTCGGGGGATGTTTCATAGTTTTGTTGGAAACATTAAGGGAATTGGGTGAAAATGAAACCTATGAAAAAAAGAGGACTAGCATTCGCGCTACTACTGCTGGAATTGATTGTTATTGAGGTTAAAGGTTAAAAAAATTCAATAGATGCCCCCAGGCACTTTTGTTGGCCACTTATTCGTTTCGCCCGTTTTCCCACTATTTTGGTAGCCTATATTATTTTCCCCATTATTTTACCTACCTTAACCGGTGTATACGTAAGCGTTGATGCCTGCGCCGAATGTATCCGAAAACCACTTTGAGGCATGTCGAATGTCTCCGCAGTGTTGTTGAAGGACCACTTGAATGTATCTGGTGGCGGGAAAGCGTCAACTTCGCACAGAATTTCAGCTGCCTCATTTCGAGCAACACCATAAATTTTTTTCTGGTCTGGCCGGCAAATTGGTTTGTCTGCAAAAATATAATAAAATTATAGCAATACTAGGACAGCGATAGTGCTCCATAATTTGTCAGATTTATCTGGCTATATTTAAATATTCATGACGAGTAATCAAACTAAATATTGGACCTTAACACATTTTAGATATCTTCTTTGTATGTTAAGTAATTTATCTAAAATAGTTCGCTATACCTACAAATACAATTACAAGATGACAAACCAAATCATATTTTAGCGCAGAATAAAAAGCTAAACTGACAGTTCACATCTTTACATATGGTAAAAATCAATTTAATAATTATATCCTTATAATCAAATTTTGTTCGCTGCATCAACTTATGTTAAAATCTTTTTCCTGTGATAATCGATATGCAGTAGGTACACATAATTTGTTGAAATATTTTCAGACTAATATTCAATAATAAAACGTCCTACACAGAGCACGTCACATTCATATCAATAAAAGCAATCGATTACTCAATATGCGAATGCCATGTGAATATTCGATTAATCAACTTAAATTGATCGATTATTTTAGTATTTTGATTAATCATTATATTGGAAAATTGAAATAAAGAACTTCCATTCTTTTTGAATAGTAACAATTAACTGAATAACAAAAGCTGTCTAATTTACCCTACATAAAAGCAAAGATGAAATTGGCGTCATAATGCAAACAAAACAGAAATATAATCAAATTTATCCACTAAAAAGGACAGTAAACCCTTTTGCCCTATTCTTTTCTTTTGGAACTTATTATTATTTTTTTTTTTGTATTTTCGTTTTTTGTTGCCCTGTGTATTTACTATGTATGCAGGGTATTTTTCGGGTCTCTTTTATTTGTAGTGCACCCCGGGGGGCATTTTTACTTCTATATATATTGTGTTGTCTCCGGCAGCAAACTACTTTTCTACCCTATGTGCGATTACGTCACGTCCTCCCCCGTTTGCATTAACCTACTTTGTTACAGTTCAGCTCCACTTTTGTTGCTGCTACTGTTGCTCGGTTTTGTTATTTTCCCTTATTTTTTCCACCCTTTATATACATATATATAATTTTTTTGTATTTCTTAACATCCTTTTATTCAGCTGGCTGCTACTTACACATTACTTTCAGTTCAACAATATTGCTGTCACCGTCTCCCTCGACATTTGACGCTATGCATGTATAATTGCCCGCCTGATGTCTTGTGACACCCTGTAGTGCTAAATCTCCGCTGCTGACAATGACTCCGGCACGTTGATTATGTTGGATAATCTGGTTCTGGAAATAGACAAGAGGATAGGTGAAAAGGAGTCACTTTTCAAATAAACAGGGGCACTGAGGCAATGGATCGCCGGGAAATTGCTTTGTTGCACTGAAATTTGATACTACTTCATCCCTTTTTTCCTGCGTTTTATTGACGCAAATCTGTTGCCACAGCACCCTCTCGATCCCCAGGGAGCGCTTTTTTCCTCCATGATGCGAAGGACAAATGTTTTGTGATGCGAGCAGAAGGACTCCAATTAGTTGCCTTTGTAGTTTGCATTGTTCTATGCAATGGGTAAGTGGGTGAACGGATACTGAATTTCAATTCCTTTTAACGACAAAGACGCCCTTTCTGAATGGTGAAAATTTACACTTTTCTAAGGTAAATAATAGAGATAAAGACCTCCACATAAAGGTAATTGTACTACCTTTAGCTAATTAAAATGATAACTACCACACCTTTTCTTTTTTTTGTTTGCAAATGATACTTAAATAACCCTTTTGTACCTTGAATTCTATGAAATAAAAAGGCATTTTCAAACAATTTGAAATAAATTAAATTAATTTGCATTGTTTAGCTGAAACTAGCTTTTGATCTATGACGTAAATTGGTGTAATTAAGTCCTTTTCTTAGATTGCTTGCGCTAACTAGAAGACTAACATGAAGGAAGTGAGGGATGACAACTTTAAATTTGAAAAGAGGGTACCTTATTTTTTATTGTTTTAGATTGAAATATTATGATAAATTACTTAAATGTATTTAGTTTGAGTTATTGTAGATGGCACCGTAATCCTACAAAAATGGAGCCTGTAACACCTGGCCGAAAATTGTTTTTTTCACATTTGTCATCACACCACAAGTATAGTTTCTAAAAAACAACAAAAAACACTACTGCCGATCGTCGAAATTATATAAAGTCTTTTAAATTAACAATTCTTGTACATACATGTATGTACACATATGTGCATTTTTAACTCATTTTGTTTTATTTAGCATATTATTATAATTTAATTATTTTTACTGTATATATTTCTTTCAAAAATATTAACTCAAATGAGGGTATAAATCCATTTTTCATTCGGTTGAATTCGCTCGAATTACTTTGCATTTACATGAATTCCTTAATAATTTTTATGATGTTTTGGAAATTCAATTAATTCTTATGCATTAAAATAGTTCAATCATTCACTCGATTATATGAAGTAGCAAATAATTTATTTGCATACATACATAAAATTTTATTTGGAAATGCAAAACAAAAATATGTTTTAAAACGTTTTACCAATCTGTGGATATTCAAGTGCAATAACTCAACAGAGTTGAAATTATATCAATTTTAAGCAATGAAGAACTCAATTGATATATTCGTCAAACATTGATATTTATGAAATAATAGAAATTTGTTAGGGTTTATTATATAAAAATATAATTACAATAATAATTTTTGATTTAATATAAGGCATTAATTAGAGTTTTTTTAAAATATTATTTTATAAAGGTCAAGTTCAAGATGACTATGTTTTAAAACTGAAAAAAGGCTTGAAATTATTGAATTCCAGTTTCATAAGTTCAAACAGCCATCCAAAAAGTCCCGTAAATTAATTTTTATATAAAAGAAAATCAAACATTAAATCTGACTATATGTACGAGTAAATTAGGGAAGCAACTTCTATTTTTGCTTAACTATTTATAAAAGTCTTACTTTAGTATTCCATGTACCCTCCAAAGGTCGATATCCTGTGATTAGCCAACCGCCATCTCCTACAGGATATCGATTTCCCATAGATCTGCCTCTAATTGAGCGCAATTTTATAAAATCAGTCCAGACCATTTTTTTTCTTCTCAAGGCCGGTAGCCACTTCACCGGATTAACTTGTTCCCCGTCAAAAAGGGCTTTTGTTACCAACCCCTTTAGTTCGTGGCATTTTGTGTCCACTCCCAGCACCCGTCCAGCCCCTTTGGCCCCCGAAACGTGCTGGAGGAGGGTTAAGGAAAAATTACAGCAATCAGGCCTTCATTATTCTTACAAATGTTCGATCCGTTTAGCATAATTTTCCAGAAGTGACCTTCAATTAAGCAAACGAGGTGTTCAAATCACACACTACAGCGGCCGAATTGTGTCGCTAATGTCTTCCTCAGAGGGGTGCGGCGCGGCCGCCGGGGGAGGAAATGAAGGGAATAGGGTTTCCACAGCCACACCCTAATTATTGCCATTTCAAATTCATGTAAGCTTCGGCTGTGGTTACCAGCAATGGCCGAGAAAATTTCCAATCCTTTTCTAAAGGTGGTTCCCACTCCCCCGTTCCTGAAATGCCCACCCGCACCCGGTGTGAGGCCCCTCCCGCTTCCTGCCCTAATCATAGATCATTTGCGGTGAAAGGGATGACGGCCGCCGGCCCCGTTCGACGGAAACTAAATCGCCAGTCAGAAATTGGAATAATTCCACTCACCTCATCCATCCAGGGCATCCGTTCCAGAAATTCACTCAATTTACCTGACGGTTTTCACCCGTGGGGCCAAGCGAAATTAATCAAAACCGTTGCCGCGCACCATACAAAGACTGAATTTGATGACTGTAATTACCCCCATGCCGCAGCCCCGCTAACGTGAAATTTATATCGCGCCACAATAAATTTTATTTTCCACCCGTAATAAGGCCGTAATCACATGGTGCACTGGACAGGGCTGCTGCTCGGATGTTCGTTCTAAGTGATGGTGGGTGCCCGCCGCCGCCACTGAGTTCGCCCGTATGTGGCCCGGGCTTTAGCTTCGGGCAATCACTGCCCCCGGGGTAAGCACGCATTCACCCTTTTGACCCCGCTTCTGATTACAAAATTCGATATTTAGATTTTGACGGATGTAAGAAACTTAAAGAATTCAAATTCGTATCAGTTTTTTTCCTTAACACATATGCGGAAAAAAACAGACAAGTTCGAGTAGGTCTTGCACCTTAGGGGTTCCATACCATTTTTGTCACATAATAATTCCAAATAAAACCACGCACAAAATGTCTACCATGATTTTCATATGAATCCTTTTTGGCCTGAAAATTTAACTTCAAAATTTCCTTTTATATATGCTGCGGTTAACAGAAACAAGTTTTCTTGCACTATCAAAATATTTTTATATAATTGAGATAACAAATAAAAGCAAGTTTTTTACATCCTTAGTTTTTGAAAGAAATTAGAAAGAAGTGAAGGGTGCCAATCGATGCACATTTGTTTGGAAAATTAATCACAAACCAAAAGATGAATAATCCAATTAATCAGACTATAAACAATTTTGCCAATTTTACAAATCGATCGTGCGTAAGAATTTTAAATTCGGTAGTTTGAGAAATATGGTATAAATGACGATTTTAAACTTGTTTATCATGCAAAACAAATTTTTATTTTCCAACGACCCTAAAAGGTCATGTAAATATTTTTTGAACCACGAGCACAAAAGAACAAGTTTATTTATTCAATAAAATAACAAAAAAATTAATAAATATTTTGAAAATAACTTTTCAGAAACCCCAAAAACCTTTTTGACATTCTTTTCAATAGATTTTGATCCTAGAAAAAGGTTTATTTCATCCGATTTTTAATTTTTGTAGTTAATATGCAATTTTTATAAACATGAAATTATCTTATACGCATTAATTAATACTTACATTGTGCCTCCAGACGACTTTGTAGGCGGCTGGATTAGCATGTACTTTGCATTCAAAGTAAACATCGTCACCTTCCTCGATGTCATCAGGATTAAGGTTTGATCCCAAGTCAAGTTGAAGAGTCGGGGTAACTAGAAAAAATCAAACAAACAAAAAAAACTATGAAAAACTTACAGAAAAATTAAGGAAGTTTGTTAAACGGAGCTTAGCCCAATTATATCACTCCTTGAGTGTATTTTAGAAGTCTAACAAAAAAATAAATAAATAAAAAGATGTGCATAGGGCCAAACCGTTTGTCGTTTTGCCAAGTTTGGGCCCTAAAATAGACGGAAAATAAAAAGGTGAAAAAAAATTCATTAACTTAAGATGCTTATCCCTAATTAGATGCCCTGGGTATGCTACTTTAGTGTGCGTTAATGGATTAAGATGATTCCCTACAAAAGGTCAGAGACGAACCGAGGGACAAGACCCACTGCCTGGTTAGTTAGAAGGGAAGGGGCCGCAGCAGCAGCAGGACAGAAAAGGGCCACCAGCAACAGAAGGAGCAAAGACCAGCAGAGGGATGGAAGACAGCCAAAGGAAAAAATTGATTAAGGCAAAGATTAGATTTTCTTGGTATCTTCTACGCAAATGGATGGATATCTTTTCATTACGTCCGATGCTGGCTGCCCGAGACACTTCAAACGTGAACCTCGTAATGGATTTGCTATTAGCTTCAGCCGAAAACTGAAGGACGGTCGGAAACTGCTGTGGGTACGACTGATGTTCCTGACAAGGACACTCGTCTTTCTACAGAATTTTTGGGATCATCGACAAATCAAAAAATACAACAAGAAAATTACGAGAATTATAGAAATGATATAATTTCAAAAAGGGAAAATCCTTAAAGGAGTATGAGACATTGTAGAAGAGGGTCACTTTTGTCCGGCACTTGGCAGGAAATTTGAATTTTTATTTTGCTCAAAAAGGCATTCTCATTCGTCCTTCCTTTCTAAATATGAAATAGCCCCAGGGAATCATATCATCTAAAGTCTAAATCACATGCACAGATTGGGCCAGATATAGAAGGAGGAAAAAAAATTTGATTTCTCGCATTATATGAAATGAAATATCCACGTGCATATTCCATTTTTATCTTATAAATTATTCTCGATTCTTTTAAAAAATTCATACAAGAATTATAAGTTAGAAGCGTGCGAGAAATATGTTGGCAAATTCTTTGATTTTTACATGTAATATATCTAAATTATTTAAAGTAAAACATTTAAAGTACGACTGATATTTTGAGAATTGCATGAATTAAAGAACACAAAAATTAAGACCACTCATCATTTTGAAATTTGTTTTATACTTGTTCATGA
Organism: Tolmerus cingulatus; assembly: GCA_959613345.1. Taxonomy (NCBI): domain Eukaryota; kingdom Metazoa; phylum Arthropoda; class Insecta; order Diptera; family Asilidae; genus Tolmerus; species Tolmerus cingulatus. Next base: position 41,989,447 of record OY390709.1, read on the forward strand.
AAGTTGCTTTTCCCATTTCTATATTTTTACTCTCTCTCTCTCTAAAACAACTGACCGGATTCGAATAGGGTTTTCATTGTTAAATAGCTTTTTCTTCACCAAAGTTTTACGCTATAGATAATGGAATTGTTTATGGTCAAGTAATTAAATAAATATAAGCACCAGCATAAGCATAAATATAAAAATGTACTTTTCATCCTAGATTCGTATTTGTATGTACTATCAGAGGGGATTAATAAAGTTAAAGTGTTATAAGCTGATATGGTTATTGTTATGATATAAAAACCCTTAAAATTCATTTCGTAATTTTTCAACTTTTGTTCGTGTTAAGTTGGAAAACAATTGAATCCATTTTGGTGGGATTTTCACTGGAACATAGAGTATATTGTCGGACATGATTTAAGCCATGTGTTATTTTTTTAATTTGCGGCACAATTATTCTTCACATATTGAGAAAGATCATAGATACCCTCGTTAATGAAGGGTGCAAGAAAGCTACATACATAGCTGAGCAATAAATAAATAGTTTTTGTCAACATGAATAAATAGATTTCAAATAATTTGATTTACCTATCTAATCAATGTACTCCAACGAGCTTTAAAAAAATAACGTTTTTCTCGTAAGTAACATATCTATATTACAAATATAGATTTTCATAAGTATTCGTCTCAAATATAGAAAGGTATGTACTCAAATTTTATTACATTAGGTAATATGAAGAGTGTACAATATTGTTTGTTTACTAAAAATTCATTTTTAAACAAAAAATTACATATATGTATTTGTATAATATAGAAAATAAGTATCATAATTAATATAACGTAAAGTACAAAATCGACTTAAGAAAATGTTTATATCACGCCAGTCTTTCAATTACTTTTGTAAAGGCAGACTTTACTCTACCTACATATTTTTCAATATGTTATAAAGCTTGTTGTTGCCTACTGCTTTTAGTAATTTAGCAAGGAAATCTCAATATTACATTTTGCTTAGCTTCTTTAGAGGACACCTTCTTATTTCTCATAAAGACCGCAAACCTCGTCCTAAGCAACCTTCAAAAAGAAAATAAAACATTTCCGTTTAACATAAAATTGGAAATGTTAATTGTTGGTTGAAAAAATCTTTAAATCTCTTAGAAATCGTCACCGTAATTACCCCATCGCCACGGGTGGTTTTCATAAAAATTTCAAATTTCCGGAAGTGAAATTTTCAGATTTTCAGCAAGCACCCGACCTACAGAGAAAGCTACAGGCAGCTAGAAGAGGAGGACGAGAGGTTGTGTAATATGTTCCAACCCAAATCCGAGGCCTTTTATCTTGTTTCAGTTAATTCCTTTTACAATCAACATTTTTCCTCCTGGAAATCATCTTTCTTTTTTTTTACGTTCCCAAGAACTGTAGATGTGGGTCCTTTTTTTGAAGTTATCTTTTTGAAGGAAACTCCCCTCCGGGGAGAGATCATTATTCTGCGTCATTTAATGCGTACATCCTGGAGGCTCCCCTGTCCCAGTGTAATCCTCATTACTTTAGTCCTGTACATTGGCTTTTCGCCATTTTATATACAGGAGGGAAAATTTATCAAATATGTGCGCTTTAAGTTCACTTAGTTGGCCTGTAACGAGGCCCTCCCCCGTAAAGGGATCACCTGCGGAACACTCTCTGAGCACATTATAACACGTGAATGACCTAAGCAATTTCTGGCATAATGAAAATTTACACTTTATTGCCTTAAATTTTGTTCCGTAATTCCTGGCAATAAGAGGGAATAATTCACAACAGAAGCGGCCCATAGTCGGCCTCCAGGAGCCGGTTCGAGGCTCCAGAAGCTTCAGGAGCTGTAGGCGCTCCGATGGCACGAGCAGTGGCCCGGTCCTGCTCCTGTAGGAGCAACAGAGGATCCGGGCCTGCCTCCGTGCAAGAAGGAGCAACGATCGCAATCATCACATGTAATATTTTCCCATTAGAAGTAGAACGGGCCCCGGGCCCTATATAAAGAACGATAAAGGGAACTGCAAGGGAAAAGACTCGGGCCCCAGACCCGGAGTCCTAAGGGCAAAGGGACGGACACCGAATCATTTCATATAGAGTCCGACTCGGGACTCCAGCTCCTTGTGGTAGTGGTGATGCGGTTGGTGTAGTTGGTGTAATCGCTACTGTTGGTGTTACGGGCGGCTTTAAAGATCCCGACCGTTTTAATGGCGTATGTTCTTGCAGAAAATATGGCTTATAGCAGCACCTCCGGAACGACAATAACTCCACCTAACGCACACCCCCTCCGAGCATAGTCCCCTGCATAAATATGCGCTGGCCCGCATAAGGGGTTTTTTAGGGCGGCAGCATTAACAGCAGCCTTTTTAAGCAGTGCACTGTGTCCTCGCCCGTGGGTTTTAATGGGTACAGGACCCAGTGAAGCTTCCGCTAAAGGGTAATTTGATAATGAGAATAGTGAGCCAGTGGGTAAGGGCGCACTGCTTACGGCTTGATTTCGAAACATGAAAACTCATTTTAACAACGCAATATGAATTTTTCTTCTTTTTTTCCGAACTAGTTTTTAAAGAGGTCACTACCTTTTTTTTTTGATTCTAGTAACGGTTTTTTTTGGTAGCTACCTACATGAATTTTACATTTTCAAAAAGCACTGATTATACTTTTTATTTAATTCCCCGATTTTTTGTAGTCACAATCAAAACACGGTGTATCTATGTTCATATATGGTATATGTGTTGAAATCGTTTATATATTGCATTGCTTCTAAAATGTTCGACTTTTGTGATATTTGCATAAATTTTAGGTAAAAGAAAATTTTCACTTATGTATACTATGGTCACTGACGATTGGCAGAATACGACCATTAATTTAAATGTATATAATACTAAGCTAAACGTCCTAAACATAAGGTTCTATTATAACCCTTTAATAATCGTAGGTCTTAACTTAGTCAATTAATAAACTTCTAGTGTTCAAAGTGATTTTTCAGGCAATTAAGTCGTCTTGTGGTACAAACGCAAATTTTTAAAGTAGCATTTTAAAAGATTCGCACGATGGTTGCATAGTATTTTTTCGGAGTATATTCGAACTCAACGAACACGAGCAAATTTTATTATGCAAAGTAAGTTAAACAAACTTTAATTTGAATAGTGAAATATCGTTTATCACATCAAGTAAAAGTTGTTTAAGCTACACGAATAAAATTAAATTTGTTTGTTTATATATTATTAATGGTTAATGATGTTTTACAAGTGTCCTCTCAGTTTTGTCCTGACTGTAGGTTTAATTTGAGTAGTAGTAGTAGTATTCTTAAACTATTCTAAAATTCAAAAGTTCTAGTAATTTTTGTCCATGAAGTAAATTAATTGTAAATACATGGATTTCCTACGACATAATTGAAATATCTACTCCATCCTTCTTTGGTTCATATTCCTAAATTGTATTTTCAAAATTTCATGAAACAATTTGTGGAAAGTTTGGGAAAAGTTTAAATTACCGCTGCACTAATTTATGAAAAGTTAGCAACAACTATGCAAAACAATAGAAAATAAATAAGTTTGACAAAGTACTCCGAGGTGTGGCTAGAAACCTACAAATCAAGTGGGTGCACACCGCACCCTCTAACAAAAAAGGATATTTCAGGCTGCTCGGTTTCAGTTCAAGGTAAAGAAAAACAAACGATCGTAAGGTTCAAGTATTATTGATACGTTGATTTCTGTTGTTATTTTTTCGTAGAATAATCCGTTTACGATGTCTCAAGGGGGTTCTGGGAGGATAAATGTTTATTTTTGGTTTTATCGGAAGAACAGAGAAACATAAGCACACTTCGTTTGTTTTTGGAAATCTTCGAACCTTTTAAGAAAAACGATGAACTGAATTTACGAGAAGTGATTACCCCACCATGTGGTGTACCTTTCTTGATATTTGCATTCTTTTTACTTAAGAGAAAGTAAAAATGGGAAAAAAGGCTCAAGTCAACATTGTCCTGATAATCTAAATCTCACGTGCTCTTTACCAATTTTCCTCATCATACAATTTTATTTTTTATTTTTTTAGTTTTTGTGTTATTTTTTTATTTGCGCCCGTTCCACATGAGATGACATCAAATTGCTGTGTGGGTGGCTTCGCTACTGTGCCTCACTGAAATATAGCGCAACTACTCCATTTAGCTTAAAGATGTCATCTCTTTTCCTTTCTTTCGCTATTTTTTTTCGAGAAAAATATGAAAAAAAGCGACAGAAGAAAAACACTACTAAGAAGATAGAGGACATCCGGAGGACGGAAAGAAAATGTTGAGAATACGAGAATCTAGTACCAGGAGTTAAACTACGGGGGTGAGAATAAAAGTGAAAAAAAAATGATATGTGAAAAAAATAAAGGAAAATGCAGAGAAATCAGGGAGTAGGGGCAGGGGCGTAGGACGACGAAAAAAACAGTTGGAAAAATATGAAAGCGCACGATATACTTGGGGAGCTTAATGTAGAGCATAAATAAGCTCCCGAGATAACAAAAGCACACTTTTAGTCCTTTCAATTTATTTCCGTGTTTGTTTATCCTTGGCGTATAAATTTTTCATGTGAGAGCTTGATATGTGAACCGGAGGAAATTGTGAGCGAGCACCGCACACAGTTTGAAAAAAAAAAATACAGGACGAAAAACTAAAGAGTGCAGAAACCGAGGAGCTGGCGACTATATCAGAAAATGGGTAATACACTCCCAAGACCAGAGCAGCATAAGGAAATTTTTTTGTGCAAAAATATTGTAGAGATAAAGCATCCCTTTTTGCATATGCTTTTCTGTGCATAAATACATTATGCTGCTCTTCTACGTCTCCTTAAATAAAGAACATCAATTTGTTGTTTTCGCATCTTTTCTTTTGTCTGTTATTATTTCTTTTCTCCTGATGTATTTTTATTTATTTATTTTTTTTTTCGTGGACGAAATACGACGCAAGCAGTGCCCATCGAAACGGACGACTTTGATAAACTAAACGTGTCCTGGATACTGGCAATGACATCCGTTTTGGGACAAATATTGTGACAGTGGCTGAAGAGGATAAACGGCCAAGAGGACATCGTATATGCTTTCCTTTTTTTTGAGAAATTTCTTAAAATATATAAGGACTCCAAAAGAGCCACAAGGACTCAAAAAATTATATTTTTCTCAGATATGAACATTTTTCTTTCAATTCGCCACATTTGCGTATTGAAATGTGAAAACAATTGATTAATTTTACTATCTGAAGATGTTTTTCACTAAATGCTAGCACCTGGAATCTATCAAGCAGATTTAGAAAATTTGAGATCGCCCAAATTTTTTAGAATGATTTGTTTTATTGGTATACTTTTTATTGCAAAAATATCTTCAGAGTTTAAGTCATACTTAATCGGGAAATTATGAAATAAGGTCTAATAAAAATTCAATACACGTAGAAACAGAGTATTTTTCTCCTTTCTATTTATGAAAATAATCCCTTTAGCGAGTTCAGAAATTTTTATCTTTATTGAGTACTTTAAAAAGAATTAAAAATGAACTAAAATTTAAGTTAAAAAAAAATTTAAATACGTTCTTACGAAAGAAAATTTTACTTACAGAACACATTTAGCTTCATTGAGGTATCCTTTATTCCATTTTTGACCAGTTCATTTGTGGCTCTACAAACTAACACTTTTCCATGATCCTCTCGTGTTGGCTTAAATTCCAAAATCGATGAGCTTACATTGCCATCAGCTGAAACCTGTAAAATTGTTGAAATCTGACGAATAGATCCAAGCAATATAACCATCAAGAAATTGAATATGTAATTATGATTGAATAAAATATGTAAATGAATTAGGCATGAAAAATGCAAACCTAATTGCTACTTCAATTAAAATAAAAAAAACATGATAAAATTAATAAAAGTGGTAACAAACTTACCTTTTGGGAGTGCTGCTGTAGCTCTTCACTTCCCATCCACCAAGTGATTTTCGCAGGTGGTCGAGAACCAATCGCCTGACACTCAATTTCATATTTTCGATCTGCCGACATGGGCTGGTTATTAAATGAAATTTCAACTAAAAGCGGTCGTACTGCAAAATGGATGAAAAAGGAAAATTTTCTATGAACATTTAAAAATTACTTCAATTTAAATTATGTTAAGTGGTGCAATTCATAGAAATTCCCTCTGCCACATTCTCGAAGCAATCAAAGCTAAGCTGTCCTGCTGTTAATATTGGGAAATTCATGTGGGAAACATTCCCCATCAAATTGGGGACAGTGATGACAAACCCTTTGACAGCAATCGCATTCCGCACATAATTTCTAAGGCAATAAATTAAGCTTGGGAATTGGCGCTCTCTCCTCCCCCACTTCTTGCTATCTATCGGTGGCATAATGAATTCCATTAATTCACCTAAGGCTTACGCAATTTGATTGACATACTTTATCCTTGAAGCCATCACCGCCGTACTCAGAAAGTGCGCGTTTTCATTTCAAAAACCCTCCGCCCACTCGCCCGCGCATTTCGTCCCAATTGTGTCTGATGTCGCAAAGCTATAAATCACTTTATGTGACAGCATCTCTTTTCGACAAGTGGAAGTCACTTAAAATTTTCACCGTCAAAATCCCCAATAAGTCGGGGAGAAGGCTTCCTCCATTCATGAAAAGTATTAAAGTGCCTCAGCATAGCTTTGATAGTGTACTTAACATAAAGCATTTACCATGTCACCCCCGCAATCACAGACCCTTCGTTTTCAGTGATGATAGACAATGCTTCAAAAATAACACAAAATGTGTACACCAATAGGTACTGCGGTGACGGTGATAAAAAAAAATACAGTATAAGAAAACATAAATAAGCATACGGAGAGAACAAAACAAAATAGGTGAATAGCTGAATGAAAACATACTTTCTATTTAGAATAATTATTCCGTATTCTTTGCTAAAAGGATCGCGAGAGGGGTGGCTGGCAAACTACCAACTGTTATAAACTGTTATACATATGCATTATTTACTTACGGTATAGCTCTATCGTTATGTTGGTCGAAACAATTTTCTTATGGAAATTGCTAGCTTGACACGTATAAACGGCATGCTGATGGATACGTGATAAATTTCGCACCACAAGCTTACTATTTAGGGCTGATGGGAAAATGTAGTCCAGCATCGTACTTGACAGCGTTTGACCATTCATTGACCACGTCACTGTTGGCGGAGGATTTCCTGGAAGGATAGATTTATTATATTAGCGTGGGAAAATTTACGGAATATCGTCATTTATTAAAGCAATTTGTTGGTTTTCATTTTAAGCTTAATAGGAGCCATTGCTGGTACGAATTTGTTATATACAAAAGGCCATTTATAACTTCCCATGGGAACCATTTTCTTTTGTAATTGCTAAATAAACTTTTCGATCAATATGAATAACATCAGATGAATGGGCTATAATGGCATTAAATTTCTTCATATAGTCCAAAACTTTTCTATTTCAAAATTAAACCTTTAAATAATTTTTTATTCAGAAGTACACATTAAGGATAATTTTCCCTAATGCTTAAATAATATACATATGTGTATTACATGAAATCCAATAAATCTGTTGTCCTCATTACAAACACATTAAAAAAGAGGGACAGACTTTTTAATATCAGCCTCAGTAAATCCTGTGAGAGTCGTTAAATTTAAAATTTGCGACCACTGCAATGTTTATTTTACAATTTTCATTAATAATAAATTAGTTGAATTCCAGTAACCCCCTAGTGTAAAGGGTTTCTATAGGATAGGATAAAAAGGGGCAGAAATCGATTTTTGGACTTTTTTATGCACAACAATTTTATTTTTTAAATGGTTCCCAGGAGTTTCAAAGCAACTAAACCGATTTTGTCTTACTTCTAAAATGTTTTGTGTTCGTAACTTAATAAGAATCAGCTGCGATTATATTGATTATCGACAACGGACAATAATAAATGTGCCAGTAAAATCTTAACATCTTCTTGAAAATTGAGCTTGCGGGATATGGCTGATGAAATTCTCAGTTTTAAAAATTATTTAATACACATATTTTTCAGGTACTAAACATTAATTCAAAATCGAAAATCTTATATGACATCACCTCTTTGGGAAGGTACCAACTATTTGTTGCTGTTTTTTACTTAAAGATCATAAAGAATCTGAATTTAAATTGGAATATCCTGAAAAATATTCTGAAAATGGAAAATGTCTAGAGTAATAATTTTAATTATCAATGTCCTAAGTTCGCAATAATTAAAAAATCATTACACGGAATTGAAGCCACAAATCCGGAATATGAGCCTATTTTATTGCAGTAAAGTCCACTTTAATGTTACCATAAAAACGAAACAGTGTATGGGAATAAAACCCTAAAAAAAATACATGCATAAATTTAATTGCACCCTGCACACACCCTAAAAGTCAAATTGATAATTTTCCTAGTGAAAGGCCATAATTTATGGGCCACCTGCTAACCACTTATATCGCAGGTCATGCATATTCGCAATTAAACTGTATAAACGTCATCACCCCCCTGCAGTGTGCCATAGGGTGACAAATGCAGATGGATTAATATGAGGAAAAAAAGGCCGCAAAACGTGCACCCCTTTAAAAGGTTTGATATAAAATAGAAAGCCCCCCCTGCAACAGAAAAACGAGTTGAACTCGTTCACAAGCCATTTCCAGGAAAAAGGAACAGAGCGCGACACCTTTATACTATAGTTGCACTTTTTTTCACCCTTTCATTTCTATATTAATTTCATTTCATTTTTTCTTCTGTAATTCTACATTTTAACGATAATTACAAAATAAGTTGCAAAAGGTAGAAAGAAGTAATAAGGGCTACCGTGTAGCACCTCTATTCTGAGGGTAGGGGTACCGTGTTAAATCGAAACTAGCACGCTACCCCCATTTTCCCATTGCTCTGAGCTTGGACAGAAGAAGAAGACGAAGAAGAAGAAGAAGTAGTAGAAAAAAAAATGGAGAAATAATGAAAATTTTAATTATCGTGATTTCAGAACAGGAGAAAAATGAAAAATGCAACTTGAAATGTGAAAAAAAATGTGAAAATTGCAAATTAAGTTCGTAGTCCCGCTTTTAAGCATAGTTTCGTGCCAAAGGCAAGTGCAGGCTTCTCGAGTGAACCCACCGACCCTCAGGTACGAACAGTTGCAACTGTAAGGGGCCGCCGTTACGCGGACCGAGTGGGTAATAACAGTTGTTATGCGGCCGGTCCGGGGGCACAATGGGTTTATTAAGCGGACTCAGAAAAATGGCGAAAAATTGCTTTTAGTTCACTTAAGAGAAATAAAAAAATAAAAAGAAGGTAAATTCAAGCCGCTACTACTGATCTTTATGGGCGATATATTGTTTATGGCAAATTGGCCTGCACTTACCTCCCATAACGACGCAAATTAAATGTAAGTCACCCCCCTCCTCGTAAGGACCCGCCCTGGACTCGATGTTTTCACCTCGATCATTAAAAATTTTCGGCTGTTGTGGCGGTACTGTAAATATTCGAATAAACAAATTGGAAAATAAATCATTAAGATTACTCATATGTTTTTTTCAATAAAAATTATTCAGCTTAGCACATTTTTGCATAGTTTCACACCCCGAGCACCCAAATCAAACGCACAAACATGCACACTCAAAAAACATAAACAAAAAAAACATAGAAGCATATAGGGGTGGTAAAATGCCCTCATGGCCGGAAAAAAACGTGCTCTGGTATTCATGAAAATCATTGAAACAAAAGTCGGAAAAACAATCATGCGATTCCTGGGGGGCACATACGTTACACGAGTGAAATTCATTAAAATTTCGTGATAGAGGGGGAATGGAGGAGGAGGAGGAAAACCGCATAAATAAATTAATCATAAAATACTGCAGTTAAAAGGTCGCACTTGTGGAGGGTACACAGCTAAAATTATGGGGGGTAAAATATTTAAAGCTTATCAATTCAAACATTTTGCATCTAATTTGTATAACACAAAATTCTAAATTATTGATATATTTCCTTAAAAATTCAAATCTATATAAATTTAATTTTCACTTACATTGTAAATTTGTATTAGTTTAATAAAAATAACTTATTTAATAAAATTGTACTAAATCCTATACTTATACTTTGTATTTACTATATTTAAAATTTCATCCAGTTTGGGACTGTTACTAGGACCTACGGATGTATAAAATAAAATAAAAATAAAATGCGCAAGTGAAATTACCATTGTAAAATAAAATATAATATTGAACTAATGCTAAAAAAGTAAGAAAGAAAGCAAATTCGAAATATGTAGATAATGTGACAGTTTTTAGAACCACCGCAATATTTTTTGATTTTTAATTTCGGAATCATATTTTTTCCATGTTCGATAAAGGAGGAAAATTGATTCAGGGCTAAAAGTAATCCTCATAATATCCTTTTTTATTGATTTGTTTTCCTCTCTCCAAATTTTAAAAAAAGGTATGCTTCAGAAAATTGAAAGTTCCCAAAAAATTGGAGTGGTACTAAATATTTTCACCGTATACCTACTGTAACTTAGTAAAAAAATAATACTGCTCAGTTTTATTATTTAATAGATATGTAATTTCAATATAATTTTACTTGTAAATTACGAATCAAAAAACTAAAATTCCTCAGAACGTCAGGTTGTTAGTAATAGGGTGAACATCGAAAAAACAAGAGTACCTTCTTCGGTGCTTTTGAATGCGTTATACAAATTTTAAGCTAGTTATGCAAAATATTACTTAATGTAGCTTGAAATAAAACCTTGAAACTCAAACTACTTCCACAAAACTCGAAATGGTTTGAAATTACTCGAAGTGCCGTAAAATATAAAGCGTCTTAAATTTTAATGGATTTCCAATTCTGAGTTCTTATTATAGAAACTCTGATGAATAATTTTCTTCAACTTTGGTGAAAAGTTCGTTCAAGGTTCCATTTATTTTATTGTGTGTCACAAAATTCTAAAAAGTCTCATTATATTTTAAATGTTTTTCTCCAATGCTTTTCCTTTATATTTAAGTGAAAATACAAATATTTTAAATTGAAATAAGGTGCAAAATATATATATAATTGTTCAGCGCCATTTTAAAAAGAAAAAACTTAGAAAATGTTAATGCCCAAAATTTGGTATTCCAAACACACACAGCAAAGAAAACATTTTCCCAAAGATAAGAAGTATTTTGAAACTTACCGATAACTTCTAAATTGACGTTGCTATTCCTAGTTTGTGATAACTTAAAATCTACTCTACATCTGAAATTCCCTGCATCCTTTTCCTGGACGTGTTAACAAAACGATGGGAATCGATGACAAGTTAAAGCCATTGGCAGGACCAGAGATAAGTCCAGGAAAAATGTATATAAATAAAGAAAACAGAGAGGAATTTCTGTCAATAAATCTCAATCAGTGTGTCATGAATATTCGGAGTGAACTTACCAAAACTGGATTTATAATCAATTCAGCTGGCTCCCTAAGTGTCCTAAAAATGGCTCGATTCTCGAGAACTTCTTCATCCCGCCAGTGTGATGGTGTGCCGGCGTGAGCTCCTCTTGTGTCATAACTTTTAATTGAAATTGAGGTATATAATACCAGACACAGATGAAAAATACAGAGGCAAAGAGAAAAAATTCGGGGAGTTAGATACACGATGTCATCCCACAATGAAACCATAAATACGGGCTTACCTGTAAATTGGAAGATTATTTTTGTACCACACCACCAGAAGGACTTGATCGTTGGCTAGATTTGATGATACATCACATTTTATTTGAGCTGTCCCATTGACCAGCACGCGAAGGACTTCTCCGTCTGCAAAGAAAGAGGAAAAGGAAAAAAATTAATTTTTTTTAGGATTTAATAAAGGAGCATGACTTTGAAGAAAATTGAAATTTTCGGGGACCATTTAAGGACCAGCACACATATGGTGTGCGGCGCATATCACACGCATCACAAATAGAATTAATAACAACCCGGCGGGCTTGCCGACGAATACATGGGTTGTATATACAACAATTGAATTTATTGATTGAAATTGCTCCGAGGATATGGGCGTTTTGAGCTGGCTACAGAGCCCTTAAATTAATTGATTTAAGGGACTCCTAAGGCGTAAAATTCATCAGCCAAGAGTATACCTGTCTGTTTACAGCAGTAACTTGACACTAAATCATTTTTGATGTGGCCAAACAACCCAAGGACTTAATTTAAATTTTGTTGTTTAAACTTCGATCGGATACACTTAATTTAAAGTTATAGTGATCTTCTGGGAAAGGCTAACTATTTGCATGTTTTGTCTAGTGTGGTCAGTCCCCTTTTCAGATTACTGAAGTCCTTAATCATGTAATCGAATAATAAATTCCAGCGAAGTGCAGACACTAATTTTAATTAGTGTGTAAATACTATTAAATTGGTGAACAGAGAAGTTTTTGCTTTAGAATTTTTATTCATCATTTTTATGTTTTGGTTTCCAGCTTTAAAGTCTTAAGGGGTTTTAAGTCGAAAGATATTCTCAATGTGATGTGTTGTGACGCCGCAAGATTTTGAATACATTCAAGATTAAATTTTAAAGCTGAAAGGATTTTTATGCCAAAATATTTTACAATAAAAATACACATTTGCATTTATAAAAAATTTAACATACGTTTTCGTTTTCAGAAAAGAGGATTTAGAAATTAAAGTAGAGTAAAGGTCAGTACGATTTTGTCGTATTCAAAGTTTTATAACTTTGTTCTTTGTGAGTTTTAAAAATTTTAAAATTGCTTTTTTAGGACATATTTTTAAGATTTCATGCTTAAAGAAAATTAAAAATATATTCGAAGTTTTAAAATTTCCAGGCTAGAAAACTCTTTTAAAATTTGATTAAATTTAATTAAATTTTAAATGAAGATCTTTTTAATACAAGTCCTGATTTGAATAATATTTCAAAACTTTTAACCGTGTAAGTACGTTTATTTTGTTTATTTTTGCTATACATACAGCATAATAATCCAGAAGAAAATCTTTTTTATGTTATTTTATGGACATATCCTCCTTGATTCCTTAAAATTGTCTCCCGAAAAAGCATTAAGGTTAAAATTTAAGTATGCAGCAGAACTTGTTAAGGACATTGTACATACATATTTAAGTGTTGTCCTTTTCCAGAAATAACAAGATGGGGTATCTGCCAACAATAAAGGTATGTTAGTGAACAAAGCTAAGTGTCGTTGCCCCGAGAAAAATCCAAAAAATCCAAACAACTTACCCCACCTGCATGTCTTATAATTCCCCTAAGAAATAGAACGAACGGAAATGCCGAGAACGTGGAAACGTCTTAGAATTAATGTGAAACGTGTAACAACTCCCTAGATATATCTGAGGAACAGCTACCCCAAAAATGTTGAGATTTTTCTTCTGCCAGAAGTTTTTACTCCGGCCGGGGGTGGGTTCGGAGATAGGGGTGGGCTGGATAAACGTATAATAGCACATACCCAAGTGGAAAGTTGGCTGTATGAAGTGCACGTGCCCGCATGAATTATTTTTGGATTGAAGTTTTATGTTTGGCTAACAATCTGAGGAACTTCTTGCTTTTGATGTACACCATTTGAGGTGTATTCGGAGCCAGCCAGTATGTGGCGTTCCGGAGTATCTGAACCCACCCATCTCCGTCTTTTGGGAATATGGTAATCATCCAAGATGTATGACAAAAGCAGGTAAATGTGCGTTTACATGAGAGAGCAATAATGGCGGACACGATTCGTGGAAGTTCGGGGGATGGGACCAGGAGGTGTACTTACTGGAATTTTGGGAAAACATCTCAATTGTCCCATGCAAACAAGCACAATAAAGCTATTTTGAGGGCAAAACTCCACAAAGTTTTCAGTCCCGGGAGCCCCCCAAAAATTTTCTAAGGAACATTTTCAGAGAAGAGAGGAAAATTGAAGCGGTTTTCTGTCGTAGTTTATAAATAAATCTTTATCTCGCAATCTCTTGAGGGGCATACGGTCCTAATCACTTTCGGGGCCAACTTTTTTTCCACTCAGTAATTCCATTAATAACAACGAAATACCCTCCTCCATAGCCCGCCCCGACTTCTCTCGTGCTTTGGACAAAAGCACAAATTGTTACACTCAGATTGCCGTAAAAATAATTCGCTTACATTTGTCCTGCTGCCCAAAAGAAAAAAAATAAATAAATAAAAAGATCCAACTTCCAGGGAAAATAAAATGAAAATCTGTTCCTTTCGGGCCAAGCCCCAATGACGAATCGCTGCTAATTTTCTTAGTAATCCATGCAAATTTTTCACCACGAAAACAATTGAAATGTCCATGTCCCTCGGACGATGCTAATTTATACAAGGAAAACGAAGGATTGTCCCGTCGTGAATTCTTCTCGCTTGTCCTTCTTTCCTAATTTTTTCGACTTGGTTTCACTGTCGGATTTGTATATTTACTAAATTTTGAAATTTTGTAGTTAATTCAGATATTCTATAATACAGTTCAGTAATAATAAATTATATCGATGCTCAAAAACCTTACGTGTTTTAAAGCAAAAATAAATTATCTACCAAATTTAGCAGCCCTATACTAAATTCAAGCTCGTTCAGAATATACGAATTTCAAAGATAGATGGAATATTTCAAATTTTCAACAAGCTTCGAATTTCCTCAGATTTCCAACTTGTTTTTAAATTTTCAATCATTTCAAAAATATGGATTTAAATTTAGTTGGAATTAGTTCTTCGAAGTATTTGGATATTTCGAATTTCTGAATCTTTGAATCCGATCCTAAATAGAACTCGCACTAATTATGGACAGCATTCTAAAATAAAAAGAATATATTACTTCATAAAACTTAAATCACAACTGATGCGCATGAAAATATTGTTCCCCAAGACTCTGGATTAAAATTGATTTAGCATTAAGAACCAAAAATAATGTTTTAAAACTAACACCGAGGTAATTGATGACATAAGCGTATACCTCACTAGGTCTCAGCAGCAGTTAATCGAAAAGGTTAACCATTATCCATTTTTTCGGATTTTCTTCTATATGCTATTCCGAAAAGCTCAAATTGTAATATTTTATTGTAGGGACTATTGTCCTTATCAAATATTGTACTATTATTTTGAAAACTTTGAATATAGTTTTAAGTAACAACTATTGCAAAATAAACAAAAATTCCGCAATAAGGGCTATATTTGATTACTTTTTTTACCACAACTCGTAAATCTGTTTACGCAGATATCCCGATTTTGCCCACTATGACCTACTTCGCCCTGGTTGTAAATCGGGCACAGCCCTACAGAAAAAACAGACAAGCGAAAAAGGGCAGATTGCTCTCCCCAGAAAATCTCTTCTTTTCCAGCCAAGCCCCAATGATGAATCGCTGCTAATTTTCTTAGTAATCCATGCAAATTTTTCACCACGAAAACAATTGAAATGTCCACGTCCCTCGGATGACACTAATTTGTAGAAGAAAACAGAAGGATTGTCCCACCGTGAATTGTCGGCATCTGTCCTTCCTCGTCCTCGACGCTGTTGAGGTTGGCACCGCGACGGAAAGGAGGACGTCGCCAACAAACAACAACAGCGTCGTCGACGCATGAACAAGCAAAAAACATATGTAGTAAGTCATGCTGGCGTGTCGTTGGTTATTATAGCAAAACCTCTGGTTCCTACAATCTCATAGTTCATTCCCGGTCCGGGGAGCCCCCGGGAGCAGCGGGAGCACCAGGAGCAACAGCAGCCCCCCAGTAGACAGCATGTGCCTATTACGCTTTCATGGCTCCGACCTGAACGTGCGGCGTGTTAGCAAATTTATTTACGTTTTTGTCAGGTACAAAAGCATAAAAGGTAGCAAATCTTGCATAAAAACAAAACGGCAGACGTACAACAATTAACTGAGTTTTCTTGCGCATAAATAAGACGGCGAAGGCGCTTCATTAGGGGCGATGTTTTCCTCAGACAGAAGAACCATGGCCTTGTTCGCAGTGAACTGGAAAATTAAGAAAGAAAAATTATTTTCTGTGAGTTCGTCTCAGTTTTTTCATGATTTTGTCTCCGCCCTGCTCCTCGAGGAAGCTTATCTGATCGTTGTCTTGGCCCTTGTACAACAGACGTACGAAACTCCTTTGTTACCACAATTAAGGGAAATTTTTTGAGAAAATACTTAAATGGAATTTAAAAGCCCTTCACAATTCAAGGGAACATTAAAATAAGAAGATATTGCTCTTATCTTATTTACTTGTCGGCCGCTCGGTATCTAATAAAATATCTTTCAATTATTATCTCATTTATGTGTCGTTTGAAGTTTTACTAATTAGATAATTTTAGTCGACTTTCCCTTCTTCTTCCGAATATGGCTTTAATTATACATAATTTTAATTAGCTTCAAAAAAGTCCTTTTGAACTGTTATCCAAGAAATAAAATTATAGTTTTGACAACCTTTTCCCTTTGAAAGATTCGCTTATATACATTGTAGGACATTACCTGTCAATCTAATAAAAACATATTAAAAACAAGTAATAGTAATTTTTATTGATGTTTTTTAAAGTTTGTTAAATTTATTCCGTAAATTGTGATCGGTATTTTGAATTATCAAATTTTTATGGCTTAATAAAAATCATAAATTCATATTTTGCGAACATCCCGTATATTCGTTTTACATTACACCTACTCAAAATGAATGAATATCCGACAAGTAAAATAAATATTTTAAATTCATATTTTGAACACCTGCTCCAACGAAATAACATTTTTTCATTCAATTTAAGTGAAAACCGTCCAGCGCAAAAACTGCGAGATTATAATGTAAATAAAATAAAATGAAGACCATGACTAGACTATTACTAGCCCTAGAAGCATTCAATTTAGCGCAAAAGTTTGCACCGTGGGAGCACTTTTTTATTAAATTAAGTCGAAAACTTAAAAAAAAAATATTCTCAAAAGCTTTCCCGGATAAGCTAGCCCCAAAATCCCAACCCCCAACATTTTGTATGTTGACACTGGCCTTCTAACATTAGTACATAAAATTTTAAGTGCAAAATTATATTAAATTGTAATACCCCCATCCATATACATGCACACAATACATATGTGTAATAAAAAAAATTTTTTTAATTGATGCCAAAAGTGCTAGCGGTGCAGTAGTCGTCTATTCAGTGGCACAAGGGCAGCGTGTGATGATGCATCCACCCCCGCAGCACCGCAGCAATTTTACTGAATTTTTGCATACAATATATAAAAGCATACTATATAAAAAAATATATTCCCTTATATATATATATATATATATATATTTATATATACAATGAAATGGGTAAAATTTCGCTGCTTCTACTCTAGTAGTGTGGCTCTCATGGAAAGGACGTGTTTTGTTACAGCAGCGTCAAGTTTGGTGCTGCTGCAGCTGGTGTTCCATTTTGCAGCCAGGACTTTTTCGGGGGTGCAGTCCCTCTGGGAATGCGGTGGGCTTAAATGCCTGAGAATGCAAAAAGTTTTTTTTTTCATCCCGATTTTTTTCTTTTTTTTTTTAATATATGTAGGTATAGTTTTGTCGGCATGTACATATATGTGATATGTTTGCGTTCTGTTTTCATTACCCTTTTGCCATGGGCCTTTTATCTCAAATTAAACTCTTTTGCGATGTTATGGGTAGTTGGATCATATTCTCCATTTGCCGTTAAACTTTCCAGCAGCGCACTACAAAACTTTATCCTGTGCTTGCTCCATGTGCTAGCCGTGTTACAGTTCTGTTCCCCTCATTTCCCCGTTTACCCTACACCACTGCCGAACCCTTAGCCCTAAAAACTGTTCGCCAACATCTCCCTTAGCGAAACACTCCCTTTCCGTTTTATTTTTTATTTTTTCCCTCCACATTTTTATCCTCGTTTCTTTTTTTTTCTTGTGCATTTTATGCTGGTAAGGCATTTTTTCGGTCATCCAAAAGTTGTGCCCCAACCGAAAATTCAGAGCTCTTCGACGAGGGTCGAGAGCTGGAAAATATGTTTTTCGTCATTTCTCGGGATTTTCATCCGCTGTGTGCCCTAAATATCTTCCTCTTAAAAACAAAAAAAAAAAAAAAACTTTAATCTGTATCACTTTAAAACGGAAACTTCCGTTTCGGGAAGCAGCGTCAGGACTCTATTCCAACAGCAGCCAACTTCAAATTGTTCCGAAAGCACATCCTGCCCGAATTGAACACCCTGACCGTTGAAGGACTCGGTTTAAAAAAGATAAAGCTACCCAGCTAGAGTAAGTATAAATATGATGGAAATAAATAAAATAAAGAAGAAGGCAGAAAAAATGTATATATATATAAATTTTATATAGAAAATATTGAAGCGCAGGAGGTAAAAATTTGCTGAAATAATTTCCACTGATGCGCGAATATTTAAGTGAAAAGATGCTGGGCCGGCACAGGATGGTGCTGCTGGATGAAGTTTTATGACATTTTACATAAAGCATCCTTCACGGCACTATCAAGAGCTCACCTGGGCCCTAACGTGTGCACACCACCACATGAAATAGAAGAAATAGGGAAAGGATGGTTAGGAGGGTAAAGCTGGTCTAAAAGTTAAAAAACACTGTCGATCTGTACTACGGATGCCTAGGTAACGGCATAGGTATGTAAAATGGAACAGCTTTGACCTTCTGGTGCCATAGTAAGTCGGGTTGAAGAAGGATTCATTTCTGTTCCTTCATGATCCTAGACCTGGACCCAGACCCGCCCTCTCCGCCATCCATCCCCTCATACACCGCCGTTTTATAATCTAGGGGTGTGCGGGTGTGGAAATGCTCTTAATGCTCAAAGTAATTGCGATTTCTAGGGGAGCTCGTGTGAAAAATTATTCACCCAGCCTGAGTTATTCAAGATATCCTAGGTAAAGGGCGGGAATACGTACGGAAGGATGTGGCGTCGAGCAAATCATTTTGAAGCTAGTCACTCGTTATGAGTGGGAACTTTCTGCTCCTGCTTTCCAGATTGCTGTAGTAACCTTGCTGAAAGTGTCCTCGTTAGAACGTGCGTGCACTAGAGAGTGGGGGTGTACGTTTTTTTTTTCTTTTTCTAGAACGATTTAATTAATGAGCTTTCAGAAAAGTTAGAATCGGTAAAGCTGTAGTGGATGGTTTCAAAACCAGTTGCGTAAAGGGCACTTAAAAATTCTATTCAAACGCTTTAATTTACATATTCATATTTGAATTCTTCGTTGCTACCTATTAGTTTAGAGTGAACCTTCACTGGTAATTGTTTTAAGGTCGAATCTGATGGATTAAAATCAAAATATACTTTCACAATAGAAAACCTTGAGTTAGAATCAAACATATGATAACCTGTTAAATAAAAAAAGATAATAACACCTACTTTTTTTTCAACAGCTATGACATGGCTAAGTTTTCGAATACTGTTTGGTCTCTATATAAAAAAGAAATATAATCCTATTACTTTTTCTCCTTCGCAAAACTTTAAAAACAATAATAAGCACCAATAAGAGGCATTGTCGACACATACGTATTTATAGATTTACATTTATTTTATTAAGTTTTTCAGCCTACAGTAAACATACACTAAATTTAATGATATTGTAACTTATTTAGAAAAATCGATCAAGTGCAAGCTATTCTTGCACAAAAACTGTTCTGTATCATCAGCCGCCCACTATAATTATTAATAGTAATAAATTAATAACTTGTCAAGATAATGTTCAAACCATTTTCATGATACATTTTTTTCTGCAATGGCAGGCTCATGAGCAATATGACTTTTTCCAAAAACTTTTACTACTAAATTAATAGTTCAATTAAATTATTTATAACAGTTGATCACACTAGAATTTTTCAGTCAAAGTTTATGATTTTGTTCATAATTATCTTAATGATCTTTCCAAAGTGCCTATTTTAGCAAGGAACACTCAACTGAAGTAATCTACGAAAAACAAGCTAAAATTTACTATTAATATTATTTTTCAGCGCATTTAATGTATTTCTATTATATGTATATCCATGTTTGCATTAAATTATTTGAAAGCAATATAAATTTCAGATTTATGAAAAAAATTGTAATTGGCTATAATACGTTTGAAAAGGACAGTAGATATTATTATTTTTAAACGAAGTAATTAAAATTCTGCCGTGGTTAATTAACACTATTTCATTTGACGAACCTTTTGAAATATTAATTAAGTGGACACATTAACCTTGTAGAAGGTGCACCCGTGCCTTGAATAGATAGTAAAGTCAATGGAAACATTCAAAATTAACGCAAAAGGGTCTCTTCGAGAAATTTCGTCCATCACCTGTCGAGGTGCTTTTCCTATGAAATTCGGAATCCACATCAGAGCATCCTTTGATTTGCTCCCGACCCACTACTCTTTTGGCAAACGACCACCACCCACATTAACCCTGAGTCTACCTCGAAAATGGTCTAATTTTAATTTCATCCTCTGATAGAAAAGAGCCCCTGCCACTGAGGTAACCCTATCCATGCGGAGATCCAACGAAGATATCGACTTTTGGGAACAATCAATTTGCCCGAGAAAGTAATTTCGGAGCGCGCCAAACCGCCGACCACCCCCATCCCTGCGTCGAAAAGCCGCCTTAAACCCTCTCCCCGGGCGGCTTTCTTTATCTTTTCTTCTTATCCACGATTATGAGTTATCCATGGTGCTTACTCGAAAACCTCCTAGAGCCAACCATCGGCTACATTAATGAATACTAAGGCACTCTAAAAGTTTGCTAAGGTTAAGCCACAAAAATTGAGGAGGTCGGCTTTTGGGTACCACAGCACCGTCCTGCCCCACCCATATCCAAGGGTTTCAAAATATTAAACAGGCGAGAAAGGGAATTATTGCGAAGGCTCCTGCGAGCCATCTCCAGCTAGGGCAGCTTCGTTGGTCTGTTTGCAAAGAGAATAAGGGAGGGGGTGGGTCCTGGAAAGGTTTTTCGGTCCAGAGCCACCACACCGACGCTCTTGGTCGTGGCTGATGGAAGGTCTGCAGCCTCTATCGCAACCCTCCGCCGCTTCCGGTGGCAAAAGTTGGGACGGGCAGCGCGTACTGGATTCAGATTCCTTAGAGCCATCAAGGAATGTCATTAACATCTCCTGAATTAATTATATTTTCGCTAAATAATTTATCTAAAGTTAAACCAATTCCTGATGGAAGGGTTAAAATATTTATTGGCCCCAGCTGCCTCTTGGAGCCAACCTTAGCCCTTCCGGAGGTTAATTTAAAGGCATGAAACGGAGATTAGCAAGGATATATTAAGAGCCGAGGAAAGAAAGGATTTTTGGGTTCGGCAACTAGCTGATGCTAAAACTGCCTGCTGTTTGCCACTGCCACTGCTCCGAGGGATGGCAAAACGAGCAAGTGGATGGAAGATAGATAGATGGATGTTTTTGGGAGAGGTGGCGCAACATTTTCAATGCGACAATTCCAAGTTTTTGGGGTTTCTAATGAAGTCCTAATTACAAAGATTTTGTTGCGCAATTTTCGGGATTAAGTATTTAATGAATGAGGGTTAAAGTGGATAGGCACCTAAGCTTACTTATTTTTTCCTACCTTCAATCAATTTTGGTCTAAGAAGTTTGAAATTTACTTTACCTTACAAAACTTCATAAACATACAAAAACATTTGAATAACAATTTTATATAATATTTATTGGAGCATCCCGAGTTTACTCCGTGTATCGTTCAGTATTTAGGACAAAATGCGGTATTTTCATTTTTCGTCGAGTTTAGGAGTGTTAGTAAAGAACTTCAGAACTTTTTTAAATAATTTTACAAACAAAAAGAAGTGCCGAGTTTTGAAATTAATAAAATCGATATTAAAATACTTATCATTTATAGCAGAAAACGAATATAAAATCTAGATATACTGTATGTGCTAGACAAATATTACATTGTGGGTACATTTTTGTTGGACTTTTAAAAAACTACAAAATTCCATTTTACATATTGTTGTGATATAACTCTTATTTGTAAATATTCAAAATCATGAAATTCACTATACTAGAAATTTTTTGACTAGCCACATTAATATTTTGAAATATCGTTACTGTTTTGAATATTTTATTTGATAATTATAAATAAGAATAGGAAAAGTGTGAAAAGACTTACCATATCATTTAGATGAATAATAAATAAAAGACATGACATGATTTTTCCCTGTTTATGCCTCTTAAATCGAAATACCAAAAAGGTGTGAGTACCCTATAATTTACTTAGATTGTAAATTGTAATTTAAACATCATCGAAACAAAATTCCAATAATTAAGAACAAAATTGTTAGCCTTGAGTCAATGATGTAATATAAAGGCATAACCTTGAAATAGAAACCAGGCGAAACCTGAAATTAATTCTCTCTTTTAATGACTTTTGGTGTTGATTCCATAATAAGTCGCTATGTAATATCTACCTATTCAAAGTTTGTCGTATTATTTCAATTATATTTCATTACCCTAATTAGGAACTCGACTTATTGAATGCGAAAAGTACTTTCAACCCTAAAACCCACAATTTGTCGCCACTATTCGTTATGACCCCGTCCGCAAAATATACTCCATAGAATTTCACAAATTTCTACCTCTATAAGTTCAAAACAGCTGCAATATGAAGAAAAAAGAAAGAATAATAATACGCCCAAACAAATTTTGTATGGCATTCATTCGAGAACAATTTCCATGAGAATCAAGAAATGCCGCTTAAGTCCAAAACTAACTCGCAACTGTTATGCAACCTCATTAAGTTTAACAATTTCCTGTCGTCAAGTGTTGCGGAAATATATAATACCGTCCCACCCCCGATTCCTACCCTAAGCCCAACAAAAGCAGGGCAGAGGCGGCGGCACAAGAACACGAAATTGTCTTGGCCGCCATCCAACAGCGGAGGAATTTTCAACGTGCACGCATAAGGTGCCAAAAAGACAAGAGGAAGAAGATTACTGAGACTGCGACAATCCTTCTCGAACAAAACCTAGGCCCATTTCCCCACCCCTCTTAAACACCACGGCCGCACCACCATCGAATGTTTGCCTATGGTGCCCCTCCCCGTCGTCCTGCCGCCACCGCATGGGGCCACATCCTTTCGTCCTCGCCACAATTCACACGCTACAATGGAAAATCGTCGTGGAAAATATTTTAATTGAAATGGATAGCATGTGCCGGGCTATGGCTGACATAAATTGCGCTGCATATGTTTCTTTACGTAACCACCACGCACGGAATAGGGCCGTTTGGCGGCAGTGGCGTAGAGGGCGAGCATTACGGGGACCTCAGACAAATTTACTTTTCTCCCAAAATAAAAAGGTGGTGTGTCCCAGGTCTATGCGAAATCCCTTTGTATCCTTAAAAATGTATACAACTACTTTGTGGGTAGTACCATGAGACGTAGGACCTCAATATGTACGGTGGTCCTAATAAAATTCGCCTCTCTCAACCCCTAACTTTAGGGTCCCTCGCAGAGCGGGGGGCAGGAATATGACAAGAAAGTCCCATTCGTTTATCTACCCCGAACCCTTGTGGACGTGACAGTTATGTCAAACGTATGTCCACATATTTACTACGGAACGACGATTAATGACGCTGCCTTGACATAATTCCTGGTATTTGGTCAATTGCTCCTATTTCAAATGTTTTAGTAGCTTCTGGGCAAGTAAAATGATGAATTGGACATGTACATAAAGCTAGGGCCGTTCTACGTGCTGCATTGAGGCTCTGCTGGGGGCAGATAACGCGGCACACTCCACTGAGAGAATGTGATTTTGGGCCTATCGCGGCTCACTATCTTTCTGGTAAAGTCCCGGCCGGTCTATGCTTATGTGAACGGACCCGGGTATTTTGGGCTTCTTCGCCCATTCACCGCCGTTCACGTGCAAACCCGCCATTGATAAACACTGTCTTTGAGGGTTCCGAATTTCCGAATGTGCACGGTCAAAGATACCCTTCCCAGATAGCGTCTGTTAGATATGTTGACAAAACAGGGCAAATTGTAACGAGGGTTGATAGTGTTATTGACAGGTGAGCCATGTCTATGTGAACAAAATGTCCTTGCATAATACACCTTACCTGAAGGTGGATAATTACCCCGATCGTGCCTGAGAATTATACTAACGTGCGATGCATGAAAGATAATTAGCGGTTTACTACAGAACTCGTCTCTAATTCCAGTAATAGTCATGAGTGTCACTCAATATTTGCACTCGAATCATCACGGAATGTCGGACAGGCGATATTTCCAGGTAAAATAAGCCATCATTTTGCCATGTTAATTAAACACGATTTCATTTGACTATCATGTTAAAAGATTAATTAAGCGCACAAATTAACCAGGCATGATGGATGCATATGTTGTACCGAAATTTCCGATAAAAATCATAAATATGTTGGTACATTATTATTTTTATATGGTATGTACATATTTTCTTTAAATACAAAAATAAAATATTGCATGCTATTGTAAAGGGGTAAAATGATATAAAAATGATTATGTAATTTATCTGCAACTTTGTATACAAAACTGCAATATGAAGCTTTAAAATTCTTATTTATCAACATAACATGAAATTGTATAAAAAATAACATTTTTCGCAAAATCATTTCATTTTCAGATTACTCCAAGTTGTTACATCTCAATTTAAGAAAATTATGTTAGCAGCAGAAAAGCAAAAACTAGCTGAACATTTTCAATTTTTGGAATTAGAAAACAAACTAAAAAATTTACCAATATTTTCTGTTCAGGTCAGACAAATATGGAGCAGAAAGTGTGGATTCAATCAGTAAACAGAAGATGGTAAGTTTTTCAGTAGTTTTTCGTTTTTGTATTATTTTTACATCTAACGATCTTTTAAAAAATAGTACGAATTTTCTCCGAATAAATCAGAATTGATAACAGTTCTCAACTTCTCTCAATGCTAATTTCTTCTCCTAATACTACCCTGACCTCGATTCAAATACATATGTACGTTTTATTGCAAACGTACTAAAGTCTTCATAAAGTTCATACTTTTCCCGAAACGAAGAAAATTTGTTCCTTTTGTCATGTCAGAGAAAAACTAAATGGTCTTAGGAGTGTATGGTGATATAAGGATATTTGTACTGTAACAAAAAAATAAAATAAAAAAAAATTTCATTTTATGCGACGTATCTCAGCTAAGTTTAAAAACAAAAAATTCGTGTGACTGTTCCCTGAGAGCATAATTTATAATTTTACCATTTTTATTTTTTGGATTCTATTTCCTTTCTTCTATTTTCCTATGTTTTATTCGTTTACCCATGTTTCCAGCTTCTCTACGTTGAAATTGAATTTTCTACCTTTGCCTGCAGGTTTTTGGATGAAAATACTTCCATTTTTCGTCCATCCTCCGCCACCCCTAGCGGCCGTACAGAGAAACACGTGTATAAATGGTAACAACAAAATAACTTTGTTGTATGCCGCCAAAACAGAGTATAGAACCGAACCAGAACAGGAGATTTTCTGGTTACCCAGGGAGGAAATCGGTTGCTAAAACCTGGAACCATATACTCTGAAAAACGTTGAAGAAATTCCCAGCGATTTCACCCCCCTTCCATGCAATGTCGTCATCTATGTCCTCGACATCTTTGTCGTTTGCGTTGGCGTTGTAGTCCCCGTCTGCGGCTGTATTAGTATATTAAATTTCATGTCAAGTGTGTCATATATTACGCGTTATCCTTTCACTCAACAAGGAAGCGCCATGATACTTCGCCGGGAAGTAATTTCGTGGGATCGCGAGGTAGGCAGTGGGTGGGTGGTGGTGGCAGGGAGCCTAAAATAGGGCCGCCGATGGTACTGTCGGGTACTGGGGGTGTGGTGCCAAACGCTTTAAAACGAAGCGAGAGAAATCCCGTCAGAAAGATACAACGATATAATTGAAAATCGTCGTGTCAAATTCAATCTTCTCTTTCAGGATGGATAAGGGCTCATTAAAACCAAGAGGGGATATAATTTTGTTTCCGCCACTTCTTCTGCTCCTGCCATCCGGCTACTGTTCCATGGGATTCGCTCAGAACAAGGGACTCTGTATCGAGGAACCCCCGGGCTCCAATGAGTTTCTATTCCAACCCTCAAGGAGCCCCTCCCGTCAAGTAAAAACGGGAACAAATTTCACTTCATTCTGTTAATTAATTTCTCCTGCGCTCACTAGACACGTTTAATGTGTCACTTCAGATACCTCCCCGAGTTGCAGATTTATTTAACTTTTGATTACGGTTAATACGATTTTATTATCAGGTGTATTATCGCACCTGCCTGGATGAGGTGTCATAACTACAAATTGGTTGAGGCCCTTTGAGCAGGAAACGTTCCTGAAATTGCGCCCTCTTCCCATTAATGTTATTTTCAGAGTTCTAGTGCCCAGAGGGCTATTTCCAGAAATCATCATCGATTTTCCTATTAAACCAAAAAATGTACACCCGATATCCAGGAAAGGGACTTGAATTATTGAAAAGCTTGACAGATTTTTAACTTAAGAACATAGCATACAAAATTGAAATTCGAATCCAAATTACATTCGTCTTCTCTATAAATGAAGCCTATTTCAAAGCTGCCAATTTTTTTTAAATTTTTGTCAAGGAAATTATCAACTTAGTGTCAAATGTACACTTAGCAGTTCCTGGAGCCTGCAAATACAAGAAATATCATAGAAAATTTTTGAAGAAGTGTCTACAAGTCAATAAAAAACTTTTTTTTATGATGTGAAAGAACGAAATTGTCAAAACTATATTTCATTTTAACTATAGTTTAAAGTTCTATATTTTATTTTTGTGTCACTTATAAGTTTTTATATTACGTTGTTTAGTTAATTCATTTGAAACACTTTTTATGAATAAAAAACCCTTTATTTTCAATCTATCCGAATTTTGTTTTTATTTTTATATATGTGAGTATATATGAAGAAGGTCAAGAAAAAGAATTAATTGTGGGTCAGCTGCTTTTTCCCAAAGACTAAATTTTCTTGACATTTTATTATTTTTCAAGTATTTTTAAAATTCTTTCCTAACCCGTTCGTAGTAACATAACAAGTGAAAATCAGTTCTTACCTTTTACAGACGATAAATGGCCAATAATTAAATTATGCTTCACCCAAAAAGCATAGTCATACCGAGAAATTCAAAATAATGAAGGGAAGGTTTGTCATCGTTTCTTTCTAGAAAGCATAATTTGAATACAATTTTATTAGGATGTATCATTCAGTCGACAATTATTATGTAGGGGAAAGGCTACCGGATAGAAACTAGAAGGCTAACTAATTGAACATTAAAAGTAAGTATATTTTAACAGAAAATTAATATGTTAATGTAAAGAATACAAACCTTTCAACGAACTTTGTGTAGTTTGCCAGAATATTTGCTAAATACATTTTGGGTCCTAATGGGTAAATAATCAACAAAAATCTTTTTTATTAAAAAAAGGGGCCTTAAATTATGAAGTTACAAGTCAGCTTTAAGAACTTCTAGAGAAAGAATTTTGTCATCCCCGAAAAGTACATTTTAATGTAAATCAGTCACGAAAACAACCCCTGAAATCAATCAAGAAGACCTTCTGATTTTTCAGGCATTTTTTCGACATTAACCGGATGCATAACGCGGAAAATTGTCGTCCCTCACTTAAATTGCATAATTTGTTGCTTCGAGCAGGGCAACCGACCTCCGGCTGATTGGTGTAAATCACCCCCGTGCACTTAACAAGTGGTCAACAAAATAAAAAATTTACGTGGAGGAGGCACCCACAATTGCAGGCAATGGCTGTATAATGACCCGGCAATTAAAGTCGTCCAGGTGCTTCGCACAAAAGTTACAGCGAAAGGGTTTTGGGAGCCCTTCGTAGAACACCGTAGGTGCACCGAGTGACTCGTTTTTTAGTTCGTAGGTTCGCCAGTAGATGCCAGGCAGGGGGTGGCAGTTACCCTGCGTTGCCCTTTCCACTTTGCAAATCCCAGTTAAGCCGAATCTTAGAGAAAAACGAGGCATTCACAAAATCCAATTCGTTTTTATTGTTTTTATGGAAAGTAGTTGACTGCAGTCGGCTGATGGCCCATTGTGCGGCGGCCCTTGTGTACGGCCCTTAGGGGGCAAGTAAGCGGGGTGAAAATGCTCCCCAGGAGGACGTTATGGGATTACTTTTCGCCTCCTATTTTTTTTTACATTTTTTTTCTACTCGTGTTCCTATGGTTGGGTTTTGTAGTAAATATACACGTAGTTTGGGCCGAATTGCGTTTTAGCACGCAATTCAAACGCTGTGACCTTGCTCCCTTGCCTCCCATGCCAACAACATCAATAAAATCCCACCAGGGGTTGTTGTTTTTCGCAAAACCCCGGGCAAAATTCTTAAATGAGGGGAAATCGGGTCTTGGAGGAAAAGTGGCTTTAAAGTTATATTCAAAGAAAACCTTGGTGTCGGGGTACCGCCCCCTTGTTTTCCTTAATCTTTTGATGTACAATTTACATATTATGGATATGCTTATTAAAACTGCATTTATTATTTTAAAAAATAGAAGAAATGAGGAGAAGGACAAATGAATTGGAACAGAGTGAACTAGGTGTGAAAACCGATACGTTTTTTAACCCAGTCTCAATTTTCACCACTCTTCTATTTTTTCATTAAAATATTATCACTTCTCCCAAATTACCTTAACTTGTTGGAAATAAATAAAAGAAATATTAAAATATACATTCTTTCACTGTAGAAGTCCACACGATTTTTATGATCGATAAATCATTTTTTAATAATTTAGAATTCAACCAGATACTGCCCTTTAATTAAGGGGTAATACGAAAAATAAAAAATTAATAAATAATTAATTGCAGAAGGTGCCACTGTAAATTTTTCATACTAATTTAAACGAATGTCAATAAAATAGTTGTTATTAAAATATAAGACTCTGCTTACTTAGCAAATAGAATTTTCGAAACAAATTTGCTCGTATTGATGTTAAAATTCTATAGTATAGAAACAAAATTGTTACTTAGTAGATTTGGAATTTTTAAGTTCAAATATCTAATTCTAAAACCATTTTTGTATAAAAATAATATAATATATGCTATTATAAATATAAAAAGTATGCTTTTCAGGCAATTTATTAATGATGTTCAAAGTTAATTTAATTCGCAATTGATATAACCTAACGCTAACCTTGTATTGTAATAGAACCTAACATTGTATTGTAAAGCCAATTAGATAATTAATTTCAAATACAAATCAAGTTCTAAAAACCCATATTGTATAGAGTTGATAAATGTATACTATTAATGTTTTATTAGAAAGAGGAGAATTGTTTAAATAATGTTTACTATTTACCAGGCTTATATCCATCGCCATGCTCATATGGTGTTACGAAATGTAGATAAGAAAATAGGTTGAAAAACATCCAGCACGTAATAAACTCCATTCTACAGTGGACCAAACTCGCCGCTTCCTTGCTGCTCCTTGCTCGTAATATTAATTGTTGCAGATGTTCCAAACGAGGCCGACGATTCTTACAGCTTTGAATATTTTATATTTATATATTCTTTTCTTATTTTGGTCTTATTTATACTAAATTTAGGCGTTGTTTTATAGGAAATAATAAAATTTTTCACATAGCAAACGATTTAAAAATTTTCTTCGTTCACATACAATGAGACGGAGTGATAACGTAAAAAACACATATAAAAGCACACGCACGTAAAAAATACCCCGAATCTGGCCCGGTATAAAAATAATATAATAAAATTTAAAAAAAAAATTATAATGAAGTAGAAAATATTTTTATTTTAAACGCGAACTATTCCTAGATTTGAATTTTCGAAAGGTAATAGGATGCAAAAATATAAAAGTGAAATTTCATATCTCCTCTCTCTTTTGATAATATCACAATACACACGCGCGCGCCTCACAGTCACTGTACGAAAGACCCTATGCAGCTAAATTTTATATTTTTATATTTCTCTTTTATTGCGACAGCTGAAAATGCCGCAATTCTGTAAGAGCCCATGTGAATACCACTGTGACACCTGCCTTACCACCATCGGAGGTGATCAATACGCTTTTGTTCTGCCCTTCATAAAATTTTGCTGAATAAATTTGCTTTGTATTTTGCGCTGGTTTTTATGATTCGACAATTTTGTCAGCCATTTGATGAGATATGTCTCATTTGGTGAATTGTTGCGTATGAAGTGTAGGTGAATGGTAGCCGCTATAAATTCCTTTTGTTCAGTCTTTTGATGAGCATTGTTCTGAAAAAAATGGAAGGAGAAAAATCATTAGCACTCTAGAAAAATCAAAGTGTGCAAATCTTTAAATGATTATGTAATGTCAACATGGCAACAATCGCAATTTAAAATAGTCTTTCAGTTTTTATATGCTGTTTTATGGAGCTCTTAAAAACGCAAATTCTATGCTATAGGGACTCCAATATTCTTCCCAAAATCTTTAAAGAATTTCACATAAAATAATATACTGAAACCTAAATTATTAAGCAAATCGAACAAGAAACACATTTTTTAAGCTATGTAACAAATGTTATATTTTGCACTATACTAACTATTGCAATGTACAAAATAATCGACTAACTTATTTTATAATTAATCAAATTCTAATCGCTTAATCAATAAAAAGTTGGAAATCGATGAGTAGCTGGAAATAATCATGTAGGTACGTTCGATTTATCGAAAAAACAATCGATTGTTTGAACCTTTTGATTAATGTTGTAGTTTCAGTCACCAGGGAACGACCTCATTTTACTATATCTCTGAACTTAAATGTTTGTAGTAAAAAAAACGCAGAATTAGCTAATAGGGCCACGAGCTAACGTGTTTACCTAAGCCCATCCCTTCAGACGTGTACGCCCATATAGCAGACATTATCTCAAAAGGACACATCGATTTTTTCTGATCCGTTCGGTAGCAATTTGAAATAATCTCTCTGGGGGCGACATAATTCTGAAGGTGACACTATGTGTCCATACACGTTACACTCTACGGCGGTCTACGGCAAAACACAGACACATCTCTATGGATATATCCCTAAAAGACCAGAAATACCGCAAAGAAAATGAAAAGGGCAAATAGACCAATTTATGTTTGTTTTAACATCAGGATAAAATGAACGGAGGAAAAACAAGTGAGGAAAACATTTTCAAGGATTGCGGAAGACACCGAAGGTCTCTCCGCACATAGGTCAGGCTATACTCATATCTTTTGTAGATGCCGGACGTGGTGGGGGGTGTTACTGAAGGATACATGGCCAACAAGAAGGAGGTGGACAAATGACATGAGAAGGGAAAAATAAGAGAAATCATTTTCATGTATTTTTCTCGTACCGGATAATCTCTCGTGGGGCTTTTAAAAGCCGCCCCTAGAATACGGCATTGCAGAAAATCTTTTCCAAAAAAAAAGAAAAAAAAGTGAAAGCGACTCCAAATTAAACGTAGTTAGGACTTAGTTCATTTTTAATTTGGTGGATGTCCGGTCAAAGTTTCTAAAACGCTACATTGCACAAATTCAGGTAGACAAAGTTACATACATATAATATGAAATGTTGAAAAGTTGTTCCTTGAAACTACTACGGGTTATTTTATTTAATATGCTGTATTTTGAAACGAGTTTCAAACTTTTTATGTTGACTTGTTCAATAACTTTTTAAATAGAGTAAAAAAGTTATAGAACAAATCAAAATACAATAAAAATTTATAGTTTAGGTAAGTGCTACCATATTCCATGGAAAATTTTTTATGAATTTATGTTATTAAGGGCATTTAACAGAGTCAATTTTGAATTCTACAAGGTATGCAAGCTAGGTCGGTCTCTCTTTTGGAGTTCTAACCCTTTTAGTTTTAACTTCTGTTCTATTATTTAATTAGCTATTATGGAAGGAAGAAAAACAAAATTATTTGTTTAAAATATAAATCTAGATTTCCACGGAAACTGAAGTTTAATATTTAATTAATTCCATAAAAATTTCAAGAAATTTAAACATATCGAGAGGCGTATACATTTCAATAAAGCAGTAATGTGAACATTTTTAGGACCACTTTAATATTTCGGGAACTCTTTTAATTACTGAAACATACATTTTTTAGGTTTGACAGAAGTGGAAAATCAACTCAGGGCTAAAATGAACCTCAAAATATCCTTTTCTATTGATTTTCTACTCTTTGTCCAACGTAAAAAAAGCATGGTTCAGAAAACTAAAAGTACCAAAGAATTGGAGTGTTTCTAGATATTTGAAGACTGCATTTGAAATTTCAGTTTTGGCAGATAAAGAGTAAAAATGAAAATAAGCTAGGTATTTCATATAAGACCAAAAAGTAATTATAATACTTAGACAAATAAGGACTATAGTTTAAGATTCTATTATTGCTTTCAATTAATACTGAATCTCAAAGAATATTTTGCAGTTTGCGTTTTTCAAGCGAAACCCATCCTCAAAAATAATGATTCTGCTAAGTGTTCAAGAAGTAACAAAACACTCTTCATTTATTAATTTAACTACCTTCTAACAATTGTAATATGATCATTAATAATATAAATAGTAGCAATAGAAAATGCGAAAATTTTTAGGACCACTTTAACGTTTCGGGAATTTTGAATTTTCTGAAGCATACATTTTCTAGGTTCTTCACAAGAGAAAAATCGACTCAGGGCTATAATAATCCTCAAAGTATCCTTTTCCATTGATTTTCTCCCCTTCGTCGAACCTAAAACAGACTTGCTTCGAAAAACTGAAAATGTCCGTAGAATTGGAGTGGTCCTACAAATTTTCATAGAACTGTATTCACTAAAACCCCACTTTTGAAATCGAATATTGAACAGAAGATTTAGATTGAAAATCTAAAATTTCAATTAGTCGAAAGCAGGTTGGTTTACGAAGCTACACCTTCAGTCGTTATTCCTAAATTAAACAGTGCAAATCAATTCATATAATTCCATCAAAATGAAATCAAGTGCGCATAAATCAGGCTGAAGTTTTCGATTATGATTGATTGACTATTGAAATTGGGCAAACAAAGAATTTTCTGAAATATTCGTCCATCGCACTAGCGTCAGACTGTCAATTAACAAAAGTTGTCAATAGCAGGGTAAACCAAGCAGACCCTATATCAATTCCTGAAATTTCTAAACAGTCAGTCCGTCGGTAGAGGGCCAATTAGCCGGAAGCGCTACAGCCTCAGGAAAATGGACAAAAAAAATATACCAGGAAAAAGCCAAAAGGACTTCCTTTCTTATTGTCTGATAATCCAATAGACCGCGAGTCCATTGGCGCTTCCCTTTTTTCTATTGACCGCCTATTAAGGATCATTTGTTTGCTCCTAATGTAGGGCTCGACACTTTTATTTTTGTGTTTGTCGTTAAAATGTCGACAGCATGAATTAGCTGCCGGGAGAGCTTTAACACCAGCCGAAGGGGCCGGGGAGCATACTTCCGTCGCTGGCGGAGTGTCGCCCGGCGTGCTCTAGCTCTTTCGGGACATAAAAAACAAATTTTCGTCCCCCCTTTTTTTCTATTTATGTGCCTTTTTTGGCTTTTGGGGGTTTGGGGGTTGACTGGTTTTTTTTCTTTTTTTTGGATTTTTCTGCTTTTGAAGTGGGTCTATGTCTCTACGTGTGAACGAAACCAGCAAAACCGCCAACAAAACGAGCCCCAAAGTGGCGAAAGGTTTGAGGTATAGTGCGCGGCGAGTATTCAATTTATTTTCATTTTGCGTGTCAAGTGTACATGCATAACAACATCCTCAATTTCCGTGTTTGTAGAAAAAGTTTGGACGAAACTGCACTTGATACCAGTGATGGGTTTGTTTTGAAAATATCCAGCCTCAGCTTGGGCCGCGGGCAGGGGATGGAAGCCAGCGTCGCGACGCGCAAAGTGGCGACATATGGCACAACAGGAGGGATTGGCGTCACACGCCCCATGAAAGAAAAACGGTCGTAAAGTGAACATACAACAAGATCAACACTTTTCCCCGTCATAAATTTTTTATGCATCATCAGGATGACATTATTTGTTTTATTCGCTGAGGATATTGCAAAAAAGTGCTGAATATTATCCCCTCAAGCGGGGGGTGACGAAACGCCCTTCCGGAGCCCTCTTCCTTCGATTCGAACGAATTTCTCGCCACCCCCACCGATTGGATTTACCCCCTCCGGATTAGTGCGTATAAATCACTGAAATGACATCTGAACAGATTTATTGCATTTCTCCCGGGGCGGCCTGACGAGGGAACTTTCTGTTTGCCCTTCGATTTGACATAAAAAATGTTGGAGGAGGCCCTGCGACTGTGATGCTATTCAGATTTAACGCCGCTCAACTTAATCAGCAACAAAAGATCCATTAAAGGAATTTTATTGGGGGCTCCTTTTCTTCACCACAATGGAAGAGGGTTCATAAAATCTTCATATATTGTTTTTTTCATTATTTGCTTCACCGCAGAAATATGCTATAAATTGGTCTCCACATGCAACAGCACGATCATAATTTTAATTTTGTTTTGCGTATATAAATATAAGCCCAACTCATATCAGTAAAGTGAAATTTAAATAGTTTGGCTCTAGTAAATTATTTTAATTAAAACCGAACTTCTACCACCTGATAATTTAATAATAGTTTGTAATAACTATCGCAACACAATTTAATGAATTCACTTTCTGTAATCTTTATAAATATGATTGTTGTTTTTGTATTACCCATAATCCTGTTTTATTTACCCACAATACATAGCAAAATTAATTTCAAAGCTTGCCCATTTCTTATTTTGAATTATAAGAAATTCGATACAATTGTTATTAAAGCACCTGCTAAAATAATATAACATATTAGTCTATTTCTTATTTTTTTGTACGTATAAGTGCTTGACTATGCCTAATTTGTGTTACCTTACTTTATTTTTATGATTTTTTATCAAATATGTTGCCTACTTGTACAATTTATCTTTGTTATTTTCCAGTATGCGGAAGTTATTATCTATTTATTCAAAAATCTAATTTATAACTCTAAGCACATTTTCTAAATGATAGACCCCTGAAATCGTTGATATCTTATAGTAAAAATATAAGACACAAAAAATTGGCAAGATATACAAAAGTGTTACGAATTACTATTTAATTTTAAAGTATTTATCTTTTTCTCCAGTAACTCTAATCAAAAGTATAAATTTAAATTTAAAATAATTTTGCTAATTACTACCTATTATAAACTACGCATAATAAATTGAAAATGCAATCACCACATATCAAGTGGTGCTCATTCGATCTATTTGCGAGCTATTCGGTGACAGCTTAATAAATTTTAAATTATTTAATTCATAAGTCTAAAATAAATGGTATGAAATTATTTTCGAAAAAGTAATAATTTATTCATCATAAAATTATTAGCTTTCAATAGGGATGTCCACCATCCAACTCAAATTTGACCACACTTTACGTATTTTAAGTACAATTAACATGTTGCTCTTTTGAATTAAGTTCTCGCTTTATCTATCAGTGAGTTCCTTTTCGAGGTAAAATTAAATCAGCGTGAATTAGCTTTGTGTATCAATTGATACTTTAATTAATTTAGGGAATTCATGCGATATAAATCGGTGATATGGATGTTACACGAAAAAGGGTTTGAGGTAAAATCCAACATGAGGATAAAGGTTCTACCCATATAAAAAATTAATAGGAACTATTAAAAAAAATCATATTTTGAAATCCAAAATGTATAAAGCAGGCACAATTAATCCAAAAACTCCGTCCATGACCTTTGATTTCTGTCTTCTAAAATCGTTGAAAAGAATTAAATATTTACATGAATAAAGCAACACCCACGCAAAATCAATATTGGCAGTTATTTCTAAAGTTCAAGTATGTTTGTATTGAATCTGAATGTTTTGGAAACCTCGGTTTGATTGACTGTTGTTAAGGCGTTTTGTCAAGAAAACAATGCCTACAATTATATTCAAGAAACAAAGCATCTCCCGGCGTGCGAGTCACCAAAGGAAACATAAATAAAATCAAAATAACTCGTTGTGATTTTGGCTTGAAAGAAGACGTATAAAAATTTGCTTCCGGCTACTTCCTCCCTTTTATTGGTTTAAAAAGACGAGGAAGAAAAAAGGAGTGATGAAAAAATCCCGAGAACCTCTTGAAAATCCCATTTGTCCAGAGCCCTTAACTTTATCGCGCAATCATCCAGCGATAACATTTGGAGGGGAAATTCAATTGTCCTCTTATGCTGTCTTGGAGAGATCTCAGAAATTAACCCTTTCTTGCCTTTATCATCTTGATGGGAGGGCGGTTGGTTGACCTTTAAAGGGAAAACTGAGTACAAAGGCTGGAAAAATGGTGGAAAAACTGGTTGTGAAAAAAAAATAAATAAATAAAATAAAGTAGGAACCCGACACACACACGGTTGGGGTAAGAATAAAGGCGGGAAAAAAATATGAACGGATAAGATGCGAAAAAAGGTCTTTTTTTTCCGTTGATACCTTCAGATGTCCCAGCCAGAAAACTTAAGCAGTGAAAAAAAGTGAGTTGTAAGATGGCATCAAGGTAGTCACAGGTGAACCATCAACGTCCCGATTCATTCGGTGCTATTGAACCCTATCGATGTGCTATTGTCCTCGGCGGGGTGACACCGACGCTGATAGCAGTTCTATTGATTTTCTTCGATCCTTCAAACCGGCGGGTATCACTCAAGGAGTTATTTTCTTTTTTTTCTTTTTTCTCCTGGGAATTTTACCTCAATAACGTGTTAGGGTTGGATCAGGTGGGGAAAGCCGAGGGCCAAGGGTTTTTGTCGTATCATTTTTTCCTGGATTTATCATAAAAATCTAAACTTTTTGAACCTGTTCAAGGGTTTGATTTTTACACCCGCATGAAGAAAGTAAAAAAAAAATATATGTCAGAGCTCGGAACCTTTTCCGCCCTTTAAATAAAGGACACAACCAGGAAATTCTATTTTTAAATTTATATAGCCGCTCTACATATACATATAAAAACTTTTTTCGTCACATTTAATTAATTAGCTTTAATAAGTTTTTTATAAGCTTTTTGAGAGGATAACAATAAAATATTCCATGCGCGAGTAATCAAAATCGAACAATCGCCAAAGCAGAACCCTGACCTTTTTTTTTATGATTAACTGCTTTCTGATGAAATGCAAATATGTATTTTACCTGGGGGAAAAAAAAGAGGAAGTTAATGGAGATGGAGGTAACCGTGATACGCGAAAAGACCGTTGGAAACATGCAAAAGCCGAAAGTAAGGGGATTGTTTACTTTCAGCACTAAAAATTGATGCAAAAATTGTAAGGAATTTGAATTTATACCTACCTAAAAAAATTGAATTCAATGTAGTTATCACAAAAAACAATATTTTAGACAGATTATCGCACAAAGACTAACCAAAATTTCAAAGATGATTAGCATTTATAAAATACAAAAATATAAATATGTAAGTTATATTGTAAAAAAATAACAAAACAAAATAATTATTTATAGCAAATAGAAACCGAGAAAACAATGAAACAAACATTAATAAAAAAACATTCAACTTTAACTTTAAAGATTTGCTGATTGCTGTAAATTTATTTTAAAAATAATCAACGATACCAAAACGCACCATCAATCACAATCAAGGTTATAAAATGTAAACAACTTAGAATGGACAAATCAATCACCCAGAATTTCAAAATTAATAGCAAGAAGAAGAATATAAAGTGTTATGCTAATTTGAAACGATGTTACGTATTGAACTTCTACTTAAGAATGACAAAATATTAATAAATATAAGATATTTTGCAATCTTCCAAGAACGGATTGTATTAAACTTTCTGGTTATGAGGTTATCAGCCTTAGTCATAACAACAGATGCTAATAAAACATTGCTAATTTTTGTTTTCTCAATAGCTGATCTTGTATTGTATCAAAGTATTCTGATATCTACAAAATTTAAACCGCTTAAAATTCTTATGATCTATGAGTGTAAGATCATAAGAATTTTAATTACACAAATATAAGCTATCTTTCTACTCAAATTTGCAGATTACACCATCCATATTATTTTCTTATTTGTAAGCGAGGAATATTATATACTTACAGGGTGTTTCTCATTATTAACTTTTTCAGGAAAGACATTTTTGATGGTACGTATACCTAAATTTTGTTTATACTTTTATTTTCAACTACATCGAAAACTTAGCGGATATTTTTTCAAATATGATTTGTCTCTCTATATTTGGTTGGTTTGTTTGTGTACAATTTATTTAATAATATATATTCTTCGAGCATTATAAAGTTATTTAAATATATTTTTAAAAATGTTTTCTACATATGTTCCAAATATAATATACATACTTATGTAGTAACATTCAATTTTATTTAAATTATTAACCATTTTTATTATAATCAATAAGTCTTTAAGTACCTAAGTCTTTAAATTAATGCAAGCGTTCTACAAATTTATAAATTGAAATTTATTATTGCATAAAACTTAAATATTCAAAATACAAGAATGGCAAAAAATAATGTTGATGATAAAATGGATTACTTTTATTAGATTGGTATCTTGAAAAATAACTTAAAAGCCATTGTTGAAAACCTTAAAATTGAAAATTATTATTATTATTATTATTATATATTCTTATTATTCCAACAGTATAAAGATCCAAAACATATGAATGAGAATGCAAGAGTCGGGTTGCTGTACTATATAATCGACTGCAAACACCCTCGCAAGCATTTGTTTAAACATAACGTCAAGAAAAATGAATCCATCTCTCTGAATTAAAAATAAGAAATATTAGGTCATCGAAAACGTAAAAGTTGGTAAAATAAATGTCAAGATGATTAAAAATTGTTAAATTATTACTTAA
Source organism: Tolmerus cingulatus (assembly GCA_959613345.1). Classification (NCBI taxonomy): domain Eukaryota; kingdom Metazoa; phylum Arthropoda; class Insecta; order Diptera; family Asilidae; genus Tolmerus; species Tolmerus cingulatus. The sequence goes on from OY390709.1 coordinate 42,028,251, forward strand.
GCTAAAGCAAATTCTACAAAACATTAACGTTCAATAAGCAAAATAAAAAATAATTTTTGATTCTGAACATAATTTTGTTGAAGATGTAAAAAACTTAATACTCTCGTGAGAAGCAGTTAAGATACTACAGAAACTTTTTAATTATAGTTTTAAAATAATAATAGAGTATTTTAATAATACAGTTCCTAACAAAGGTAAAGTGTGAAAATATTCATGATTCCGTTTATTTAAGTTAATATGTGTAAGTATATTGCTTCAAAAATACGGCCACTAAAATTATGCTAAAATTCTTAGAAATGGGAAGGATACTGAATTTTCAAAATTTTAAATATAGTGCTCATAAAATTGACAACTATATTTTTCAAATTTCTTTGCTGGATAGTTGAAGAAAAATTCCACATTACCAAAATAAAATCGAAAACGAAATTGATCTTGTTTGGATATTACTCAATATTCGAAAAAGTGATATTTCTTATAAAATATGGTTGGTATTTATATTCTTTATATTACTTATATTATTAAATGGTACAATAGAATAATAAAAATATAGGTTTTTTAAAAATGCATATTCATACCATAATTCGAAAAGATCCTTAGACAATTTTCATGATATTCTTCTTCCTCTGTTTTGGAACATTCGACAAAAAAACGTTTATCCAAAACAGAAAAGTTGTTACACTTCTCTCTGCACGTTTGGCTCCTTCTATTAAACAATATAATTTTGTTTACTACAACATTTCACAAAATTTTTGACAATTTATGAATCCACAAAACATATTTCCATTTTATTCAATAAACTATCAACCTTATTCGGTTTATAAATCATTTTTACGACGTTCTCGCATATTCACAAACTTTTATTATATTTTATTTTCGAATTTATATTCTTCACTTTAGATGGAGCACGAAAACACTTTAGAATTTTATTTCTTTATTCTTATATTAAAACAATTGTAAACATTATTTTTCTATTTTGCTCAAAGTTGTTCAATTACTGTATGGTTAGACGTGCAACCAGTAGATGGATGAAGTGCAATTTTTAGATCGTTCACCTAACTGGTCTTATTACTTACATCCACAAGTCGAGGTTCTGTTTATACCTAACTTCGTTTTTAACGTATCATTTTTAATTCATGTGTCTTATCTCCCGCTCCTTAAGTAGGTGAAAAGTATCCTTTTTTTAGTTGGCTGGAAGATGTGCCAAGCAAACAAAAATGAAGCACATTATCCAACCACGAGAAGTGTATCCTCGAGCAATCTTAATCTACACCAAGATACTTCGTCACACTTTTTATTTACTTTTAAAACTTTTACACCGAAAACGCAACGTAAATAAGAAAATCACACAGGACGAATTTGCTTAACGGAAAGCAAACAAATTTATATTTTCATCTCTTTAAGTAACAGAAATTATCACCCACATAAGAATTAATGAATTAAATTATTAATAATATTTTAAAAAAATATCTAGCATTGCAGAACGGAAGTTAGATAAAGGGAGTTTTAAATCGTTCTAGTTTAAAGATTAATATCGCGACCGATAGGCGTTTAAGTAGAAACAAATTTATCAATTACAACAAATTTTTTCCCGTGATGAGTCCGGACAGAAACCGTACAACACAAACCACGATCTATTCAGTACTAAACAACTCTCTCCAGAATATTTCAGCATATGCGCTAAGGGCAATTTCAGGTTGCTTTTACTACTCCCCGTCATCATCCATCCGTTCCCAGTGCCCGGAGCCGCATGTGAACCCCCGTACGCTACTTCTTCTCTGGTGTTCCCGCTGGATGTGAACACAAAGTGTTTTAGTCCGAAATAAACTCCGGGAATGCCACCAAAGACAGGACGAAAGAGCACACTGGTGAAAGTTTTCGTAGTAATAAAACAGAGCTCTCGCAAAATTTGCAGGAGCGCGGCTTTTGTTGCTACTAGAGAAAATACACAACAAGCTGAACTCAGTTAGAAAAAGGACACAGTGTCTAGGATGATTCGGGCTAAAGTGGACGTACTAGTTTCCATCCAGGAGGAGAACGAACTCCTCCCGGCCACGAGGAGAAAACCCAAGCACAAACCCTAGGGAAACCGAATCCGAATCTCACACCCATAATCTTTCCATTCGGATATTTCGTTCTAGTACGGAAACGGTTCACATACCCCAGTACTACGGATCCTGAACTTTAGTTACGTTGTCCTACTTCGTGCCATGTGCCGCACGCGAAATGTCCTGCAGGGGACGAAGTGAATTTGCGCATGTAAACGAAGGATTTAGGACATTTAACTGAGGAGAATTGTCGTTTCGTTAAGTGATTTACAGGGCCGTTAAAGGAAATTTCTTAAAGCTCGGTAAAATTTATCTTATTGTTTACACCGGTGGACTGAGAGCCCTAAGAGAGGGCAAAGAGAGCAGGGGCACTTTCATCTTGAGCTGGACTCTTAGTGCGACTACCAATTGCGTTTCACTGCAATGTTTTGTTATTAATTGAGAATGCGTTTATTGGAATTTGTATTATATATCACATTAGGGTGCTAATTACCTTTACAGATTTAGTTGTAACTATGATTTCTTAAAGATTTGAAAAGCAACTTTAGTCATCAATAATTCCTAACACCACTGCACACAAATTTTAATTCAAATTAAGGAGACAAACATTCTTTTATTTAAAGTAAAGAGACACTTAGGCAAACTACAAAACTAAATTCAATTCTACGAAGCAATTGACATGAAATAAATTGATACAGAATTTGTAAAATAATAAAAACCTTAAGCATAATTTTCTGGTATACCTATGTAAATGTAAATGTTTTAAATACAAATATACTTAAAAAAACATACATATGTACAATAATAGGTAAACGTTTTAAATTTTTAAACAGTTGAATAGCATTTTTTATTTTAAATATTATACAAAGTATTTACTACATATGTATATTTAAAGCAAACTTTTTAATAGTTTTAAGACAAAGTATTAATTCTGGATTTGAAGATTGTATTGTTGAAGGTGCTTTCACAAATACATAATGTGATTTGCGTTGACCAACAGAACTTCTATTGGTTTATCTAAAATCACTATAACAACAAAAATTATCCAGTGTTTCATAAAAACTTCTTATATTTCTTCAAGTTGAACAAAATAGCGACCTTTGAAAGTGATCTTTTAAATTTCAAGATAAAGAAGGGATTATTTATTTTTTGTAAAAAATCGGATTAATGAAAATTAAATATACTTCGATCCACAGACACTAGTTTATTTTAGTGATTTTTACAATTTATTGGTCACCATTTGTGAAAATTTATTTTTGTTTTAGTGGGGCGCATCATGTTTTAAAGCCTGCCCTTAAAACGAAGAAATCTCATTTATTGAGCGATTTATCATTTGTTCTAAACATTTTTAAATGTAGTGCAAATGTGTTTAAATTACTTTCAATTTTGTGTTATACGAATATATGTATGTATATCTCAATCTCATTTTGTGACCATTGCATCATATATTTATATAATATTTGTTATAATTTTTAACAAAATGTTGCTACGGAGAACTGAGCGTAAATGAAGTTATATAAACTTAAATTCGTAATTAATTGCAGAGAGCTAAAGCTAAATAAAATAATAAAGGACCTTGAGAAGAACTTTGTGGTAGCTCAAGGCAATTTATTCGAAAGCGTGCTGTTCATAAGAATTTAAGAGCTTCTTTTAGAGCGAGACTTAATGAATACCATAAAAAATATAACACTTTATCCCAAAATCTTTGTACACTTTATCTCAAATAACAAACTACTTTCTTGTGACTTGTATTGCTGCAATATAACCCGCACGAACAAAAAAAACAAAAAAACAAAATAACGAACGCTATAAAAGTTGATTAGCGCGCATCAACCTTTCCACAAAGTAGTAGAAAAGCAAGAAAAGTGTCTAAGTGAGCTTTTAGCTTCGTAAGATTTTCCTTTGAATTTCCATGTTCTGGTGTCACCCACAGGTGAGTAACATCATCATAAAGGAAATTAAAGAGAATTTTCTTTCTAACTCCCAAAAAGAAAAATAATAGAAGAGAACTTACTTCGTCCTGTGTACGGTTCAATCCAAGAGAGAGCATAAGAATTTAAAGATGCGCATCCTTCCTGCACGGTTGTTGTCCGTAGCGAAAAGAGAAATGGAAAAAGGAGTCGCACCCAATTTGCGATTTACTTTACAAAGTAGGAACAACAACAGAAAAAATACACACAGGTCATAAAAGTTTAAAGCGACTGAGAGGAAACCACTGGATTTGCTCGTGTAAGGGCTGCCCTTTTCAGACGGGTAGGCGCCCTTGGTCTTCTCTCATGGGGTGATTGATCCCTGTGAGGAGAACTTTTCCCATATATACGTATATATATATATATATTTGTTTTAAATGTTCTTTAAATGAATCTGTTGGGACGTAAAGTACATATTTGCTCTACTCTTGAACTCCTGTCTATTCATCGAACGTTTTCCAAAGTGTTCGAACATAAATATGTCTTATTGCTCTATTGATCAATTTTCGAGTATAATGGGAAGTAGTCACGTCCAGAGATGACAAGGTTCTCTTCAAAGACCCTACAGGTGGCCCTAAGGAGCAGACAGGGCTCTAATTTGATAAAATGCCAAGAAGGTTAACCAATGTAACATTCTGCATTGCACTATATGCAGTTCGGTACTGCCACTGGTGCTGCAGGTAAGAACAAATTTCCGTTCATAACTCATCTTCCGACAGACGTTCAAAATTCTCTGCGGTCAGTGGTCAAGTGCAGAGAGCCGGAAGGATTACGATGCCTTATTTCGAGGTTATATAACTATTAGACATAAAGTTATTTAAGGTAAGTCAAAGCATAGCAACTTTGACAGGCGTTAGAGTAGAATGCATTCGATACACATTTATAACCCCAAATCCATTTTGATCTAAAGTACGAAAATCAACAATATTTTGAATAGTACCTACTGAAATTTTGATTTAATTAGAATAACATAAGCTGACTTCAACATTTATGTCAACATATTGAGTCCCACATCTTGAATTTCTATATTCCGAGTTTTAGTCAATTACCCAAAAATGTTTTTACTAGAACAAATTGAAAATACAAAAATACATTTTTAATAAAATCAAAAATTGTTTTAATTATTTTCACGTAAAAATCATTCTATGAATGCTGAAAATATGAAGCACTAGACGAAACTATTAGAATTCCGAAATTTTAAAAGAATTCTTAATAACTCTGTGATGCCATATAAATATTTTACAAAGCAACAGAAAAAGTGTCAAATGATTTTACAAAGTTTTTTAAACACTATATTCTTTAAAGGAAAATGTTTAACATAGATGCTTTTCGTTAAAGAATAAATAGGAAAACCTAATTTTCTATTATTATTAAATTCATGAAATATTGGTGTATGTTTAAAAAATAATTGGGCACACCGCACCGTTCCCCTTTGTCAAATATTTACTCAAATACCAAAATAGTCAATTAGACATAAACATGATTAGATTTCACATGTTTTATATGAAGATACTAAATACCTCCTATTTATGTCATACCTTTAGAGTTTCGTAGCATCAATCAAAAGATAAATTTTGCTAAATAGTCTAATGAACAAGTGAAATTTTCAATACATCTTATATGATATAAGGTACTCCCCAACAGAATAAGCTCCATAATTAAAGGACGTCCAGCGACTAGGAAGCTACTCATCCGGGTGATTCCTTGCGGCGGAAGTAGGTGTAATCCTGGACCATTAAAGTCACTCCGGCGAATGGCCAGGTAATGAGGCCATTATGCACTTCACTATGCCCGCAGCCCAGACAAGGAGCACCTTTCTCCTCGCATCAGCTTAATTAAAGAGGATAAAAAAGGGCAACTGACGCAAATTTATTTTTATTGTGCGTATCGAGAGATATCCCTTCGGAACCTATAAAAAGGGGCCTAACAGGGAATAAATAGTGAGGGCCTCCAGGCCGCCCCCTTAGCTCCGGATTTGTATATTGCCGCTCCGGCACCGTTGCCGCCTACGTTTAGCACTCAGGGGTCGTACGATGGCGGTGTATACAACATGCAGAACAGTGCTCCACTGGCACGTTTATAATTTGTGGCTACTTTTCCATAAATAATGATTAATCGATGAACAGATTACATGACTGGATTAATGTCTGAACGTTAATGCTCCCAATGAATTATTGGACGGTGGGACTTGCGGTCATTGGGACTGAGATTTTTTTCTTTTTTTTTTTTCGTTTAGATTCATTCAGTTCTGTGCCTTCCACCGATGGAGCACCACCACAATCGCCCAAAGGAAGGGACGAGGAAAAGGGTTGCAGGTTGTTGGGAAGCTCTAACTGAATCCGAAGCCAAAGGTAATAAATTTCTGTCAGCGACACTGGCCTGGGTTTAGAAGAGGCAACCGCCCCCCAGGAAGCTTACGAAAAAGAGTGACTGCCACAAGATTTTTCGACGGAGGAAAAATGAGCACAAAGTGAAATTGTAAAAAAGTGTTCAGCCACCATGCACAGGGGGATGCTGGATCCTGTTCTATACTTCTGGAAGGGATGGTCCAAATGATAAACAAATTTATGTCATACGATCCCAACGCAAGATGAAATGAACGGGGGCCGCAATCGCACCTGGATCTGTTGTTTTGTATTAAAACTGGTCAAATTGACCTTCGCAGAAAAATTGACAGAAGTAAAGTAGTCAGAAAACAAAAATTTCTTCTCTTCTGCTACAAATAGCTTCCTTTCTCAGAGACTGGATAATTGCCTGGAGGACAAGGAAGGGTTCAGTGTCCAAATAGCATCGAACTGCTCCTGACATTTTTCCAATAATTCATAAAATGATTTATGGGAAGTTTTCTCCTTAAGTTATTTTGTAGCATCTATACTTTCTGATTTATGGAAGTGGTGAAGTTCTTGTTACTAAGTGGGCAGGTTTGACAAATATTTCCCAATTTATTTTATTGAAATTGCAAGTTATCGATAGCCTGCTTAATAATAGGTCTGTTCGATAAAAAAAACTTAATAGATCCCGAGCTCTCCAAAGTGCGCAACGGAGCGTTCTGCGTTATTTTTTTGACAATTTGCAGAATGCTCTGGACCGCTCCAGTGCTTTTAACGACTTTCGAAACGAACAGACCTGATAATTGCTAATAACCACACCATCTTATCCGTGGTAACATATCGTTATATAATAAAAAACCGTTGGAGTATACTAGCCATTAGGGTTTACAGGGATGGACGGCAGTATAAAACCGTTTTTGAACGGAAAGATGAAATAAAGAAATAGACACATTTAAACAATTCAATTAATCTTTTTATTTGTATAAATTGCATAATGAACGTCCCGTTTTATGAATTCCAAGTATATCTGTATGTATGTACATTTGCACATGTAACATTGCATATATAAAATGTATCTAATAAAATATGTTGAAAAAATGACGCATTATATGTATGTCATTTCATTTGAAGTAACTCCTTTCATAGAAACTTATAATTGATTAGGATTTTCTTTCATGGAAACATTTAAAGTGTTCCATGAAATCAAATTTTCATTTAAATTACGAAAGAGATTTTGAGGATTTCTGTTTACAACTTCTTTAGAATCCTTTCCAAGTAGGTGATTTTTTTAAAATTTTTTTTATCGCAATTCTACGAATTTTTCGAGCTCTTTTGAAGATAAATTTCAGAGGGAGTAAATAAATCTAATAACTCCTTCTTTCCTTGACCCTAGAAGTTTCATATATCTCATAAATTTTGCCTCAATCCCGAACCCATTCCCTTTAACTGAACCCAGCCTTGTGAGAGTCGCTCCTGCTGCAAGTTTTGCAGCGTAAGTCTTAAAAGAAAATAACTGAAATCACGCGAATCTCTAAAAAAACAGCGTAAATCATGAAAATTTTAAAGCGATTGCTAGGAAGCTACGTCAAGCTATAGACTGCACCCAGTGAAATTACGAAAACAGCAGTAATTCACTTGTTGGTTAAGTGAATTTCGTCGATGCATAAGAATTCATCGTCTTATCCCGTGTTAAGGGCGTCTACGAATAGAAGGGTAGTTGCAGGGCTCTTGCAATTCCGGGTGTCGTGTATAGGGCCAGTGCATGAAAAAGCGGGTTAAAGTTGCATCAACATGAGGAGGCAAAAAACGTGAAATTCCACAGAATGTGAAGTAAAACTGTTTCGACAAAGATTGCAACCCATCCTGGACTCTGGAGTGCCACTTTGGAAAAGTTTTCAACTGCAAAGTTATTCGAATCCCCTGGTGGTGTACAGTGGCTGCAGGCCCGGGAGCTGGGGGATGTGCGAAGATAAAGAGCCGCCCCCGGAATGCATAGGGTATATATCCGTTCTAGAATCTAGATGGAGTCGAGACAGTCTGAAGAAGTTGCGCATCGCATAGTAAATGAAAGTAAGAGGAAAGATAGAAGGAAAACAGAAGTTCAACAAAACCGGAACTGCTTCCCGGGGATTTCATTTTACAGTGCTTTACCCGGCAATCTTCGACTTGCGGATGAATAAAGGTGGAAGGAAGCTGGAAAACCTTTTTCATTTATTTGTATCTGTTTTCCCTAAAAAAAGGGAAGCAAAAGGGAGCAATTTTTAAAACAAAAATTATAGACACGAACTGTGCATATTAGCGGCATTAACCGCAGCCAAAGGACTCCCGCCTGTCGACAGCCCCGAACCCATATGAATTTGTATCTGTTACCATCCGGATGATGGAAGGTGCTGGGCGACAAAAATTTTCTTAATTTGTAAATGTTTGAAACAATTGTCCTGACGAAAATGACCTTTCGCTAGTCTGACTCTAGTGTCCCTCCGTCTTCCCCCCACCCTCAGCCTTTCTATGCCTTCTAGAATTGTTTTTTCCACGCGACCGGAAACGAAGGAAATTCTTTTGTTCTTTCGCTCTTTTGTTGATTTTTCGCGTGCACTTTCGTCTCAGTGTATATTCAAGGACTTTTCAGAGATAGAGTGGAGGTTGTCATCAGGAACAATGGGACAGGGCACCGGCAAACGATTATAAAGACGTCCGAGCAGTTTAATTAGATCCTTTGAATTTAAACAAACATCCGTGGGACGCAACTTTACTTACTTACTGATAAAATAAAATTATGCGGAGGTGGACTATTCTTCCTTATTATATTCGAACTGAGGGAACATTGAACTTAAGCAGATTTTTTTGTAAAGCAATTGCAAAAACTGCTAATTTATTGTAAAATTTCGGTCGTTGCTCGAAAGCACTGATATTATTTTCACAAAATGGAACCAAATATTATATTGTCCAGCTCAAAATACATAAATTGCTTATTAAAAGAAGAATGATAAAAAACAAACTATCAGATTATTTCCCCAAACTATCCCCTGCAAAAGGATAGACAAGTTTAACCTTTTTTTAATTAATTATACGATTTTATCTGGGAGTTCAAATATATTTTAAAGTCAATTTTTATAATACACTTATTTCAGTCTTGATGAGATCACATATTCATTTTCTTTACTACATTTCAATTTTCGAAATTGATACAATGGAAACCACCGTTAAGCTTTAAGCTTATAAATCATTCCATTTACGTTTTTATTTAACATTATATTATTTTTTAAATTTATATATTTCTACGTTCTTTAAGATTTGTTAGTCGTACACTGAATAAATAAATTATTTATGTTATATTTATAAAACCATACTTAACAACTTTAAAGCATGCGATACTTTAAATAGGGTGCGTAAGATTCCAGAATATCGAATAAGCTTTTCAAAGAAGTCCTCCCTATAAAAGACAACTTGCATAATGAACTCGTGGCAAAATGCCTAAAAGCAATAATAAAACACGAACAACTCGTAAATTACTTGGTGAACGTGAACAAATTTCGAGCTCTCTTGCAGTTTTACATGATTCTCAAAAGTGCGCTACCTTTATGAATAACCAGAGCTCAAACTATTCGTAAAATTTAAAGCTATAAAGCAAAGTAGCAAAACCGATCAAAATCCCAAAAGTAATTCTTGGAACCTAATAAGAACTGTGAATAGCTTCAAATGTGAACCCCGCCTCCTGTGACGAACAAACATGGGCTTGATTAAGCATTTCTGAATAGTCATGGAAGCCTAAAGTATTAATACTGACTATGGATTTGTACTAACAACAATTCAATTGGCTTGTGGCAGTTATCATGTTAAAATTTATCTACCCAGCGCAATTTTCTGTGACTGCGTGTTTCGACTATCTGAAGCTCTGCGGAGGGCAAGTGCAAGATGGAAATTATGTAGCATTCTACTTCAGTAATACCTAAAGTTTACATTCTTCACAGTTATTAAGACTATCTACAAATAATCTGTTTCCTTTTTGCACTTTGTCCATTGATCCACTTTGCAGTTTCACATTCAAATTCAAACTACGTAGTAGTACTGCCTAATCATTTGACAATATTTCAGATTATTCTAGCAAGAAGAAGATCACTTTGACATTTCCGAATAAAATTTACTTCTACGGTAGAATTGAGGTTGGAAGGTGTCTGGATTTAAATATTTTATTTATAGTTTTACTCCTGAGTACAGAAACCATTCATTCCCCAAATCCATTCGTATTTTAAGTTACAATATATACTTGTTATGTACTGGCCAAAGGAAACGTGCATTGCAACTGGAACAAAATGCGTTCTAAATTTTACCTTCACAAAACCAATTAAAAGCTTGAAATGTTACGATGTTTTCATCGGTGAAAAGGATTTCTTGTTTTGTTGCGGTAATTTGGTTAAAAGGTAATTTATTTTATTATTCTAAGACGTTTTGGTTATTAAGAAGAAATATTCTTTTAACAGATTCCATTGCAAGCAGAAATTTGACAGGGAGCAACTTGAAGGCGTCGAGATAAATTTCGATTCAGAGAACTCGGAATTTTCGCTCGAGCTCCCCTGTTATGTCGACGATGAGTGCAAGGAGGGCTTCATCAGTTGTCCAGACGAAGTCGACGATGACGACGTACTCCTGAAACTAACAAGAGTCACGGAGGACTGCAAAATCCTCAGTGATAAAGATCCCGTGAAACTGGAAAATCGTTTCAGCTACGGTTTTGGTTGTCAGCTGGATGACGACACGTCCCTCGTGGAGGTAGGTCGCTTGCGAGTTTTGATTAAATTTCGCAATAAAAATAAGTGATTTGAAAGGACACCCTCCAGCCGATTTGTAAAATATCAAACCCTTCTACAAAAAGTGTAATCGCCAGAGCTATTAAGCGGGAAAAGGATGAAATGAAAGACTTCTGTGAATCACAATACAAAGTAAATTTTTTTGAACTCCAAATACCTGAGGGATTTGAAAACCCAATGAAGTATAGCTTCAAATACGAAGGTAAGTGCTCGCTATCAAGAGGAACCTAAAGCTTAAAATTGGATTTTCTAAAGACACCAAACTTACAACCTATGAGGACTATATTCTTAACAACCTTAGGAAGAAAAAGCGCGCCATACCCGAGGATAATCTCCCTCAAATTGATTGCGGACTTGTTAGCATTTTACTTGCAATATGCTACGATCTTAGGTACCATCTAAAATATTTCTGAACATTGTATCTAAAGTGCAACTAATTTGAATCCTCTTCAACAGAACCACAAGTGGAGAACCAACCTGCGAAAGTGGCTGGACCCGTACAATTCTCTCTTCTCTTCTGTCGTACTTTGAACCTCTCGAAAACCTGAGATCCGTCCTAGAAGTATTCCTTCGTCGCTCGATTACATACCCAATGTATAGAAATTACGAGCTGGGAAGAATTTGCGTGGACGACACAGTGGAAGCCTTATATTTCGGGTCGGTCTATATAACAAAACATCTCATTGCAACCTATGACCTCTTTAAAACTAGCACATATAGTCGCCAGCTGCTCAATAAATATTACATTGAGGATTATATTTGTTACGTCAGCGATATTACGTCGAACGAATACTTGAAGACGCTCTCGAAAAATTTGAAAAATGTCTTCCTTGATATTAAAAAAAAGCAGTTGCGTTTGAATTTGATTAATATTGAAGGTAAACTTCTTAAAGAACTAGTCGCTGACATGCATTTGGGCTATTGTGACTCAGATGATGAGAGCACGGTCCATGGAAGCAGTTCTGAGGACAGCGACGAAGATGAGGATGAACATTATGACGATGAGGATAGCAGCGATAAACTTGAGTAAAATAAATGAAATGAATTTTTCTTACCGGAATTTGAAGTGAATTGTTATTTTGAAATTGTTGGCGAAAATGAAAATAAAGTTTATTTTTATAAATTGCTATACGACATTTTACCACCAATACCGATATATAGATAATTCATTTAGAACTTTTCAGATTTTTCCAGTTTGAAGCAGTTAAATAAATATTCGGTATTATGTCTGACCTCTTAGAACATTTCTTTGAAGCGACAAAATTCGAAGACCATCAATCAATGCGTGCTTGTCGGGATTTACCTCTATGTTGTGTTGCCCCTTGGCCCGTCCGGATTTTCATACATAGCATTGTAACCCCGGAGAATCTTACGCTATCCAACAAAAAAAGTATCATCAAAATCGATTCACGCGTTCAAAAGTTATGCGCGAAAAATTATATACATATATACTTACAGGTCGAATTGATAACCTCCTTCTTTTTTGGAAGTCAGTTAAAAATATAAAACTGAGAGAGAGAGCTCCTGTACGTGTCTCACTAACGCATCTATGGGGGTTACCGCTGGACCCCCGAGGCACCAAGTGAATTTTAGCTTACGTATGACATCTTTATATTGTATAATCTTGTTTGGTAACAAAAAGAATGAAAATGTTCTCTGCTTTTTTCTAAACAGTTTGCTCAAGATAAAACAATTGATTGCTAGCAATACTTTTATCAGCGACTCAGCAGCAGCTTCCACTTAACCATAAAGTGAAAATATACATACATAGCATAGCTTTATTATTTCTAGAATATTTAAAACATTCTCTCTTGTAGTGAAAATAATTTCAAATATTTTGGTTAAAAAACTTCCAAGATAAGGGGAATGTTTTCGAGCATAAAATGTTGTCATTGCGTTTTGCAATTCAAGATGCATCCCAACTAAATATGCATTTAATTACATATTGCTGAGTTTTAAACGATTTCCTCCGCCTTAAAATCGCTCCATTTATCAGATCTGCGGGCTTTTATTGTAGAGCAGCAGTAGTTTTACAGGAGCAGTTGAACACTCACTTGAAAGCTTCAAGAGTCTTCTGTCGAATTGTGGTTTAAACTTTGTTTATAGGTTGCACATTCGCTGAGCTGAAGGATGATTAACTAACGCGTACTTGAAAAGTTAAATTTAAGTCCCATTATGGCGAAACCAGAGAAGGAACAGAAATGAGATTTTACTACTTTAGGGAGAATCTCGATCGAGGGGGAAACTTTTGAATTTGTTACTTTCATCATGAAAATAATTTGATTATTTGCATTATTTCTAAAATTACAAAGGAATAGTTTGTATATATTCAGATATTTTTAAGAAGCACAAGTTTTTAAATTAGTGAAACCCAGTATTATGAAAGTTATACTTTTTGACCTTAAGTATATATATTACTTTATTCGCACATTTTCGAATTTAGCTTAAAATTATTTTTGGAAGGCTTTTTAGTAAACCTACCCTTTGAAAGAAATACGTTCTAACTTCCTGTTTCCAAAAAACCTCTAATTCGTCCAATTAATATTTTGCACCTTCTTAACGGATATTGAAGAGAACAGGTGAACAGGTAAAATTCACAACTTCCAAAATCGATGACAGGTGTTGGTGCTAACAAAAATAATTAATCTGTGAGCAATCGAATGCTCGTCTGTTTGAATCAGGCATGCACTCGTTAATTCTCCAGAATCGAAGAATTTTCAATTTTGTAAGCGTTGCACATCAAAGGATTTTCCCTTCGAGTGGTCAAGGTGCAGTAATTATTCATGGATAAGGTTTTTGTGTGAGCACACAATAAACCGAACTCACTCAAGGGGATTGAATGCACACAACGAAAGCGAGCGAATCCCAGAGGAAAATTATTGTTCTTCTGTATTTTAGCTCATGTTGAAAGGATGAGCGACTACGAGGACTTTATTGACGTGATATTGCAATTTTATGCCTTTAGAGTTTAGACAGATTGACTGACTATGGGGGAAACGGAAGAGTGGTGCATTTATTCAGTAGGTATGTATTCGATTGAAAACAAAGATATAAATTTTGTTTTATCTATTTTCGATTGACTGACCGAAGATAAAGATGTACTGAATCATCAAACGTTGAAGTATTTTTAATTCAGATAAATATATTTATAAATTTTCTGCTTCAAGAAATCTAAACATGTCCGATTTTGTTGAAAATTCGGATGATTTGTACTTCAAGTGAAAATATCTCTATATAAACTAAGAACTAAGAAAAAATAGTCTCTCTAATTGAAATCTCGTCCTACGGAGTGCACCTCAATAGGACGTATTTATTTGATTTTACATAGTCAAGGTGAAGACACATAAAAATGTAATTTTCAAAGTATTATCTTAGAAAAGTAAAAGAAATTGCTTCGAAAACCGTACAGGTTTTATTGTTTTATTTTAATTATTTATATGTTTTTGTTTTGTGCATACATTTTGTTCAACTGAATCAGAAAGATTACCTTCAGAGAAACAATATGGTACTTCGGAGACGAACAGTAGCCAAGAAATCTTTTATTGCCAGCCTAATAGGTGAAGGTATATGCGAAGAAGGGTCGTATTTTCTTTATTTATTTTACAATTTCCTTAAAAGTCTGCGGCAACGATGTGCAAATCGACAGGAGCCACATTACTTCCCACGTCTGTCTATATTCAACTGTAGAAAAGGTACTCCCGAGAAAGGGGAGGAAAAAAAATAAAATAAAATCTGTACGGCTGCTTCAATCAAGTAATGAACATCCCCTAAGGATGTTTAGATAAAACAACCTGCCGTAGAAGAGATTTTCAGTTCATTGGGGGTCAAAGGCCAAGGAAGACCGCCACGAGAAGAGCGAACGGAGCCCCAGCATAAATATTGAGCCACCCCGAAGAAGCGGCGACGGCAGCGGCGGCACCAACCAGCACCAACAATGCAATTTCTCATAAGACCGCGCAAGAGGAAGAAAAAACCTCCTGATGCACATTGTGTTCCTCCTTTTCAGCAAGAAAAGGGCGAATTTCCTCTAAAAGTATGCAGCATCCTTCTGAGTCCTCTGTCTGCACCTTTGGTTGCGGAGGAGCAGCATCAGTCACTCGCCTTTCTTGCCTTTTCCATTCAAAGACGTCTGCCCTCATTCCGTAGGTTTACATCATGACCCGCGAGCGTGCTCCATCCCATCCGATGCGACATTTTCTTTTATTTATCACTCCTTGTTTTTTTGTTTTTTTCCATATATATATATTTTTTGTTTCTATGTTGCATCGCTGTGATACCCCAGAATCCAGAGCTATCTCAATGTATCACTGTCTGATATCATCATCAGGTGGAGGTGCCTAGCCCCGTTCATTCTATGGAGCTCGTTTATGCTCGTTCAACATCGTTCAACATTTGTTGTTGTCGCTGTTGTTGCTCGAGATTACAATGAGGCGCTAAGGAATTATGCTTTGTGCTGCTTTAGGACACTTTCTTTTTTTGTATCCCACATAGTCCACACCAAGGGAATGCACATTCTGCACAAGATCTTTTCATTTTAGTAGCTCAATCCCAACCCCTCTTCGTTCAGCCAGCATCTCTGAACTCACCCTTCCAGCCATCTCATATCGTTTTATGTTCTGCACAATAAATTTATACGTTGACCTGATAGGGATTCATCTTGGCGCGAGAAAGTTTAAGCAAGTTGCCATCAAAAGCCCTATACCGACCAGGTTCTTCTATCCAAACCCACCCGATTTTCCCCACTCCAAACGACCGTCAGCCCATTCAGCCCATTTAGGGCGGCCAAGGGTGCACTGGATATAAAATGAACCCGAAAGGAAGCTCAGATTATATTAGCAATTTACAGAAAAGCTCTTACGACGACGACTTCTAAGGTTAGCCCTAACCTGCCCATCCCCAGACCCACCCGCTTTATCCAGGCTCCGAAGTTGTCCCGTCGAGGCGGCTACTTGCTACTTTGGAACTTACCTCGAGGGCTATTTCATTCCTGTTGTAGGTGAACTATTTCCAGGAGACGCGCGCTGTCGGTATTTATGAGACAAATCAAATGGAAAATGAGAAAGGTAAGAAGTTGATTTTTATTTTGTCGTATTCTTCTCCCATTCGTCTACCACTGATTCTAAGGGAGGGTTGTTAGCAATTTCAGGTTTTTCTGTTTTCTCCATTCAATTTTCCATTCCGAGGAGCTAGCAAAGGAGAATTTGAATACCCCAGGTACACCAAGATTCAAAAGTGGGTTTCAATTCAGCTGGGACATGTATAGATCCAAATAAGAAGTTATAACATTAATTTGATGGTATAAGCATTTCAAAGATTATTTCTGTAGTATTTCTGTAGAATAATCTAAAATACCATAGAAACGATATACATATGTATATGTAAATCATAAAACCATTTTAAGATACGAATGAAATTTTTGTTTTGTTTATTATAAATCGACTACATAGTTGGTATCACGACATTTTTGAATTGTATATGTACTTTCAACAATAATGTTATTTTGAAGATTTAAGGCAAGATCTTTTCTTGGATTATATATTCGCAATAACTATATGTACATACATACATATATGCTTAATACGTTATTTCAAAGTATAAATTAACGACACATAAAGTTAAAAACCAGTGATGATTTCCCTTGTGACCTCCTTAAGGTGCATACCACGAACTCATGCGCGACAAAGTGTCGCAAAGCCATCACATTAGCTTTTGCGGAAGTAAGTTTTATTAAGGTTGCTTTTGCTCAAGGAAAATGCGAAAAGTTAAGGTAAGGAAATGGGAAATCGAGTTCCTTTGAAACCTTTCCCAGTCGTGTGGTTTGGCTGCCTTTTTAGTCTCTGAAGTATCACCAGAGTATTTTTAAAACAAACTTTTAACTGTAGTTTCCGTTTAAAGAGGAAATTATGAAATTTTATTTAACTAGTAACTCTAACTTAACAAGATTAGAAAATTTTAACGGTTGATGAACAAATCATTTGTGAGCGTAGACCATTTTATTGAGCAGTTCATCTCATTATTAAAGTAAAATATTATAAATAGATGAGTGCAGAAAACCTAAGATAAATATTAATATAGAGAAGTCAAAATACTTGTTATGGACCTTAAATTTTAAAAACACCCTACTAAACTAGCATTTCATATATAATTATACTCAAAGCAATTTTAACTTGCATTTCAACTAGCAAGATGTCGTTTTCTGCAGAGCACTGCACATTGCCCTAAAGAGGAACATACTTGCCGCATAAATGGCATCTGTCTGCAATAATAATAAATAATGCAATGTGAGTATCATTAAAATACTTGCTAAATGGTATAAGACATGAATGTGGGAGCTCTTTCGTACATAGATGCTGTAAGTATTTGCAATATCTCATTTTACGTTATCTCTCGCTATTAACGAACTAATTATCTAATAAGTACCTTTACATTAATTGCGACTATTATTTTTTAGTACGGATAAGGGTCATGATTAATTGCAGGCATGTGGCGTTCCCTCATATCCTCCCCAAAACTCCCTTTTTACTTTCTGTGTTCATGATGCTGCAACGATTTCGGGCATTTTTATCCTTAAAGGGAGAAAAATGCGAAGGAATTAATTAAATTATTTTGAAAGTTTCCCTCTAGTTAATTAGAAAAGTTTTTGATATTTTGATCTTCACTATTTGCAGAGAAGGCGAACCTTTTAACCGTGTATATAAATGAAAATAGATTGTAGTTTGTTTTTTTTGACGATTATATCGATCCGAGAAAATGTAGCAAAATTTAAGATTGACAAGTTTTTTTGAAAATCTTTTGAATTTGGAGTAGGTACATGTAAATGTACATAGAAAAGGATGCTTTTCGATTTTTCGAATATGACCCAACTTCAGCTCATCATAAACTATGCTCCTAGAAATATTCTGACTTAAATAAAATAAAAAATAAAAAAATTCACATATTATGCCAATATTTTTTAAACGCAAGTTATCGTACAGAACTATTTAATTTCATGTTTCACACTTTTGTAATCGTTCTCAGAGAAAATTTACTATTGTAAATAAAATCAACCACGAAAGGTTTTTTTTTATGTATTATAACTTAGTACTGAAAGGTTTAACGAAAATCATAATCATACTTTTTATTTCAAAGGCCGTTTTCTCTGCTCTAATTAATTTTTCATTTTAAGCTCACAGACTTTGAAGCTAATTTTATTTTTCATTTCTCATATTTTTTCGTATAATTACAAGTTCATTACGCAAAATGGTGTCTGCTGTCAAAAGTAAACATACGGGATATATGAACCTTTATATACCTGGCCGTTATTTCAGGGGGTAAGTAATTAAAGCGGTGTATACGAAACTCCGTTTTGTGTTTATGTTGACTTCGCCTTCATCGTTAAAATATCATCATCATCGTCAGGAGCATCAACGTTGTTCACCTCTTGCAAAATGTCCTTTCTGTGTAATACCTTTTCGAAAAAACATTCCCTTTTTGTCTGCGAAATGAAAACAATGTGGAAATAACTCCCTTCCGGACATCCAATGTGTGGAAAATATTTAAGCGAAAAAAAAAGTATATATATATATATATATATATATATATGTATGTACTTAGATACATGTCTGATGCGTATGTATCCTTGAGACAGGTTATCCTCTCTCAAGTTCATTTTTAATGTTTGTATTTCGTTGATAATTTTTTCGTTTTTATTTTGTTAGTGTACGTTTTACGGTGGAGTTTTACGCTTTTCATTTAGCTCATATTTCATGAGTTACCTGAGCAATTTGATTCATATAAGAGGTCTGGTGAAAGCGCAGTGAATATGAAAGGAAATGGCTCTTCATTGCTAGTTAGTACAAAAAAAGGCACGAAGAAGGGAAGAATATAAGCTAAAATTGAGCCTTCCCTTCTGTGATACTGTATGCAGACACTTTGGCCATTCATTTCGACCATTCTTCTAAACTTACAAAATTAACACGAAATTTATTTGATCAAGGTCAATATTAAAATCATAAATCATGTAAATATAAAATATGCTATGGAACATTTCAAAACTCTGCAAACCATTTATAGCAAATAGGCCACTTATAGTTTCAAAAGTAACATATTAAGTAAAATATTAAGTTTTTAAGGATTTTCACTTACCCGTCGGCGGCTCATTTTTGATACAAAACACGGTGTCCTTAAATGAAAGAAGACGCACATTAGCAAATTTATAAAGTGGCAAATAAATGTATAACGACTAGAATAGCAAATATTTTCATATCATTAAAACGAAAATAAAAAAAAGGTGAAGAGGGATTATTCTATCAACGATCAATGTCCCTTTGGCGCTTAATCTGCAACATTGCAAAATTATCCAGTCTATTTTTTTTTTTATATTCGTAAATATTCACCACTCCTGCGGATTGTGAGCGTGGACTGGACATCTCGAATGTTTCAAAATTGCAAATATATCCCTTGGCCAACCTCCGCTCCATGGGGAGACGGCGAATGGATGTGGTGGACGAAAAAGTTTTTTAATTGCTTCTGAACTTATTAAGTAGCGAGACAGAGGTTCATTGAACAATCTCAAGCAAACATTATACTCTCGTGGGTGGACCTTTTCGGTTTTGGGCGGGACACAACTGATTTACTTCGACCCCCTGGAATAGGGAATCAGATCTGCTGTCCCGGATGAATTCGAAGCGAGGGGACACACAGGAGGTTTTTGGATAACTTCCTAAGAAATTTATAGGAATAAACTTTGAATGAGTTTGATGCCAACTTTCTGGTAACTTTTTGCTTGTTTAAGGTTCAATTGAGTTGAAGGACGCGGGACAAATGAAATGCGCATTCAAACTGGTTGAGGCGGTGGATGAACGGAGGTTGTTGGTTGATTGTCGAGAGTAATGTCGCAAAAACGCTTAACCCCCAAACGCCATACTCATCGCAATCTCCCCGTGGGTGCACTTCGAGTAATGAAAATTCCGCCACATGCATAATTTAATGCAATCCATCAAATTTCATTAATCGATCAAAATTTAATCGAAAGCGAAACAAACAAATTTCCCTGTCCACACAAGTGTACAGTGCCCCATGCACTTGGCAGAGCGACAGCAACGCCGGCTCTCCAATAGCATTTTGTTAATTAAGTAGGTACAATTTTTTAATGTGACAATGGTTTAAAACATGTTTCATTACTATAGACCTGATTATTATTATTGGGTTTCAAGAATGTTTTACAGTAATCTGAATTTCCCAAAATATATATTATGTATACTATAAAAATCATTGTTTTAAGTTCGTAGTAAATAAAGTAGGGAATTAGAACTGTAAGGCATTGTAACTGTAACTTTCTCACGAAGAGTATGAAAAAAAATTAATTATCACTTACGAAAATGTGTATATACGATTTATATAAAACCACAATACATTTCAAATTATAAAAGATTTCAAAAGTCGTTACTTTCAAATCGGTCGTTAAAATTGAATGAATGAATTCAAAATAATTGTCAAAATTTCCCAATTTAAATAGCTGGCCAATAAAACATTCCATGTTAAACTTCATTCATCATATTGTTCGCCTTTCAGATATTTTGACAATTGTGCTAATAAACGTAGCTTTCAAAACCCTATAAAGTTCGTTGTCTTAGAAAAAGATTTCAATAAAATATAAACCACGCTATAAATCAGCTTTTCAACCTAAAAGCCGCAATTGAAAAATGTATGCCATAATGAGGGGAATTCTTATAATTCATGAAACTTTTTTCAAAATTTTTTTTTAATTTTGGAAAATAGGTATAATAACAATAATAATAAGAAAAACTGCGAAATTAGTACAAAAATATTTTAGTTTTCGGATTAAAGCAGAACCCCTTAAAGATACTGAAGAGTAGATTAAGAGGAGAGGAGGTATATGTCGAATTTCTTTGCTAAGAAGCACCCTGTAAAAGTAGAACTGTGGCTTAATACTCGTATTTTAAGCAAACAGTCACCCCTGCCGTAAGTTAGTAAGTACCCCAAAGCGCCCCAAAACACCAATAAAGCAGGCTCTCCTCCCACAGAGGAGTTACTAAGAATTTCTAGCATATTTACAATTTGTCTTTAGTACATCCAAAAATTGATACAATGTGCCTCAAGTATTCGAAGCGCCCAAATCCTTTCACCCCGAACAGGGCCCACAGCGGGAAGGGGAACAGCCGCCACTCTCGTTGTGTGGTAGCTGGAGGACAGGGGATTCCCCGGGAATGGGGGAATCACACTAAATAAAATTTTCGTGTAACTTCTACCAGGAATTAGGATCGTCGTTTAATTTTCTTTTGGCAAGTGCTTTTCCGCATGCTTGCGCCTTTTAAAGTTTCGTTTCTTGCGGCTTAAACCCATTCCGACCAGCAGCGGGAGACAGGGCAGGGGCCAAGGGACGGCCGACGTCGTTGTAGTCGTCTTTGGTGTCGTCTTAACCCCGACGAAAATGTTATCATTCGGTGAAACTTTGCTAGGTTCACGCTTTTGACAAAATATACAACGTGTTCACAAACAAACATACGCACAAGACTTTTCAATATACCTACTGTACTTCTTCTTCTTCTACTACACTGTCGTTCTTGAGCTGTTCTTTGGGGCCCGCCACAGCAGCCCTCGGCCCCCGGCAGCTCCCGCTCCTGTGTGTGCTTTTGCTTTCCAGGATGAAAGGAACTCGGCAAGGATGTAGAATTGGTGGTGACAAGAAAAGGGGCCTCTGGCTCAGGAGCATCATGCCAGCCCCAAAAGTCAAAAGTTTCAAATTTTAAATACAAATAACTGGAAGGGCCGGAGCGGAGCACCCGGGGAGCGGCCTGACTTGGGCTGATCCTCGTCGGTGGAACTCCCACAATAATTGCGGGATGTCTGCCCCAGAGGGATGTTTAGCGCACTCTAGAAGGTATCAAAACGGGACCAGCGCGGAGTATGCCCTTTAATTCTAAAATTCCCTAGCAAGTATGTGTTTATTCCTGCTTTTGTGCACTTTTGAAATTACCCGAAATGGAGCCCCGGACGAAGTATTACTTACCGAGTCACTTCCCAGGGCGGCCGAACGGCGGTTGCTTCTACATTAACAAGTTTTGCTGCCATTTAATATGCTCTGTCTGGGCGATGACGACGACGGCGGCGTCATGACGGCATCTTCATTTAAGTCTTGAAGCCTTGTCTCGTAAGGGTTACACCCCTTTCAGAATGGGGGTCAATGGGAGAGTGGGGTCTGAGGCCGCATAATGACGGCAACAGCAGTCGCAATTACTTTAAGATGAACTGGTTTCAAACTTCCAAGATAACTTCAATCGAAGTGACTTCACACATTTTACGGTTTCCGAAGGGGCGCTTTGATTTTCAAAAAAAAATTATTTTGGTTAAATTATGTCAATAATCTTTGATTACCAACACATTTATCATATTAATCCCCCAATGCTTACAGCTTAATCAAACAATTCTCCACACTTATTGGAAAACTACAAAATGTAGCTCACGCCTGCCGGTTTATTCAGTACAAATTCCAAAATTTTTTTTGTAAACTATAAGTAATTCTTCCACTGACTATACTTAAAACTGAAATTTAACTGAAAGTTAAAGCTGTAACTTATAAACGATAATTTTAAAGTCCAAAATTTGCAGTGTGGTCTTAACGAGACCATGTGAAAGTTTAAGAAGATATTTGTAATAGCAGAAAAAAAATTGTGGCTTAAGTAAAAGAATCATCTATTGGAAAAGTTAAAAGATATAATGTAAATTTTATACAACCAAAGTATCCATATAAATCTCAAGATATTAAATAAATACAAACAATAAATGAAAATCGCATAACTTGTCCCAAAAAACAAGGAAACAACTTATTTAAAGCTGTAACTTTTCCAAGCTGAATCAAATTATTCTTTCATGACTTTAACTATTAAGCCCAAACAAACAGTTTGTGTAAAACGTGCCGGACATCCAAAAAATCCCTCCAAAAAAGCCTGACAATGTGGGTGGAAAGGGTCGTGGTGTAAAAGTACACTTGAAGAATTTCGTCACGTTCCATTTATTTTGCGGACCCCACTAAGCTTATCTAATTATTTTTAGTGCTACTTACAACTCATTTTACAAGATTAATGCCTAAATCCTTCTCTATTATGTCATCTAATACCCGGCAATTTATCCAACAAAAAGGTAGGTACCCCCCGTCGAAAGGAAAATATCCGAAAAAGCTGAAGCGAAAAAATCTTCCGAATGATTGATAAAACCATCGTAAATTACCGCTAAAAAATCTACTCTCTAGCGCAGTGGTGGTTTATTGTTTCTTTTTGGTTCATATCCACCCACACCAGGGTTGGGTGGGGCGAAAAACCCCAAACCAGCAATGGCTCTATCCGTCGCTCACTTCTTCGCGGGAGGACTAAAAAATAGCAGAAAAAGAAAAAAGTATCCTTGAAACTGAAGTAATCCGGAAGGCCTGTCGACCGACAAAATTTCTCGTTACTCGACATCGGGTGTGGGTGGGTGTGAAAAACCCTCTAAAAACAAAAATGTAGGCGACGGCAGCAGCGAAAAAAAAAAATATATATATATAGATAAAGTGGTATAAAAAACGGCCCACCGTCCTCTTTTGTCGCATTATCATTGTCTGCACAGTCACAAGATTAAGTGAGAAGAAAATTTGAAACTTGCCGGGTACCATTAATTATCGCATCCTGTTATATCCTGCCACCATTTGACTAATACGCTTCCGTGGAACGCGATAATCTGCGACCGTGTCCGCGCGCGACAGTCTTAACGATTTCATTACTTGAGCGTGAACTGAATGACGATGGGGAAAGGGGGTGGAACGACGCCGGAGCGGGGGGTAGGAAGAGACAAAAATCACAAAATGAAAAATTGTTCGCGTTTTAATTTTCACGGCAAACTCGTTCGCGAGTTACTCTCACAACTTTTCTGAAGTATACGCTTTCGGGGGTAGCGTCGACGGACGATGGACGACATCGGGAGTCGCGTCGACTTGCTTCGAAGGGCTAGGGGATGGTCAGCGCGGACACCCCCAACCGGACAGTCGGGACGCTCTCTAGGACGAGGTCTGTCTGAGTTGCAGGACAAATGGGCTCCCGGCGGTTGTTGGCCCAGACAACTGCGCGAGAAATAGCCCCAAGTTTCTAAATTAACTAGATTTCGGAAGTAATTTGTTAGATTCCTATGCGCTATATGAGCACAACTTGTGCCCTTGAGGAGAAATCCTAATCTAACTTTAAACTAGATTTTTATTCATAATTTTATAGTTAATTTTACAATATATAGGAATTGCATTGTCGAGTTTAAATTATAGTAATGAATAATTTTGCTCTTTTCAATGTACCGATTATTTAAACTTAATAAAGGTTGTATTTTGTTTTTTCATTTTCCTATCTGGTTCAGCTTAAATAGGTAATTTTGTATTTAATTTAATTTTAAAAGCAAACAAGTATAACAAGATTTTAAACTATGTATAAGAAAAGTGTTTCAAATTACCATAATACATATGACAAGACTATTCATTCACTAGTGACAATTTCAATTAAGGACAATCTATATTTGTGTTATAATTGATATATGTACAAAAACCATTTTATTTATGTATACCGAAATTTTCACGCAAAATACACAGATCATTTTAAAGTTTGCAACTGATTTTATGTTAATTTAATTAAGTTACAACTTAAGTTGGATTTAGGAATCTTAATGGCAGTTCTGGCAAAAGATGATAATGAATCGTCACTCTTTGCAAATATCTTACATTATTTTGTCAGTGCTCAAAATAAAACAGTACTCACGAAGTATTGGAATAAATGGCATAAAATATGTTGACGCGATAAAAGTCGATGCAGTGGTGGTGCCCCGGCTGAGTCGAATAATCGAAGATATTGCAAATCAAGAAAATCCGCTTAGTGTCCTTGCCCTGCTTTACGCCTGTAAATTTATAGATTTTTGTGCATCGAAGTGAGATGCCACCACCGCCTTAATGTCATCGGCAAATAAAATTGTAACATAAACTGAATTTTCTTCCAAGGCTTAGCCGAAAGCAGTGAGGAAATATATCCGCCACCGCAGCGGAGCACCCAGCAATTTTGAGCTGCTCCATATAACAACATTTAATCGTTCGCATGGCATACCCTTTTTATCCCCGCTCGAGGCTCCTCGGGTGGCGGGTGCCATTTCTCGGGAGTATTTAACTTTTAAGGATCTGCAAACATAACATTCCCATTTTAGCCGAAGAAATAAGAAGGAAGTGGCAGAAAAACGTGCACTTTCTAAGGACGATAAGTTGCTGACAGGAGAAATACAAAATTTTATGGCCCTCCTTTCGGGGTGTATATGTGTATTTTATGGGGCCACCGGGGAGGGCGGAGGGCCAGAGGGATGCCTTCCCACTTAACAACTCACCAGGAACAGACGTCCATCCCCAGGAAGTGGTGTACACCACGAAAGGCGACTCCAGCAATTGTCATAAGTTTGTGCATTTGCAGCTAGCAATCGATGAGACGAGGTGGGCCACGAAGAAAAAAGTTCCAAGTAGGAAAAATTTCGCAAGGACCAAGAAAAGGGTCCTGCTTCCGCTGATATCAGTTTGGTCCACGAAAAAGTTTTCTTACAATTTATATGACATGGCCAACGTCTTGAGCAATTCTTCTATTTATTTATTTATTTTTTCTTTTTAATAAGATATGGTATAATGTTTTCTTAAGGTTTTGCGAACGGGGCGTAGGGTATATATAGGGTCCACGTCCAAGATAGGGAGGCCCACAAGAACGGGAAGGATCCAACTATCCAATTCATCATTGGCTTAATAAAAGTCAAGAAATGCAAAATTCGCTTGTTAGGCATCGTGTCATTGACAAATGATGCTCAGACATATTAAGTTGATCCCGGAGAAAATAAATAGACCGCCCGTGACTCATATGAATGAGATTACATGGGTGAAGATAGAACAAAAAGGATGTCTATGACCTGCAGCGGGTCAAGTAGTCACACTGAGCAAATCCAGCGCATTTCATTTTTTTTTTGTTTTTCCCTTATATTTTTGTTTTGAATAAAATATAACTGCGGGCCCTTTTGGAGCGTCAGTCAATCTTGGGAGCCACCTTTCTGTCTTGCCATATTTCGTCTTTGTTTAGGGCCCTCCTGAAAGATAGCATACACTTCACCTGGGCGTGTAGAGCAACCCGGGAAAGAAGTGCATATTATACGACGGGACTCCAGGACTCCTCCATGCCGCCCTTACGGCTCCTTTCGGGTTCATCTCACCGCACACCGGGATATTTTCGTTGAGTTCGTCTAGAAAATTACACCGGTGGTGTGTACGGCTGCTTAGAATTTAGAACGAATTAGTTCCCTTGCCCGATCTTCCCTCATCCCCCTCAGGCTGCCACTTATGCCATGCATGTAAGTGCATTCGTGAGATGAAAACAGATTTGCACATGGATAAAAAGTGAATTTCGTAGTTTTCTTCCTCTCCAGGTGGTACATAAGTGGGTTCATCTCCTCCGAGATGGAATTTATGGCTGAATGTTCCAGAATGAAGCTGCAGAGTGACTGGCTTCTATTACACCACTTTGAGTAATGCCTCGAGATTTTTAGTTAAATATTTAATACCTCAAAAATATAATATTTCATAGCTTAGCAGAGAAACGAGAACACACTTTTAAGTATGATTTATTTTTAATACCCAACTCACCAAGATGGTTTTATGTAAATTTATATAGCAATAGATAATAGGTTTATTCATATGAATATATTCATGTAATTTTAATATTGCCCATATTAATTGTTAAATGCTCAATGTATCTGCATTAATATTTAAAAAACCGATTAAATACTTGCTTGTCCAAAATGACATCAATAATTTTTCAATTTCATTTTACCTCGAAGTGAATGAAAATTATGCAGGATGCTTATTCGCCCTCATTTTTAATAAAAGTAAAACACCAAAAACAGACAAAGTTGAAGTGATCGGTTACAGAATTTAAAACTTTGATAGTATGCTTTTAAAATACATATACTTATTATAAATACAAATTATTATAGAATAACTTATTAGCAATAGGAAAATTAAAAACCTGTAAATATCGTCACGACTTCAAATATTTAAAAACTATACAGAAAATTGAGTTTTTATATTTATATTTATATGTATTTTAAAAGGCATGTATTTCTTAACATGTCTTAATGAGGTATAAAAAAATATATCAAAATTCAAATTGTTAGTTCGGGAAATTTAGTTATTTTCCGAATATATGTAGGTATACAAGAAAGATCAATATGAAAAACTATATTTATAGCAAAGTAGGAGTAATTCTAGTGTGCGATTTTGTGGAAATGAAATGAAAAAATAACAGCTAATTAATAAATTCGAATTAACCTTCATAATCAAAATCGACATAAAATCGTTACTGCGTTTGTAACAAAGCCGTGATATCTCTTGTAAAATCAAGAATCTATTCTTTAACAATTTTTTTCGTTATTTTGGACTTTCGCAACTTTCCATTAGTCGGATAAACACTCTTAATGGGACATTGTTTAAGTTTTCATGAATATTAATGAACTTCGCACGACGACTTAGATGGCTGTTTTAAAGCTAATTTCACACAGCATCCCCGACTGTAGCGGTGGTAGGTGCACAATGATAAAAGCGGGGCAATAACAACAATATCAGCATCAGCAGTAAATAGGAGCCTCCCTACGGCTCCTCTACGGCTCCTCTACGGCTAGGTGGAAAAGCGCTGGTAGAGGAATTGCCGCTGGTGTTTCTACTCGAAAAGCCATTCGCCAGGACGCAGACGGGATGAAAGGGGAGTTAGACGATAGA
Source organism: Tolmerus cingulatus (assembly GCA_959613345.1). Lineage (NCBI taxonomy): Eukaryota > Metazoa > Arthropoda > Insecta > Diptera > Asilidae > Tolmerus > Tolmerus cingulatus. The sequence continues at coordinate 42,056,208 of OY390709.1, forward strand.
ATTCAATTGTAACAGGCGCCTTTGCAGAGGCGCCGATGGTTGAGGGTGTGTTCTGCAAAATGTTCTGAATTTGTATGAATTTTATTCACTTAACATGCTAACGAACAAACAAATGAAACATCTTCACAGCCACTCGAACCTTATTAATTCTGCAATCCTCTTTCAAGGAGTTCGCTTTTATTATAAGCGAAGGATACGGGACAATGCGGGGGCGGTGGCTGCTGAGTGGGAGAGGTCTGAATAAATCTAAGTGTAGAAGGTTGCGAGATGTTTCGCTGTAATAAAATTGAGTGCTTCAGCTGTAAACAAGTTCGAGCCGCAACAATTTGATATTTTGCCCACATTCATTTCGCTATGGTTGCGGCTGTTGGGTCTTGATAGAATTTTGACGGAGCACCTACTCCCCCATATGGAGAGCAGTAGGCACATAATCTACTGAATCTGAATTCGGGCATAGAGTTTAATTTGCGAAAATACATCGGTTAATCCACTCAAAAACCTTAACTTAATTTTGTTATCACCCCCTGTGTTTGACGGCAGCCAGTTTCAGTGGGGGTGTTTATTTTATGGAGCTACTGTGGTTTACAAAAATATAACAAAATAAAAAAATCCGCAAGAAAAGCATAAGCGTATGAATTTACGACGTCCGCATCTTTTAACTTCAAAGCAATTTCTTATGTTTTTATATTTTGGACCGGGAGGTTGGGCAGAACTTCCCATCCCCGCAGATACCCCGTTCGCATATAATGCGAAAACGCATGAAATATGATAAGACAAGGCACGCATATACACGTCCTTTGCTACGGTCTTGCAAAGCTCCTCAACATCATGTAAAACTAATAAAGATTTATGCGAGGATGCTGTAATAATAATATTAGGATGGATGAATAAGCCGGCAACAGTAAAACAGAAGACAAGATGCCTTCAAAAGGATACGCTACACCCTCCGGGCCGCGCTCCTTTCTTTAACACGAAATGCAGGAAGATACCCACCCGCGGACCTAGGAGCAGCGTATTTTTCTATGCAAAAACACGAAAAAAATCTCAGAAAAGGATCCCGAACCCTTTTTTCACGCCCTATGTATTTGTTGTTGCCAATATATTCAGATTTTTCGCACTTGTCTCCTTGGGGAGATGGTTTTTTTTCGCCTCCCACAATTTTTCTTCATCGTGTTCCAAGTAGCCGGGGCGGTAATGTTTGCTCTATTTTGTTGCAAAACAAAATATGAAGACGAAGAAGATGCCCAGCCTTATATAGAAGAAGAAGAAAAGGGCCTGGGTATAGGGCAGAAAAGATTTTTTTTTGTGTTCTTCCACGAATATCCTCTGCTGGCAATAAAGTTGAAATCTGAAATCCCCTTCATAACACATTACTGAGGATGATGAATGATCTTCTGCGTTGTCTTGTTACACATAGCTCTAGCTTCGTCTTGCCTTCTTTATTCTCATAATGCCCATCGTTTCCATCTTTTTCTGTCTCTCGACACTCTTTAAGCTGAGAAAAGTGAAAATTAATGGCAAAATATTTTGGATATTTTCGTTTTCGGAACGATTTTCCTCTTTTTCTTTCGTTTTGTCGGAAAAATTATTGCCTCCCGTAAGAATATTTACGAAAGGATGTCAACAGGGGAAAAATCACTGGAATAAGAATTGAGGTGTCGGGAATACGAGTGATTAAAGGATTTTACCCAAAGGGTTTACATATTTACAAACATTTTTGTTAGAACACATTTTGACGATATAGTAATTGAGGGGGTGAAGAAAGGCAGCACAATTTGTACTCTTACAAATTTTACAGATTTTTGTAAAAATATTAAGCTTTTCAGACAGGAAAGTGTAATAGGTGAACAAAATCCACAAGAAAAAACAAGTTTTGTAGGAGTACAAATTATAAACATGTTTCTTTAGAAAATAGTACCTCCTTTAAAAAATCACAAGTCCTTAAAAATACAACATAATTTTCACTTTGAAACAGTCCATTGACACAATATAATTACATAATATTTTACTGTAAGAGACGTTATATTTAAAAGTGTCCAATATTTGAAAAATTCGCGTGAGGAAAAAATTTCGAAGTACCTAGATTTTTGTGCCGTTTCTCCTGGACTATCTAAACTTTAAAATTTAATTGAAGGTATTGTTAAAATTTTATAAATTTTCAAAAGTTGAACTATATTTTTCTTTTTTTAATTTTCCTTTTGGCTAACGAGTTAGCACAAAAAAACTTATGTTCATGTGAATTGTGCTAAATTCGAACATAGAGTAATTCTTCATATTTTAGGAAAGTTCCATAGCTCTGAAATTCCACGGCGATGTCCCAATTTCTTTTGGTTCTTCATCGGATTCAGTCCAATTGCCATAATTAAGCTGGAAGCTACTGTAAAAATATTCTCACAATATCCTCTGCCAAATCGTTGAATAATGTTTCTCATTTGCTGCCAAATTCTCATTTAATTTAGAACATGAGTTGCACTCATCCATAGGATTCTGGTTTCCGCTTATTCTGCGTCCCCAAAATGCGGAAATATGTTCTGTTCTAATTTATCGTACTTTTTGGCACATATCTTTTCAATGTTGATTTAAAGATTTCTGATAAGACATCTTTAATATGGTTCTCCAAAATCATCATCAGCGTTTTGCTGATTTATTGCAAGCAAAAGTTGAAAAATAAATTAAAGAAAAATATTACGTTATGATATTGCAAAAACCAAGAAATAAAAAAATCTGCTAACTGGAGAATTTCTAGATAATCAATGTCGATGAAGAGATTTAAAGAAATATTTTTGCTCGCAGAGCTGTGAAAGTGCCAAGACGGTCTGATGATTGTGTTAGTTAGAAATCGGCTTTAGCCAATCATTTCAACTAAAAATGCAAGAAGCTCTATTTTTTTTTAATTATAATCTACTTAGTTTTTATTTCCAAACTTCATCTTCGTCGAGACTAAGAAAAGTCGGTAAGAAACTATCAGAAAAAAAATGTACGGGTATATTTAGCTTCTCTTATTTGCCGTGCTTGAAACATTCCGTGAGCTACGAGATGAAGTATATTTTGAAGTATTTCAGCGACTCGAAAATAAAAAATAAAGCAGACTGAACAACAAAAGCAGCACAAGGATAGAGGGAAATTGAAACTTTCCCAGCTAGTGAACTCTTTAAATTAAAGAAAATTAATTAAGCTACTGCAACTTCCTTAAAGTTTCTGGGGTTATTTCACAAAATTTGGTTTTTTCCCCACGCTTTCCCTCCTCACGGATTATAACTTCCGCTCAGCCGTCCGCTTCTTGCGTTCGCGAACTCATCTATAATCATGTCAGGAACTTCCAGGAAAAATAAAATTTTTCTTGACCCAATAGGATTGTTACGAAAACTTTCCAAGATACCGTCAAGTATCTTCTTCAAAGAGTTCATGGCATTCTCTCGTAATTTTTCTCCTTCTTGCTTAATTTGCTTAATTACTGTGAAGCCGATCGCTTTAATAGAACAAAAAACAAAAAAATTGAAAAGCAATTGAAGCACAGTTGGTGTGAAACATTATTTTTAATAGCTTCTTCTCGAAAATCTAAACTTACATTTTAAAATTGTTTCAATTAGCTAATCACATAGAATAACCAAATTTAGTTTTTTAATATCATACAAATGTATTTAATCCAAACATTTAGTGTCAAAAATTAACGTTATTCAATTTAGAAAGCACCATTATTTGATTTTAGTTTACTAAATTGCCTCCCAAATTGATGAACGTATTTGCAATTTATAAAGTTAATCCGGGACCAAATTACATTTGACAAACTGGTCTATAATTTGCCATTAACCTGTCATTTTAATATCAATGCATCGCATCATCGCAACATTTGCTGTTTAGATAGGGAGTCCCTGATGCATCGGGAGATAATATCTTCTCATTTCATAAATATTAAATATGGCTCACAATTAATTTACTGTAAAATGACGGAAATATATTTCCAATAAAATATTTCACAATAATCAAACTCGATCTAATTGGCCTTTTAAACTGCAACTAAAATTCAATATACATAGATACTTATGTAAAAAATTTATGTTGGATGGAGTAGATAACTGAGACAATAAAGTGATTGCATCGACTTTGCAACTTTATATGTTACTCTTTTTCCTAATATTGCCAATGTTTCAAACATATTTCCTGCGTTATGCTTACAACATTAATTAATTCACTCTAACGAATTTAAAAAAAAAATAATAATAATGGCTCATTGTCCATTTTCCTCGAATATTTGCGGTATGCCTACACCTTTTGTGGCAACAAAAACATTGCGTTGTATCACAATTCGAAATAAATAATTAAATCACAACTATTCATTTCGGTCAAATAATCGGAAAATTATCTCTTGTGAAATTTTGATATGGGAAGGACTCAATTATGTTTGATTTGTCCTCTAAAATAGTCAATATTCGAATGAAATGGCCCTTGGGCCTTGATACTAATTTTTCCAAACAGGTCGAAATAATTGCGATATTTTATTATTTGCTGTTAAATTGCTATGCACTAAATTGCATCCACGCGAAATGCCCCATTACGACTACGAATTCAGGTGTAAAGGGAACGTGAGCGGTTTGGTGCTAATGGCCAATGTTAAAATATATGTTCAATATTTGAAATTAAATCGTTTGCAGTGCAAACTAAAATGTTATTTCGTGGCTAAAGTGGATAGTGTGTTTTTGATTTAATTGGATTAAAATTTATAATTTTGAAAGGTTATCGATTTCTATTATTTTTAGAGCTTTATCAATAAGTTAAACTCCAATGGGAGAAACATTGATATCCGCCTACTAATTGTTGAGTTGCTATAAAAGTACTGAACTAATTAAGCATAAAATTAAAATTTGCGTGTGTAAACTTAAGTTCGGATTTGAAAGAAATATGTATAATAGTAAATATAATGTACTTCTTTAAAATCTTTGGTAATTATTAAAAACTTATTGCTCAGCAATGATTTAAGGAGGAATCGTGTTGACTTATTTTTATAGCATTTTCTTTTGAAACTATTTAATTCTCCATGCTAAATGTAAATAAAATGTCCTTGGTATAAAAAAACGAACACGATTATCTTAGGAATTTACTAGATTTGGTGTACTTATCTCACAATCTTAAACAGGTTTTGTTTTACAAAATTTTAAAAACCAGAATGCTACGAAATTTGAAGGGTAATGGAAGTACTTTAAAATCTAAAACCATCGATTTCTATGTTCATTTTCCAAATTCTAATAACACGCAAAAATCAGCGCCTCCGAAAACCTCTGAGTGCATATTTTTATGATACAATTCTTGAAAATTAAAATATTTGAGCGTCAGGTTGAATTAACTATTGTCATATTACATACATATTTTGCCCATAATTTTTTGCATAAAATTGTTAATATATGCACATACAATGAATTTTCCCTATTTTATTTCATTAAGTTCAAGTAGCAAATACTTAAATACTTGAATAAATACTCTTCCCTCCCCTGAAATACTTCAGCATTCGCAATTATTTTTCAATAAGCAAAAAATCGCGGTTACTTGATTACCGCACAAAGAAATATCGCGTTCCTTTCCTCGTAGCAGCAACAGTGAAAGCAACAATTTCCTTAATAGTCAAAACAAAAGAAAGTCACAAAAGTGTGGAAAACTCTCTTGAAGGAAAAACGAAAATTCGCATTTACTTGAACTGCACGTTTTCCTTTCGCCACGTTGTTCACTTGCTCTCCGTTCACCAATAATTCTGTGAACTAGGTTCATAAACATTTCTGGAATATTTTTATTTTTTGTACCCCTTTCCTTGACTCCTTTCTGGTTAAAAATTTTTTTTCCGGTGTTATTTGAAAAACTTTTTAATTTAGAGCAGCCGTAAGGAGGAAACTATTTTAATATCTCTCTCTTTCGGAGCGGAACTTTTATTACTTAATTGGCCATTATTGTTCATAACTCCAACTACAAAGCACCAGAGGGCAAAACGAGCTGCTACTGTGCAACTCTTCTGGGAAAGTCAAAAGTATAAAGGAAAATATTTGAAACGCTTCTTTTTTTTCGAAAAGAGAAAGTTTTGTGTTATACATTTACGAATTTAAAACATTTCGACTTTTCCGTTTTCTTTCCTTTTTCACCTTTGCCCTTTTGTGGCACATTGGTTCAATGGTTAGCCAAAATTGCGACCGAATTTTGTTCTAAGTTGAGTAAAAACTTAAGCACTGCAAATTGAATAAACTATTTGAATTTGTGGATTTAAAGTTTTATAAGTGCAGTTGAAGTTGCAATAATTATTGCCTTTCTGAAAGGAAATTAAAAATAGAGAAAGGTTAAAAAGAAAAATACAAACTTATGTTACCCATTTGCCTGGTAAAAAGAGGTACTATACAAATAATTACTTAATAGATGTGTTTTGTGTACGATATTTTTGATATATTTATAATTCAACTATTAAATATTCTATAACATATAAAACTAATTTTTTGATAAGGATTACTTATGAATACTGAAGCACTTTCAATCTATTTTGGTTTAAAATAACAAAAATGAGATATTTTATCGTAAATTATTTCAGATAAACTTTTTCAGGACATTAAACTTAATTTCATAAATCGATCGAAAGGCTGAAGTGACAATAAACGAATAATAAAAAAAAAATCTAAATTATACTTGATAAAATTTATGTTTTAAGTTTTGTTGTTCTAAAAATCAGAAGCGATACAAAGTTTCCATGTTTGTAAATCATTAATGAAGAAAGTTATTTGCAAAGAATTTAAATATTATCTCGTCCTAAGGAAAGAAAACCAAATTACTCATTTATGAGCAAAGGTGAAATATTTTAATGTTTTAGTTAAACGTATAATATGTACATAAGTATAATTGTATATATATCGTTGGTATGGACGATAAAGAAAATTTTAGATCTTTCATTTTTTCAAATAGTTATTTTGAGTGATATAAAGCAATCTGAAAGAATAAAGCTATAGAACCATATTTTGTGAAACTTGAACCTACGTCTGTCTGATCGGAAAATTCCGAAAATAAATGAATATGAAAGCCTTTTGAGTCTTTCAGACGCTTCAATAAATCCCTATAATTCATAATGCGCAATCGAGTCGCGAAGTGGATTAAAATTCCTTTGGAAAAAGGCCATCAGACGTACTTCAGACACCTGTAAAAGCCAATAAAGGACAGTAAAAGGGGAGTCGTGAGTAACAGTTTATGGGGCCGTCTGAAGTGAAATTAGTTTATACATCTGAAATAAACAGAATTAATGGAAGGGTAATAAACCCCCTCTTCGTACCGTAAAACCGTGGGAGGACCATCGACGCCATCCCGATCCCTAGACTCCATTAAAATAATAAGTCACGCAAGTTATACACAACCTGGTGGAGGTAGCGTTCCGTAAATGAATAGAAAACGAGCAGAAATTAATAATCTAACGCATTCCTGTAATCAAATGAGCCCTTAGTCGGGAAACGCCGCCAGGAGACGCTACCGGCGCCAGTGGTAACGACGACTACTCTGAGAGCTCTGACGGTGGTGAGGCCGGTAACAAAACGACTTCACGGAGAATTGATCCGAAACGAACCCTGGAAAATTCGTTGAAGTGCCTTCCTGCAGAACGCAGGTATCATCTGGTTCAGTACGTTTTTGAATGGGCTCCTCCACCCTTTAAGCCACCCACCCAAACCTTATCCATATTCCAATTAAAAATAAATAAAAATACAAAAACAGGAAAGGAAGAAATAGAAGTCTATCGGGTGGCGAACTAAGGCCCTTCAGGATTTGAGCCAATCGTCGAAGGTACCGCTGACGAGTGGATGAAACGCTGCTGGAAATCAGTCAATCAAATGAGCCCCTAATTATATACGCGAAACTTCTCTTAATCACTGTAATTTAATTAAAATCGATTTTCTAAGGTGAAAATTCGTGCTTTTTCCATCAAAGGAGTACTGAACGTGGTTTTGATGGGTGGGGTATTGGAGGAGCTATAAAAAGCAGTTTCATTACTAGCCACCGGTACCGCCAGGTTTCAAAACGATTCCTGGAGTACCTGAAGAGTTAAGCAGATGAAAGTTACCGGAGAAAGGGGGAAAAATATTTTTGCGCCTCTCCAGATAAGCGGAATGAAAAGTTCCAACTCTGGAGCATTTAAAAGCCTTTTCCCTCCCCCCTCAATTTGATCATGCTCGGGAATTTTCCGTTAATTAATTTTTAGGAATGCATCACGGGATCTCATCGTTTTCTTGACACTTCAAAATGCTCATCAGTCTTCTGTCGTCGTCGTCGTCGTCACAGCATCCAGACCAACTCCTGACTACTCGAAAAGACGAGAAACGGGCGGATGAAGTCTGACGCTGAACATTTTCAAGGAAAATATACTTCATAAGCCTGTCGGCAGAGGGGTTTTAAGGGTTAGGCAATGCCAGAGGGTGAGTGGCATAAAAGCAGGAAGACATTGTTGATTAGGATGCAACCCACCTTACAAACCAATTATGAAGGAGGACAATTATTGTTGCATTCACTACCACTGTGCAGAGGAGTCTGTATTTACTTGGCGCCAAGAGTGCTCTCTGCCACTAGACTGGATGAATCTAACTAACAGAGAGACTAAGGAACAGAGATGCTGCAGGGCTGGAGGAGGATGTGGTTGAACAAGTACTTTATATTGATAGAAAATTTGGCTCTCAAATTATGCACAAACAGACTCGTCTTTCACAAGCAAGCGACACGAGTTGAAACCGCCTTCCACATTCAACCCCGCACCTGACACCAAAACAGGAACTGTTTGGGGGCGGAAGCACTAAATGATTTTGCACTGATGGGGACATGAAACGCACATGCCTTAGGCTGCCCCGATCCCCATACAATCCCATCGTGCCCCACTTAAAAGCCTGTATTAGAGTTCCCGGAATTTGCAGCTGTTGTTATTACCGCCAGGGAATAGGTATATGCCTTTTGTAATTGATTATAATTGTGTTAAAACTAATTGGGGTATCTGAATGAGGTAACAGGGGGCCCGCCTAATGGAGTTACGAAGCATAGGACAGATGCTGTGCGGTACGGCACAAATCTCGCCTGCTCTATGTGCAGCAATCAAAAGGTTTTGTTTACTTTGTAGGTTTAAGACCCGAACGCTTCCTTCTGCCTTCTACACCTAAGCATTTTAGGGTCTAGTGGCTGTTTGGAAGTCAAACAAACGATATTGGCTGCATACAGATTCGGATAGTGGAGAAAAACACTTCTTTATTAATTACTGCTAATTAGATGTGGGAACGTAAGAAGCTGAACTTAGAAACAAGAATCAAGGACCGAAGTTACTAGGTGCTCCAAGTTGTACCCAAACTGAAGAGTGAATAAGGCAAACTACTTGAAAATTTTGAGCATTTCCTTCGTAGCGAAGCAGCGTCTGCAAACTAAACTAATAAAGTTTCTAATTTCTGCCTATAGTGAGTAGTACTTAGATGTTCTTTCGAACCAAAAATATTTAAATTTACCTAAGTCCAAAACCTTTTTAGAAAAAACAATAACATCATTATGTAGATTTTACTAAATGAAATTACATTAAAAAAGTACTAAATCAAATAAATCGTCAATTTTGTTGATTAGTTGCACATACATGTATATGTATATGTAATATTAAAGTTTCTATCTCTGAAGATAAAACCTATAGGGTAGATAACTTATTAAAGAAAAATGATATTTTAAAGGTTAAAAATAGTACAAATGTTACTTACTTCAAAGATATTGACTAAGTTAAAAAAAGCGATACAGTTCGAACTTAAAGTCACTTATTTACCAAGAATGAATATCTAATTCTTTATTTAAGCAAATTTACACATTACTCTTGAAAGCAGTAGGTATTCAAATTACAAACAAAATTGTTTTGATAACAACGGCAAAATATGCATAATTTTTTGAATGCATTTTTGTGTGCATATTTCTTGTTGTAAAAATAAAACAAAGCATGCAACGAAAAATCGCAGACCATTATTTCACCGACACGGGTGCAAAAACGAAACGAGTCCAATTAATTTCCAGGGGAACAGGGAACATGTGTGCTGTAATTATTTTGCAGACGCGTGAGCACGGCTCGAGGAGGGCGCGCAAGGAAGGAATCATCCCACAGGACCCCGCATCCTCTCCATCTTTTAACATTCAATTTGCTGGAATGCAAAGGTTACTTCTCTAACTAGCTTTGTCCGCCCCCGCCCCCACGAACCACGACTTTTCGCGAAATTGCACACGAAAGCAAATGCATTTTCCATTTTTTTTTTGCTCTTTCTCTTTAGTGCAATATATCCTTTTTTCTGTTCCATTTTTATTTTCCCTCTCACAGCTATCCTTTTGGCTTATTTGCTAACAATTTGCTGGCGGTATAAAATAGCTCCGCAAACATTTCTTTCCACTCGAAACCAACATCGTTTGGAATCGTTGTCAGCGGGCGCCAGAGGAGTCCCAGGGCTCTCCCGTTCCTTCGAGGAAAGCGTCCTGGGCTGGCCAGTTAGAGGAGCGTAGGATGCTCACAGGACTTTTCCTACTATTCCTATACTGCTTCGTATTTTCCTTCTATTTTTTTATTTTCCAACTTTTTATTTGCCTGGCTCTCAAATGCTACTTTGTTTATTTGAAGGTATCTGCTCAGGGCATTGATATACATTTTTAGTTACCCACTTGGACACGGTTAAAAAACATTGCGACGCTCCTGCCCATGAACTATATTTCTTTATTCCTTGAAAGGCAAACAGGGACTCCACCGGGATGAGTGCTTGCATGGGATTTAATGTTCAAGTGGGTGGAAATGTCAAGGGAAAAATAAAATAGTTTAAGGTACCTCTCTTTAACCTTGCTTTGCAAAACATTACAAAGTTGTAAAAAGGACTATTTCACCAACAGCGTATATTCCCTTATTTTTATTTGTATAATAAATAAAGCTTATACCAAATGGTCCTTAACTAGTACTATAAAGAAGGACTATGTTATAGACTTTAAAACTAATCTCTATAATATAAAAGAGTTCAAAGATCCGAATTTGAGCAAAGTACCCAACTTACTCAAATACTTGCGAGAAGATTTGTCCGAGTACTTATTTAAGAACTTACGTAGTATTCAGTTTAGAATTTGGAACTATTGAAGCATAATAGTTGTCCACGCAATTATTCAGGTGCTCCAGTATTCGAACTTGAAGTAATTATTCAAATGATTAGTTAGTCGAATCTGTTTTGGAGATCTATTATAAAAAGTATACGTAATCTCTAAAACAAAATACTCCATGTTTCGTTAAAATCTATAATATTTACAATTTTTAAGATTATATTAAGTGGAAGGATAACAACCGAAATTTAGAAAATTCAGAAAAAAATTTGCAATATTTTTAAAACTACGCAAGGACTTGGAATTTATTATAAAGAAGATTTCTTCAACTTCTAAATCATATTGTAAAAACAACTTTCGTAACTATTCCATATTTGAACAACTTATCGACCCATTTATAATACATAGAAAGAAGAAACCAAAAAAGGTAAATATTTTATAAGAAGTAAGCTACGGTATGAATTCGAAAAAATTAGTAGTCGAATGAAAGAGGATTTAAATTCAAAAAATTTAAATATTGTACATATATGTTTGCGTTATCGTGTTTATTTAAACTTCTTTACGTTTTTGATTACATAAAAGCTGTAAACTCGAAACTGAAGAAGGCACATTACACAAAATAAGAAATAAATAAGAATTTGATAAAATCTATCATCAACTAATTCTCTGAATTGAAAATTGTATTTTTCACCTAATCTATGGTCCTACAAAAATATTATTTTTTACTTCAGCATTTATTCATTTTTATTAAAATAATATATTACTTAAAGAAAAATCATGTGGAAATGTAAAAATCCAGAATTCATCATTTTTATTTTATTGAGGTCAATATGGAAAACATTTGTGTAAAAATCATCAGTTTCCTCTCAAAAATCTCAATAGAAGTCCATTCCATCTTATCTCCGATTGATTCAAGAGCACTTCAAATTGAAGTTTCTGCTGGTACTTTTCTTTTCATTTTCAAAATCCTCGCGGCATGCAAAGCTTCGAGTGGATCGAAATCAATGGCTGAGGAGGCGAAGTGACCCATTAATAGTTCCCCTCCCCCTCCTCAGATGGCATCTGCAAATTCCTCTGGGATTCCCCTGTACACACATTCAAGGAGCTCTCAAAGTGAGCCTTTCATCGTGTAATAGAAAGCCATTTAAGATTACATCTAATGCTCCGGGAGACAGGAGGCTCTTCTTAAAATGGGAATTTTATGCCTGCTGTGTCTTCCAAGCTTTGTTGCTTCCCATTATTACCGCGGCCGATGTCATCTTCGTGGCGTCACAGGAGCTCCCGGTCCTCTGTGTAGCAACAGAGTCATCAAGGCTTTGTGTAGTCCTGGATTTCGTCCTTTTGTCTGGTGTCTTCGTACCTGGCGCGGTGCGAACGTCTTCCCGATTTCCTCCTCGTTCTGAAGGATGCTCGGAGCGGGCAGCACCCAGGTGGAGGCTTAAACGCCTCTGTTAAATGGGTTACCGTGACGCCAGACGGAAAACGAAAATTGAAAGCAAAATCAAAGCACCTATAAATTTCCTTAGTTTTCAACTTCAGTGGAGAAAAATGAATACAAGTGACAACAGATCAAAAGACTACGATGATATTAGAGCCGATTGGGAAAATCAGTTTGTCAATGGAAAAATATAAAGTAGTACTTAAACAGCAGTCAATATTTAGATAAATTTGTAATTGGAAAATTCTTAATATCATATTCCGTGACATTGAACAAAACAGCCAGCAAAAGTCTTTTTTTCCTCATAAATCGCATCTAAATATAATATTTCTGGAATATGTGGATACAACGATTTTTCCATATTCGAAGTCGCTGGAATGTTAAACAGAGGAAATTTTTAAAAAATTCTATCAAAGCCAAAGCCTCAGATTCCTTTAGCGATTTTGCTCAAATTTTTATAGTATATTCGTACATACATACATATGTATGTAGTTCTAGCCCAATCTATTGAAATAATTGTGACATCTCTCTCAATCAAAAAAAGAAAAGAACTAAAGCATTACTTTCATTTAATATTTAATATTGACTTAATTCCAATTCCAATATTTTTCATTTCAATTGTCAGCTAATTTTCGTATGTATATTTTAGCGAAAAATTAATCAAATAAAAATCTTTACGTTGCTCAATCGATATTATAAATTTATAACAAACTGCTTCAATTAATTTTTGTTTTTAATTAATCGTGAAAACATCGGCCAAACATACAAATTGAAATAAATGCTAACTAGTAGTAGTAGTCAACTTTTGAAAAGTTAATAAAACTTTGGTAATTGAATAAAATTTTCAAATTGCAAGTCAGTGGGGGATTAACATTTAATTTTTGGATTCAAATTTGTATAAAATTGTAAATATAACTTTACTAGATTATTTTTTCTTTCATGTGGTTCGGGTGTTGGGTGTAGTTTTGAGGACATATGTACTTCATCTCATCTTTTCCCGGTCATGGTGTATTCAATAGTCAAGTCGTTGAGAACACTCATTCGACTTTCATGCAGAATTGTTTTAAATCTATTTCGGTGCCGTGCCGGACACCGAACCCCTCCTAATCCTGCCGGACTCGATGGACTCAATTCGAGCTCTTGGGGAGTTTCATTTCATTTTTATTCACTATTTTCCTCCCCCACATTCTCTACTCTGGGTAGTGACAAAGTGTAATACTTTTCGAATAATATGCAACCCCCAGGACTTATGATGGGCAGACACACTATCCTTGGACCCGGGGAATGGGCCGGGAAAATCAGTGCCACACGCTGCTTCAATATTTTCATAAGGAAGAGCCACTGGACCCCTGTTCACAACGATTCGTGTACTGTATCCAGTTTTGAAAATGGTCGCATATGTATGTCCCTTCTCGCCGCATATAGGGCTACAGGGCGGCCAGGACCCCTGGAGTTGTCCACGGAGGGAGATGAGGGACATTATTGATCACGGGTTCAAGTCACGTCCGTCTCCACCGGAACGAAATGCGGTTTCGATAAAGCCAACATTTGGGTCGCCTTTAGCAAATATTTGTAGAATATTTGATAACCGACTTTCGTCCAGATATACTACACCCGTATATGAAAACTTTTATTTTTATTTATTTTTTTTTCAAATCGCCGTCCACCATCCACCTCTATCGTGTTTATAAATTGGGAGTTTGCTTTCTCCCCGGGTATATCTTAGATTTTTATTGTTTTTGCCACCCCTCCTGAAAAGAATAGCACACGCGGTGCTGTGGGGGGCGAAGCTTTCGGGAAAGGGAGCTAGGCTTATATCCCACACAAAATCGTGTTTCGACGATATCAAAAAAATCTGCAGGTCAAGAAGGATTGAAATTCCATCGTTCTGCGTGATTTAATATTTTTGACACGTTCAAGTATTTTTGGAAGGGAATATATACGGAAGATGGCTTTGTAGGGCCCGGGGGCAGATGCCGATTCTTGTCTTGTTTGGTTAAATCGAATGTGTCGGCGGGGGAGTAATGAGCTTTCTCACTCCCCACTCCACTCCCATCACTTGCATGTGATGTCCAAAATACGGCAATAATTAGAGCATAGCAATATTGAAATTTTTTGGGACGAAAGGGCATTATTGAAAACGTGAGGGAAATCTTTATTACTGCTTATACTACCTACTGCCTGTGATGCATAAAAATTTCACTGTTTAAATAAAAGTCGAAAATGGTGGATACTTACCCCCAGGTGCACGTAGATGGACTGTTAAAAAACTAAAGTGCGATTTACTCGCTTTAATGAAGTAAAATTTCCATTTTTGATTGCGAGACTGTAAAATATAAAATAAAATTTTGCAATATTCCTAGAGCAGGCAATTACGAGAGCAAAATATTCCTTAACCTTAATGTGACTCGTAAAAATTCATTAAATGAATGACAAAATCGATCAATATAAGTAAATACAGGTTTGAATTGCTTTAAAGTGTTACTATAAAATTAATGTGATTTTCATGATTTCTTTCTATTATACGATATAAAAGAAAGTAAAAATTGTAATAATTTGCGTAAATATTTTTAAACTAGGCCTTTTGTTGTGGCATGCGAATTAATAGCTAAATATAGTACGTAGCTAAATAAAGAACGAATTTTCTATTAATAGCAGATAAACTGTACAAAATGGGGGAAATTTTAAGGGCAATACCCCGAGTATAGTATAAATAAGAACTTTATTTCATAGGAAAATTTCAGTTTAGCCATTTTGGAAGCTGATATCGCATAGTCAGCCTCAAAATTGACCGATATAGCCGCTTTAACCACAGCGAAACCAAAAATGTCCAACCAATACAAAACTTAACCCCCGCAGACCATGAGCGGTAGCGACTATTTATGGAAACTGTGGGGCTAGCTGAAATGGTCACCAGATGTGAATTGTACTCGGAATTTCTAATATAATCTCATTATTGCGAGTAATCCACACTAATGCCCGACCATCGGATCCCAATAAGTGAACCCATTATAATCGTTAGTTTCCATGTAATAATTGGCACATTAATGGATATTAGCTACAAATTGGGAAGAGCCTGGTAAAATTGAAAAGTGCCCAAATATTTTGGAGGGCGTTGTGTGAGCACCGCAAATGTGTACCGGGGCGATGCCAGCTCTCTCTTGCGTCGGATAAAAGATGGCGAGCATCCAAAATGTTGTTCTTTTTTTTATAGGATCAATTTTATATAATATACATATGTATCTATGTTTATATAAAGAGTTTGTGCGGTTCCATGATCGTATATTGATTTTTTAGTCCCTCCGGAACAAAACGACAACCCCTGTCCGATTGTGGGAATGATTTAAAGGTGGTCTCACACTGCCACCTTACTTCCGGTGCCAGTTAGTCCCGCATTGTTACACATGCCCTCGAAATGCAATTAAGCCGGGACAGGACCCGATGTTCCCGCCCCCTTAAATAACAACGTGATGCTATCAAGACGACATTCAATCAATAGCTGGAATCTGGCGCAAATCCATTTTGAGGGGGAAGGGGATGGGGTTATCTTATCAGGAGATCAAAATTTGTCTGAATTGAATGGGAAACCCGGTTCGATTGGCGTCCTTTACAAATGACTACAGAGGAGCCCCAGGACGAGGAAGCCAGGAAGCTTTCAAGTGAACGCTAGCACCAGCCATCCCGGCGCTCGCTCTTTCCTTCCCCCGGGATCCCATCGTCGTCCGGGTCTATCCCGTCCGCTCGATTGCGATGGTGGCCCATAACCGTCTGCTCCTCGGGAATTTCAATTACAATGCGGAATTTAACTGAATGACCGCATCAATCACCCGCCTCAATGGTCTCGCGTTAGTCTTTCCACCCAAAACAATCGACCACCCTTCGATACCGCTGCCATGCGGCCCTATACACCGCCCTTACCCCTTTCGCTAAACAGATTCAATTGGGTGTTTTTCTTCGTTCCTAGTTTTTTTTTTTTTGTTACCCTCTTTTTGCCGCCAATATTTTCCTTTTTCTTCCCTTGTTTCAATTTTGCCGGGTATAGTACCCCCGTACTATACCCAGACACGTCCAGAGTCCCCAATAATTCTCCCAATGTTATAGTTGTTAGGAGGAGAAGTGTTGTGCAGAAACGTGACGCTAAGATACACCACCGGGACCGATATAGGGCCAACATTCGAGCTCTAGAACTACCCCCTACCACTTTTTCTCCCCCTAACCCTAAGTATCAGTCATTCATTCGTTCATTCGGTTCGTTCGTTAGTTTCACACTCCCCCGCAAATCCAGGAGGTGCCTCCGCGCCACGATCTGCCTCCCCCTGGACCTCGTAAAACTTATCCCGGTCATATATGAGACAGGATGATGCCCTGAACGAGGATGGTAATGATAGCTGAGGGCGCGAAGGGAGAAGGAAAAGGGGGTGGGTGATAGAGGGGGAGGGGGAGGGGGCTGAAGGGTGTAGGTCGGGCATGTGAGTCTTATCTATCGTATATCAGGTTATACTCGGGCCCTGGACGATATTACGCAATTTGTCATTTGCTTTATTGAAACTGGAGATTGTTAGTTACTGTCACATTGATGGGAAGATTATTAAATTTCTCAGAAGGGGAAGGAGGTGGGAGACTGAGGCGAAGTAATTCTAATTGGCTTAGGACAGAATTATTTGCAATTTTTCTGGTTCACGACATTTAAAATAGATTTTCAGGAAACCTGGAATTTTACTGGATTAAGGAGCTTTATTAGATTTATGAAATTATTCAGTAAAGATTTTGCTCGTAATCATAAAAGGATTGTGAAATTCATTTTCGTTGTTCATGAATTTAATAATGTATGATGTATTTGAAATACCTTGACTCATTTGATTATTAGATTACAGTAGTATATTTCTATACCATGCCAGAGTAAGAATGTTCCATTGGCATGGACTCTATGGCATTGAAACTTGGAATGGCACATCCAGTATCAAATTTATGTTTATGTTCAGAGTACATTTTAATTAATGCAACATTCCTATGATTTCCTTATCTTTTAATAATGAATATAAGGATAATCATAGAAGTTCTTCGACATAATTACATTTTACTCTCATTTATAAGAACTGAGCCGTTCGAACCCTTTTTGTATTGTAAAAATAATTTTACTATTAGATTTCAAATACATTTAATGGTATGAAATTTATTATTTATTAGACAAAAAAAAAAAATATTTTGCCATTATTTCCATTTGAATAAATAAATGTTATCCAAGTTCCATGTTCCATATAATATTTCCAACTTACGCACAGACCAATCAATTTTCCTTAAAATAGCTCTCAAACATAAAAATATGTTGTCAAAAAGCCGTACATTTAATATATACGAGAAGAGTGAATTGCAAACCTTCAGGGGTAGTAGACGCAACCGTAATCAATGACTCTTATTTTGGTTGCAATGCCTACACACATACATACGTTTGTGTACAGTAGCTTCAATAAACCCATTCTGTTGGATCGACTGTAGAAACATTCCATGTTTGGTTTTATATACCCCGAGTAAAATGAACACTCTCCAAACAAATGCATTCTGGCATTTAACATACCCACACCATGCCACTGTACCCACATAGAGCATCTGTATCAATATTTCAAATCAAGTAAGACTTTGCAGCTAAAGTTATCTCAATTGATTTATTTAACAATAGTTTATACCTTGAGAACAGGCAGATGACTGTGCTTACATACTGGATTACAAATAGCCCCATCCTCTGGGATATATTAGTTTTGCTCCTATCATCAGACTCGATCCAAATTAATTTCATTTCTCTTGGGAAGTGGGTATGCAGATAAAGAAATTTCTTTTTGTTTTTATTGGGTACGCTTGATGAATTTAGGAAAGGAATTATTTTAATTTCAAATACTGTGTTTTATTACGAAACGTTTAAATTATTTTATATATTTTAAACTTTTTATATTAATAGTACAATTGTAAAAACACTAAACACATTTTTAAAGCTTTTTAAAGTTAATCACTTATCAAAAGTATAATTTGTTTGTTTATAAAACATATGATTTCATACATATCAAACACTCTAAATTTGCCTTGTTGTAGATACATATATACTAATTGATATTTTTAAGGGGCTTAATAATTAATATAGTTAAACTCTTAGCGTTTTAGTTATTCAAACGTTCAAAAAGCTATAAAAATGTATGGTACATTAGATTTAAATCGTTAAACATTTAAATACTAAACATTATACAAACACCTAGAATTATGTGTCTCGAATTTCAGAACGAAAATCTTCAAGTCGGGTTTTGGAAGAATACAGTAGAAAAAAACCGCGTTATGGCATTTTTTAAAAACTCATTAAAAATAGAGGTATTTTATAAGATCTTTTAATTTAACTTTATAATCTAGAACAAAAACAATTGTTGCTACATTTCATTAAGCCCATTATCCTTGCTATTGCCCATCTCCGCCATGCACCCTTAATTACCTTTTCTTATCCCATCACCATGTCGCCGAGAACAAGCCCCAAACTTTGTCCAAACAAATTAGAGAATTGCCCAGTAAATAAGTAATTTAACAAATTAACAGAAACACACTTCTCACATTTGTGTAAAGCAAAATAGAAAAACGGAAAACTTCTGCAACTGCATTTTCAATTAGAGTGCTCCAACATTCAAACACGACCTGACGTTTGGGGGGGGGGGGGGGGGGGGAAGTGTTCTGAAATCCAAACTGAGAAGGGAGGGATTTAGTGGCTGGTAGATGTTGATGATGTTGTGTTACTGTATTGTATGAAATTGCGAATATAGTAGTGTATTCTGTGTTCAATTACCGATACCTAGGTTGTGCTAGAGGTTCTTAATTACTACCTGAAGTAGTACTTAATTTCATTACCTCGAATCGGCTCGTACGCGAGAGTACTTTGCATGTTGCTATACATGAAAAACACACCCTATCCGGAAAATGATAGGCCCGGCCAGTTCCTGCGAGGGGTAGAAATACAGAGGAGGGGATGGAATCAGGCCATTAATTCTCGTTTCCCCAGTACTTCACAACTTTTTCGAAACTTTTACACAAACCCGAATTTCCTGTAAACTTTCACCTTGCATGAATCTGGCAAAGGGAAATAGCTTCGGATACACAAAGAATTTAATACGGGCTATGGTGGAACCACCCTGGGTACAGGGGAAGTGCGGGGGGGAAAATGGAACCAAGGGGAGCGCTTAGTATGCTCCACAGTTCTTTTGGGGCAACAGCGCTCTAAGATGAGAACATAAATTGGAAAAAGTTGGGTGTATCCCCAGCTAAATGTATTACCAGGGCTCATAGAGGTGTCATCCCAGCACATAAGACAGAGTTCCTGGACTCGATACCATCGAGGGTGTGGAAAACTTTTCATTCTGAATGGTGCCAGAAGCAAGATGCGACGGGGAAAAAGCCCGGATTGTGGTAATTGCGATTTTTGGCGGACAGGTTGAGATTTTTTTTTCACCGCTGTAAATTCATACTGCGGTTACCAGCCCCTCCTCCCAGCCCGGTTCAGCCCTCGAGGCGGACAGACATGCCCTTACTTTTCGGTGGTGGGTCCCGTCTGGGTTCCGAGCTCGGCCAAGGTAGCAGTGGGGGTGGGCAAAGGGAATAATTTTTGGCAGCTTTCCTACAACAACAGCGACTGCAACATAAGTGCCCTACCAACGGTACCGGCAACTTTTAATGTGAAAACTTTATTCCGAGTGATGCACAAGTTTTAATGAGCATTCGTGTGATTCGGAGGGGTGCTGGGCGGGGCGCGGGTGGAAATTATGTTCTTGGGCAATTAATTTGCTTCAATTTTCGGTTCTAGATAGCGGTGGGCGTCCTACAGAGCCCTAGCGCCGCTGTAGGCGCAACCTACAAGTTTTTGCTCCTTGAAGTCGATGCAGCAGAAAGTCATCGTCCTTAATTTGCTGTGTTATGCTGTAACAGTTGCTCGAAATTTCTTACTGAATCTTTCTTGTTATTTCTAGAAGGAGGAGAGACGAAACGAGGGAAAATAGAGCAAGAAGCAACAAAAATCATCATATCTTGGCGAAATTCATAAAGTAAGAGCCCATTTCTCATATCGAGGATGCTTGAATAATTGAATTTTCTCCCAAAATAGTTGCTGGAAAATTATGGAAATTTTCAGTATCTTTCAATTTATATACGAAGAGAAAGTACGCAACAGTTTTAATCGCTTGATTGGCAGGAAGTTGGAAAATTGCTCAAAATTCCCTTCCAAATCTTTCTAGGGAATCAATTTAATTATTAATGAAGAGATTGTACCAGCTCATTTCATGATTTGCCGAACCTGAAGGAAATTTTACAGTTGATTGAGTATGACTTCCTGAAAATATCCCTCCTAGAGTAATTTAGGGTAACAGATCAGAACTTTAGTCAGAATGTAACTAAAACTCTGGCGATTTTAATTATCTTCTATAGTAAAAGTTTCAAATCAGAAATTTTAAATATGCCAAATGCAGTGGTGGTAAACTTTCTATGTAAAATTTTTGCAAGAATTTATGTCTTAATAACTTTAATGACAAAATTAAATTTAAGAAGATGCACAGTTCAAAAGTATCAGACTGTAAATTATATTTTATGTATGTAATGTATATTAATTGATGCATACACAATTAAATGTAAATAATGATATGTATATCTTTGTAATTATAATACACATTTTTTTTCTTTTGCTTAATTCGTTGAATCCCCGTACTCCACTTATACTCAAAACTAACCTGAAAGACCACATTGTCAAAAAGAAAAAACAATTAGAACAACATTTTTACTGTCTTTTTCACAAAACAATCTAACGCCAATTTAAAAATCAAAAATACATGTGCACAAAAAAATAGGGGCTTAACGAAAAAATCCAATATCACAATCATCCAGAAAATGAATGCAACCCGACCGCATTAATTCCTTAAAATTCTGTAATTTTAGAATTAAGGTATGTATTATATGTATTTAAAATTGCAATTAGCAATATGGCAAAGTAACGATTTTCAGTATAATAGTTTAAACAGTCTTCACTAAGAAACTAAAAATAAATTCTAAATCTTCTCACATGTACCCAGCTACCAGCGAAAATGTACGTTAAAATTATACTCAAAAACAAAGAGTATGTTGGACTTAGACTCCTCAAGACCCCAAGTCGATCTTTTCGAATTTTAACAAGATAATTTTCGCAATTTTCTATGTTAAATATGTGTTAACTATGGTAAAATATTTAATATATAATAGTTGTGAACACACTCGGATTATAAATTTTCGCTAAACAGCTTAAAATCGTGACGCAGAGAAGAACGTTCATGGGTTACAATTGTGTAAAAATTGTGTAAGTTCTTAAAACGGCAATCGGCTTAAGCAACACCGACGGCAGTGCCCTCTAAAGGGCAAAAATTTTGATGAGCTTGTTATTAGTACACTCAGTGGCCCCATGCAATTTCATTATCGTGAAAAGAGCACTTCGAAGGTTGGTATAAAAGCGGAAATCGCTCCCAACGTTAGCATTATGGGAAACTGGAAAACGCATCAGAGCTCAAGCCGAGCGCTGATACAAAATCTTCAATGAATATTTAATTAGAGTAGTAAAACGAGAGATTTATGTTAAAATAACTCACCAAGCAATTTCCCCCAAAAATTAAAGCGACTTCATATCATCTGGGCGACTGGAACTTCAGGGCCGAGTCCCTGCAGCTCCTTGGCACCGGGAGTCCTGAATACAAAATTTAGGAGTGAAAAGTCCTTGCGTACAGCAGTACGATCTCATCATCGGTGTGAGCAGAACCATAAATTGCGTTTATACCAGAGTTATGCCGGATAAATCGTCATTTGCCATACTCCCGGTGTATACCGGCGTCTAAAAAAAAATGAAGATGAAGAGGAAAAAAAACGAGCGAATAAACTCGACGAAATCTTCCAGAAAATTTACATAAATACACCAAAAGTACTTTCTCATCAACTCAACATTGAAAAGGAATCTACAGCCGACAACAGTTTGGGGACACAAACCAAAGAGGACGAAAATTTTTGTGGAGCACCACCACACCGTCGTCGTGATGGGTAAAAGGACGACACTCAAAATGAGATGAGATGCAAATTCCTCAAATCTACGGGGAACAGGCACTCAAATTAGCGACGGAGTTAGACAATTTTATTGAATCATTTCGGGCAGAAGTTACGATTTTAAGTTAATTTACCCTCCAGGCCTCTCGAGACGACGACGATGACTGTGACGTCGTGGAATAGAGTCGGCGCTGGCTATGATGAGACACGAGGGTAAAAGGGGGGAAGTAACGATGATGATGAACGAACGAATAAATCTACAAAGTAACCAACTAACCGACCTACCAAGCTTCTTCTTCTCGGATAAATGCAAATGAGTTTGCACTACTCTGCGACAATTTAAATCCCTCAAGGAATAAGAAATGAAGTGCGTCGGTGAATCCGGCGAGAAGCAGGCATAAACAAGTTTCAATTGCAAAAATGATCTCGACACAGCGATGAATGCGCGAAGATAATTGCGGCCCACC
The DNA here is from genome assembly GCA_959613345.1 of Tolmerus cingulatus. Classification (NCBI taxonomy): domain Eukaryota; kingdom Metazoa; phylum Arthropoda; class Insecta; order Diptera; family Asilidae; genus Tolmerus; species Tolmerus cingulatus. Next base: position 42,079,272 of record OY390709.1, read on the forward strand.
CACCCCAAAAAAACAACCCCTCGAGTGCGCTCCGACAGCTCCACCTACTTTCACCCCACCGGCACAAGTTAGGTCCCATGACATTCAAATGAAAAGCAGAAATTTGTGTCAAGGATGTGGAACAGCATTAGCACAGCATGAAGCGCTTTTCTAATTTTTTATCGATCTAACCTAATTTTTACGTAACAATGTTTTCTAAACTATCCCTTCAAAAATTTATTCTAAGGGCCTGTTTCGTTGCATACAACTGTTTACAACTGCCGAATGGTTCATTTCTTCAGTACAGAGCACACTAAATAAACCAAAAGTCTTTTGCCCTTAAACTTTTATCCATGCCCTCAGTTTTGCATTCTAAAAACCAACAATATAATTTCCATAAATTTTGATATACATATGCAGATTAACCACTTTACTTTCGAAGATAATTCACTTTTTAATGTTAAAACATCTATAACTATAATATATATGTATATGGTACTTATTTATATTTATAATTTACTATATTTCGAGATTTAACTTCTTTCAACTAATAAACGTTATATTCAATAATAATAATTAGCTAGTAACGTTTGCATTAAATTGAAAATTGGGAATAGAAGATATTCTATTTCTTTAATTTTGGCAGTATTTATTTAAGAACAGAAGCCTTAATGTTCTGGATTAGGTAGTTAAAGCTGACAACCATTCAATGTTTTCTTTATTATTTGCCAATTGTGGGCTTCATTTCTTTAGTTGGGAAATATTCATTTAGCCTATATTTTTATGCAATTTAAAACCTGTGGAATTTTCATAAATTGAAACATTCACAAACGACATACATTATCCAAAAAGAGGCCAACCTAATACTTACGCACCAATATGACCTAATTTCGAAAGTATCAATGCTATTCAGCGTCCCTATTACACCACCATAAAATTTGTCTCGACTATCGAATTATTTTCCCAGTGTTATTGCAATTGACATTCTCAGTCCTTCGGGGTTAAATCCCAACCGTACACCACCCACTCAACTCCTATTCCACTTCAAAAAAAATTTTTGGGAAACTTTTATCTCCTGGGTAAGCAATCGCAGCCGCCCTCAATATTCGGGTTCATATATATATAGAAAAAAAAAAAACGCAATAATTTTGCATGTCAGCAACATGCAGTTTTTGGATTCGATGGCTGGAGATTTGTTACCATGGGAGCTTTCATCCTATTCCACTTTTATCCTCAGTTTTAATATTTTTTACCCCTGCAAATATTTTGTTTTCAATATCCATTACTTTTGAGCGGGGCCTTGTTTGAGCTACTCGACGGACGGAAGATATGAAAATGGTAAAGGACGTGAACGTAAATGTTTAGAGATTTTTGTCCATGTTTGCAGGCGCCGCAGTGCTGCGGGGGTGGTTCCGCACCGAATTGAAATAGCCTAAGCCATCCGTAGGCGAGCATTGAGTAAAATACTTATCACAGGAAAAATACTGAATTGGGGAAAATAACTCAGGAAATTGATTCCAACATATTCCATTCAATATTTTGTAAACATTTTGAACGGAACTCGGCTTAATTCAATTGCTTTTGTATTTGCCCGGTCATGGGTGTGCCTTAATTTTTTTTTATGTTTGTTATATTTAGACCGGCTTCAGTGCTAAAGCCAAATTTTTTCTGTGTAGGATGTAGTTCAAATGGAAAATTCTTTTATGCCATATAAAGTTTTCATATCCATCCGGGTTGAATTAATTTTGTTTTTTATTTCATTTACGGAAAATTAAGAATTCAAGGAATAAAAGAACGCTGTGATGATTGAAAGCAAAGGGATCGAAATTCAAAGGGTTCAGAGAAGTTTGAATTTGACTCGATTTTTCCTCGTATATGCTTTTGAAAGCAATTTAATCTTCGTCTAGTTAATAACCTAGATTCTCTTCTACACAGCACTAAAACTTTTTGCCACAAGGGAGCATGTATGAATGCGATTTTGGAAGTAAAATAAAGTTTTTGAGAGAACTTGGTTAGTTCCATAGAAGTGAAAATCTTAATTACACACGCAAACACAAAAATGGATGGCATATACTCCTTTCTGGTCAATCTCTTCTGGGAACAGCATTTCTTGACAGTCTGATTAATCAACGAAATTGCTTCAGCACTCGTGAAATATCACAAGATTTAGTACTATCACCTATAAGGAGTACGAGCTCACATATGCACTAAAATTGAAAATAACTTTTAATTAATTGTGAGAATTTCAAAACTAAAATTAATTTTCTGCAAAAATGCAGTTGTCTAAAGAAAAACTCAATTGAAGCATATTTTGAGACATTGATAAGGAAAGTTTAGTCCCTAAAATAGGTATATTCTGTACAAATAAGATCAATAACTTTTATCAATAAAAGTATAATTTTTACGCACAACAAAATACATACCTATATTATTATTATTACTACTTAGGGATATAATTTTTAATTCATTTCAACCGCAGAACAAATGATGAATCCTCAAACGAAAATTCTAAATTTATAATCATCTTCATGAAAAGTGTGTTTAATACACGGAAGATCGTATTTTGGATTTTTTTGAAAAATCATAACAAAATCATTCCGATTTTCAAAATAAAAAATACCACAGTATTTAATATCTAAAACCTTTTTAAAAAGTTGGGAGAACAAGTTTTTTTGAGAATAGGCGCTAGTTATGATTTTCAATTAACTTTTATTCACTACTGTATGAAAAATAATAATTGAGTAATTTTTATAATAAGACCTGCTATTTATTCCGCCGCAAATTTTGTGTTGACCTGTGTTATTGTTGTATGAATATACATATTGTGATTTTAATATTTTTTCAATTGTATAACCTATGGGAATAAATACATGACTTCTTCGTTCCAATACCTAATATACTCGGAGGTATGCAAAATTGTATGAAAATTGGAGAAGGTTAGAATATTATTAATTTTACCCTTAGGGGATAATTTGTTGAATTGGTAGCACTCATAAGACTAACGATATTTTGAGATATCATCAAAAAATAGTGGATGGATTTGTGTCTACGATTACATAATTCCCATAATCCGAAACATCAAGGATACATTGAATACAAAATAAACTACGAATCATTGTGCACGTTTTTCCACGTCGACAGCACCAACCTATCTCAAACGTTGGCACAAAGCTCCTCCCAAATTTATAGTATCATTAGCGAAATTCGTAAACGACTAGCGAAACCCCACAACGTAGCAAAAAAGAGTAATTTCCTATTAGGCGAAATAATGAACTCGTGCAATCAAATGGCACTAGAGATCCATTCGAATGTGATTTACAAGTGGAATAAACTTCATGAGCTTGCTACGGTGTAATCCATCAAAAATACATTGTACCTATACTGCCGGTGGGGCACATACAAACACACAAACCTATCGTTTTGTCCTCGACGATGTCGTCATGCCCGGTGCTGCCACACACGGCAGGGGGGTCCCACTCCTGCGGGAGCACCCTGGCCCCAAAAAGTCTTTCCCTTCCATGTCACCGCATCACATCACACCGACTGACCTGATGGATGTGGAAGTTCAACTTATGAGCTGCCAGGATATGGGGGATCCCGGACGACACGGAATATTTTGGGGTGAAATATTTGTTGGCGCGCACATATTAGAAACAAACAGACAACAAATAGTCGTCGTCGTCGTCGTCGCCGTCGCCGTCGCCATCGTCGTCATCGCCGCTGGGTCCTGGCGGCCCCTGTAGGTGCTCTGCCGGCGCGGCAAGGCGTACTTCCTTAAATGATAAATGGTTTCACGTGTGCTATCGAATCCAGGCAATTCTGACACACATGGAACAAATGGCACTTTCCTCTGCATGATAGTAAAAAGTAGTTGCGGCAATCGTGTGCTGCAGCTAATTCTAGTCTCTGCGACAGCTACGACATCAACGGCGACGTTGACGACGACGACAACACCCCGTGCCACCCCTCAGTCGAGCCACACAAGTGGTTTACTCTATTCCACTGTTTTGAGCTTCTTATCAATCACAGGCTCAATGATTTATTGGGTAAACCCCACAAAAGATATGTGCTACCAAGCCCGGTTAAGTAGAGGTAGTTGATAACAATGGTAGTCAGTCTCCCTATCTGTGGCCGAAGGATTCCTCGCACAATGGCACGGGAAAAGTGATAAGATGACTCTTGAAAAAGGGGATGCTGAACATAAATGTTTCTCCCTTGCTTCCTTGTAATGCGTCAGTTAATTCAGAGAATTTTTATCCTAAATATTACAACAGTTTTCTTGAATAACGTAAACTGGAAAATCGAAAACATCTATCGAGCTATTTTCTTTAAGTAGAGCTGTAAAGTAATCATTCCTTTTGGTATTAATTATCATATAAGTATTTAATGTTTTATTTAAAAATTGGAATTTTATTATTTAATTAGTATAAATGTAATTATCAACCTAATGATCATATTTTATTTATTATAACACGTGCCAACTTTCATGCTTTCTAGGTGTGTACATATGTGTAGACGAAGATGCCCTAAAAAACTGACCATTACAACTTAATAAACTAGGTTTAACACTCTTATATAAAGAAAAAGGAAATGGCGCACTTTCCAATAACCCTTTTAAATATTTAATATTCCTGGTTACATTCTTGATAAAAAATGTCATATTTTGAAATATAAGCGAAATTTATTAAGTAAAAAAAACAAAATGAAAAAATCTCTTTCATCAAAATTCGTGAAGAGGCCTTGAGTTCACAACAACCAAAAATGTTTATTTATTCGTAATATTAAAACAGCCTTCAACGATTTGAATCTTCCGACTTAAAACAGTCTTAATTATATATTCTAACAATTGGCCAAAGATAAAATAGATAAAGTATAACTAAGTAGGTTTCAAAATAGCTAAATTAAAGGGTATCTAGGTACGATTGAAAACACCCAACTTTAAAAATATCTAATGGTTACGAACGAGTGTTAAAGTAAATAGTGCACTAAACGAATCTCTAACATAATAAATCGATAATATATTGTTCTTGTTGATGGGAAAAGCAGACGACGCTGAAGAATCAAATTGGAATTCTGGTTGCATTTCCTGCTGTCGTCGTTTCTCAAACCACTTTTAATTGTGGAAAACTGCAGGTTGCTAATTCTGTCCGAAGTTTTGGCACTATCCGGACATCAAGCAACAGAATTTAGATGAATGATGCAAATGTCCCTCCTGGTTATGACCGGGACATCCGAAAAGTGTCAGTAAATAATACACTCCCTTTAATAACAAATTTAACGAGAGATCCACTTGCCCTCCATGGGGCTTTGGTTTATACAGCTCTAAACTGAAGGTATATGTCCCCAGGGTTGGGACGATGGATGGTGGACGGAGCGCGGGGAGTTTAGTCAAGCCCCAAAACTGGGGCAGAGCAGCGAAGTAAAAATGTCAAGCCTCTGCGCCGGCAGTAGAAGTGAAATACAGAATTCGTCCCTGATCCGGGAGCAACAAGAGAGCATTCTTGAATTTCCTCCAGCACTGGGAGGCTGTGCTGTGATTGACATTTTCCATTCCTCGAATAAAATATTACGTAGCCTCGCCTCAACAGCTCCAAGTCTCCAGGTAGTGGCCTCGGCTGCTCCAGTTTTCTTGAACTACCTCAAAAACCTATCCTCGAGCACTATACCCAAAGTGACTGGGGGTTTTAGGGTTTCGGGATGATGTCGCTCCCTTCTACCCCCACCTCTGTCCTTCGTGGTGCCCTAGTCCTATATATCCAGAATCCAGGATCCAACAGCCACCATCGCTCCACCGCACTCTGTACGGACCCATCAACTTTCTATTCCAGGGAATCGCTGGCATATCCTTGCCATCAAATAACTTGGGGCTAAACGCCTGGAATACTAAAAAGTGGGAGCATTGCAGGGGCGCGCTGGAGGGGCGCTGTGGCACGAGACGGGAACAGAATTTGGTGGTCGGTTGCGGGTGGCACAATGACGCCACTGCCACACCAGAAAAAAGATCTCGAGAACCAGCTCAAAAACCGACCTCCCATTTCCCGCTCCTTCGAGCGGCATCGGGAGTTATTTGGTATTCAACAAAAGAACCTTGTGATAGTGCTCCGCTTGCGCTTCCTTCGACTTGGTGTTGTCACCGCTAGTTACTGCACCTTTAAGAAAGTTTACATTCGAGTTACAACTTCTGCCAGCCGGGAATGCACCCTCTGCCCCCATCCCTTAAGCCCCCCGGGGAATGCTGGTTCTGGTGCATCTAAGCCAAACCATCACTCGGTGGTGTGCACCAGAATTTCAAAGAAGAGGTTTTAACACTTTGCCACTATTCATTTCGTTCATCTGCACTGAGCTGTGCCTCCTTCCTCTGGTTAAACTCCTTAAAAAAAAAAAAAAATACACATCCTTCCCGCCAAGCTTCTGGAAAAATACCGGGAAGAGATCCCTTAAAAGACAGCCACAATGATATGAATATCTTCTCCCAAGAGATGCACCGATGCAGTCAAAGGAATATTTCATGCAAAAAAAGGGGGACATCCCGGGAAAAAGTGGGTCACAGGAGCGATACAAAACAGCCAGATGGTGGCTAAGTACTTGAACGTTTGTTACCTTTATTAAGTACTCCGCGGCGCTATGCCGGTACCAAAGAAAATGACAGTAAAACTTCTCGGGTGTCTCTCCGTAAAGAGCATTTTTATGGCAAAATTTTAAAAAAATTTTCCTTCTTTCTTGGGTAAAATTTAAGGGATTATAAAAATGGAAGTGGATAGAAAGAGGTGTGACACTTTTCCGCATTTAAGCCCAGAGAAAAGGCTCAAGGCTATTTTAGTAGTTGGTAATTCTTTTTCTTTTAAATTAGGTAGATACATTACAACTATCCAAAGAAAAATTTATAGGCGACATAAAACAATGAAATGAAATTGGGAACCTAAAGTAAGGTGGCACCTTGTGGTGCCACATAAACTTTTCGTAACAGAATTTTACTAACACGAAGAATTTAGCGCGTATTTGTGACTTAGTAGCATGAAATGTTAATCTACTGCGATACAAAAATTACAAATACAATAGAAGAAAAATTAATCAAAATTATAAATCAAAGCGCAAAAAATAGATCAAAAAATTTACTCAATAGTCAAAAATCAAAAGTATTGATTCTTCGAAATAGTTAATTAATTCGATATCTCCCCCTGGCACCCCATTTTTGGGTAAAAGTTGAACGAAAAGGAAGATGTTTTCACCTAAATGTGACTCCGACGTAGAGTAAATTTGTCAGGCTTCAAAGCTTTTTTGATGTGATGAAAATGACTTTTTGATGCAAATTAACCCGACACCGAATAACACCTCTGCTGAATTTTTAACAGGCACCATTTAATATGACGTTGTGTAGATAGAGAGGTATGGGGTGGATGAGAAATTTCCCAAGGGTGAGTAAAATGGAGGGAAGAAAAAAAATGGTTTTCCATAAAAAAAAATAAGTCTAGGGTACCGGGGTTAGTTATTAGTGTGCCAGGTGCTGAATATCATTATCGCACACATTACACTGGAAAATCTAAAATGGGATTTTTTTATTTTTAAATGAAACTTTTTCACCATCTTACCTTTAAGTGCTTTTCAGAGGTGATTACTTAAAGTGGGTGGCAGGTTACTTCGTCTTTCTATTTTCTCCTTAGTTAGTTCCGTTTTTCTGGCGCAATAGGACAATTTATGTAATTCATTTTAAAGATTTGACGGGTGAAAATGTATATTAGTTTTACTTGAAGAGATTTTTCGCAATTTATTCAGTGGGGGTTTAAGAAATGATAACAAAAAGGTCACGTTTTTTATTACTAAATAAAAATTCAGGTCACAATTACTTTAATTGATTCGGTACACATACATATAATAAGTGAAGAAATTTTGTATTTTACTTTAACAATTAATATTTTTCACTTCCACCTATCCCTGCGATTTCTCAGAAAAACATGTTAATTGAAATCGAAAAACAAACTAAAATGTTAATAATTCTCTCATTTATTTCAACGTAAAATAAAATCAATACATATTGATAATCACACTTTCGTGAAAATATTTTCACCGATGCAATTTTCCAAGAATTGTTTGCAATGAGACATCAACGCTGCATTATTGAGTGTTGTAATATGTTGCAATATCTAGCACAAACTTATCTTTCATAACTGATAATTGTCAAAGTTTATATTAAACAAATTAAATCGTTTTCTCTTTTGAGAGAACAATTGCTGGTAATCCAACAAAACAGAAATTAATATGCAACATTTGCTTAACGTTGCGTTTGATGGAATGTCGATGATAAAGGACTTTAATAAACAAATTTATTTACAGCATAAAAAACCGAAATGAAATGCCAACGTTTATATCTATTTTTTTCGAATAAAAAGTTGTCTGAAATAAATATAAATTTCTTTTATCTCAAGACCATATAGAAGTGAAAAGTTAATTTTTTTAACAAAGTCTCCTTTTAAATCGAAGTACAGTACAGACAAATTTTGTTACGAAACGAGAATAACTTTATGATATCCTTTAACTAAGGTGACGTAAATTAAGATTGCAAATCGATACAAAACAGTGGCCTAAATCTCTTTTATTGTTTTTTCCTAATTGGGTACAAACTACAATTTCCTTAATTACTTACAAATCTCATTCCGCAATTGCGAGTTAATCCCTTAAAGAAGTGCGGAAGTTTTTAAATTTCCTTTTCCCCTTTTCGCCTTCAAAACGCAATTTTGTGCAATACCGGAAATTTTCAGAAATAAATTTCATTTGAGTCGTTAGCTGCTTACCGCACAAAGAAGCATTGAGCCAAAGGAGACGCTATACCCTTACCAAAAAGAAAAAATAAAATAAAAAAAACAAAAATAGACGCGGGCAAAAGCTAAATTTCTTTGAAATACCCTACAAGAGAAAATTTTCTTATTCACTCCATTATCACTGTCCTTGTCGTTATCGTCGTCATCAATTCAATGCCGGTAATTGCGGAGACATTTTTACTTCCAGTTCCCTTCCTTTTATTTTACTTCTCATCAGCTTTGCTCCTTTCGCCCTTTTTTTTGGTATTTTTTGGTTTTCTCCTAGGACAAGACCACCCTAAGCCCAGTGTTTTACTCTAGAGTCTAGAGGGTGGCTTTTTTTCACCCTGTGCATTTCCCTTTTTTCTACCCTGTTCCCTTGTCCTTCTCAAGAAGTGTGAAGCTTAATTGCTTGTTCTCGACTTAATGCGAAAATACTGTAGAATTCCATTGTGCACACAGAAATTGCAATTCTAAGAGATTCTCAACGACATTTTAGTTGAGTTTGAATCGTCTTGTCGTTTCCAAACTACACAGAAATTTCAAGTGGTGAAAAACACCGAAAAAAATAAAAATAAAATGTACCAAACAAGGGTTCGGTGGTGAAGACATTGAGAGTTGAGAAGGTTCTGAGCCGCCACCATCCTTTTTTTTTATTTATCTTGGGGATGAAACGACGGCAGAACATAAAGGATTAACAAACAAGAGGAAAATCCTTAATTGTTTCTCAGGTTGTCGGGCGCATAGTAAGAGTGTGGTACTTTTGTAAACACTTAATGAAATTTACCACCCTTTCAAATGTGTAGCAATTTTTATTACCAAGCCCTATAAACTACGAAATGGGTGTAAAAAGTATTCATAATCTGCGAATCTTTGTAAAACTGGATATTTGTCAGAATCTTACAGATAAAGAAAGACATAAAATCTATACAATATAATTTTTAAAACCCAGTAGTTTTATGACCACTAACCATAAGTTCATAGAATTGACTAGAATTAATGCAGAAAAGCAAAAAAGTTCTTGAAAACTAAGACCAGCACCACGACAGTCGAATAGTGTGCTAGGTACATGCTTAAATCTTTCTACAAGTTCAGAAGGAGTCGCTTCGAGAAAGACACATTTAAAGTTTTTAAAGTAGGTATGTACTTACTCTTAATTTGCTTACATATTACGACAAATCGGTATCAAAAAGTATTTACAAAACTTATTTCTCATACAATTTTATATCACATTTACACATAAATTTAATTACGTAGACAATGTATTGGCAGCTAACAATATCAAATAAGAAAATAATTTTTTTTATGAAGACAAAATTTTTATGAACTTAAATATATAAAAGGTATTCACTCTTCGATGTATTTTTTAATCAAATAGAAAATGTCTCCTTTTTTACTGATAAAAATAAATTTGAAATTTAAGGAGTAAGTTAATTGATTTTAAGCTATGCTCGCAATCAGTGATACTTCATAGTTTTAAACATTTTTATCAGATTATGTCAGAAGTATTGTTTAATAGTGGTAATTAGTATTATTAAAAAAGCAATTAATATTAATGTATATGATTAATAATACTGATGGTACAAATGTCACTTGTCAGTCAGTGCAGGTACATATTACGTATGTCAATGATATTTCAGTAGTTTCTGTGATTGTGTTCATTAGTACTTTTCCAAAAAATTTCAATAATGAATAATAAAACATTTTGTAACTATATAGAAAATGTTTGGAAATACTCCAAAATGAGTGGTATCATAAACGTATTAAATATAGTAGAATAAGTTTAAATTGTCGACAAAATTATAGGAAACCAGGAGTATACAATATCTAATTCATTTCTCCATTTACCCAAACCACAGTCGCATCCTGTTAGACGGTTCCTTGAATACAAATCACACCCCGCAAAATGGCCAGAATTGGGAGCAATCGAGATGACTCAATAAGGAGCACTTTGTATTCACCGCAGTTCAACCAGTTTAATATAATTAGGGAGGTCAAGAGATACCAATTAGAGAAACTCTGCAAATGCATTAATTTGTGTCTAATTTATCCCCGTGCCTATCCCGTTCATTATTCCACTGTGCAATCCATTGTTTTTGCTGCTCCATGTGCTCCCCCCTGTCGCCAGCGTCGTCATCCCAAAAGCGACTGTAGCAGAATGCCAGCATAAAGCATAACACCATCAAAAGCATCATCACGGGCGGAGGGAGCATAATATCATCGGATCCCACTGTTTGAATCATTTGTCTCGGGGCTGGTGCCGTATGATCGGGGGTAATTCATTCATTTGCACAAGTATTTGTTCCAATAATTGTTATTGTGCACTAACGTATAATTAATTTGCATGCCATAACAAAAGCCCGCCGTGCTGAGTCCGGGCACCCGCCTCCCCGGAGCTTCCAATGACGTGCCGGCACCGAACTGAATTGATGCATCGTCTGGTAAATACCAATTAAAATATTACCTTCGTACCTAATTTGCCCTTTGCGGGCTAACGACGGGGAGGTTGACGCCTCCCGCACCCCCGCACCATCAGACACACGGGCGATCTAATTCTAGATTCTAGATAGTTAAGTTTTAGAGGAAAGGTAGTAGCTAGTTGTTAGTCGGAGAGGTGAAGTCATTTAGCCTAACTGGAATTCAAGGAATGCTTTTCGCCCTCGACAAATGCTAAAGATCCCCTGCACCCCCAGAGCACCCTCCTCCGACAGGGTGCACCTCAATTTTGCACTCGACATGCTGCAAAAAGATTTTATCGTTGAACTCGTGCATCGGGCGCACAAACAAAATTAAATTTCTTAACACTTCCATTAGCCACTCTTATTTATTCACCCGTTCTGTTTGCCAGTCAATTAGAAGGGACAATTCAAGCAGCTCTCCTTAGAGCGAGCGTCTACTTTTCAGAGGCAGAAGGGTTAAAAGGGTTTTCGAGAATTTTCAAAGGTTTTCTATTCGAGTAGACATGCAATCGAGGATACTCTTCGAATTTGAGCACTGTAAATAAATGTGATCACCGCTGCCAATCGAACAGGGTGTTTCAATTAAATGTAGTTTATAACACATCGTATAGATTTTGTTATTTTTTAACAAAATTCCTAAATTCCTTAATTTACAAAACTATTCTTTCAGTTTTCAAATTACCAGAGATCAGTACAACTTGTAATACAGAACTAATAATAAGAAAATTACTTTTAATCATACTTACTGACTCAGATATATTTTAATAAAGTGTATTACGATAATTTATCAATCAGTTAGTACTCATATGTAAATTGATTGCATATCAGTTAGAACCTAAAAATCAAAGGAATCCCTAAAGCTTTAAAATCTCAATTTTTTCAGTTATTCCACGGTTTAAAAAAAGGATGTTATATTTATTTTACTTGGTTTAACTGAAGTTCTTATGAAATATTAAATTAATAATTGATTGCGCATTATTCAAAATGTTGTTTTATAAAAAATTGTTGAATAATATCTCTTAATAATTAACCTTCATAGCGAAGAATTGCGAATTCTCCAAACAACCAATATTTGGTATGACATGTTTTAACTGAGATAACAATGACAAACGTTTTTTTATCTTTTTACTTCCAATATGAACGATATTTGGATAAGTATAGGAGTAATAAATGAAATTTACATATCCTTCAATCAATTCATTTCAACTTTATATAATTTCTCATGAAAGAAGCTTTCAGAATGCATAGTTAATTTTTATTCTAAACCTATATAAATTCTCACTAGAACAAAAAATGTTTTTGCATATTTGATACATATATAAAGTATTACTGTTGACTCTTCTAATATAATAAGTAAAAAAAATGTTAAATACAGTTAAGAAAAGGGTTATTTTCGCAAATCCCCCGGGTTCTGTTACGATGTCCACTGTTGCCGGCCTCTGTCGGTTAAATTGACTATTCATATTAAATCACTGTATGACCGTGCAACATACCGGGAAACATAAAGCAAGACATAACAGAAGTAATGAAGGCGAGAGCAAAAACCACTGCTGGCCTAAAGGATGGTCATCAAACTCCGAAAGAAAATGAAACGATTCAGTTAATAGCGAGGACATATTGTTTGTGCTCGCCCAAATGGGCTAGTGAAATTGTTCACAAGATGAAGCAATTTGCAGCAACGAAATTGCACTAAAACGCTGTGTGTCGCAAGACACTCTGTCTTTGGCCAATGTAGGGGTGGTGGTGAACAACAACATCCCCTGGAGTCGCTCGGCCAAGTGAATTTGTGATTAAGCATGAGAGGCTAGAAGTTTTTCTTTTATACCGTTCGGTAGTATAAAGCGGTTAGTGGCACTTGTAGGACCCCCGCCGGTAGATGGCGCACCGCATTGCTGTTTTACGGTGAATAACTACCCTAAACCTTCCGCTACCCCTGTTCCGTGACAAAGGAATAAACGCCGCACATCAGGTCCCTGAAATGTTCCGATGATTTCCTCTACAATTCCTGCCGGATGTTGATTCAGACATTTCCTCCGTTCGGTGGAAGCAGCGGCAGGGGGTCCCTGCAGCCCTATGGTCGACTACGTGCGGCTACCACCGGTAGAGGGCGGGTCTGACACCCGTGGTGGCAAATCGACGTGCCCGAGGTGAGGCCAAGTCCTACAGGAAGAATTCGATTGCTTCCTTTGGGCGCCGAAGGGGTACCATAGCGTTCTGACTGTACTCAGGGGCTGATAACTCCGGGAAGGGAGGAACGGCATAGGGTGTCACGGAACAGTATTAATTTTTATCGCCCTCATACAGTTCCAGAAGTGATATCCCTCAGGTTTCAGGTGAATGAGAAGTTAAAAACTTGGTTTTATGCACATTCACGTCTCGAATATAGATGTTGCATCGGAGCCACCCTATTTTCCCGATATCCTGCATCTATACAGGTGGTCGAAGTGGCTTTGAGGTGGTCGAAGTTAAGTGTTTTCTCCCCTTGACTTTTATTAACAGAGACACTTTAAACGCTAGACTGGAGCCTTCGCTCTTTAATGGTGGGACAGAACGTGCTATAATTAATTACAGAAGCAAACTATTTTCAAATATGGGTGCTCTGCATCCCTACTAAGGGGAGAAATTGGATTGAAAGGGCGTAATTTCACTCTTGCAGTAGATCCACAAAACGCATAACCAACTGAAAAACTCATTCAGAAAGGTTTTTATTTAAAAAATAAAAAAATTGTTTGCTCGGTAAAAACTATTTCCACTAAGGCGAAAAAGGGGAGGAAATTATTGACAGGGAGGAAAGAAATTTCTTTCCGGTAAATCCGAAGAAGAAAAAGGAGGTAAGAGGGAATTTTTGTGACCAAAGACGTTTCGTAAAAGAAGGGAATTACCCGAGGCACAAGGACGCGGCCCGGTCGTCGTTTTTGGAGTAGAAGTGATTGAGTGAGCCAAACGGGTAACCCCCTATTAATCGGAAAAGTTTTATCCCAGCGTCGTTCTTGTCCCCTGTATTTTTTTGACGTTGAATTGATGGAAAATTGAAAAAAGATTGCTTCTTATACCCGCTATGCAGAGTAATTACTGTGGGATAAAAATAGTTCTCCTCTTATTGCGTAATTGCTTGAAGAGGGTGGACAGGGTGAAACAAGAAGAAGGGGTAAGGACTCTGGATATAACTCAAAAGAGACAGTCTCATACCTGACCCTATTAACGCGCAAAGAATATTAATCCTGTATTATCCACAAGAATTATTTATATATAGTATTATGAAGTCTCGAATGAGAATTAATAAACATTTTTTTATTCATCAATAGGTACAAGATCAACTACAATATTCAGTTTTAATTTTAAATTATCTTCAGAATTAATAAATACCATATATGTAGTAAACAGCAAAGGCTCAAGATGTTTAATTTGAGAAACACAAAACAAGGTAAGAAAAGATGGAAGAAAATCTTAAAAAATCACTATGTAATGAGATATGATAACGGACCGTTCTTGTCCACTTGCTCCTTCAAGTTAACTCTTTGAATTTGTGTCAGACAAAACCGACTAAGTAACTTCCTAATATTCTTTTCCATATTCTTGGGATGATTTGTTGTAAATTTAAGCAAGAAATAAAAAGGAATGTCAAGTATCTCGTCAATATGTTAATTTAACGTTTGTCCAAAAACACTTAAATCAATATTTAGATCGATAAATTTTTGGAAAATAATGACATGCCCGTAACTAAACTGTTAGCTCAGCAAATCGTTTTCAGACTGTAAAAAGCTGAAAAATATTGTATTAATAAAAAGAACACTACATAGTACATTTTATATTCTAAAACTTGCATTTAGAGGACTGGTTGATTTTTGATCAGAACTCTCAAGTGATAATATTGGTATATTTATGATTGGAAAGGTGTGCTTTTAAAATAAAGCACGCAGTGATTTATCTACATATAGAAGGACAATAAATAACATAACTCCTCCACGTCGATTGTTATTCTCGTTAACAATAGAAAAAAGTCGAACTAATTTTGCAAAATCTGTAAATATCGACATTGGCGATGTATTTTTAAATAAAAACTTTGATACTATTAGTAATAAAATTCATCGGAACATTTTTATACAAATAAAAAGTACAAGTACAATTTTGTGGGTAAAATAACATATAAGCGCGGATATTTTTAATTTTTTTTATCATCCTTAATATGAACAAAGTAGACACATTCACAGAAAAATAACTAAAAAAATTTACTATTTAAAGACCATTTAGTTAAAGTTCACTAGAAATATGTCTTAATGTGTAAAAAACATAATCGAAGTAGCTAAAATGTTAAGGCATTTGACTGTCGACTCTCATATGACACCAACGTGGTGCCACCAGCAAATAGTTGTCGATTCTTATATGGCACCAACAAATTAACGAAGGATGTGCCGATAGCACGACTTACGGTGGTGTCACCGAACAAAAGTGCATATAATTTTCAATTTTTGATGGATTATATTTGGCAAACATTATTTTAAAAACTTGTCTCACCTCTTTTTTCGTTGGATACGGCCTTTATACGTAGGGTTTATAGAGAGAATATGACAGGCTAAGAGAAAATTGTGCTGCTGTGATTCTATCTCATGCAATGCAGCCAGCAGTTTGGGTTAATTGAGAACCTCTGCAGCTGCGGAAAAACTTCATTATTCCACCCAGATAGTATCAGTTGGAAAACAATAACGCCCCACCGGACCAGGACCCGGTAGAGAGGGTTTGGAGGACATTGGGACGAAAGGCCCGTGTAGCCGTAGGTCGCAGCTCATATAGTCGAACAATAAAAACGTCGTCGCCACCTAGTTCCTACTGAAATTTGTCCTCGCAATTAACAGAATACACATATACATGTAATCTAGTGGCGCCTCCTCCTGCCGCCCCCAGCCCCTCCTCGCAGCCCTTTTGGGGTGGGCGAAGTGAAGTGAAACAATTTTCCACGGAGGGAACAAAGGGCTGCACTTGATTACACAATGGCGTCGCAGCAGTCCTCAAGTCGTTAGTCAGTAGTCAGAGGGCAGGGCAGATTTCTTCCCCATTCCGTCAGAGGTCGGGTCGGTCGGGAGGTAATAGAGAGGCGGAACCCAGGGACTTTTAAGTTATTCCCAGATGCAGACCTTTTTCATAATTGTGAACTTTGTGCAACCGTTGGCAGGGACCCGGCAGCTGAAGAAGTCTTAAAGGCTTTCTATCCCGTTGTTCTGCTGTTTCAGGGATATATTTTTTTCCGTTTCGCCCCCCTATCCCCTTACCATAGATCAGCCTCCTCTCGGGCTCCTTCTATTTCTTCTACCCCGTCTTTAATACTTTCCATTTTGCTTTTTTGCATCCCTTCAGAAGTTTCTTGCCCGAGAAAATCAACTTCTTGCCCTGGACCGCCCCTGCCGCCCGGGTGCCCTTCGTCCGCCCAAAGAGAGAGCACTTAACAAGGCGACAAGGGTTGCATGCTCCCTGTTACGTAGTTAAACAATGGGCAAAAACCATGCTACCCTCACCCCCCGCGGTGTGCCCAGGAGCCCTTAATTGCATGTAACCAAGTCCATTGCTAGGAACCAGAGGCACATATTTGCGGAAGTGTGAAAAAGATGAATTAATTCAAGTCCTGCAATTATGGGGAAAGGATTTCTTGTTGTTGTGGCTCCCCACATTGCAATTCCGTGGAGCCTCTGTCGCTGACACGCTGATATACTCCGCAGCGGAGGCAGTGCGGGGGCAGACAAAACCAACCGAACTTTTCTTGCACCCTGTGCCGGACGAATGATCCCAAGGACCGGCCAGCCACCGTGGCGTCGACGACGTAGACGACGACGGCACGGACAGCAGCCGACCGACCAACCGGGTAAATTCCGGAGCTAGGACCCAACAGCCCCCTCTGCCCCCACTCGTTCGCTGTCGCTGAACAACACAGCAGCGGAGGTGGGACGGGGGCACACTTCATTTTGTGTACACAACAAAAGCGAAGATGGTGGACTTGTCCCGGTTTTGGATTTTGCTGTTCTGGCAATTATGAGGGAACTTTGTCGAGTCGTGTGTTTTGCTGAATATCTTTTGTATCTTGTTGTCTGGGGGTTGCTGTCGTCTTTTCCCCCGGCCGTCTTGTTGGACATTTCTGTTGGAAAATGCAATAAAAGTAGGAAGCTATGCACTGCAGATCTGAAATACATTCTTGTTTTTTTTCTGGCAACTTAATTGCAATAATGGACTGAATCCAAGTTTCTTTCCTGTTTCCTTTCTTTTTACCAACGAGATGACCTTTCTCAGGATAAATTTACAAAACTCAAACAGCGGAAAATATCGTTTCATTCACTTTTTTATCTTAATTGTCTGAAGCGCTGAATTTATCAAAATGCATATTTAATTTTAAGTGCATTCTTTTACTGAAGCAGACTTATCGCGATATTTCTTAAGAACTTTAAAAGTTTGAAACTTAATCACATTCTTTAAATCGAGATTTTTTAATCAGATTTTTAAGAATTGCACCTTGAACTGTTTTCGAAATTTCATTTTCCACATCGACCATTTAAATAAATTTAAGTTGAATTTTATACTCAGATTGTCAACTAGGATTTTTATATTAGTGGGTACATAGTTACGAAAAACGAAATTCATTACTTCGCATGCTTTTGTATTAGATTCAAGATGGCCCAACAAAATGTATACAAAATTTGGATACTCTCTATTTTAAATATGTTCAGAGACAACAATATGTGCCAAAAACAAGTTCTAAATTAAAACAAAAACAACCTATGATGTAATTTTTTTTCTGAAACTGTTTACAAATATTACTAGCTATAAGAACAAACATTAACTCTTGATAAAGTGATAAGTGCCAGGAAAGTTTTCAATTCAAATGGATCATAAAAGACTATCTCTATTCGAATAAAATTGAGAATTCACCTGACTGACTTTGCCCAATATCTGAACCGCAAATAAAATGTCAAACACTAAAGTGATTTCTTTATGGCACTATTCCCCTGCTTCTTGCCACCCCCGACCATTCAGTATTCACAATATTCTGTTTCCTCCCAATTTATTTTTATTCATTTCGAAAAACACGAGAAGAATTGAAAACGCCTACTTAATTCAAGTCCATGTCCACAACGGATACCACCTCTGCCCACATCGAGAGGCTCCATCTGAGTGGAACAAAACCCCACAACGAGTGGGGCTTCCCTGACATAGCACCATCAGCAGGAGCCCCACGGTGGAGGCGCCGACCGCCAACATTTTGGGTGCTCTGCTGCGTTTGTCCACATTGTGCGGGGTGTTTGTTTACCCATGGCAGAAACATCCCAGATAATCTGGCCAGTCTTACAGTTTATTGATAATGATGTATGTGAGTTCGCCTTTAATCTACTCCCATTATTTCTTCTGCAAGTTTCCGAAGAAGAGAAAATGTTTGGGGCCCGGGGTTCAAGCTCCAGCGAATGGGGCTCCTCGTGCCTCCTCAATAACATTCGAATTCAATGGGACTTCCACACTTGGAGTCTTTGGATTTACCAGAATTTTCGGGGCATGGGAACGATTTGTTGTTTATTCGTTCGTTTTGTGCAAGATTCAATTCAAACCATCCGATGATCCCCTCACCCGCCCCCATTAGCTCCCTATTTCGTCGACCAAGATCCGATAAGATAGATAAAGGAAGGTATCTCAAGCTTCAGATAGAAATTTGATATATCGCACAAGTTAAAATATATCAAGCTATCATTAGAAGATGATTAAAATGATGAATGGCCCCCTTTTGATGTATGTTTGTCGGGGGTATCGGATTTTATTGTATCAATGGGTCTCTGAAGAGCAAAAGTTTGTTCCGGGATAAACTGTTGGGAAATTGATGCTTAAATATTGTGCAATTCAAAGATGGATGGAGGAAATCGTTCAAGAAGAAATTAGTCCAGCTAAAAAGGACCAAGCTTTGGAGAATGACAACTGGAAAATGAATCGGTTTGTTCGATCAAATTTTCGGGGAAAAAAAGGGAGTTCCTTTTTTAACCCATACACTAAAGAATCACTGAATGTTGCTTGACCCGTAATCGTTAGACCATGAAATACAAAATTATGGATCAATGCAATGTATTGCTTGAGAGTCCTCATATTGCAAATTTTAGAGTTTTGCATTCAGATATTGCTTCGAAAATTATCCAAACTTGCACTCCGTCATTTAACGGGGAACGTAAACACACACCATGCACCCTATGCGCTCAGTTTTAAGATATTAATTACATTTCCTGCAATTATGAGAAAATTGATTGCTTCCAGAGTTAATTAGAATTAAATATTATCAGGATTAAAGGGGAACATACAATTTAATTGCGCAAAATATATAATTTGAAAGCACGATGTATTGCTTTGAAATAATATATAGTTTTATTACACAAAACTTTGCGTGGGGTCACAAAAATTTTATTTTATGAACCAAATCCTTCAAAATATGTACATACGAGTATATCGATTTATATTTTGTTTTCAAATTGCCAATATTCGAAAATGATACCATTCTAAAAAATTTTTTATAATTAAATTAGCCATCGCAGTATGTCAAATAACATGTGTTTGACGAGTGATTTTGTTTCATGAATAAAACAAGAAATATATACCCACTGTTGAATCAATTGACAGTGAAACTTGAAAGCTTTTTAGATACATTCACGAAATTTGAAAAAATTATGACAAACTTTATTACTCCGAAGCCAAGCCGCTCAACGGGTAGATCCACTATGCTACGAATTTTACCTATTGGTTCTTAGCAGAAGAAAGGAAAACTCAAGTTGATGTTATATTCACCGATTTAGCCCAAGCTTTTGAAAGGGTATGTCTATTTAAAAAAAAAATGGAGTTAAGGCTAATTTATTCATCCTTACACTCTTGGTTTAAATCATATATTATTAATTATTTAATAACCCTTTTACATTTAAGACTGTATACATATATTTCTTTAAACAAATGTCAGTCGTTTATCAGGTTTATGGCTTCGAAACTGAATCTTTGATGTGATTACCTTTCTTATAAAACTAAGTGCTTGTTATTTGGATTTTAAAAGTGAGAGTGATGCTACTTGTTAAATTTAATCTTACATTCATATATTTTCCTAGTCGTCACACACATTCGAAAAATTTATTAATTAAAATTAATTATTTTTGTATGTGCAGAGCTTAAATAAGTACAGTGCTAGTCATTCATCTCCTTTTAATTTTTGTTATCTCTTTTAAAATTTAGAATAGTACCAAACTAAACCTGGGTTGTACACTTAAGTTGAGTGTTTTACATGTAGGTATTAGCGAAATTCAGTTCCAAAGTGGACTTAGGAATTTTTTCTTAGATTATATACAAGCATGACTTGAGAACACTTTTCTTTTGAAAGAAAAAGTTAATGAATAGAAAGAAGCCTTCATGAATTTACCTGGCTCAAGTACTAATGAATGTCTTGGCGGCCCTGCATGCCCTATGCCGGTAATAATGTAATCGCTTAGTTGTTCAGTCGGAGGGAATTTATCCTTTTTCGGAGAGGCGAAACTTTTTAATTTGATAAAACACCTTAGTCCTGCGGGAGCTATAAAGTCAAATTTTCGTATAATTTCGGTAATTTAGCAAGGGGCCTTAGAAACCTCCTTAAGTAGATAATTAATGCATGGGGAAACTGAAAATCAACTTTTCCATAAAGTTATTTCGCCTCTTCGGAGGGACGACGAAGACGCCCAGCCTTCCGCCAACAGCCCAGTTATTTTCTTGCCACCCATCTCCTCACCCGTCTTACACGGAAAAAGGAAAGAGGGCCCTGCACCGTCCTAAACCGTTCTTTTGTGGCCCTGTGAAGTACGTTTAGCACAAAATTACCAGAAACTTTAAGCTTGCCAAGTGTTAAACTTGGTTCATATTTTAAATAAACCACCGAATACCGGGGAATAGCGGTGGTCTCGTCTCTTTCGTGCTCACCTCCACTTCATCACTTAAATTGCTCCTAAATATATAGGGAAAAGGGGCTGGTTCGGAAGGATACCCCAATGACAGGTTGAAATTTAAGTTGAGGCGTTCTGCGGTTAAACAAAGTCAGTGATTACATTTGAAGGGCCGGTAATTGTGATGTCATAAACTTCAAGTGGTCTTTGGCTAATTCCAGCTCCCTTACGGAGCTTACCATGGGAAGAAAAGAAACTCAGAAGTGAGATTCTGAACTGTTTCCAGTTGCAGTGTAGAGTGAAATTGGAAGGTATTTTTTATTGGTCAATTACGTTCCACGCCATATAAGCTAAGTGCATTTGCCAAAGATGAAGGGAAAAAATTGGGTAGATTGAGAGAAAACAGTTTATAGACTAATATTTCAGTTAAGCTAAGAATTCTGTAAGAAACTTTTCCACGTACCAGCAATTTTATGATGTGGAATGTAGACGAAAAAAAAATACCCTTAACCTCCGCAAATAGCACGTGCGGGAGGGGGTGGAAACGGAATAGGGCGGCAAGAACAACAATAGTAAGAACGAAAAATGAAAAGAATTCAAACATGATAGAATCACAATAAGTAAAAATCCTGTTGGACCTCAGGATGGCGGCGATAGTGGTGGGATTTTTGTTCGTTTATTCGATTCGAAGCCCTGCTCCCGGCCAAGAATGGCGTATGTGCCATTAAACGTTCATACGGGAACGTGATCCCTTAAAATTTGGCAATAAATTGCTGGAAATATTCGTTTTGCCTTCTTGCCGTTCAGAGTTTGTACTCAGCTATGACGGTTTTGCTTCTATTTTTATTCTTCTGGCACTGCTGCAAGATGTTTTGGTGCTTGCCCTTTTATTTTATTTCAAACTGCAACGATGTTAGAAAGCTAATTTAAAGGATTTTGAACATTTATCGATTTAGAAGGGAAAGATGGGTTGTGAGATATGGTATAATAAAATAAAATAAAATCATAAACATAAAATATAAAGCTAAGGGTATTTAAGGAGCGTACATACTTATATAAAAAAAGTTGAGAAAATTGCTCTTTTTAAAAAATCATAGTTTTAAAAACAAAATTATGCGAATTGTTTTTTTATACTTGAATTGAAGGCGAAAATATATACTATGCTTTTC
Organism: Tolmerus cingulatus; assembly: GCA_959613345.1. Classification (NCBI taxonomy): domain Eukaryota; kingdom Metazoa; phylum Arthropoda; class Insecta; order Diptera; family Asilidae; genus Tolmerus; species Tolmerus cingulatus. The sequence continues at coordinate 42,101,585 of OY390709.1, forward strand.
AAAAAGAAGTAGGCTTTGTGTGCCGCTATACATGGAATGTTACTTAACGACCAGTGTTTTATGCGGTAACCAAAATTCTTCAAGCACAACTAAATCGATTCGGCTAAAAGTATATCTAATAATTAAACCAAAGTTGCTCAATTTCTATGAAACATAGTTATTTTAAGTAAACTTAATAATAAGTACAATTTGTAAACAAAATAAATTCGAGGAAGTAACTTCCACAATTGGGTTTCTAAAGTTGAATATGCATAAAATGCTTAGAAGCAGTTATGTCAGAATATACATATTGTGAATGAATTGTATCAATTCAATTTTTAATAAAGTTTTATTTTTGAGACTCCAGGATATGCAAGACCTCTATTATAATCCTGTTCTGTTCTCATCAGGTTCTTTTAAAAATTCTTTCCTCTGTTTTTTACAAGATCCACCGAATGTAATATGATATCTAGGAAAGACGAGAAAAAAATCTCATGTTATTACTAGGCCCTAACAGTCAGACAAAATTTGGGCATTCCCTTTGATCTGTTCGGGGGACTATGAGCATTGCCGGAAAGGAAATCTGTGCAAATGGTCAAAGTGCTCCGACGAGATGAAAACCTCCGAAAAAAGAGTGAAAAATATTCCCCCGTACAACCCCTTTTCGACTATTTCCGCCGAATTTCCATGTAAGGGGGTTCCCCGGAATGGCCGAATCGAGGCCTTCATATAATACACACACACAGGCACATAAAGACATTCCGATCGCATATGAAATCCAGGAATAAACTCAGCCAACCCAAAAATGTTTAGGGCCGGGATTTAAGCGAGTAAATCCCTACTTTGTTTGAATATTAACGAAATATATGTGTACGGCAATTTTCATTCACCAGAAATATAAAAAAGGATGAAGGAGAGAAAATAAGCATAAAGCGGAAAACAACCTGATTGAAGATTTGCTTATCCAAATTGGGCGAAATAGCACCGCAGCGGGGCCACCACCTCCGCCCTCCGGGTGAGCTCCGAATCTCTGCCCTTTACAACCCACCGAAACCGTAGGCTCTCGGGGGTGCAGATGTACATCAGAGGACTCGGACTTGTTGTCACTATACGTCCCGGATTTGAATCCGGCAGTACTGGTAGCCCCACAAAGGCATTCCCATTCGTTAAATCCGCTTATTTTACGACTCAATTCTAAGCATTTTTACGTTTTCTAATATTTTAGCGAGCGTTCGCAGCGACGATTTAAATTCAGGTTATTCATAGAAGGCCATGGAGGTCCCCTCCGGGGGTTGGGCCGTATGTGCATATGTACGAACGGAGCCCAACCGACCGTCTCGGGAAGCCATTCCGAAGCGTATGCATGATATGATATTTTTGAAGGGATTTGTGCCCGAAACGAACGAATATAACACTAAATCCCGAACCACCCCTTCGAAGGGCCGTTACAAGCTCATTGATATGGGCAGTTTCCTCCGCACTCTTTTGCATATTGATATGCATACTCAATGAGGATGTTGGGCATGATTTAGATCAAAGTAGTGCCTCCGCCCTCGGTCCTCCGTCACCATCTTCACTTTTCTGGTTTGAACTTTTTATTTTTTTCATGCTACTCTTAGTTTAGTACAAAGATCTTTCTTTTCACCATCCATTCCAGAAATTCCGCCCTCCAGGCTATACAAGTTTTTTATGATGGACACTAAGTATAAGGTCTGCTGGACACGACACTGGAGGGTGACAATAAAGTTTTAGTGAGATTTTTATGACGTTGTGTATTTGACGAATATAAAACTCAAATCTAAAAGTTTTTCTATTTAAATTAATTTACATTTTACGTCTCCATGACTAAAGAAGGACCCCTACGGGTTTTCGTATCTTTTCTATTTGGGAAACTTGGGCTCGTCTTTATGCCCTCAGTTTATAGAACAACGACGGTTAAAATTTAACTTTAGTGGAAGATTGGGCAAATTGTAAAATTTCATTGCGTCTTTAAAAGTCGTTTAACCGTGCAAGAGATACTAAATACAAAGTTAAAGAAATTAACATTTAAGGCAATGTTATAAAATTGTTCAGTTTTTGATGTTGGTATTTTAGGTCTTTTAGTTTTATATCTGCACTTTTGAATATTTACTCACCTATTTATCACCTTGCATTCTATTTTTAGAAGTAATCACAAAAACGGTTTTATAGTAAAACTTTTTGTAACTATAGCAAGCAGGAAAAATATAACTTTTTCGAATTGTTTTGATTAAATAACACTTAAAGAAACCAATAATTTAATTTTCAAAGTAGGAGCGACATCAATTTTCTCTGGACTATAGATAGTATCTGTCTCACAACAAATGATCCATACAAAAATATTTAAATATTTGCATACATTTGATTCTATTTTTCACCTAATGTGAACAAAAGTTTGTAAAAGTTATGCAATTGCAGTTTGATATACCGAGAAATTTATACTTTATTCATTTACACCTCGATTGTAAATTCATTGTCTGTTACGCTTATTAAGAATCTTCTCTAAAATTAGAACAATCCGCCTAGTGAATTTATTAATCCAAATGACTATCTGCCTACCTATCCATTAACCTGTCAATTATTTTGCTACAGAATAATCTCTTAATTTCCCCGAATTGAATTTGTATGTAGTCTTTTAATTCAGTTAGTCTATTAATTTTATAAATACGAACATTTCTGTTCCTATCATTCTTAATTTATACGACTGTGTAGTGCTGTTTCATTAATTAAAATTGCTTATTTTAAATCAATAAGGAAAACTTATTGACTTATCCAACTTTTAAATTACATAAATAATTTTTATTACTATTAAAGCAATATTAGCGCAATAGTCTGCTAGCAGACTTTATTAATTTACGTATAATAACAATTGTTTTTTGCGATTTTGGATCTTAACCGACTTTTCTTATGTAAACATTTTAACTAATCAGCCATTATACATATTTAGTAAGTAAGTAAATAATACAAATTGCAATTTGATGGGCTTTTTGCAAATTTGAACAAAATTGCTATCAGTTAAGTGTAAATAATTCAATTCTTCGCAAAATTCCAGATCCAGATATTGAACAATGTTGATTAAAGCTTTCATTTTGACAATTTTAATTTATCAACACTTACAAGGTAATTAAGAAATACATATAAAGATTACAATGTGCTGGATTTAATGTACTAATGTCTTCGTTTATTTTGTGTATAAGACAAATCTTTAAATAACAGGTATAAGGCGACAAAGTGGAAAGAAATATCGAAAATAATCAAGTAATATAAAAAAAGATAAAGAAGAAAAACGCAATTTCTGCATTTCAAGGAACAGAAAAAGAGGACATCAACAAAAATTCGTAATTTACCTATAGTAGATAATGTCAGCAGACCCCACTTTTCAATAAGACTGTGACAGATACCGCTTTTATGGAAATAAGAGGAATATCATATTTTTTTTCTGGAAACAGTCCCTTTTTTGTACATTGATTAACACAACAAAAGAACTTCCCCAGATGTCCCAGAGGTAGCAGAACTACTCGGGCGAAGTCCCACTAGAGAAAGCGAAAAAAACCCAAGATTTTCCCGAGGGAAGCGACCTTACGCTGCTTTAACACCTTTCGCATGGACTCGGCTGAATTCATAAGACTTTTCCCTCGGCTCCTTTTGTCCATATGATCCTGCATTTCTTTCATCGAGGAAACTCGGGTAAATGATTCCCGATTCCAGACGATGGGGCCGAGGTGCTCCACGGCTTCAAAGATTCTTTGAGCTTCCTCAACGCACCAACAACAACTCCTTGAGATAAGCACAAAAGGGGCTAAGGTAGCTTGAAAAAGGGACAAGGGATGAGGTAGGTAAAAAGGGGATTTTCAAATGAACGAAACAGATTTCGCCCTACTTCATTATGTTCATTGGCAATAAATCATAAATTTTTGCCCGTTAACTTTTCCATTCTTTTCAACAAAATATAATCGTACCCCCAGTGGGGGTGGCCCTAAGGGCGCGAATATCCACCACTTCAGTGAAAAGCGGGGGTCGTTCACCCGTCACCCTGTCTCATCGTCCCTCTCCCGGAAAAAAGGTCCAAAGAATAAAATACAACAAAAAGTTTTTCATAAAATTAAGCCATGATTAATGGCTCCTAAAATATGAGAAAACTGCAAACAGATTTTGGCATTTTATTACGAAAAATGATCCCCCAATTATGAAGCACTTCAAAATATTTTCGATGACAAAACATAGATGGATAAAAACGTCGCCGACCGACCGAACCCAGCTTTACCCGCGGACTGTGGGTAGGTAGAGGAGAACTCGACTAGCCCTAAATCGGACATAGACTGGACTCCCTAGCCATCTTCTATTACTAGAAGAGGCTGTATCTGTTTATTGGCGGGTTGATTCGCTTCCTGAAGGAATATAATTCAATGAGCGGCGGGATTTCATTATCAAATAAATGCATGCCTTAGTGGGTATTGATGATCAATTACTGAAAATATTTTCATTATATATGTATGTATATATTTTTTTCTCCTTGAACCCCCAATCAACGTGGCCAGCCTGGCCCTGCAATATTTGCCGAATTCTTTAGGGAGGAAAAAGGTTCAAGTGTAATAAAATAAATTACCAGTAATTAATTGCGTTCGATCTGCCAGCTACATAATTAATTTTAATGGGATATATTCCCAAACGGCTGTAGTTGTAGAGGCACATTTTCATTCAGGCAGAAAACTCTACACATTCGGATATTTGATGAAAATAAAAAATAAATAAAATTTCGAGATTTATGGACTTCTACTTTAATTTGATAGTTTAGTTAAAGGACATACAATAAAGCTTAGAAAAAACCTCTTTAAAACCAATACAAGAAAGAACTGTGAGTTTTGATTTATGTATCATTAAAATGTTATTTATAGATCTTATGAGCTTTTCCATGTTATAAATAAAAAATTATTCATTAAATTTGATTTTAAAAACCATTGTATATCAATATAAGAAAATTTGCCATCAAACCTTAAATTCGATATATGTATGTATAGTTCGGTTAATCTTTTAACGCAAAGTGGGTATTTTTGTATTATTATTTTCATGAAACATAAAATGCTTTATATGGGTTACTATTTATAAATTTCAATTCAACTGTTGCTAAATCTATATTCGAACCTGATGTGAAAAAACACAGCTATTACCCAATTAACACTCTCTACTGAACTTTATTTTGTTGGACTTGTAAAAATATGAAGAGCATTAATAAAAATTGGAGGTAAATAAAGAAATTTCTTTTCGGTTCTTTAGAATAATTTATTATTATTATTACTTATTATCATTACCAACCAATTTTATTATTATACAATACAAACTTAAATTTAAATTTTTCGTCAACATCGTCCAAGAGTAAATCTGAAGATCTTAAATGATATTGATTCTTTGCTTTTCCCATGTATGAACCATTTATATGAGACATTTTATGGCACAACATGAAAAACTTAAGTCCTTTTTTGAACTATACATGAACCAAAGTGCCGCAGCATAGCCTGGATCGCATGTGCTCTTTTTATTAAAATTTATATTATACATAGTAAACTCTACTTTATGAATGGAATGGTAAGGACATATCCGGTATCTTAATAAAAATCTCGACTTGTAAAATTTTAAATACCATTTATTTTTCTGAAATTCTTTATAATCTCAGAATAACTTCAAATAAAAAAGGTAGTTATAAGTTTGTTGCCGAGTATAATTGGTCCAAGAAATAAAATAAATGTATGTTCTAATAATATACGAATTATACATATGTATATACTCAATAAAACTACAAAAATTTAAAAATTAACACAATGTATAATAAATTTAACCGATATTTATAATACTTAGTTGTAAACTAATATGAAACACTACTAAAAACTCATGTAAAACCCTAAAATATTATGGTTAAAATTGGCATTATAGGGATATGTGATTTTTCAATTACGAGAACAGTAAAATTAAAATCAATCAATTTTTATCAATGAATTGTACTTAAAAGCTTATTGTTGTATAGCCCTTAGTTAATGCGATAAATAAGATACTTTATTTAATACATACATATATTTGTTGATGAAGAGTTTTACGCCTAGAACAATTAAGGAAAAATAAAAATAATTTTGCATTCTGCAATTTTGATAACGAAACTAACTCTTCATCATGGACGTTATATTCATTATAGATATAAAATGTTAATGGCAATGAAGGAAGACGTGCTAAAATTCAAATTTTGCGGTAATTTTCGGTATCGCCTCGTTTTAGTCACACAGCGCGGTGGTTTCCGCAATATATTCATTCTGTCACCAGCAAGAAGATATAGAACCAATTAAAATGGCATATATTTACCTAATTTAACCATAAATCACAAGACGAATTCATTAAAATGCCCTTAAAGTTAAAAAGTGTCACCATGCCAACTCCTCTTCATGGTTGCGCCCTTTGCCCATCGTTTCGTCCTTCCCGTCCACGATTCGAGAAATTCACGAGTTCCAATGAACCGCATGTATCCGAACACTTTTTCGAAGGAAGCAGGCGGAAATTTCAAATTGTTAGGCTTCTTGACATGGTATACTATGGAAAAGAAAAAGGGTACAATAGAAAAAACCCTCTCAAAGCGGTTAAGGAATATCCCTTTTAAATTCTTCGAATTTTAGGTGGCGGTCTAACGTGCATAATTGCAACAGCCAATTTCACTTTGGGGAAATAACCCTGCCCTTTTGGGGGCCGTTCGGGTGTTAGTCCAGCCAACGAGAGCCACTTTTATATTATGGTTCATAGGTGGGCACTTCTTCCCGGAGTGGTTTCTGGTCGTGACAAAAATTGTGTAACGTTGGTGAATATGAGGTACGACCAGAAAAAGGGTTATGTGGAAGGTTGGTACCCGCCTGCTCGGCAGCGGAAACACCATGCACAATCCACCCCCGTTGGTACTGCGCCCGTAATAATTTTCTATTTCGGTTTGCATATTTTACCCTCGCAAAACTCCTAAGGTGCAAAAATTCATAGGAAGCCACTCAACGAAAAATTTACATATTTTGCAACAGAAAATGTGGTAAAACCTCCCTACCGGAGCTCCTACGCGAATAAAATTCGAATTTAAGCGTCGCTTTTGACGGTATGCAACGAGTCCTGTGTGGGACGTTAGAAAAATTCCGAGGCACTGAAGGTGGCAGTGTAGGAAGTGGATTATTTCATTTTTCCCTATTCTACTTTAATTAATCTAAAAAAATCGTCTACGTCTTCCCTTCAACTGAAGTGTTACCTCGAATTTCAAACGACTGTGAGAGGGCGGAAATTGCTGTGATGCAATCTACTTGCAAGGAAATATTTCCTCATCGGATGACACTAATTGTAAGAGGAGCATCTGCTTGAGTGACTTGAACTCTACACCCACTGTTATAATGTCGTAGGAATCGACTAATCCTTCTCCTAAAAGACAATGAATCCCACTCCACATGCAGAACCCTTTGACTAAGAGAAGCATCCATTTCCTTTCTGCAACATAATTTATCGAAGTCCCACAAATTTAAATTTTATCTTGAAAAACTAAGTACAAAACAAGTGTCTGAAAGCTGGTGGATGCAAAGTCTTTCACATTTCTCTCCAGTGTTACGTAGATTTCTATATTTAGTTCAGTTTGAATTATTTTTTAATACTTTTATTAAACAAATGATATTTATATTCGAATAAGCAATTCCTTGTCACGTTTTGCTCATTTATTAACTATGGCTGATATTTTAAAGTATTAATAATAATATACAATAAAACTATAAACTTCAATTTTAAAATACGTGTAGCCAAATTAAACAGGTTCCATACTTCATTCCAATCAATTACACTTTTCAATATTAATGCAGTTTTAATGATTAGAATATTATATCAGTTTGTATATTAATTTTGTTCAAATTTTCGATAACTGCTATACCCAAATTTTTAAGGAATATGTCATAGTTTTGTCGTAACACAATTTTTAAAAATATAAAACTACTTAAACATTTGGAAGTTCCGAAACGGTCTATCGCCCTATGAATTACTAAAAATGACATTGACCCTTTAATTTTTATGTACATACATATATCTACAAGAGCACATCTTTAAGATAAGCGTAAAGTAATCAATTATACTACGAATTTCCTTGATGTCACATTAGCACGATTAAGAAAATTTTCGATTACTTAAGTAATGCATCACCCTTCCCTCGAGACCTCCCACAAGGGCGAGGAGAAGCATCCCTCTATCTATCACTTATTCGATTTTCCAATATCCGTCTTCTGTCCTGACGTGTCGTCGCGCTCAATTGAGCACTTGCATTCGGTACACAAAGGAAGACGATGTGCGGTGGCACGAAACCGGCACGGCGTTGTTCGGCATTTACACGCATTAATCATGAAATTGAGGTATGAACAGGTCCAAGGGTGAACTCCTCACCACCCCCGCCCTGCACCTGATATGTCCTATTTCCTAAGTTGGCGTTATCGAGGGCGGAAATTAATTTCTATTATGTCAGGGTGAAATTTTTTTCAAATTTAATTACGTATGAACTTTAGGTGTATTATGAAAATTCATCTTCGAAGAAAACCCAAACTTGGCAAATTACAGGTTAATGAACTTTCTCTTCGATAAACAATAATTTAAAACTTTTAACTTCCCTCTTTCTAACTTTTACAAATTAAAGAGGCAGAAATCAAGGCAAGAATATATATGTAGTACAATTTTAAGTCGAAATTCTAAGAATTTGCCACCTCTGATACGATATAAAATTGGAGATTCATTGATGCGCCTTGGCAAGAATAATTTTCAAAATGTTATCGAAGTGAAGCTTTGAGAAACAACGATTCACTTCAAATTTCTTTAGCCCTCATTTTTCTTTCTTTAAACAAAAACCGACGAATTTCACAATTTTATCAAACTTTGGATAAATTCAATTCCGTCGAGATTAAAGAAAACGAAAATTGCAAAGCTTTCTCGAAATACACATTTTTTGTGCCGCTATTTTAAATTCCGAAAAATGTCAATCTTTTTACCTTCCTAGATATATGCGTACATAATGTGTCTTTCTTCAAAATGTTGACTTCGAATTTAGACAACATTACTGTTTACGAAAAGCTTTTGGATTTTTGGATTTTGATAAGTCTTTAAACGCAATTTACTAAATTATTTTTGCAATTAATAACTTAATATATGGAGATCTTGTTCACCGGTTTGGGGCAAGAAAAATTAGTCTAATTATTTAATTCTTGAACGATGATTTTTTAAAATTTAAAATTTTAAACAACTTCAACTTTTCAATATTTTTTTATAAAAGTATAGTTTGAAATTCCGAAAGATATCATTATTATATATAATGATATGTTTTAATGAATGTTTTGGTTATGAATTCTACCTTAAATCTTTTATATAGATTACGGTAGCTCGCTTAAAAAAATTCAGTATCATCATTACATCCCCTCTTAAGCCCGACATTTGTGTAAAACGTTAACAAGTATTGGAATTCGTGTTATGTTAGCGTGCCCAAGAACTGGAAGACGATGAGTAGCTGGATTTGCGCTAGATAGCTTTTTGCATCTTGAAGATATTGTACCCGCCCCATAATCCTAGGGATAAGGAAGCATCTTAAAATGGATTAAATTCGAACGAAATCTACTTTATGATGATGCTACAAAACGCCTCAATAATTTACAAACATGAAATGTGGTTTTTGCGGTTATTCTCTGTTGCTTCCTGAGAGGCACCATGAGGGGTGTGAATTGTGCATATCTCGATTTGTTGCTCTGTCACACAGGGTGTGGTTGTAATTCGATCGCATCATATATAAGGTGACACAAAAGGGGCATTGAAAATTATTCTAGGATGTTTATGAGACGCCTGAGCCAGAGGAAAAATACAAAGGGAAGAATAAAAGTTTTCTCTCGGCTTAGAATAAATAAAAGGGAACAGCGTCATGAATATATTTTTTCAGGAGATCGGATGGCTTGCACGTGGGTGTGGCTTTCTGTGATGATAAAATGCAGAAAGACTTAATCGAATAAGAGATGAGTCCTCAATTCCAGTTTCAAGAGGGAGGAAGTGTACGTGATAACTGCACCACAGATGCTTTAATCTTTGTTACACTGGTCCACAATGGGCACAGGATTGGTTGCTCGTGTTGAAAAGAAGAGTCTTACTCCTCCTAGGGAAACGTACAGGCTGCCATTAAGAGCTAGACAAACATCAGATTTCGTTTGCCACTGTTTGATTTGTCCACTTCCACACGCACGAAGAAGTCCTCGACACAATCAACTGTTGGTAGGGAAACAATAGTGTGCCAACAAAAACAACTACGTTATATAAAATTTCAAATACTTGCGGATTAGAAACGAATTTGATTACAAAACGTTTGCTATTTGAACGCGCTTCGTTTAAACGTAAACTTGGAACTTACTTTGGAGTACGACGGGAGAGGGAAAGTCCAAACTGTTTGATTCAACAATTCAATCATTCGCCAGAGTGAATTGTTGGAGCATTAGCAGCAGAGTCCGTCAGCTTGGCCAGCTGCACACAAATATTCCTTTCACTAAAGGAAGTCGATTCAATAAATATACTCGAGAAAATACATTGAGAAATCCACTAGCTCCCCCGAGAGCTCCCCTAGGAGTTGGGGTTGATGGAGCCCCAATGGTCGTAGATGGACAGGAAAGAACGATGGATGGATGGATGAATTTGTCGGGCTGCCCCTCGAGGGGTTGTTGAAGTGGTCGACTTGCTTGTTACGTGCAAAATTCCTAAGATTAAAATTAGAAGTTTTACAAAGTTTTGTTGCTAGGGAAAGAAGTGGCTGGGAGATGTTAAAAGACAAAGGAATTCTCATGATATTTACTTCCTGGAATTCTCAAAGCTATTGTTGTACTTTGAGTTTTCTTGTCTTAATTAAGTTCGTGAGTCTGTTGCTTCTTAAACCGCCATTCATTGTTTGTTGTCCACAATAAATTCTTTTGTCGTTTTGGTAGTATCGCTCGAAATGTCGATACATATTGTGTTGGTAAAACTTTTCGAAGTACTTTTCCTTTGTCTTTTGTACTTTCCACCACAGGCTGCATTTAAACTTTTGGAAAAAGCCCCAACTGGATGCTAATAACCTTGGAAATGTAGAAGAATAAATCAATGATTTAGAATAAAATTTGAAAATATTATAAAAATGCACAATAAAAGATGTAGATAATTTAAGTAAAACTCCGTCTGAATGAGGTTATTGAGATTTTTTCTCTAAAATCCGACACTCATGGGTAAAATATTATCAAATCGTTCCATCTTTTCAAAATTAAAGTAACATCTTTTCATCAATTCCTGAAACACCTACGTGGGTTATTATTTAGGACACGCGCTTAGAAATACTTTAAGATTTGAAGAAAAATCGATTTTATTAAACCTGACAAATTGATGTTCCTTCTCAGTGTATTCAATTTATTCCAAGTCTTATTTCGTTTCATTTTTTATAACGAAGCGAAATTTTTTGATTCAGTTAATCTTTTCTTATACTCATACCACTTTACTTTGGGAATTAGAATTCAAAGGGAAAATGTTTCTTATTTTGAATTGATACCAAAATAAAGTTTACAAAAAGGTAGTTCGAGTTTGAATCTGAAATTTGAACAATTTCAAATAATGGTTGAAAATTATTTTTATATTTTGCATAACTTTTTATTAATTTTAAGCACTACAAAAAATAGAAAATTGGAGAGACTGCGGAGCAAGACTTATTAAACAAAGGTTGACAAAACAAACCTCAGTTTTGCAAAAATTGGAAAATCTATTGTCTTTTCGGATGAGAAGTTTATTTAGATCTGTAAAATAATTTGAAAGAAGAAGGCCAACTTTTAGCTTTGGTTCTAGCCTTATATAAAGCCTATAGGACCTTTTAATAAAGTCCATGAAAAAACAGATATTTATAATTATAAAAAATCAAGGACGACATATGGTACATACCAAATATCAATAAAGTTTTACATAACGATAAATTTTATGCTGACTAGCTAAAGAAGGAGAACCTATTTATAATTGCGTTTAAACGAGCTATGGTTTTGGCCTTTTTAGCTTTTGAAAATAATTTCATACTAATGTCTAATTGTAAACATATAATTAGAGGCAAAGCTTTCCAAAATTCATTCCATAAATATCTTTAATGATTAAATTTGCTGGATTATTTCGTCGCAGGCTCCCCATTTGATTAGTATAGTGTACGAAATTTCTATCTGTCTGAAGCCTAAATAGATATCTTAAATATCCACTCTCCAATGTCTTGAAATTTTCCTTTATTGTATGTTTTGGTGAGGTTCCTAATTTGTATGTTTTGGTGAGGCAATCAAAAAATTGCCTAGAACTTTGTCTTAAATAGGGCTTTTTTCACATTTACCAAAGTACACATGTATCCAACCAAATAAAAAAAAACATAAAAAAATAACAACTTTGTTTAACTGGGAATCCCAAAAGACAGAGAAAAAAATTAGATTTACTCCTGTCCCCCGACGCCGGGTACACAGAGGTTCCCTACGTTGTCATTATCTCGTTATCAAGAGGTACCCCAAAAAATAAATGGAAAAGTAAAGTCACCCTCGGCCAATTTCTTAAGAATTTCAACAACTAACTTACTGTTTCCCGGGTCCTACACCCCTGTTATTCCCCTCGAGCGGCGTCGTCAAGGCCTCATCCTGATCGCAGAAGCAGGAGCATCCACCCACCACAGAAAATTAACTTTCGGTTATTCAGGTGAGCAGCTTTTTATTAAATTGTGTGTTAACGGATGAGCCACCAAAGAATCTTGAATGAATATTGTTCTCTGATGAGATACGACGGAGCCCGGGAGGCGCTGGTGTCCTGCCAACGTTCTCCGGGAAGCAGGACACCAGCCCACGTCGTTGCTCCCGTCTTCCTCCAGCCTCCCGGGACAATAACCGCACCAACACAAGGCCGCAAGATAAATGAACTTTAAGCGAAGATAATAAACACAATTTATATCGCATAATTGCTTTATTTTTACATAACGTCTTTATTATCCCGGTTACCGCCTCCCCTCCTCCTCTCAAGGAGTGATGTTCTCCTTGGATGGATCTTGAGTTGAGCAGCTTCCAGGGTCTGGACCCTTATTGTTTGGTCCGCTCTCTTTCCTTACTTTAATTTTTCTTGTCTTATATATATATTTATTTTTTTCCTTTTTTGCATTATTGTTGCTGTCTTGTTTTGAAGTCTCTTCAATTTCCTCATTTTTCTGGATTTCGTTCCTTTTTTTGGTTTCCTTCTTATTTTATTTTGTGATACAAAGAAAACCCGTGGCTTACTCCTGACTCCCGAGTCGGTTCGAGCGATGACTTATTGCAGTCATTACCTTCTTAAACTGAAGCTTCCCGATTTTATCGCACCCGATGGTTGGGTTCTGAAGGAGTACAACTTTTCATTTTATTATTTCATTCTTTTTTCTGGAGTATTTCCTTAGTGTACAATGTCTCAAGTATAAGATTTTTTAAAGACCGTTTAGATACAATTTCTTGAAAATGAACTGGACTAAATAGAAAAGAATAAAGAGCGAGTGAATTTTATTTCTTTGACTTTACTGAGATAGTGCCATTCTGCAGCAACTAGTTAAAATTTCGTTCCTAAGACCCAAAAGATAACTTCAAAAAGAACTCCTATTCGTTTAATTGCAACCATATTATTTGACTAGATCAAGTACTGTTTCTTAGTGTTTTTAAGAGTTTAATGATAATATTGATGGTACATTTGAATCATACTTCGAATTACTAACTTTATAGATATTAAGATCTTAAGCCCTAAATACTTTCGACAAAAATTTAAGGTAACTTGTTCTTCGAGAGATATTGAACTTTGAAGTTTCCAAAAGTGAAATTTCTTAGTCGAAATTGTCCAGCATATTCTCAAATAAAATCGCGTGAAATTGTTTCAAAGCAAGACGTTTCCAAGTGTTCCTTCAAAATTCACTTCTGTCTTTAAATTCTCATTAAAATGCTTGAGTAGATCTCAAACTCAATTTATGCCTTAAAATTAAACTAGTTACATATGTTCTAAATTAGAATATCAAATTGTATCTTGATTAACTAACTTCTCGCCTTTTTACTGGCTACTAAATGTGAACAATTTACTACCCAGAAAAAGCAATAGTGTAAAATTAAGTGAGTTTTAATCGTTGCGTTCAAATTATACTATACAAAATTACATCCCATAGCTGATTTAACTCCTGTCGATTTACATGTCGTTATCACGATTTCATAAAACTCTTATGCTCCTCAAAACCGACTTATTTCTTAGATGAGTGCTTTTGAGTTTTTGTAGAGTCAGAGCAATCGAGCGTAAATTCGAAGCTTTTAGCCATTTTTAAAATTAATGTTTAAATAAAAATTAATAAAACTTTGTTATCCCTCCTACGACTAAACAAAATGTTTAAATGATCAATTTAAGCAGATACTTCTGAAAGAAAAACTCATAATAATCGCATTCAAAACATATTCCCTCTGGGGAACTATATTGTACAGTACTTTGAACATTTTTAGGACTACTTCAATCTTTCGGAAAACTTTAATTTTCATATGTTTTTTAGGTTCAATAAAGGAGGGAAATCAATACAGGGCTAAATTTAAATCTTCAAATTTCCTTTTCTATTAATTTTCCCCTTCTGTCCATCTTAACATGCATGATTTGGAAAACTAGAAGTTTCCGAAGAATTGGACTGATCCTTAAAAAATTCACGGTACTGTATATGAAAAATTCAAAGATTCAAAAAATTCTCGGCATTTTTTATGTGATGAGGGTTTTAAGTGCAGACGCATGGGACATAAATGTTAGCGGAACAATCTCATGAATGTGCAATTTTTACGTAGCCGACTAAATGACAACATAATTTCGTAAATTCGTTATACATATCATTGTAATAAAATTGTTGAAGGTACGAAATGGCAAATTTTTTTTCAAAACGAGGTCAATTAGAATACTATACGTATTAAATAAAAGTAGTCCCTAACGGATTTAGAGATTCTAATAAACTAACCTGCAAATGAAGATAATCCTTGAAAAAACATCCATCCCCGGCAAGTTCACTTTTACTACTGAGAGGCAGGTCTGAGAGAAATTTACAAAATGGCCCAATTTACCTCGTTTGCTCGTCGGTATCATTTTCTTTTTTTCTTTGCATTTTTTTCCGCAATTTTTCTCATCGTCCTCCCAAATTTTATTCCCTTTTTTCGTATGTGAATAAACTTTCTGAGTAAAATTGCAACGGAGCTCTCGTTTTCAAAGGGTGCGACCGAATTTTCAACGTTTTCATGTGGGCATGACTGGGAAAGTTAATACAACAGAAAAGAACGTACTAGAGTCCCGCAGGGGAAATGTCCCGACTCCGAAAGAGGAGAAATCACGGATTAGGTCCTGGTTTTCTCCAGAGAAAGAGATATTGAAGAGTTTCGTCAAGTTCTGGGAAAATAAGATGCAAAAGGATAATTGAGCTTTTGAAAGTTTTTCACTTTTAAAGAATTCACAGATGTTCTTGAGACGCCTTTTAAAAATTTCTTAGTTCCAGGAGAGTTTCCAGGTGATTGGAATTTGTTTGGGTAGAAAGGATACATCTGGAACAATGTTTAGTTTTGGGTAAAAATAACATGAAAAATGCTTCGATAGCACTGTCAGTAGAAAAAGTAGACACATCACATGTGCGTTATAATACTTTTTAATTTTCAAACAGCACCCATATTGAACCTAATAGTTTATAACCAAAATTTAAACCCTAAGTAGTATGTTTGGCCACGTTTCAGTTTCTCTATAAAAAGTAAATATGCGAAAAATTCATCTACTTAGTCCTTACCTTTCTATTTTATAAATTGCTAGATAAAGACAGCTTAGACCAGCTAACAAATTTTTAAATATAACAAAATCTATCTAAAACTTGGTCAAGCACTAATTCCGCAAAGAAAGATAGTTATTTGTAAATATTATTAATTTACCTGAGTTAATATTCTTGTTACCTAAAGAAAATTAAAGACAATTACAACGTATTTCTAGCCATTCAGTTAATTTGGACGAATTTCGTTCGCTACATTTAGAATAACCAGAATTTGCAAAACATGTATACATACATATTTTATTAATCTAAATCTTTTATTATAATTATTAGAGGTATGGCTATTTCTGTTCGTAGGCTCCACAGGAAAATAATAAATGAAATCAAGTGAAGGAAAAAATGATTTTTCTTTTATGGGTATTAAAAAGTACCCAGGAAATTATGCTCTTTAGAAATGAATTAGGTATATCCCCTTCGAATTCAGATTGACAATTTGCGATTACAAAAGGTAAAGCTGCAATTCGTAGGGACTTATTCGAATTAATGAAGTGAATTTAAACGCCTTCAACATTAAATTACAATAAAACTGTATTTTATTACAGGGCGTTAAGTAAAAAGGTGGTTGATAGCAATTTGTAAAAAGGATCGTAATAATAAAACTCTGATTGATTTCAAGAAAAATTGTTTCCTTGACGAATTTTTGTTTGTTTGTTTTCCTTAGAGGAACTTACAAGTATTATAAAAGTTTAATTCCTAATTTTATGGATCCCAAATTCTACATCCCAAAAAGTACTATAAAGTTTTGTATACAGCACCATGTACTTGTAATATGTAAGTATATTTTAAAGGAATGAAAAATAAATCTAGTTTTACTAATAGAACCTAGGGATAACATTTCGAAAATATATGGTTTAGAGTTTGAATAAGAAAATGAGAAAAATACTTAAATTAAAAACTTTTCTCAATTCATATATACTTTGTATATATATTTAATTTTGCATATGTAATTCATTTTTTCCTCACTTAGGAAAACTCTTGTATGGTTAAAAATACCTCAGCACATTCCCGAATTTTGCATTCATGAAAAAAAATAAGCAAATGAACTTAAAGATTTTCCACATTGTGTCTTTACCTAGTTCCTCTTTTATCAGTCGTTGCAGGAAATGCCATGGACGTTCCAGGAAACTAATCCAGGAATATCTAATGTCAAAGAAAACCTCTCCAATGGATAAAAGGAGATCGAAATTTCATTCGATAGTGAAAAATTGAAATCAATAAAAATCGATAACAACAACTATTACCGAAGTCCCTTTTCTCGAGCATCTCTGATTTGAGCCCTTTATAGAAAGTAGCCCTATCTCTCCTACGTAGAGGAAGATGTCATCTTTAGACTTCTTTTCCCTTTAAAAATAAAAAGGAAGAAAAAAATGAAGAAAATGAAACCAAAAAAGGGAAACATTTGATAGGACGGCAACCGTAAATTCGTTGCCTTGCCATTTCCCTCCTCTGGAAGGACTTCGGTTCCGTGGAGAACCGCCAGAGAAGGGAGCGGATGGTTGAAATTTTTATCTGATGAACGAATATATCTGCAATAAATACGGCAACCGAATCGTATCCTTCGACGAATTGCAGAAGGACTTGTGGGGAAATGACCCAAAGCATCTCCGTTGAAGGAAATGGCTTTAATGGTTTCATTGAGGTCATTGAAGGTTTCGCAGCTTACGATTTACAGGAAATGGATGGGTTTCGGATAGTCAGATTAATTGGGCTATATTTCGACAGAATGTGATTTTCAGTTTATTACTTTAAAAGAAAAAACATTTTGAATTTCGTGGTGTGCAATTCTTACGAATTAATTTAAGCGTATAGTCTTTTTTAACACAAAATACAATACCAAGGTTATATAAATTTATTTGAAAAACATTACCTATTACAGCAACACTAAAAATAAAATTGAAGTATACTTTTGCATACTTTAATATATTTTTTAATATAATAACAGTTCATCTCAACACAAACCAATCCTGTAATGCCCTCGGTTATATGAACTTATATTTATATTTACTTTTAATTACAAATTATAAAGCAAAACATTGACGAGAGCCCATCAGTCGTTTTTGCTTAAAATCACAAATAAGGGAATATGTTGTACTCTCGTAGATAAGCACACTGCTTAATATATATAATATTGAATTAATTACATAAGTTCAATTGCATATTTTTTCAAATCATGTAGTTAAAAACATTATTTCAAATAGAGTGAAATTAACTACCCTATAACGTCGAAAATAAATGCTTATTAATTTTTTCTTACATTCGTTTTGCTGGGCTAAGGAGAATTTGAAATTCCCTGGCAATGGACACACACACCGGTTTTCTTAGGTATTTCCATAGTAACAGCAAATACAAATTTGGTGGACACGAAGCGTAGTAAGTGTTAAAAATTTAAAACAAGTCAGTGCAAGAGTTACTCTAGATTTCCAAAATTTGTAGATGTTCCTACATCAGTATCAAATCAAATAACAGACAACGGGAAAAACTATATTTTCTAACTTGTGGATACCAAGGTCTATTAAGTTACAAACCAAATCAATTTTCAAAGACGTTTTCAAATTCCTGATGTTAAATATAGACTATACTAAATTCAATTTGACTGTCAAAAAATTCTAAATGGCCTATTGTAATTAGTTTTTGAAAACATTGATGCTAAGGCCTGTGATATAACAGCCAAATTTGAAAATTCAAGAAACAACAACAAAATCACAACAACTTAACATTTATTGCAAATCTCTTACTTTAGTTCTTGTTTACAGAACTTTATTTATATTTACAAGTCTGCATAAATTCAACAAGGTGACTAGGCAACCTTTTGCTGTAAAACCCCAAAATCTCCTTTGGTTAACAATAAAACACAAAATTCATTGCAGTTTAAGCAAATTGTAGCGCAATTTTAAGCGACCACTCCCAAATTGTGTAAACGTTTGCAGCTTGGTCACCCTCCCGTAGAGGTCGGAATGATAATTAGAAGAAAACACAGAGACCACAATGACCATTGAGTAGTATTAATTGGGTCCTGATTTACCTAGCCCTGAAAATAGCTTTTGCCTATACCGGATTTTCCTCTGTCGCCTATTTCTCTCCCCTCACCCATCCTCTCATCTGCGCTTTTGTGAGCCTTTGCCCTTATGTCGAGGGTTGTTAGCTTACTAGGCTTTGAATCCTGGCCACCGTCCCCTCTACCCCTGCTCCCGAATTGAAAAGCAACCCAGAGGCATTCCAGGATTTGATATAGATGTAACAGGAATCTACCTATGTTTATATAAAATAGTATAGCTAGATATACAGAAATATCTTCAGGGTAAAATTTTCTCAATGTGACTGCGAAAAACGCTTATGCCCGTCATCCCCTTGCCCTGTCCTTCTCCCTCCAGTTGGCACCATCATCCAGAAGCATTCAGATAAATCAACGAGAAATCGTTAGAGACAAATTAACACCGGAGCCAGGCCAGGGAATCCTCGAAAATGGCAGGATACACTTTAATTGTCGGAAGGTTTTTACGTGGCCGGATGTGTGGCCAGTGGTGGTTCTGCCACTTTTAAGCTCATTTGCGTTTTCCAATTAATTAATGTTTGCACACATAGAGACTCATGGGAGGGTTTAAGGATGATGGTGATGGTAGCAAGGATTCTTCCTGGCTTTGCTTCCTTTTTCTCATCATCCACCGTGAAAAAGGACAAAATCTGAGGGAAAAAACATTGAAATATAGGGCCGATGGAAAGGAGACGGAGAGGGTGGATCCTTTTATGGAAATTAATTAACTAACTATTCTACAGGGGTAAGGGAGATGTGATAACGGAGACTCTAATTGAATCAACAGCTTCCAGGACCACAAGGCAAATTTCCAGCTGGCAAAGATACCGTCCAGATTTTAAAACAGATTTCAAGGTAATGTCACGTAATGTGGGCAAATAAAGTGCTTCTCTCTTTTATACTAAAATCCGTCAATATCCTCAGTTGGCGTAGTTTTAAAACCCCAATTGGTATGAGAGAGGGATGGAGTGGTTGAAGTAGTGTTAGTGGATTTTTATCATTCACTACAACTATTCCATAGAACGCAAATTAAATAAGGGTCTCCTTCAATATTTGATTTGGTTATCTCAAAACGTTTTTTGGCTTCAGTCATTTATCCAGCAAAATGAATGAGGAACAATTCACATATGTTTTTAAAAGGAATTAAGTATGAGATCACACTATGTATGAACGGATGTACGTTTAAGGTGTATTTAACATTGAATCACATTCCACCGGAAATTTGAAATGTTCCAGCATAAAATAGAATATATATTGTATATTGCATATATACCTACTGCACGAGACAAAGATAGTTCACCGAAAAACCACTTCATTTCCCACGTTGAAATGGTTTCGTCAGCGTTTCATACATTTCAATTTCCCTACTAAGTACTTTCTAACATCTGTGGAAAACTAACCGCCGCCGCGTCATGCAGTTGTAAGCCCTACCCCTCGTACTTCCCCCTTTCTCACAGCCTAGAAACCCTTCTTCCATTTCGAGAACCGGAAGTGTTCACTTTGTGCAAATGTTAGATTGAATCAGTACAGAGATTAAGCATTCCACGTATCGGAAGTGATAATATCCGCAATAGTTCCTGGACTACTTTCTGTAAAAAGTTCCTTACCCTTTTTCTCGTAACTGAGGGCTTATACGAACGGGTATGTGTCTCCCTGCACCTACTCACCGAAGGTTGTATATGATGTTCGCATATATGAACCAAGGTATATGTTTTTAAACATTTTCCTTCCTTACATTCGGACCGTAACGACCTTCTGGCCACTAAGCCCTAGCCTTAGTACTCCCTTTTGTTTCTAATGTTTGCTAGAGCGTCACCTTCGTCGTCCCTTCGATTTTCTGCATATTTGCTTAGAAGGGACCCAGGGCTCTTTCTGTGGTACTTGTTCGAAGAAGATGAGCCCTGTTGCCGCTCCTGCCGCCGCAACGCCGCAGAGCGGTAGGGTATGTAGTTTTTGGTAGAGGGTGGTAAAGCGCTCGGAATCGGGAGTTCTACTGGCCTCCTCCGTGTGGCACTGACATGAAATATTCCCCGGGAAATTCATTTCCTCTAAAAACATTTCCTCTGGACATTCTATTCGCTTGAGGCTGTTGAACAACTTTTCCCTCGAAGTTTTTGTTACGTAATACAGAGGGCGGTAGTAGTAGAAATAAAGGCGGTAGCTAGGACCAGTAGTCTACCGATCCTTGATTTTTTTACGGTACGTTAGAGCATGGGGAACATATGGTGAGTGGTGGGGGCTATACTTCAATCCCACATTGCACGTAACTAGCTTTTGAGAAATAAAAGGGGGGAAGGGGTACGGCGAGTATAAAAAAGTCAGTTGTACGTACCTTTACATCTAATCAAAAACCACCCGCACTGTAAGTCACCACCTGGGTTTGGTGCAAGAGATATGCTTGCGTCGCGAGGCGGACAGGGCCCCCCCGTGGGAGCATCCAGTCCTTTTCCCGAGCTGAAGTGGCCCATCGATATGGCAGAGAAAACTCCTTTTTTTCCCAGGATCACTAGGACTAAAAACGGGAGGTAAAAGAAGCCTGCTTCGGATAGCTCAGTATCTCGTTTCGCTGTTGCTCTGCTATTCTGGCAGAAAATTTACATCGTATCCCAGGTATATGGGCGGGAATATGTAAGATGTTCATTGACCCGTGCTGAGAAAGATATACGACCTCCGTTTCCAGGACATCACCCACTGTGATGTGAGATGAATTTTTTCGCTCTCATTACAGTGAGCTAATTGACGGTCTAAAAATGTTAGACGCTTTCACATCCATTTTCTGTACCCATGTTACCCACTTCCCCCATAAAGTCGAATTGAGTTTTGAAAGTGTTCCACTGTTGCTATATGTAATGATGTCAATGGAAGAAAATCTACTTCACGTGGAATAAATGTGATATCCTCCTTCTTCTGATGCGAAGTAGGAAACTGAACTGGAGCACGTCTTGTTTCCAAGTAAATTGATTTGAAAGCTTTGCATGCATTAGAACGGAGGTTTCATACAATCCATAAAAGTGCAGTGATTTATTTTAGTCCTTTAGCCCCAAGTGTCATATGCCCTTTAGGGTCTACATGTCTATATACCACCGACATCGGATAAAAGAATTGGGTTTTTTTAAATATTTCATATTATACTCATAGCACTATATTTAAGTAATATGGCTAAAAATTTGATTACAAAATTATTTCAAAAAAAAATTACATCCAATAACATCCGGAATTTTGTATCCAAGTATCACTGAAATACTTTTCTATTTAAGAGAAACTCAAAGTAAGAAAAATCGTATCTTAAACCTATTATATGTATACGTAAATGAATTATTTAAAACCAAACTAATATTCGATCTTCTAATTTCAAAATTCATGACCACATTGTGATACACAAGAAACTTGTGTGTAGAAACCTAGAGTCCCCTACAGAACTACACTGACAGAAGTTTAGACTACTTTTTAAACGTTTGTAGTAAACCAATGCATTTTTTTTGTTTTAAAGCAGACTATGCATATAATAGATTTCAAAATATTTCATCATATATTTGTGCCCAACAAAAGGTCCACTTAAAAATATACGAATTAATGCCAACAGTTTAGAATTTAAATTTATATCAGAAACATTTTAGTTAAAACGTTGGTTATAACTCGAACGAAACTATGAAAGTTTTCTTTTTAATCTAAGAAATCTAAGAAGGAGAAATTTGATTTAAACATTACACTATAATATATTTAAAAGCTCTCTAAGAACAACTGCATATCAATGAGACGTTAGAGAGTTTCAGTGCGCTGTTGTACTGCAATTGCAACGAAAATGAGAACTTGCAAATAATGAACTTAAATTGGGCTCGCGCTTCCGCCCAATCCGCGAATTTTATACCAAAGCACTGAATTAAGCACTTTTTCACCATATCTGTCTTAAGTATAGCTTACAATAAAAACATTAACATAAAATATTCCCTAACTGAAAAATAAGTCAATTACCGGGGGAATCCCTTTTAATTATCCCCCACATTGTTTTCGATAATATAAACAGAGAGACAAAAGAATGCCCATAAAACCATCCCTTCAGAGCATGTCAGCCTCTTCGGAGTTGTTTGGGTAGACGTATTTACGATGCCGAAAAACTTTGATCATAAACATAGGCTTTGACATTGTTCTAATCAATTCACGCATAAAAGATACCCGCCGTTACCCGGAATGGGGAACCCTTTTGCGTGTGGGCCTTACGAATTCTACATGAATGCCGTTCATCCCCTGCCGCTCCACGTAGGGCAGGTGGTAGACACCCCTTTAAATGACTGTGGCAATCGAACAAATGGGGTTTGCTATGAAGCAGCTATTTCGCCCGTGAATAAGAAGATACCCCTGCAAGCCACTGAATGCCCTTTGTTACACTTACAGGGATCTACTTACACCTTTCCCACTAAGTAGACTCTATGACGATTCACGTGAATATCTCGGGGGAGCATTTTCTGTGTTAAGTCTATTGTCACACCGTATCATTGGGCCATTTGCGGTTAAAGAACTTTGCAGCTCCATTTAGCTCGTTTCTATGCGACCACCACGGAAGGGGGCTCCTGGAGGTTTTCGGGATATGAGCACGAGCACAATCAAAAACCATAAAGGAGCTGCCCTGACCAACGTGGCAATCGAGGTGTTTGTGCCTTAGTTTATTTTGACAACAGGCGAAATGGTCCGAGAGCGGTGGGCCAGCAGGGAGGCAGGGTTCCAGCATTGTAACCGGGTGCTCCATTCAGCTCCCCGATGACACCATTCCTCACCTCATCCAGCCCACCCAGAGGAATATGGCGCATTGTAGCCCACTATCTAGCTGGAGGGTTCTAAACCCGAGTTACGTTCACTCGGAACGGGAAGAGGACCCATTTCGATTTTCCCATTTAATTCGTTAAAGTTGAGGCTGTGTTTTGTTTGATTAAATTTCACGAACGATTTAATGTGATCAATCAAATGACTTTGATACCAGCAGGGGTGAATAGAGAGCACTGCTCAGCAATTGTACACGAGAGGCAGGAAAGAGGTCCCTTGGGAGTTCCCTTAATCGGGGGTGGATGCAAGTGAGCCCCCGCGTTCCCGCCTCCACCGCACAACCGGTCCATATGTACAAGTTTTCAAGCGATTGTTCAGTGGAATTTTATTGAGTCTGTCATTTTGTGGTAGAATTGATTACCGTGTCAATTTTATAGGCAATTTGTCGGTCTTCAATTCCATCAAACATCGATAGGCAGCTGTGACAAATAAATTAATTAAATTGTAAGCGAACTCTAAGCATATTACGAAGGATTTTCTCTGTTTTGCAATAATTAGCTTTAGGTTAAATTAGTTGCTAAAAACTTTGTTTTCATCCGAATATTAATATTATTTTCACTGTTGAACATGACGAGAAATTTAATTAAATGTTTAGCGAAACAGGTGATGATTCCATTAAATGCTTTCATGATTTTATGCTTCCGCTTTTTACTGACTCGTTTATTACACAATATTTTCAGGTAAATCGTGATCCATATAAGATAGAAAAATGATACATTAATTTATTTTTTCAGGAAATACGTAAGTATATTTTATTACTAATAATAAATTTGTTAAGAAAAATATTTAATGCTTTGAAACTACATATGTAATAATAATAATAATAATAATAATAATAACTTAATAATAATAATAATAACTTAGTATAATTTTTTGAATTCGTTGACGCAGGATAAAAAAGTCGTTTGTAAATAAATAAGGAAACACTAAAATTGATTGATTGATTGATTGAAATTTTTTATTAGTATTAAATTTGACAAACAAATAATCGATTACAGTTTCTTCGAAAGCAAATAAAACATTTTCAAAATTATTTGTTCATCCGCAGCAAAGATATATTCTCAGTAAGTACTACAATGTTTTTGAATACAAAATTTGACAAACCTCTTCATATTTTAAAATGCATGAGTCTAAACATTTAAAATACTTATCTTTTTAAAGGAGATAGTATTTAATAACTTTACAAAAACATGCTCACATTTCTTTGCATAAGTTCATTCATTTCTTTAAAGTGAAGTGTGAAAACTTTAATGTTGTTTTCATTTATCCGCCGAAGTCTACCCCTCCTTTGGTCAATACATTTTGTAATACCCAGATCCATGCAAGGAATCAAATTCAATTAAATTCCCTTGACAACGACGTCTCAGCTCATCGCCTATTCAATTTGTAAAACGTTACAAACACCACAGGGTGCGGAGGAAAAATGTTTAAACAGCAAAAGCCATAAAATCCATCCCTCCCCAAAAATACCATCAGGCCCTTTGCCGTAAATCTATCAGTAATTTTGAATCCTGTAAAATGTTTTCACACCATTTCATCACCCAGAACCCTAAGAAATCAATTACTGGCACAATTCTCCTTAATAACTGGCGTCGCGCTCACACCTTCCCCAACCCCCGGTTTTTGGTTCTATCGAGCAAAACGGCAGCCATGCAAACAAACAAAGGTGAAAGTCCTTAGAACGTGGAAGAGTCCTTCGGGCTCTCGGCATCCGACAGTGTGGCAAAATGTCCCCAGTACAAGAGGAAAATTTGTTTCAATATTTCATGGGGGGCTTACGGTGAAAATTGCTGGAAAATGTTTAAATACGATAAATTGACGTTGTCCCTTCAACCTTTTATCAGTTGCTACCAAACCTCATTACGGCAGGCGGGCCCCTTAAGGCGCCAATGTGCCCGGGGGTTTCGTTTGGGGCCAAAATCCAACCACTTGACCAACTGTCACGTCAGCAGCAACATTAGTGGGATACCCTCGTATGTGACTTCATAAGTTGCCTCCTCGGTGTTATTAGTTCTTGTTCGTTAGTTGAAAAGTTTCTTGGTACATTTCGGTCGTACGGCTGGCGACGTGGGGCAACATATGATCCAAAAACATAAAATTGTATTACTGGAAACTTTCAAAGTTTTTTCCCAGCTTCATGCCCCCATCCCCCTGTTGCCAGCCTTTTTCTATTACTACCAAGTCCCGTCCGGCCACAGGATTTCGTAATCAAACCGGCCCGAGGAGACCCTTCGTCTTCTATACTTCTTCTACTTGGTCTGACCTGTATCCAAAGATTCCAGGACTCCAAACCGGCTGGTGTTTTCTGGTGCGGTGCCATTATCATCATTCGAAATCTCACACCCATTCCCGGTCACTATCATACCGATGATTTTTGATCCTGGCTACTCCAGATGCTGTTGTTTTTGCGATTGCAGCTGTTCGACCGAGCTAAGGGCGAAGAAACCAACCCCTAAAAATTTCAGTCCCGAATCCAATGGTCATCCCTCATGTCCACTCTTATTGGGTCCAAGCATTGGGGCCACCGGAGCCATTTGGCTCCCGAATTGTAGCCCTCCCCATTCCAGGTCCAGGCACAAGTGTAACCGTCCAGACGCTGCTGCTCCTCCTCATTCTCCTCTGAAGTGGACGCATTCCTCAAGACGTGAAGAAAGAAAAATTGAGGTTGAATTAAAGTTTTAATTGTCTTGCGATTATATTCGTGTAGTTGGTGGTAATTCGAGCAGTTGGATTCCTTCTCTTATTACAGGCTATTCCCTCTGCTCCTAGACAGGGGCCCACCGCCAGGGCCAGATGGACACTATCATTAAAACTTTGATGTTGGCGGCTGCGGTGTAGCGCTGTATCTTTACATTCCTCATTTTTCTTTCCAGTGCCGTCCTTATAAGACTAAGACGGTGCTTCCTTCCTCGGTCTGGTAGTACACAGTCTTTTCTCGGTTTTAATTTTGTTACACACCCTGTAATTGCTCATTTCAGGTTTGAGCACCATGTGAAATAATTTTATTGCTTTTGCCAACCGTAAACAGTTTAGTCTACGAAAAGCTTCGTGCCAATTTTAGTTTCATGTACGTAGCTTGCGTCTTTTCAACTTTTACCAAAAACATGTACACATGTACACAACTTAATACACTTGAAATTTAAAACGAAAGTTATAAGAAATTCTAGAAAATAAAATATAAAAATATGATTTCTTAAATTTTATAAAACCTTACAAAGACAATGCTCATTTCTGATTTCTAATACTTTTTAAATGCAAATGGCGAAGGCAAGAACGTTTTTTATACATTGTATGTATAAAAAAAATATCATTTTGACTGAAAAAGATAATTGAGTATGTGGCATCAATACAATATGTAGCTCTGCACAGTTATTCTACAATTTATTTATTAATAAAGATGAACTGGTTGATTAATAAAGATTATTAATGTACAAGTTTATGCAATGTTAACAGAAATACATTTCCACAGAGTGGAGACGCCTACACATATTTTGGTGAGAAACTTACACAACTTCTTTAACTTACATGCATTTTCAAAATTAGTTCAAAATTCTACTAACCCAAACTTTTTCTGTAAATAACATAGCTTTTAAACCCTAATAAAAAGAGGTAAGAGCAATCATTTCAATTGATTGTTAGAGGGGACAGATAATACAAATTTTGCACTAAAATCATAACTAGTAATCAAATATATTGTCCAAATGTTATTCGCTCAGAAGGTTTTCTTCTAATGCAAATGATTTTTTATAATTTTTACAAGTATGTTATTTCATTTATAAAACCCCGAACTGAAATTTTCAGGAAGCATTCTTAACGAGCAAATAACCGTTCAAATGCTAATTCATAAGATATTTATTTTTAACATCAATATGACGATTTTAACATTTTACATTTTGGCGGAACTAAGACAATTTTTTAACTTAAAGTTTTAAACAAAATACAGCACGAAAATAGTAACTTTTGGAAATCAGTAACATATATGTAAATCAAACCCACATAAACTCATATTTTCCTAAAAATTATTGCTTACTGAATTGGTTAAAAAATTCCTACAACCATGTTAAAGACATGAAAGTATTCTGGTTCATAAAAAGTTCAGACACGAGATACGTAACCTTTTAATTTTTATCTTTGAATTATTAATTCTTTTTATCAAAGCTGTACAAAAGGTGAATGCCCTTATTACCTCTCAATGTATTTGCTCTCTGCCCTTTAAATTCTGGGAATTGAGGACCAACATACCCATTTTCATCTCTGTTAGAATAATAAGCGATAAGAAGCTACATCGGCAAAGGAACAAAATGCAATTATCATCACGGGAAATTAACATCCCCAAAAATTAATCTAAAGTTCACTGAAATGTCGTTCATTCACCTTAGTCATTTAACATTGCACGTGCTCCAGTTTTAGCTCTCATGTAATCGCCAAAGTCAAAAATCATTATCTTTGAAAAGGTTGTTATTTTAGCCTTTAACATGTTGATGTAAAGGATACAATCAACCAAAATTAAGTAACTTCAACTCATTTGACCTTTTTATTAGGACCTTCCTTACACAGGATAAAATAAAATCCGATACAGGGAAACATTTATTATTAATAACCGTCTCAAGTTACCGACTGGTGACCTTTCGGCAGGCCACATAACAACAGGAAAAATGATGAAAGATACTGGGAGGAAATCAGCAGATGTGGCAGTACATATGCACAAGCATAAATGTTTCAACAAAGGGAAAATTCAATTTTAGAGAATGTGCCTGGAACCTTTCCCAATGGAAAATTCATGAACTTTGGTCAGTTGAAAGGCATTTACCTTAAAGAAAAGGTTGCCCCTAAAGGCATGAGAGATGGTGGCAAAGACGCGGCCAGACTCCACCGATTCCCGCTCGATGTCTATCGCCGTCAACATCGACCAAGATCCTTCCACAAGGAACTCCACAAAAGGGCCGGACGTGCATAGCGAGCGAAGGACTTTATCAGTGTGATAAAGGATCACTTTGGCAAAAGTATCCGAATACCTGAAGGAGATACTTCGTCAAGTATTTCACTGTTGCTGTACCAGAAATTTTGCTTCTCACTCCGGAATAAAAAGTTGAAAAAAAAAACCAGAGATGGAAGACAAAAGGAACAAAGTTTTATTTTTGGTTAGCCTCTTCACTCAAACTCCCGCACAAACGTCTCTGGACCTTTTTGCTTTGTCAAGTTAAGGAAGTTTTTCTTAGTAGCAACAAGGTGCACATACATCACCCAGAATTCTCTTAGATTTCTTCCCTTTTTGCTACTTTTCTAAATTCTTTAACCCTCCAAAGACTCGAGAAGAATACCAAACTGAAGAATTTCCGTAAACTTATGCGCTCTGTTATGTGATATTTTAAACATTTTAGAATATCATTTTCATTGTTATGAAGAGTCATTTCACTAATAATAATATAGGCGCATTACAGATGCCAGAGTTTTCTAAATTACTAGCTAATTTTAACTAATTCTAATGAATCTTTAACACTATTTAACAATTTTAATTTAATGTTATAGAATTATCCCTTATCCCTTCTATTACATATTATTATTTAGGAAATAGTTCCATTTGATTTCGCAACATTACAATAAATTCGTTCAATAAATTTACTTCCAATTTAAAATTTTGCGCTCTGAGTTAATTACGATAAAAGTACGCGTAAACGGATTATAAATCAATTTCCCCTAAAACTTTAATATTAATTAATTTAAAAAAGGGAATGAGTTTTGTAGAATCACGTAGAATGCAATGATATTAACACACATTAACATACATATTTTGTAATCCATATCAAGTAAAGAAAAAATTATACAAATGTGTTTCCTAAAGCCCACGTAAGCTGGTTTGTGCATTCTCTACGCCTTCTACGTAAGTTTCTCTACACTTTTATGCTGTCTTAAGCTTAAATAGCTTTAATGCTTTCAATGTTTTGGACAGAAGCACAGAATAACTTTTGAAACCAAACTTTGTTGGCTTTTATGTACGCGCAACAAAAGTGAAGAAAAAACTAAAATTCTGCAATGTACAGACCTACTCGTATTTATAATTTTAAAACTTAGCAAAAAACAAGGTGTTATGTAAAAATCACTACATTGGAATATAATACTTTTCGTCAAAGTATTTCATCACACATTTAAACAATCTATTCAAACTTTAAAAATTACTCCAGCTAATAATTTTTGAATTACGGACATTACTGTAGAGAAGTAAAATAGAACAAAGTAAATAGTCCTTGAAATTTTAAACGTAATTTTTAAAATCATTTTGCTCCTTGGGGCCTGCGCTTTACGTTGTCTGGTTAATATACGCATATTAAAAAATAAATATAAATTATGCTAGTCCCAATCTCAAAAGTAAATCTGTTCAAATTCTACAAAACGACCTTAAAAAAGAGGAAATTTTTTCGCTGAAGTCGTTCACATAGAGGAAATCAATTAATGTACCCTTTACCGACATCAAAATTGTAATATGAACTTGAGTAAGAACGCGGTTAAGAATCAACCCTCGTGGCTCCTCCTCCCCCTCATCTAAAAGCGTTTGCAATTTCACTTGAAATTTCCTACCTAACATTGGTTTCATGTGCAGGGCACCACACGTGTGTCGGGTAGTGTGGTGTGAGTGTCCTGTGACCCACCCTCGGCTAAACCTCCCCCAATACTGCCTGCCAGCTGACTCGTGAGCCTGGGTAATTTCACTCGAGGATTGTTTACTAGCACACTGAAAAAAAGGAGTTAAATAAGCATTGGGGCTCCGAGGGGCAAACAATAAGCCCCGCAACCTCACACCGAACCCACCCGACTTATGGGTGATTTCCATGAGAAGGTAAACGGGGGAGAAAGGTGCCGTCTACTGTGATTTCTCAAAGAGTCCGCATGTATGAATGGGTCCTGGCTAAGAATAGCGTTCTCAAGGAAAATGAAAAGCGGAATACGTGTCCCAGTTTTTATATTATACCCTCGTACTTCGTATTCTCGCGAAAAATGAAACCATATTAAAAAGTTTTTAGTCTCAGTTAATCGGTTTAAACCGCCTGGACAGGTAGCCTACCATTGCACGCATTACCTCAAAAATATCCAAGTATGTGATTTCGTAACGCCCCAAGTTCAAGAAGGGTGCCAAAAATAAATCTCCTCTAATAAAGTGCTCACGTAAGTGGCGCAGAGTGAATGGATTAAGTTATATACCTCGAATAAATTTCACCTGGCCGTGCCCCTCGCAGACGTTAGTCGGCGCGAATTAACCGGCGACGGGTGAACCTAGTTACTGACGGACATTCGGTCATAGTGCGTTCGTTTCGTATAAATCGCATAAGAAATCGAATGTTTTTGTGAACGAGCTCCGACATAAATGTTCTTGTGGATGGAAAATGGAGTCCTATCGGAGCATAATGGACACGTAACCAGTTGAAACGATGATTAATGATCGCCGCCAATAACGAGTTTAGTGACCTGCTTTGCCAATTTAATCAGAGCTTTTTTTCGTTTTTGGTACCTTTTTGTTAGTCTCATTGCTGGGGAGTGAAAAAGTATGCTCAAATTAATAGACTTGTTTATAAACAAATAGCAGCAATGAGGAAAACCTTGAAAATATAATATGACTGCTTGTTTTTTTCTTACTGTTTATAACTCACATTTCATCCGAAGGTTTGCTACAAGAGTCTTATACTACTTGCTTGCGGGTGTTGATAATGAACTTACATTTTTTTCTCATACATGATTCATGCGATAATACTCTGTAATTCGAAATCTTATATTTTTTTAAAGTAGAAACAAAATTAAAATATAATGCATTTTTGGAGAACTGCATTAAAAAGGCAAAATTAAACTTTTTTTTTCCCTTCTCTCTTTTAAAGAAGTTCAATATAAAAAAAATATTAATAACAGCCCTGACACTATAAAATAATAATTAAAATAATAATTAAAATAAAGATTAACTCTGCTGTTTTGAATATCTATTTTCTTCTTTTCTGTAATAGAAATCTATAGTTTTGGAAACCGTATTTAATAGAGAAGAGAAAATATTGATATCGATAATTTTTCAACATGTTTTTAAACCAAAACTTCAAATTACTTTTGAATTCTACAGGCTTTAATAGTTTAGCTCACTGGATACCATTTTCTCATTCACCAAATTTTATGAAATTTTTACTTAGGATTCTGCAATAAAATAGCCATTTAGATCCTAACAAAAAAGAGCCTTGAGAGCGGGTGTCACTGGGTGCCTCAACGGTAAAACACGGTATTAAGAATAAACTTTTACGTAACAATATTATTTTAATCCCTAAAATTTTATTTAAGTTTGATAAAATAAGCATATCTTTTGCATTACTAGAATTGTTATAATGCAGGTACTCAATATACATAGGTTTTATAATGTACATTTAATTAATAAATAATTCTCTAGTAAGCATAATTTTATGGTTTTATGCTACTTAAAATGAATGCAAAATTAATTCATTCATCACTCTTAATTCAGGACAATGACCTATGAAATTGGTATTGCCAGTTACTATAATGTAGTTTTTAAGTCTTATTCAGTACGTGAGCTAGGCAAGGAAAAAATATAAAAAAGAGTAAAAGGTTTAATACATTCTAACATCTTTTCTTAACATCTAGAGATCCGAAATCTGTGGTAGACTACTGCCAAATTAGTCACGGTGTGAAAAAGGAGGCTAAAATTAAACTTTCTTGCGTCGGTAATGTGCCAAAGATCAGTTCTTTCTACGAACAATATCATCCACGTAGGTTTAGTCCAATTACCTGATTTCTTCTTACAGTTAAAAAAAAAGTCAAACTACTATCTTCGAGCGGTCCCCGTCATTAAATTACCTAATTATTCCTCAATTATTTCTACAAAAGTATCCGGCGCAGTCGCGCTGCTGCGCCACCCGGTATACCGGCAAATAGTAAGCAAACCTCAGAGACGGTCAATCGAATTCATTTCAATTGAGGGATTTCTCTCGAGGTCCGGTACAAGCAACCGGTTCATCAATTAATTACTATCATTACCTTGAGATATCCGAACAATCTAATCATGGAAAGTGTAGAATAACTGAATCATCTGTGATTTTGCGTTACAATATTGGTAACATGAACTCCAGCCACCAGATTCATTCACTTACTTTCTTTACCCATAGCTACTGTCTTGTTCGCCTACTTCTGTCCCCAATGTCTGGTTGGGTTTCTTGATTCCAAACACACTTTCAAAAATATCGTAAAAGAGAAACATTTTCTTTTTCCTTATTTTTGTTTATTTTTTTATTTTTATTTCTTTCTTTCTTGACTAAGAAAACCGACTGAAGAAAAAGTTGGCAACAAAACCTGTCACCGTTTTCACTATACTTCACATGTATGCGGATCTCTGGCGAAAAACAAACTACGGGTTTGTCGCCGTTTCCATTCACGCAAAGAACACCCTGCAATGGCAATGTGGTCTTTCAGCTGCATATGGGTCTCGTCTATCGTAAGACGCTGAAACTGTCTTGAGACTGACTTTCTGGGCAACTTAGTTTGGTATGTACAAAACTCGAAATTCGAGATTTCTTCTGTCACGGCAGTGAAATTAGAGTAGACAGAGGCGGTACAGAGTAATGATGCAGTACCGAGTATTTGTATCACCACCAGGTATAAGATGCCATGTCAGTGAGAAGATAATCTGACACCTTATCTATTTGATTAAGAGATCTATGCCGGCTGAGATTGTTGCCCGTTTAGTGGTAGACTTTCCCTTTCTTGATTTTATACCAAGCTCAACATCGTCTGTTGCGTCTTACCTGCGCGAATATAGCAAGCAAATAGTAAAGGAATAATACAAACAATATAAATAATACAAAATAAAAACGTAATTGGCAAACCAGCTCGGCATTGTGATTCCGCATGGGTGTTCGATTTAGTGATATTCGATTTCATTTTGTTTTTAAACAGAGATAGAAGCTGTTGAGAAATTGTTTGCGATTTCTTTGAATTTCTTTACTACCAAGGCTCATACCTGATGAGAATTTCATTTTTTATTAAGTTTTATACCTACCAGTTAGTCCGCTGTGCAATTACATTTTAAAAATCGAATAAAAAGTAGTTTTACTTCATTTTCCGAATCATAAATTTCCGATATAAGTCATAAATTCTTTCATCATAATCTCAGTGAGATCAATGCATTAATTGGGAAGTTAAAATCAGTATAAAATCAAATTAGAAGGTCGAATTTTAAAACGTATTCCTTGAGAAAGCTCCCAAATATAGACAATAGTGCAATCCTTCATTCCCACCATTCTCACATAATTTTTTGGCTTTGTTTTTTATGTAATAAACCTTATAAAAGTCATTCACATCGTTTTTATTTAGATCGTTTCATTTTTTGCTGCAATTTCCTCTTGAAAAGTTGCTCGAGAATATTTTGTTGTCTTATAAATGAAAGAAACCTCAAAAAATACCAACGGCCATACGTCATGCCAGTATTGAAAAAATCGCCGGCGAGGCGCCTCTGCAATTTCGTTTGTACCCACAATGAGGTCATTTCAAAGTCGTTGAGGACTTCTTATAGTCAAAACGCCCAAATACCAGAGTCTCAGTCTCAAGCAGTTCTGGAGACTATGTTCTAAAAACTCAGATGTGCTCAATCGTCCGCCCAACGATCTTAACTGCGATCTCCGATCTTAAAAATGGTCCATGAGCAATAGCAGCATGCCATTCTGGGACGAAGCTTCCAGATATCTTAGCGAGCCCCGGCTTAGTGAATGGCGGTGCATGGGGGTACCGAAAAAATATCTTGAGAAAGTTTCAGCTCCAAAACGAAGCATTTCAGCTGCTTAGTGGGTGGGTACCTGGCTGACTGATGATCCGCTGCCTGTTACCTCTTGTTTTCACTAATTATCTTTTCAAAAAAATCTCAAGGGAATCACGCTATTGTGTTTCACAGTCGAGCCGTGCAAGCGCTGTGAATCATATTCACTAGGTATGGTATCCATCAACCAGGTACCGACTGAAAATAAAAAAGTAACAAAACTTGCAGGCTTGTGATGAAATTCTGTTCACCTGAGCAAACTACCTATGTATCTTACGAGAAAAGCGAAAAGAAAAGACAGTAAAAAAATCAGTGGTTAGGCACAATTCTATTTGCATAACGCATACTTTTCCGGTTGATAAAATGTTTGTCTGTCTTGTTATCTAACATTTTGCCAATTCACATTGGTTCGCCTTCTTCTAGAGCTAATTAATCGCCCGAGTGATTTATTGCACCTTCGCAAAATATGTAGATATAACTCCATTGCGATGAGAGTGCAATATTTCCAAAAAGTGTTACAACATATTTTTGGGTTTTTCGTATGATTTTTCACGCCTAGAAAGTGGAGTTAGATTTGGAAGAAAGATGCTAATTCTTTGTATTTTTGCTCAGTTTATTTCACAACTTGAAAATTTCTCTTGAATCGTGAGTGGGTCAATGGATAATTAACGTTTGGCAATAATGAACTGCGATTTGCTCTGCAAGAGATTTCAAAAGATTCAATTTCTGCAGGCATATTGTATTCGATAGGTACAATTCATTTTATTACTAGCGAAAACACCGTAAGAATGATTCTTATAACAATGAAAATCTAATATTCAATTTGAAGTTTCAGCTTCTTTACATTTCTAGGAGAAAACGATATTGTAGGAGAGAAAAGAAAGAAAATAATAACTATGTTTCCGCAATTGCGATTTTTCAATCAATTTTTCCGTATACTTTCTAAGGCACAGAGAGAGAACGCCAAATTTTGGTGGGTCACTGCCCCACAGTTAAAGCCAGAAACAAAATTCATACGGAAAATAATTAAAATTTTATTTGAAGAACTCAAAATAAAATAATAAATAAATTTTCAAAAAATTCAAAAAATTCAAAACTGACTTTTAGACGGAATGCAGTCAGAAAACAGTTCGAAATTATTATTCTTTAAGACTTAAATATTTTACAGTCAGAAAAGAAAATGAAAAGGAAAACAGACGGACATTTATTCACTTATAGACTTCGAATTTTTTTCAAATATTGGACCTTAAAATCTACTGCGAAGAGACATCAGCTACTATGAAGACACATCTTTCTGAAATGTTTCAAGTATTGATTGGTTGACAATTTCCAACATAATAGTTATACTTCAAATTTTTTAAATGCAGCCCTGAATGAAGGAGGGAAACTGAAAGCCGACTAAAAAATATATCAATTTTTCCTTTGTTGAAAAATACATACATTTAACGTTCATGAACGTAAAATATATTTTCATCTGATTTCTGTCTATAAATTTTAATCTTTTGTTCAGTGATTCAGTCTAGTTACTGATCTTTTTCAGGCTGACCTAAAACAGAAGAAATTGTTGTGTTCCGCTTTATTTTTCCTCCTGGAATATTCCAAACACCGCTAAAATAAAACATTTGTCTGCGTTCCGATGACCAATATTATAGCATCTATCAATATTTCTGGACGCACGAGGATTTAGGAACAGTTCAGAATATCGGTCAATATCAGCAATTTTAATTAACATGCTATAATAAAAATTACGTAGTTTTATTATCCATACAAATTGACCGACAATTACAACTAATATCATCGTACATATGTAATTTCTAAAAGACATATGTACTTTGTTCATTGTTTTTTCGGACCACGTGAACAAAGTCGCGTGTAAGGTCTATGTATAATAAGGCAATTAAAACATATTCAATTTTTATTTTATACATTTAATATAGGTGCTATTCCACATCGTTTAAAATAATACTTCCAAAAACGGGCGTAATTAAGGGTACTTAAATGACGCCGGAAGCCATCGCAGTCAGCACGTTTCAGATTGCCTCCAACCGCGTAACCAACAGGCAGGCAAATAAATGAACACTATTTCCGATTATGTGGCCGTGGAAGTGAGCGCCAGAATGATATTATTAACTCAATGGGTACATGGCACGGAAACATACCACCTTTTGTAAACATAGTCATAACTTTTATTGCCTCAGAATTTAATTAAATTCTCGTATGCGCTGGCTTTCGTACTCTGTTTCCCGAGACGTATGTTAGAAAATCATAGAAACGAGACCGTTCCGAGACTGCACATAATGCACACTATAAGTGCAATATTTAAATGTGCAGACATACATTAAATCCGTTCTCCATAAAGACAATTTCCTTCTTGCGGGAGGGCTCCGCCGCCCGACAGAGGGGGCTGCGGGAGAGCATCTTACACTCGGGCGGAGCACGTCTTAAGCCAACCGGTGCTAAACAGCACGTACCCCGCATAGCGTTCTTTAGCCATCTACGGGCTGCCTTTTAGCTCCTACTGTTGCTCTTGAATAACAAAGTAATCTGAGGCTCCGCAAAAGATTATTGACCTCAACATCGTAGTTCGCGGATTTTGCTTTTTTGTTGTTTTTACTTCGTTCCCTCCATTTTTCGCTTTGACATTTTGCTGTATTCATGCGACGGATCACAAAGGTAAAGGGCCTTTAATTGACCATAGAGCGGACTCTAAAAGCGGGGCTTGGTTAACTCCATCAGCTTGAAGCTGCACGATCAAATTCGATTTTGTCTACGAACAAATTGTAATTGGAGCAGATAACTTTTAAAGCTACTCACCTTAAGGTTGCAAACTATCATATTTAAAATTCGCAGACAAATTCCTATCTGAAAAATAGTAGTAGCCTAACAAGTACAAAAGCAATAAAATATGTATAACTACTATTCAGATTGTAACTATGCTACCTTACGCGATAGAGCGGCGAAGCAATTAGGGTCACACCAACCACAGCTACATCCGGTCAACATAAAATCGACAAATTTGACCTGATTACAAATGAATTTTTGGTCGATGGTACTGCTGCTGACAACCTGTTCCAATGACGGTTATAGCAAGTGCAAAAATTTCCCCACAAAATTTTAAGTATATTTTCGCGAAAGACATTATTTCGTAAAGTGAGGTGAAATTACTCATAAAGAGGGAAGACCCCAGACCCGGTTGTTCGGTGTATGCACGCCAGACAGGTTTGAAAGTTTTCATATTAATAAGGATGATGACTCAGATGGGTCGACTCGATCGTTTGAATGAATGCCTTTTTGGCAGTTTTACATGCACATTAGCCGTGAAATTATACGTAATAATAGCAAGATAAAATTGTTAATGGTGTTTTGACGGTGTAGTCAATTACTGAGTTATGTTCGCCGTTCGTCCTTTTTTTTCTTGGTGGGTTCGAAAATGAAAGTATAGCTAGATTTTATAAGTATTAGAAATTCAAGGGAAGGGTGAAGTCGCCAATCTCCATTTTTTTTAAATATTATAGAAATTCAGTGTGAAGTGGACACTTTTACAAATACCAAATCATGAAATATAAAGATTTTTCATGTTTTCCACAACAAATTATGAGCGAGTATAACTCTTTGATTAATAATAAATTATGAAAATACTAGACTTTTATATTTATACAATAATTGCAGAATTCGAAAAATAATTAAACACGTTGTTAATGCAATATTAATGTAGGCGTATTAAATATACATACATATATATTTTATATAAATCTTTTTAATTACAAATACATTACAACGTAAAGAATGCTCGATTTAAAAACCGTCAATATTGTTACAGAATTCCATTATCCGTTTTATGGCATGTTTCATGCATCTGCCAACATCTCATCGTAATAAATTAATGGTGATATTTTCACAAATGGAATGTTGATGGCGATTGCCATAAATTTTACTATCTAATCAGCCCGGATTACCTTGAGCAAGAAAAGTGTTTCATTTTCCAATTGACGCGTTAGTTAGAAGACTTATTACGTCTTTGTGGCATTATTCGTCAGAACAAATAATTCGATTAAAACGCAGGTGAAAACAATTGTGATAACATAGCATTCCTTAAAATACATCACAAATATAGGATAGCCTCGAAATAGTCACATAAAAAGTTTTTATCATCAGACATCTATTAGTTTTGTGCAAACAGTCAACTTTGATTGATTACACACCCGGCAAATATTAGCACAATTGCCGCAATAAAAATTTATGCAAACAAGCAACAAACATACTTCAAAGGGAAAAGCACGGTCCCCGATTTTGAAAAGAAAACACACCCCCCTAATTACAGCATAATAATCTCCATTCGCGCTTATTTTGGGACGGATTATATAAAAAGGCCGCAGACCCCAGGGAAATACAGAGAAGTTAAAAAGAATTCTAAACACTTCCGACACCAACGTTTTTTGTGTTCGTTGCGGCAGGTGACGCAGGTTCGATGAATGGTTGTCACGTCGAGAGATTCTTTGACGCCAGCGAACCAGGTAGTCACACAGGTAAAGTTACGAATTTAGGAACGATCAAGCGAACACCTGATTGCGGTTCTGTCTAAAAGAGATCTTTAGGGTGCTAGAAACGGTTTTGAAGCAGTCTTAAGAGTAGAGAGAGAGGGAGGCTTGACTGCGTCTACTCGACTGACTAACGTCTTCAAGACGTTTGGAGGCTTAAGATGGCTTACCTGTGGCTCACCTATGAGCATGAGAATGGTTTGGTGGAATTTCCATACTAAGCCTCCTCACCGGTTTTCAGTGACGGTTTTATGTTTTGAAGATTTCCTTTTTTTCTTCTCCTTCAGTATTTTTCATCTCAATACCTCAGAAAATGTGATGGTGTATTACCGCGAGAGTATTCGTGGAATTTTACACTTTTCTTAAATCGCGCTTGCGTTAGCAACGCAAGACAACCGTCGTCAGTCTTTAAGTTAGTAAGCAGTCGACCTCTCGAGAGGTTTTTAAGTTTAGTCGACAAACAGACGATTGTTGGAGCGGACACGAACGCGGGCTTTCGTTTTGATCAATGAGGGCATACAACGGGCTTAATACCTGTGATTTTTTTCCGTTTCGGTTATTTTTCGCTGACTATCTTCTACACAAATTGCTTCTATAATTCCTTAATACCGATGCTGCTCATAAAAAGATTTGGGTCTTAAATACAACATCAAGTGTAATAAATCTATGAGATCTAACCAAACCGATCAAAATACGATTGAGAAATTTACAAAGTTTTCAATTTGAATAAGTGAAGATAAAAACATGATGTTTTAGAGATTCACCTTTATACCGGTCGTATCTGCATAGTTGAAATTTAGCTTTGTGTTTTCACTGCTTTTTAAAGGTGAAATAGAATAAAAAAAAAGAATTCCAGAAAACCAGTTCGCAACCGCGGCATAT
This sequence comes from Tolmerus cingulatus, assembly GCA_959613345.1. Taxonomy (NCBI): domain Eukaryota; kingdom Metazoa; phylum Arthropoda; class Insecta; order Diptera; family Asilidae; genus Tolmerus; species Tolmerus cingulatus. The sequence goes on from OY390709.1 coordinate 42,141,523, forward strand.
TTACATTGAGAGATTCGTCGTTTTATTTTAATTTTTCTCTGTGGTTTGTGTTGATTTTAATTTTTCTGTGCGCGCATCTCTTGATCATTTTTATTTACCTGTGATCGAACTTAACCAAGTTTTGTTATTCTCAGCAGAATTTTATACGATCACTAAGCCATTTTCTGAATGGCTCTAAATTAGTTACCACGCGAGTTAATTTAATAAATAAGGTGGCATTAGCCGAATAAAAAAAGATATCAAGTCAGATCGTACATATCTTTATTTTTAACTTGAAAAAAGAAAGTATATAAGAAATGTGTCAAATATCGAAGTGACCTACAAAAGAAAGTCTTTTGAAAAAGTTTGTGAAAGAAGTGTCCTTCTTTTTGTTTTTGAGCCAATTTATATAGTCTTACTGATTTAATAAATGATTTTGTGAAAGGTTATTTTTGAAGTGCAACTCAAAATGGAGGTGTGCAGAGCATTTTACCAAATAACACTAGGATTACTTTTAATTGGATTTATTAAAGCAGATACACAATTTGATAGTACTACTGCTAATATTGAAGGTAAGATCTTAATTTTTTTGTTAATTAAAATAGTGTTGCAAATATTTGACGTAGTATTGGTCAAATTAAGAAAATTTTAATTTAAGTCATCTCAACTATAGTTTTAGAACTTAGGCCTAGCTTAAAGTTGTGCAACGAAATACCGATAAAATGGCATCTTAGTGTAGTTATTAAAATTAGATAGTGAGTTCCATGGCATGACGAAATATGAAAAATGAAAATTTCATTTTTATGGTTACAGCAACATAGAAATTTCCACTTAAAATATTTACAGTAGGTACTTTGAATATTTTTAGGATCACTCCAATTCTTCGGGAAAGTTTAGTTTTCAGAATCATACCTTTCTTAAACTGGACAGAGGGCAAGGGGGAAATCAATTGAAAAGGAAACTTTGAGATATAAATTTAGCCCTGAATTGATTTCCCTCCTCTTTCGAATCTAGAGCTATACTCACAAATTTATCTGGATTTAATAATTTCCAGTAAAGCGAAGTCTAGAATTCTTTTCAACAAAGAAGATCTTACAGTTTCATAGGTTGTTCTTCCATAATTTTGGCAAATCAAGAGTCTATGCAATATGCATGTATGAAATTTTATTACGAAAACGTTACAAAATATCTTAAAAGCAACATACCAATTACCGCAACTGCAATGAATTTATATTAATTGCAATAATACAATCGTTTAAAATAATTGAGCTTCGATAGATCCATATTATAGATACCTCCTAATTGCTTAAAAACACTTCAAACACAAACCGAATAAAATCAACAAAATTTTTTCTGCAATATATTCGAGATCGCTAATCATATTCGTCTAACTAGAAAAAACATTGAAAATCTTACAATCAAGTTCACTATCAGATGCATTATTAATATGGAAAACAAAACTAAATTAGTACGTTTCTTCTATTGCAGCTGAAGCGCATGTAATAATTATTATAATGTTCAGCTTTAGTAGACAAAATAAACCTTAATTATTGTTATCTAGTGTGCTTTTTAATGTGTACAAATCAATCGATTCAAACCTCTTTAGAAGTGGACGGAAATTTTATTTGAATCCACACACTTTGAAATTATTTATTTTCTATTAACATTTTTTTTCTATATTTAAAACATATCTATAGGATGTTTTATTACTTTCTAACATTAAAATAATTCGAAGATTCACACATATATGCTCAAAAATCAAGAAGCTTTTTTAGCAAATAAGGAGTAAATTAACAGTTATAAACGTAACATATTAGCCTCTTGTTTCTTAGTTCCAACTAAAAAATTCCATGATAACTCGATGTTACATAATACAAAAATAATTGCAAATATTTAATTACAAATAAAGATAATTTTCCTTATCTTTTTCAATAAGAAAACAAAAGACTTAAGACACGAACTTGCTCTTTCATATCAATATTTTTATAGTTTTCCAATGCAACTATTACGAAATTACTCGAAAGTTTCGCAATATAAATTTCCTACACTCAATATGAGGAATTACTACTCATAACCCAAATAGGGAAATGTTTCTAATTAGAAAAACTATAGGCCTTCCTACAATTTCCTGTAATTTTATGCACTTATGCACACCCAACGCCACAAAAAGCGACCACGAGCCATAGTTTTCTACGTAATTTTTTTAATTAATTTTTTTAGATTCACATTTGTTTCTTGTCTTTTATATGGCAGATTGTTGGAAACCAGATTAATATTACTATACTCTTATTTTCCTACTTTCAGTCATAAGAAGATGAAGGAACTCTTTTAGTTTTGGCTATAACCACCTCTCCCTTGATATTAACAAAACAAAGAAATTTAATTCATAGAAAAATCACCTCTGTAAAGGTAACCACCAATTCATTCAATTATTTTATATTCAAAAACTTTACTTGTATTCGTTGATTACGCTGCACAAAAGAACGTTATACAGTGTTAACCCCCGAGGCACGGCACAGTAGGTCCAATTTATTTGTAGCTCATCGCAATAGTTCTGAGAAGGTTTAGTTATGTCATCGGATGTGTATTTCGCCTTTTTTACTGACCATAACGAAATAACAAAAGGTTCGGTAGGTATTCGGATTTCCTCTTTATACTGTCCGTGCATAGAATTAGAAATGAGAGGGATTCGGATCGGCGGTAGACGTAAATTTTGTGATGCCTTATATTTCATTTCATAAATATATGGTATATATATATATGTATAAGACGAAGGTTTGAATCATCATCTATTCTCAGCAGCCACCTGATTTAACAGATGAAGCCGAAAGATGGGAATATCTTCCCAAAAATTAGGTACGCCTTCAACTAACGACGCGAGAACTCGTAGAGTTCTATAAAAAAGGTAGGCCAACCATTTGTGGCGTCTTTTTAAGACGTTATATTATAAACATATTATCTTTGAAAATTTTTTTAAAGAAGCTACTACTATAGGCTAACAACTCACTAGTTGGATAGTAATAAAGAAGCAAATTATTCTATTATAATGAGCAGTTGTCTAAGAAAAACACCAAAGATTAATTACTTGAACATTCTCATGGTCTGCAATTTTTATACACAGATTGCTCATCAAATTTTGGTCTCGCGTTCCAACGTAGGAAATTTCAAAAGTTAATTATTACGTTCTGAGTCTAGCATTTATATTAACTAATAAAAATACAAATGACTATAACTTTCAATTTTCGATTTAAACAACCTTCAGTTAAATAAAATGTTAGCGAAACTCTTTAAAGAGAGTCATTATTCAAATTTTTGTAGGCGTTAAGATGACACGCGAGGTCCGCAACAGCACGGAACAAACAGCAGAGGAGGATAAGTAGGTGGATTTAATGCAATTGTAATTCCCATTTATAATATTCTTGCCTTTTGTTACTACCAAAATATGAAATCCGTAACTTTCCCAATTTACCTTAAGCTAAACGGAGTTATACTCGTAAAAAGAGTCTAGATGACTAAAAATACCTTTTTATTTTTCTCCAAAAATAAAAAATCGCGAGTGGAACTTCTTTTGTACCTAATACAGTTTATTATTTTCTTACTTGGTCTAAAGCATTCTCTTTAACGCTTGAGCTCTTCCAAAGTTATTGACATTGAATTTATAAGGTAAAGTTGGCGGGAATGTTGGCGGTCTGGTGGTTTAGCGACCTGTTTTAACTTTTCCTTCTCAGAAAGAAACAATGTTCCTTTTTTCCAACGTTTTTGTTTCTGCGCATGCAAAAAAGATTGCACAGGCGTTAATTGTGGGATACTGTCGAGGCTTCATCAAGTTTTAATGTGATGTGTCATAGATAGAGACCGTTAGAATGGCGGATTGCTAAATATTTACGGACATATTTTGTGGAGGATGTGAGTGATGCGGGGATTAAAAGGCGATTTCCAAGGTTAAGGTGACCGCATAGTTTCTACGTTTTTTTATTTTTGATCTTTATTAAGCCATTTAGGAGTTATTAAGGTCACGCAGAAATGTCTTAATCTGATTTTTAATGATATGTATATATTGATAGCGTCTTTCAAGGTGTTACTGCTTTCTTTAATTGAGCAATATTTACAAATAAAGATATTTAAGAAAAAAACACGTAAAAGACGTTTTAATATACATAAATATCGAAATCAAAGAAGTCAATAAACTTTTGTTAAACATATGTAAAAACCATTATAATAAAAAAAAACTTTCCACAGAAAAATACAGTGCAATCAATCCAAAAAATGTATGAAGCAAAGACTCGCACTGCGCTGCGCATTCTAGTAGGTATCACAGATTAGATTGCGCATATTAAGTTATAATGCAAATTACTCATGCCCTCATTTTGACGCCAATGAAGTTGTAAAAGCTAATAATACATGTTACTGTAGCGGTGTTTGAAGGGGCAAACATTGATTAAAATAATCTAGGCTGGTGCAATACCTTTTGAAAGGTGCATCACATCACTTCGTATTGTTAATAGCTTTACGATGGCGCCGAAGTTCGGCTACAAATTGATTTGTAGTATCAATGACGATCATGAGAAATGTCTAAAGGTGAAATATAAATAGATTGTAAATGTTTACTAAGACCTTCAAAATCAAAGGTAAATGTTAACAATCTATTTAGCCTTAATGATTATGTATGCATGAATGGTATATGGATTGTAGAAAGTTCCACTTAACAACATTATAATTCTTAGTTTAGATTCAATGCAATAGTGGACCCTTTTAAATTTTTTATATAACCTTTTAGAGTTTTAGCATTTTTATAATCTAACAAGCTCTATCTCTTAGTCGGAAAAAAAATCCTGAAAAAACTAATTAAAGGAGAAAATTATTTATGTACAGAATAACTAACATATAGTGATAAATGTCTGAAGAATTTAATGATTTTTAATTTGGAAAATCCCCCAATTCTAAATTGCATCGATGTGAATTCACCTCCAGCTTTTTAAAATTAAATTTTACAAATTTCGTAGGCTATTATGCTTTACACAACTGAGTCATCAATTTAAATTTTTTATATATGATTATGCAAAATAGTGAATAGTGAGGCAGAGTTTATTTTTACTCAAAATGATCTATGGTCAAATATTATCTGTACGTAAAAGATGAACAAATAAACAGACAGCAATTTCAAATAAAGATTATCTTTTATTTTTTATATTGCACTCAATGAACTTTTTATTTAGAGGTTAATATAAGCAAAAATTATAGAAAATCTATAGTTTTTAAATTATATTGAATATACACGCAATTACATACCCAACTCATAATTCCTTTGTGACCTTTAAGTGTGTACTATATGATATGCAAAAATCTTGATATCATGAGCATGTTACTGCTAGCAAATCCATAAAAATTTGTCTCAGTGTACCTAAACTCAAATTAATTTTCTTATTTTCAATCTCTTTTAGATCCAAATGCAATTTTGCCATCAACAAATATAAGCCAAACAGACCCTTCGATGACGCACCCGCACTTGGGTGTGGTGCCACTAGAAAACCCCAAACAATTCTCAGAAAGCACAGAATCGACAAATCCGTCATCATCGCCTTCGCCCTCTTTGCCAATGATGGGTGATTTCATGGAAAACTCTTCACCATCGGAAGCAGCCCCGTCACAATCATCATCATCATCATCATTGTCATCAAACAATCCCACAACGGACGGCATGGCGTCCATGAACCCGTCAGCATCCCAAAGTTCAATACCATCGACTGAGACAAATCGCGGTAACTATATTACGACTGTGACCAATCGGTTCAATGAAGTGGAGGCAACAGACAGCCCTGTGGCATCCCACATCGAAGGCAGCAGCTCCGAGATGCCGGACCGGACAAAACCACCTAGGGATTACTTTTTGCCATTAGCACCTGAGCTGATACACAGGGATCACAGGAAAAATGCGATGACGACAACGACAACGACAACGACGACACCAGACACGCTCGTAAAGGGCCGGGCCCTCAACATAACCTCGAATGCGTCCGCAACGGTTGCCGAGGACATGGCGGGCAAGCGGCTGCCCGCCGACATGTACTTTAATTTTGTGACCACGGAAAAGAGCCAATTTGGCATGGAAATGAAGGACAAGGTGACAAAGGATCTGAGCGATGTCAGCATGGACGAGGAAGATGATAAGAACATCAATGGGAATATCAATAGGGTCCCCGGGGCCAGTGGAGACTCCGACGGGAGCATCGTCAGTGTAATCCACTCTGAGATTTGCATTGAAAGTGGACGGAGCTACAAGGTACTTAACTTATGCGTTCTTTATTCCGTTTAATACATCGATATGTGTAGCTCATACGATAGTCATTCTAACTTCTCATAGTTTGTTATTTGTTATTAATCTTTAGCGTTATCATTTTGAAGGGTATTTTCTAAAAGCATATTAGGATTTATATTAGGATATAAAAAACAAGCTGAAAATGGGCACACATAAGGAGAAGCATGCGATTTATCAAAATTGTTTTAAAAAAAACAACTTTTTATTGAAAGGGGTTTTGATATATTAAGATTGAAATAAAAAAGGTAATGTATGAATCGGAATTGCACGAAATTAAAGGCACAAATTTAAAGAAATCTGTATTGTTTGACCAAATAGGGTGTTCCAATTGTTTTTACGTTTTTTCGCAAAAATTCAACAAAACCGTCTTTCACATGAACTTTCCTTTTACATCAACTCCTCAGAGAATTGAACATTAACTGCTACCGCTCTACCCCAGATACCAGTTTTTTGTGCTCGAACTTAACTAGTTCTATTAGCAAAAACCATTTGCAAAAACAGAAACACCTCCATGACTGCTGCCTTCGAAATTCTAACTGCGGTAGCTGTAGCCTTTCTACACCGAAGCAGTAAAATGAATGCTTAGTCTTAAAACTATTTTTTTTTCTACTACTATGTATATAACTACTCGATCTATGTTTCATGTATTTGGCGGCATTCAACAAATGTGAATCACTAAGAAGCAGTTATGCGATTGATTTGAAATTGGCATTCATTAACTGAGTTTAGGCTACGAAAATGCCTTCACGTTTTGGACTTCACTTTAAAGAAACATTATGTATTTTTTTGTTCTTTAAATGGTCTTAAAACGTGACTAGAGTATTTAAAACTTAAAACTCTCTTGAAATAGTTGAGGAACGGAGTATTTGTTCCTTAATTAAATGAATAATGTTAGATTATTAGATAATAGTTAGATTAGGCCACTTGAAATGTTGCTATTAATAAAGAATGAGACTATCGCGGATCTGTATAATGCAAAAACAAAAATAATTATAGTAGTTATAACGTATCTAATTAAAGATATAATATAAAGGTAAACTTTAATTCATCTGCCAATTTACAAATATGATTGATATCTTATAACGACCCATAATGCATCGCGGCTCAAAACTAAATGTTGTACAAAGAAATAACAATTAAAAACAATTACGTATACATTATTCCAACTCAAGCTAATTATTTCCCGACTTTATCAAACGACACCGATTTTTGTAATCAGCGGCCTTCACACCAACCTCTAATGCGGTATAATGAATTATTATCCTATTTAAGAAAACAAAACAAAACTCTTCGAAAAGGTCGGAAAAAGGCGAACAAAAATTATATTATAAGCAAGTTTTGGTGACAAAACCGCACCATCCGGTGCTTATGAATCACAGAAGCGCGGGCAATTAACAATTCTCAATAGGTTTAATTGAGTCACTAGACTTCTTCTTTTAGTCATCTGCCTGTCTGTTGTCAACCTCTACCAAGATAATTTCTTCTACAAAACCGGTGACAGACGCACTGGACTCTAATTGCGTTTAATAAACATTTGGATTTTAAAAGTGAAATCGTTTTCGCAACTATTCAATTAATGTTCAAAGATAGATACTCCACTTTGTTCGATACATTTGTAAATGCTTATGCGATTTCAATTATTATGTAGCCTAATTAAATGCTCCAGATGTCTGCTAATTTTACATTTGTATAGGCGTTTATTCTTCTAAGACAAGCATATAATATACTTGCAAAAATTTTAATTTAAGATAGTGCTTGTAACTAACATCCTAATTTATAAAACAATCATGAAGTCTATTTTTAAAAATGTAATTCAATTGAATTTCAATGCGAACGTTATTACTCCACAAATTAAAACATTAAAAGCTTGTGAAACTTGAAGAAAATAAAATTTCATCAATAAAATTATATAACAGACTTTCAAGCGCTATTTATGTATTTACGCTTCATCAACAAACTGATTACTACAAAAAGAGATAACGCTATATACATGTGTACAATGATCTGCATACAATAATAACAATGAAAAGTTAAGGGACATAGAAGTCACCAAGTCAAAGTCAATATAAACCAAACTGTCGTTGAGACAACGGGACATCGATGTAACAGGCTCGTTGTAACCGTAATTAGTGCGGTATTGGGGAACATGGAAAAAATACTTACGTCTCAAGGAGTGAGAAGGAATCAAAACGTTAAAAGGGGACAGCAAGAACGAAGAGTTTATATTGCCTCAAAGTGCTCAAAGGCAATCAAAGGCGAAAACAGTCCTGGAGATATTGCGACGAGATTCCAAGGAGTCGAGATTTATTAATTTGAGGCGCTGTAAATAAGGAGGTAGGATAGGATCATTCCAAGGAAGTGCACGGAGTTCAAATCGGATAAACCGCCGCTGAACAGCTTCAATGCGATTTACACGAATGCACTAAAGCAATAATGAACAATCAAACAAAAAATCCATGAAATTCCATCTAAACTAAATTGAGACACCTTTATGGGAGCCGGCTGCTAATTAGGCTCATGACTCCGCGAAAAACAAAACAGCTCTGAAAAGTATGTCGCAAAATAACGAGGCAATCAAAAACCTGAGCTCGCGCATTCGTTGCATACTTTCCCCGCCCACAATAGAGCCATTAAAGAGACTTGTGTGCTTATTAAACCTGACTGCCACCCGAGAGATTTTCAATTTGAATTTTCCGAATTGCAAGGAGGAAAACAAGAACAAAAGGCAGTAGCATACCTATGAAATTTGCATTTTCCCATACTCCGAAACACGTCGCCAAGTCGTTGCGATTGCTTGCTGTTGGGGGGGTCCAGAAATGGAGTTCTTGCAGCATCTCAGCAAATCCCACAAAGAATCATGAGCGCTCCACTTTAATCAATGTCAGGTTCCACTCTATGGCCAGGGAACAGTCGGGGAAAAGTGAAATGGGGCCCGCGGAGCACCCATTCGCCAGGAGACAACCGGACACGTATGTCGACATCCCCCAGATTCCAGAACGATTCGTTCTTCATAAGCTCAGCCCGTGACTATCAATTGATTTTTATCAGATGGATACGGTGCCAATGCGTACTCATACGGAAAGGGGTAATTGATTATGTGATAATTGCCTTAATTAATTTATATTGCACCTCCGGAGGGTCACGTGTGGAATGGGACCCACTATTCGCCTGACTTGCCTTTTAATTAGGTTCTAAGAAGGTCTTGTGAAAGAAATCCCATTTATTCCTTACTTCTGGATTTTCTTCTAGGACGGTGAAAAACTGGATCGTGACTGCGATGAAAGATGTACCTGCAATCGCGGTGAGTGGATCTGTGAGCCGAGATGCGTTGGAGTTTTTTTCAAGCGAGGTCGTGCCATGGACGATCCATCATGCCGGGAAAAACCATCACCCGATGACGATTGCTGTGCCGTAATGGTTTGTGATAACGAAAGCAATTCTAATAATGGTAAGTTATTGACTGATTCGAGCAGACCGCATGTTTTTCCCAGGGTCATTTCGAATTCTAAGTCATGATTGTACCTGTGAAATACCTTTATCCTTTTCTGATGTTGAAATTCACATTGTCGAGAATCTAGTACTACTTTGGTTTGCATATAAATGAATCGTTATATCCTTACTTTAAAAAAATTTATGCAATGTCAATGGAGGCTAAAGCGCCTTTTTCTTGGACTTATTACACAAATTCTTTACTTCAAGATCAAACATTTATAATTAGTTCTAAAAGTATGTCAGTATGAAATATTTTAAGAAAAATTATTAAAACATATACAAAAGTGTGTTGTTTCAAAAAATTATATGCTATAATTGCCACTGCTGAATGTCAATAAATCATCAAAAAATTATAAAATCGTGAGAAATTGTAATAATTTTAAAAATGTCCAAATTTATTACCAGTATTTATTTAGAGCGGACTAGAACGTAAACGTAAATAGAAAAATTAAGTGTATTCTAATTAAATTTAATTTCCAGATAGTCAACCTCTCGTGCCCACCTTAACTCCAGCAGCTGGATGTCTATTCAATGGTATCATGTATCAACCACGAGAGCGCTTAGAAATTGGATGTGATGAAATATGCCATTGTTCAACAACCGGAGAAATGGAATGCAAACCGCGATGTGCGCAAAGAAATCACACGCGTCTTGAGAAGTGTGTGCTTCTTAAAGACCCAAAAGACGTCTGCTGCCAGCTGGAACTGTGCGATGTTACCTTAGATGACCACGAGCAGACATCGCCTCCACCAGCACCCATGTCACCTCTTGAGAACTCAGTTGTGACCTCCTTGGGCACTGCAAACGGCACCTTCTGCGAGTACAAGGACAAAAAATACAAGTTGCGAGACCAGTTCCACGATGGTTGCGAGGCCCTTTGCATTTGCGCCCCTCAAGGCGTCCACTGTGCGAAATTGGAGTGTCCGTCTTACGATGCCCTAGACGTGCTCGACCCGCACTGCCTAAGGTGGGAGCCGGAACCGGCCACTTTTCGAGCAATCGCCCCCAAATGCTGCCCTGAGAGGATGAAGTGCGTCGACAATGGTACTTGCGAATACAAAGGGCAAATGTTTGATAATTGGTCAGAAATACCCAGCAACCTTACAGGTAAACCACATTCACAAAAATTCTATTGGGAAATGAGATACCGCACCTTTAAAATCATCTTATTTATGTATTGAATCTCTTCACTGAATTCAGCTATAAGATACGAAGAAACCAGATTTCATATCATAATCCCAAAATAAATTCGTACAACTCTTAAAGATCCCAGAAATATAGCAATTTCCCACCAGGTTGCCACCAACACTGCTTCTGTGAGAGTGGAAAAGTCGAGTGTCGCCAGGCCTGTCCCCCTGTCCAGGCACTTCCGCCTGCTCATTTGCCGTGCCACCCAAGCAGGGCTCGCCTACTTCCGATTCCCGAAGACGAGTGCTGCAAGCACTGGACTTGCATGGAACAAGTCGATCCTGGACATGGTAAGTAACACTGATTTCATTTTCGTAACTATTTTTGTAACGCTACTTTCTATTTACTATTGAACTGCAAGCTTTGAAGCACAACCATTTTTTTTTTGTTGTGGAAAGATTTGAAATGAAACCCTCATAAAAGCCAAAATGAACTATAATATTTCGAATTTAGACGCTTTAGCCTATTTATGTACCTTTATGTAGTAGAGTAGCTTAAAAAAAAATTTAAAAAATAAATTAATAAACATATTTTAAGGTACCATTTATTTTATGATATCGAAGAAATTAAACTCAGCCCTTTTCGCGCAGATTATGCCTTACCTCATAGAACAGCGCAATCTTCTGCAAATCAAACCCATTTATGCCTTATATTTAGACGTAGCGAAAACTTTAGCCTAATAAGAAGTAATATATATAAAGGCCAAAATAATAAATACCCCTACTGAATGCACAAAAATATAAAAACAGAGCACAGCCAAGCTTAAATATAGATTTGACATAATAATATTTTGCGACGCTGAATATTGAGTATATTTGTTATTTTTATTCATTTAAATTTGAAATAAAAATTAAAGAAAACTTAAAGATGCCAACCCAAGTAATAAAAATGTCGTTAACGTAAAATATAATACTACAAATATTTTTAGGACCACTCCAACTCTTCAGGAAGCTTTAGTTTTCCGAGTCATTTTTAAATTGGATGGAGGGGGAAAAACAATGGAAAAGGATATTTTGATATTCAAATTTAGCCCTGAATTGAATTCCCTCGCCTGTGGAACCTAGAGAAAGTATGCTTTAGAAAATTAAAATTTCCCGAAATATTGGAGTGGTCCTAAAAATTTTCACAGTACAAGTTTTTGTGCTTAAAAAAATTATTAATGATTTTAATATACTTGTTGTTACAAGTACGAAAATAAAAACGCTCTGACTATTGTACACAAAAAACCTATAATTTTATAAAATCTCGAATGAAACCCAAAATAAAAGCAACTTAAATGAAAAGGAATAGCATAAAATTACTGCTTTTTCAGTTATTTTTCAAATATTCCTTACATTTCACTACCTCTAAATTTCGAAGCCCCCTAAAACAGAACATTGAATTAACTCATTTAAACTTTTTGAATGTCTACAAGTTTTGCATTATTTTTTACAATATCATTTAAAAACTTGAGCAACCAACTCTCAACGTTTCAACTGCTGAAATTATATTTCATTTCATCAATTTCTTCTGAGGGTACTTCCAAAATAAACTGATTTACCATTTGCACGTGGAAATGCCCAATCATAAACTGTTCACATCTTACAAACCATTTTCAGCATAATTAACAAAATCAATTCTTAAAAGGTTCATTAAAATATAATTTAACCGAGACAATGACTTTACATAGACTGCAGCAAACTTTTACGAAATAGTTAAATTTTTCTCTTGACCAAAAACAAATCAAAAAAACAGCATTTTTCTTTACCCCGTTTTTCCCGATAACTCAGGATCTGTTGAAGAGCCACAAAGGAATAAAACAGTACATGATACCGAGGATGATTCGAACAGGGACCTATCGAACACAGTTGGTCCATTTTATCCAACAATCGACGGTAAACCACCAAAGGGTGTGCCTGAAAAGCCAATGAAAAAAGTCAATAAGGATCAAAGCGATATAAAGTATCAAATTTTTACGCCTGCGCCACAACTACCTCCATCGGTGTATGAAGTTAACAACAACTATCACGATAGTATCAGTAATCATCCTGGAATTCCTGGATTTTTTAATCCTGGTGTTACAAAAAATCAGTTTGAACCCTTCAATCCATATCTCATCGGAACAAATCCAATTCCGGACAAACCGAACCAGTCAGAGCTATACAACATTTTAAGTGCTAACGGGGATCAAACACTACCACCTCATGTTAGGATAGAGCACCTGCTGCAGCACCTACAACCTGGAGGTGGTGGTGGAGACCCCCTAAACCCGGGATCTGTTATTCATATTCCAATTACAGGAACTGGAGGACACCAAAATTTTCCTTTTACCGGATTCCCTGTTCATCAAATACAACCAACTGACCAAGGACTTATCCAGAGACCCCAAACAGGTTGACTACATGTTTCTACTTGTTTCTGCCTCTTCTCGCATTCTATGCATGCCACAAATACTGGGGAAGGGGTTCCAAAAAAATAAAACATATATAAATCAAAAATAAAATTCTATCCATCATTTTTTGGTGTTGGCTTCTATGCTGTTCTAACCCTGCTGTTACCTCATTAGGAACTTCTTTAAAACCTTCTTTACTAAATCAAGAATTTTTAATTGCAGGAGCTCCATTCGCGAATGTTCAAACTGATCTCCAGGTCATCACTTTAGAAGCCATAGACCCAAGAACGGTACGAATAGTTTTCACAGTACCTCAAATCTATGTAAATTTGCATGGACGAGTTGAACTGAGGTATTCGAATGGACCCAGTAATGATACAAGTGTTTGGGAAATTCAAATTTTTGCACCTCCCGAAGATTTAATAGCCACCTCCCAACTGGAATTTGAGTTGCCTGGCTTGGAGCCGAACTCCTTGTACAAAATCAAGATAACCCTTTTGCTCAAAGATTTGAACACACAGCCTTCCAGCCAGATTTACACGGTTAAAACACCACCAGAGAAAACAATCACCCCTCCACCTCAAATAACTGACTACAGACCTGATTTCGAGGATATCTTCAAAAACCTTGAAGATCCTGAATTGAAGGTGACCGAAACAAACTCATCCTGGCTTAAGGTCACCTGGAGAAAATTATCTGATAGCGAACTAGAGTACGTCGATGGTATCCAGCTCAGATACAAAGAAATCTCTGGCATGATATACGATGCAACGCCACTGATCCATCGCACCTTAACAACCTACACAATTGAAAATCTGATCCCTGACACTGCATATGAAGTTGGACTATATTTTATACCCTTCCCAGGACATGGGGCCGAGCTTAGAGCCGGGAACATGATTAAGGTCAGAACATCGTCTAAAGTGGATATCTACGGATTTGAGGTAATCGTTAATGTTACGAAAGTAAAAGCACAAAGTGTTGAGGTGTCTTGGAATGGCGTTCCATATCCAGAAGATAAATATGTTCACATTTATCGAGCAATTTATCAAAGCGATGCAGGTAAAGAGGATTCAAGTGTCTTTAAAGTGGCCAAGAGGGACTCCATAACTGGAACTCTTGTCATGGATCTCAAGCCTGGAACTAGATACCGACTGTGGTTGGAAATGTATTTGACGAATGGTAGCATCAAAAAGAGTAATGTAGTTAATTTCTTAACTAAACCTGGAGGTCCTGCGGTACCCGGTAAAACAGGTATGATCTAATAAAATGCAATTCAATTTAAATTTCTACATAAAACTGAAAACTAAATTAGGAGACAAATAATTATTCAAATTCGTGCAAATTAGAGCAACGAATATCGCTACTGTAAGGTCTGTCACATTATCTTGTTGAAAACAGACTACATCTCACCTGAATATTCCAATTAATAACAAAACGAGTTAATTACCATATCCTAATAGCAAACAGCATAATGTCACTTTATGTAACATTTCAAAAATAGTTTCATAAAATCACTCCGCCACTTTGTTAATATGAAGAAAAAAAGATCAGGGAAAGGATTTCTTGGCAAAGTCCGCCGCATTGATATAAAATTATTTTTTTTCTTAACTTTTGGGAATTCATAAATATTTTTATGTTGAAGTTTGAGTAACTAAAAATCCTTTATTTCCTCTAGATAATTTATTGAACCATAAACATCATTTTTTACGTGTAGGTAAACTTCTAACAGCAGGAGAGAGCCAACCAGTTGGTGACTACTACGGTCCTTTGGTTGTTGTAGCGGTGGTGGCTGCGTTAGCAGTTATGTCCACGTTAATCCTCCTCTTGATACTGACAAGACGCCGGGGTCATCAGACAGCATCCATAACGCCTCCACGAAAAATTGATGCATCATACGACAACCCGAGTTACAAAGTGGAAATTCAACAAGAAACCATGAGTACTTAAACAAATTTTCTTATCATATCGACCTGATCCAATTAATAACTATTTCTTTCAGACCTGTAGCTTTGTTCACAACCAAAATACCGCATCAGCACCCCTTCTCCTTGTACATAGTACACCAATTTCCGTCCGATTGAGCTCATCCCAAGGCTCTCGAGAGCGTCCTACTGCGAAATGTCGGGAAAACAGCGCTCTGAACCCTTCCCTGTAAATAAAGGCTGCAAACCTACTGTACGTTGTATGCTGTAAAATAAGCATGAGAACCTGTGTTCTGTTTATTTTATTTCCTGTGACCATTTTACATTATTATTTTTATTGTATTTTTGTTTTTAACTTAAGAGAAATTTTTATATTGTAACACTTAAAAAAATGCATTTACCTCGACAGAAAAATAATCGTTAGGACCTCTCAATGGTAGTAGAAATAATGAAAATATGTGCGAGATTTTAAAAGAAGTATTATAGAAAAGATGCAAATGTTGTTTTTTTTTTCATATTCATGTCCTTAAATTCTTTAAAGGCGCCGCTAAAAAGTACAACGCAACACAAACCCTAAAAGCTTGTTTTTTCCTTTTCACTGAATAAAATTTGGAAAATTTGTATTTCTAAGATGGAGTTTATCTCTAAAGCAAATGTAAATAAATGTAAATTGTAAACGTTCAAGAGATATATATGTAAGATGTTTATGTAAGAAATTCTATTCGAAACACTTACAAACGGGTTTATATATTAACTCGTGAGCATGGAATATTTTCTTAGCTTTGTTAAACGGTTGTATTTAGCTTACCTTATTTGTTGGGTCAAATTTAGTAATTAAAATTTTACCCCCTTCCTATTAACCGATTTATCTGCAATTTGGTACACATCTTTAGTTCTGATGACAATACAGTTATGTATATTCAGTATCATTGTAAATTCAAGATGGCCGTCGCCACAAAATGACCGGTTACATTTTTTTTACTACCCCCTCAACATGGGTATCAAATAAAAAGGCTTGGCAAGAATACAATAAATCATAAAAAAAACCAAATTCAAGATGGCCGCCATCATAAAATTACGGCTTTCATATATGTATGTTTCGATACTCTTAGTATGGATAATGAATATCAAATGAAAAGGCTTTACAATTAGAACACAGTGCATGGCGGAACATACAGTTTAGACAGTCTATACATTAAAACTGTAATTTAAGCTAAGCCTAATAAAATAAGTAAACAACAACGCTCAAACCTACTTTAATTCCATTTTAGTTGCAAAGGGTTTACAACGCGTTTATGAATAGCTCGAATTTGAAACGTTCATTAGTCTAAAAAGAGTGTTTTAAGTAATGAAGGCTTAAAAGCTATTTTAAGATATTTTTATGAATACGGCCGTTAGTTTCCCCATATAAAATGCTTTTACCAAATCAATGGAAGCATTTTGATCACGTTCCTGGCTCTATAAATTTAGATCCCTTTGCCTTCCCCGCAAGAGACAATATTAAAAATATTAAAGAAAAACAAAGCCTAAACATATATACAAAAAAATTTATTTGTTTTAGTCAGACAATTATTTTTTCAAGAAAAATCTTCATCCACAGACGATTCAGACAATTCAGAAAACATATCTTCAAGTTCTTGTATTCTCTTTTTATACCGCACCTCTAGGGTATTCATCTATAAAAGACAATTTTAAGAAAATTATTTTATTGTATGTACATAAGTTGAATTTCTTTTACCTTTGCTTCATACACTTTAACGAGTGAAGAGTGCGCTTGTGCCATTCGCCGTTCCCAAGAATTATTATTCGCTGTCAGCATTTTTTGGAAATCATCAGTTAAGTCTGTCCTTAATGTGCATTCTTGTTGACGCAATTGTTCTTGATAACTTATAACTTCTGAACCTAAAGATTCATTTACAGATCTAAGTTCGTCATTTTCAGATCTAAGTTCTTCATTTTCAGATCTAAGCTCTTTAATTTCAGATTTTAGCCTGAGATTTGAGGATTAATTAAAATTTTTGAAAACATTTAAGAGCACATCACTTACTGAGCAATTTCTTCCAATAAATGCTGATAGTAACTGTCGGTTTCAATTCCAGAAGCAGATAATATATGCGACTTGTGAGAAGTAAACCATGAATACCGCGTACGGCAGGGTTTTTCCGGAGATTTATATACAATACTCTTTGCAATTGAAGCAAATCCTAAAACGTTGAGATTCTCCTCTAAAAATTGCTCAGTTGGAGTTATGTTCACAATCATTGTAAGTTTTTCTTTTCCAGTTAATGCAGATTTAAGTAAGAAGGTCAACTTCGACTCTCTGAATGGAATAAGATCTGTCATTTTCTTTTGTTGATTATTATAGGCAGCATCCAAACACCGCCCTAGAACCATCAGAGAGCAGTTAATTCTTTGAGCCTCTTTCAATCGGCTTCCAACATTTTTTGTTTTTGCCAGTCTCTCCGAGCCAGCAAGATCACAAAACTTATAACAAGTTTGCGTAAATATATCTGGGTACGAGAACGTAATTACATCTACAAAAAATATGCAATGTGATCGACTGGAGTTAGCGTTAACCGCTGTAGAAGCATATGTAATCTGCTTTAATCCGCACGTTAGTAGTTTGTACGCTTCAACGCTGTTCTTCACATAAACAGTAGTAAGATTTTTTATAAATACTTTGTCCTGATTTAAAACAACCTTAACCCCTTTCCTCTTGTTTGTACTTGTTAAATTTTCCGGATTCAATAAATCAAAAACAATCTCATTGTAAATTTCTGCAAACGAAATCCAAATAAATACGGACTTATTTGGTATATCGATGGCTTCAAAATTATGTTCACTTTCAATTTTTTTCTGTAGAACACTGTGTAATTGCGCAACGTCCGATGTTTTAGATAAAAGAAAGTTTCGAGTGAATTCCTCAGCTTTTATGCAATCGTCATTCAAGACTGTTAAAGTACCATTAACAATCTTGACACTTGGTTGAGGATAAATATTGTTACTGTGTATCTTAAATAGATTTTCCATGGCCCGTGGAATAATTCCTGGATCTTTCAGATCACCTTTTTAAAGAGAAATACAAAAATGTCTACTAACAAATGTGCATGTAAATTAAATCAAAATACTATTCAAAATCAATAATTTATTTTAACAAAAAACAAGAAACTTATTAGTGCTTGTGTTAACAAAAATAATTGCTAAAGCAAAAAGGGCTACATGCATATGTGTGGAAAAACGGCTATATGGGTATGTGTGGAAATGTGGCAATTGTCACTATACAGTAAAGAACTCAGAGAATATATCAAATAAGGCTTGGAGTAAATAATTTGTTTTTACTTGATGTAATACACACAGGAAAAAGTTTGGCATAAGTACACATGTACTTTTTAATTTTTTCTTCCCATCTTTTTTACTTTATTTTAAAGAAATCCAAGATTATATTAGAAAAATTTCATCAGTCATCTCCCACAAAATTATTAGAAAGTTATACAAAAATACACTATAGAGGCATTTTTTAACATTTTTTCTATAATGAAAATATGGGTTTCGAAGTTTTTAACAATATCATCTTAAAGCATTCCAAAAAATTGTCTGTGTAAACCTTTTCAATGCTACAGTAATTCCAAAACTACGGTGTTTTGAAATGTGCAAGATATCATGGAGTTGTTCGCTGGAAGGATTAAATATGTATAGTACTTTCTTGATAATTAAGCGAAGAGAAGCCTATATACTCAATTTATGAATTATTATTTAGGGTACTTCGTGGCTTGAAATGAAAATGTGGAAGAATTGTGGCCGGTTCACACACTTCCAACCCGTCACAGGTCCATCCGTTCAGAATTGTTGTTCGTTAAGATCAGCTACAGCTATTAAGTTCTAATTAATATCAAATACTAAGATTTAAGTACACAGTCCTATACAAAATTAATATCCGCTGTTTTCGATTCCTTTAGTACGAAAGCTGAAACAGGGCTCATTAGCTGATTTTCCGGCGACCCAACATCTTAACATTTCGCACGGTCTCAGAATACAAATAAGCGAACAAATCAGAAAATTATCAGTTTCTAATTCTTTATGAAATTAATACGTGACAAGGAAGGAGAGGAACGAGCAGTACTGCAGGATTTATCGGCTCTTTTTATACAAGCAAAATTTAAATATTTTTGTCCACTTACCCAAGAGCGTGAACGTTTTTCCCGAACCTGAGGTCCCGTAGGCTAGCACGGTGATGTCTGTCTCGGCCTCAATTTTGTCCCGAAAGCAGCTGTTGTATATACTGGCTTGGTCAACACTTTCGTCAAAGATATTATTGAACGAGAAGTGCCTTTCTACACTCTTTGAAGCACCTTCTGGTTGGCAGGTGATTAGTTCCTTACCGCGAATTTTGTAAAACGAGCAAAATTTAGACACGGGAACCGGCCGAATACGCAAATAAACAAGAGCGCCCTCCGTCAGCGCAGCACCCCTCGTTTCATCCTGATTCATGGGATCATCTTCGTCATTTTCCAAAAGGTTACATAAATTTACTTTTCTCTCTGGCCGCGGTCGAAATCTTCGATCCACGCTTGGATCCCGGGGGTGTAAATAAGAAAGTTTTGAAACATTGTCCACCATTTTTCAGGAAACACCAGTTTACAAAACAAAACCAAAATAAAAAGCAAACCTATAATTGAATAGCTAAAAACATTGTTCTCTTTGGTTAATTTAACTTACCTAAAAAATATATTCACTTTGCGCTAAAATATGCTTATTTTCCAACAGAATCACTTTATTTTCCTGACAGTACAAGCAACGGTTTTCAGATCGTTTTCATATTATCTTAGGGTTGCCACAGTCCCCTCAATTTTCTTCTTCTTCATGTAGTTATTTTGCACAACGGTTGAAAAAATTAAATTTGAATTAGTTGAATTAATTTTTAAAACTGTTTTGATTTGCCGACTACCACTTTAATTGTCTAAGTAAAACGTAAGTCGATATTTTCAAAACACCACAATTTAAATGTTAAACAGTATCCCTTATCCAAAAATTAGGAGGAATGCAATTCCAAAAATCCTTTCTTGCTTACGTTGCGCCATCTTCAATTTGTTTATAACAACTCCACTGATAAAACGTCAACACATTTTAAAGTATGTTTTTAATTCGTTAAATTAAAATGGAAACAGTTAATGGCTATTATGACCCTGGCGCCGATGCCAAATAAGTCACCATAAGCTGGACTACACAAAAGTGTAGTAATTTAAAAATCAACAAACAAAATGGAAGCACAACCGGTTCCCAATGGATCTGCACAACCACAACCAGGACCCTCCAGAGGCCGTGGACGTGGTCGGCAGCGAGGATTTTTCGGCAGGGGATGGAGACGAGGTGGTGCCCCATACCAAAATCGAGGAAGGGTACCAAGAGAAAGACCAATAACCATCCCGATTCCCGGATCTTCCAGGGGGCATCCGGCGCAATCCGACGTTCTGTCCACGTCCGTCGCGCCGCCCCATGAAGCCAGGCCGTTAGACTCAATTGAGATTAATGATTCGGCCGAAGAGTACCCCGGATGGAAATTGTATTTCCCAAAAGAAAAGCTTGACCCAAACTCTGCGACGAGCAGAAAGATCAGGGCGATTGAGCAGCATTTTAAGGGCAACAGAACGATCTACAACTTGAGTGCCATAAAACAGCAGTTTTGGTTCACAATCGTACTGCAAAACCTCACAGAAGATCATCAGTTCACCGCAACATGGGGCACATTCCTCCAAGATCTCACCGAGCAACCAGAGCACACTTTATCCTGTGCAGGCGTTGCAATGCACAAGCTGGTTGCCTCCTTTCCAGGGGTAAATCCAAGCCCGCGGACGTCCCAAAATTATCAGCCGAGCAGAGCTCTACAATCCGTCCGCCCCAGAATTCAAGGGTACAGCCCCGTTGTGAACCTCCACTCGTTGAAAGTGAACAACTACGACCGAATGATTGCGGTCAGAGGGACTGTGATAAGGGCGAGTGCTACAGAGATAATTTGCACCTGGATGGCATTCAGGTGCTCCTTGTGTGGATTAGAGCAGGCGATTCGACAGCCTGATGGCATCCTCTCAAACCCCTCATCCTGCAAGGCTGGGTGCAGAGCCCGAAGCAACTTTACTCCCTTGCTCTCCTCGCCTTACACTAGGACCGAGATGTTCCAGTCAATACGTCTTCAAGAGTCACTGAGAGGAGCAGACATCCACGGTTCCGGCGGAATCCCCAGGTAAAGATGAAATATAGTATGATAATTCTCCCCTTAAATGGCATACGCAGAGTGGCTGAAATCGCTTCTTTTATTATCTCAAAATTTTAAAACTGAATCAGGTGTCCTTAGCCTTTAAATTTATTTTATAAAAATGTACCCATCGGGCCATCACCAGACAACAGGAGAGAATTTAAACTCTAATAACATTACCAAAAATAGAACGGCTCCCAATAATTATTACAATGAGTCGTAAATTAAAAAATTGATTTTGTTTAAGCGAGTCTGTTAATTAATCCAAAATTTGAGCTCAATTAGTACTTTTTCTTGAGGTCCTAGTTTTTACTTCAACTCTATAGTCATTGACTAAATCTTTAGGTGCGTGGAAGTCGAATTAACTGAAGACTTGGTTGACTCAATATGCCCGGGGGACGATGTTACAGTCACTGGAATCCTAAAAGTCCGGCCGCAGGAGGAAATTCAGCGAAAGGGCCAACCGAGCATTTATAAAATGTTCATTCGGGCGGTATCCGTTTTCAGTAACAAAAATTCAATGGCGGGAAAGAAATCGGACTTTTCTGAAAAAGACCTGCAAGCGATCAGGATTATAAGCAAGGAGCCATGTCCTTTTAAGCTCTTCGTTCAGTCCCTGTGCCCCGCTATTTATGGTCATGAAATGGTCAAAGCGGGCTTGATTTTAGGACTTTTCGGCGGATCTGGGAACAGTACTACTCCTAGGGAAAGACGATGCGAAATTCACGTACTTATGGTGGGCGATCCCGGGATCGGGAAGAGTCAAATACTCCAGTCTTGCGCCAACATATCACCGAGAGGTAGGTAAAACAACGTTTTTACCTACTTGAAAAAGAGTCATTTTGAGCTGCTACTTAGATACATATATAGGTTTGTAATATTTTCATCCCAGGAATATTCGTCTGCGGCAAAAGCAGCTCCAGTGCAGGACTGACAGTAAGCGTTCGTCACGAAAAAGGTTGCATTGGCGGTGGTGGTTCTCTAGAAGCAGGAGCCTTAGTCCTAGCCGACCAAGGAGCTTGTTGTATCGACGAATTCGACAAGATGAGCTCTAATCACCAGTCGCTTTTAGAGGTGATGGAACAACAAATGGTCAGTGTCGCTAAAGCCGGAGTTTTATGCTCCTTGCCAGCGAGAACTTCAGTCTTAGCAGCCGCAAATCCTTCCGGAGGACATTACGATCAAACGAAGACAGTTCTAGAAAATTTAAAATTACAACCAGCCCTCCTGTCCCGGTTTGATCTCATTTTTATACTCCTTGACCGCCCGAATAGGTACTTGGATAAAATGATGACTGCTCACATACAAGCCCTTCATGCTGGAACCAAAGTGATACCAACTCGTACGGACAGTTTTGTCGGGAGCAAGAACAAGGAAAATGCTGATGTAAGCAGTTTTCAGGAGGGTGATGAGAAAGCACTAGAGGATCGCCTTAAGGTAGAGCCAGGTGAGGAAATGGATCTTCTTCCTCCAATTTTAATGCAAACATATATTGGTAGGTATCTGTTTTTAAAAGCACGGTATTCCATAAACGAAATAATTAATTTGATTTTTGAAGCATTTGCTAAGAAAACTTGCCATCCCCTCCTCACCCATGAAGCCGCACATGAAATTAAGAAATTTTATTTAGAGCTGCGAATGACTCAAACAAATGTAAATGGCCTTCCAGTTACAACGAGGTAATCTTTTACCCCCAATTTAAATCTTGGGTCACTTTAAATCCGATTTCTTATAGCTACGCAAAATGACATTGATTCTTTTATTAAATTTTAGACAACTAGAAGCCTTAATCCGCCTAACCCAAGCTCGTGCCAGACTCGATTTGTCCTCAGAGGCGACAGTTCAGCACGCTCACGATGTCCTTGATATAATGCGGTACAGCCTCGATGATTCACTTGATGCCCCAGGGGGTGAGGATTACATGCCATCGTCTAGAAGAAGTGGAGCTGGCTTGAGTCTGAGTAGCCAAGTGAAGAAGTATTTAAAGGTACTTCAGAGGCGCTCAGCCACTTTGCAGAAAACTATTTTTAGCACAGAGGAGCTAAAGGAACTTGCAGCTCACGGTGGATTCGCTGAAAGTTTCAATAGTATTTTAGATGCTCTAAATGTTCAGGGTCTTTTACTTAAGAAGGGTCAAAATTTGTATAAAGTTTTCTTGGAATAAATATTGGATTCTTTTCATTTTATAACTACCAAATAATTACAACAAAAATAAAATACATCGATTAATTGCAATTTTGTTATAATTACTTTCATTTGATATTTTCATACGATTCAAGCATTTCACTAATTTTCACATTCACTATTTTTAAAACCTAACTCTTGAGCGCCCATTCGGCCCCTCCTCCTTACTAGCTAATATCGCAAGTTGTGAGAATAAACATTAAAAAAAGCTTTGTCTTCTCTAACTGATTCAAGATTAAGTTGGTTAAAAATAAGGCAATCTTATAATTTGTTTAAATTAACTGTTCATTATTGATAATTAGTTGAATTTGTTGATGATTATAATAATTTTGATTTAAAAATTTAGGTTTCTCTCTTTATCCAAAAATTGTTGTATGAATTTAAGGCGAAAGTTTGTGAACTATAACTTTTAAAGATATTTAATTTTATAATGACAAAATAATTTCTTATTGTAAACTGATCGTAAAAATGCAAATACACTTGCATATAATCAAAAACACACAAAAAAATCCAAGGTATTAACTCTGAAGCTATGAAAAAATATTATTTTAGGCATATTAGTTAGCGGATAAAATTGAGTGAACCGGAGATTGTTTTTAATTCATAAAACTGCCGTGTAAAGTACTGTAAAAATAAATACTTAACGAGGACAAATACTTAAAACATAATTAGGCGTGATTATAGCTAATCTTACTGTTAGACTGGAAGGAATTCATAAAAAATCAAGTGTTATTTTGAACACGAGAGATTATCTAAATCCTAAAAAATCGGTAAGCCTATCATTCAACGCATCCAGCCAGTGAATATTTTTCGTTTTTGCCGATCTCTGCTCGAATACACCCGGCGGCACATATTCTTCTGACCTTATGCAGAAGTAGCTTGATATTGGCGCTCTGCACATCGGGCATCTATTTAGTTTAGCTGCAAAAATATAAATAAGTTATTTTGATAAATTTTTAAAAATATTTTTAACTTACAAAAGCAAACTGCACAAATGCAAGTGTGCCTGCAGGGAAGCAGAGCGCGGGAGAGCGGGAAATAGTGGCACACAACGCATAATTGTTCGGTTTGTGGTCCATCCGAGCATAAAAGTGGTCCACTCGATCCAGCGCAGGCTACGGGTTCAGCTAAGGACAGTGAGCTGGATTGGACCGGCGTTGTTTCATCAGATAGAATTGAATCACCAGTCGCAAGGTATAGTTGCTAAAAACGGAGAACAGGATTAAATTTATCGCAATCTTTTAGCCTCAACTCAAAAAGTATTATTACTATATATATGTACCATAACATCAATTTGTAACATAATTTAATTTTAAATGTTTAGAGTTTCGTATAATACATCTTTGACATAGTTGTGGGTGGAGAGAAATGCTCAACTTACCCTTGATCCTATCAAAAAGGATAATCATTTTTATTTCATCCAAACCCCAACATCAACATTCATAGTTTTCTGAATTTTATTTTCAATTTTAATAGTCGTAGTGTAATGCCTATCTGATGATCACTTCGTTGCTCTAAAAAAATGTGTGGTTGTAAGACTTTAATTGAAACTCGAATCGACACAATTTTAAGCCTGATTCTGATACCATGTATGTATAATATTTTTTAAAAATATCTTTAATTTTCTCTCTTATATCGACTTTATTGGTAATAAGCCGAATAAAGATCAATCAAGCTCAAGATCTCCAGAGAGGTATTTTTGGTTTGTGATTCGCCACCATACATTTCAACGTGTATACCTAAAGTGGTGATTCTCCCAATTTCTTTAACAGAAATGAATAAGCTTCTAGTACTAACAAAAACGACACCCGTTCTTGACTTTTGCGCTAGAGTGTAACTAGACGCACTTATTTTATCTTCTATCGCTCTAAAGCTCTGTGAGTAATAAAACGATTAACTGGTTTAGTAGCCATTGCCATATACCAAATAAAAATATAGTCGCTTATATACTCGCCGAATACAGTCACAATTATTGTTTGTATTCCACCGGCAGTTTACCAACGTTTTTAACCGAAATCAAATTTAGGTGCAAATGAAGAAAAAAGCTCAATCGAAGAAGCGAGTATACCGGTTTTACGGTTGTAATTTCAGCGATACAACAGTTACAAACATTACGCAACCCTTAAGGCAGCCTCATGTTCCGTTGTTCACTTACATCCTTCCATCTAGGTCATGACGAAGAAAAATCGAGCCCATCTTTATGCTTGTGGTCTTCGAAGACTGGTTTTCAGCTGCCAGCGAAGAGGTGTGCACTCGCGCGAAGAGTAATTGAAAAAAAAAGTATTTTATCTTGTGAGTTATAAATTCTTGTAGTGGTCCACGAAGTAGCCAGTGAACAGTAGAAAAGACTTCAGTCTTAACTCTCCGAGTGGGAGAACGCAGCAAGAAAATAGCCATTACAAAAACATTAAATATGTTAATAATCTGTTTGTTAAGCGACGATATTCACGCATTTTTTAATTTTGTACTGTAAAACGCAATCAAAACTTCCTCTCACCAGTAGAAAATTATTTCTTAAATCAGGCAAAAGAATATCTGTTTCTTAGTCAGTCACGCTTACTAGCACCGAAACATTTCGCGCATCTATGTTGCTTTGGCTTGTTTTAAAATTCCATCGTATAATTAATTTGCCATCTTACTAAATTTATGCTCACGTTCAGCACGTTCTTCAAACGTGAGCACCTCTGCTTCAACCATTTTTGCGTAGGGGAAAAATAACTTCAAAAGGTTACAAAAATTATTCAAGTGAAAGGTATGTGGATACACTTTAACGAATTGTTTTCTGATCTAACAATAAAAAGTTTACTAGAATTTTTACTTAAAACGAAACTATGCAAATGTTCAGGGGAAAAAAATATTTGAATATTTTCAACGAGAAATATTTACATTACTTTTTATCAACTGAAATTGGTTTACATTTTTGCATGTATTCGGGTGACACGAGTAGGGCGGAATTAATGCTTTGCGTGGGTGTACAAAATGCCTATGCTAATGAGGTACAATTGCATGGAAACAACGAGATTTTTTCGTAAAAATATCTTCCCAATATGCGATGAAGGTACTTCAGCAGGTACAGAGTCTTGAGTAAGAGTTAAAACGATAAAATATGCGAGTTTAGTTTAACTGCCTCTTAGTGTTTTTATTTAAATTCAGTACATGAACAATGCGCAGTCGATATCAATTATCTCAAATTTAAAAAAAAATGTCTATACTCGATGCTTTTTATGTATGCATTATTCTTCAAAATACCAACTAACAAGGTTTTCTTACCCCTGTATACACCTTAACGAAACACCCTGTATATCCAAAGAATCATTTTCATTCGTAACATTGTTAGACGCTGTCTCGTTAAGTCGTAAATGTTGCTAATTAATAATTCTCACAGACTTTTCAAAAACCAAAGCACAGTATTGTGAACATTTTTAGGACCACTTTAATCTTTCGAGTTTTTAATTTTCTGAAGCATAGTACTTTCTCTAGCCTGGACAGAGGACGAAAATCAATTCAGGGCTAAATTTAGATCTCAATGTTTCCTTTTACATTGATTTTCTCCGTCTGTCCAACTTAAAAAACAATGATTCGGAAAACTAAGATTAATTGAAGGGGTCCTAAAAATATTCATGGCACTGTACGTATCATAAGAAATGTCAATGATAAAAAACAGATAGATAAAAAACCACTCTCTGTATCTTATCATACTTCAAGTACATAAATAATGTAGTTACAAACACTGAAAAAAATCGAAACTTACTTTTAAACATGAAAGTTGTCCATTTGCTTGCTTCAAGTACTGCGCCAGAATCGAAGTTGGAAGAGGACAAATTGGATCCTTCAAGTGAATTACATTAACGAGCAATGCCTGAAATAAATGGAAAAAAAATCATTTAATAGCTTCAGAAAAAAAAATATCTATAACTACTTAATTGAGAATAATTAAAGGTTCTAGATAGCCGACTACATTGCATTTGTTATTGCTGTCGCGAAGTACATTACATTTGTAATTTGTATTAACCCAGTTTCAATTTATTAAAATATACCCGCAGTAATTGGATGAGACAAGAGTAGTTTACGTAAATTTATGATAGTGAAACTTATTTACGTCTTTTATAGGAAAACACATTTACCAAAAAGAGAAATGATTATCTTTTTCCTGAAAGTCCGTTTTCCTTAACAGAACGAGTTATTTAAAATTGACTACCGCCTTCCGTATGACGGAGGCATGCATTTCTGGCACGAATAATAAGTATAAAATTTTAGCGTGTCTCTATTGCGGAAGAGAATTACGTTTTCTGGTAATACAACTTACATTTTCGACTCGTCCCGAAATACCAGGGCCAATGGATTAAGCAGACTATCACATCCGGACTGTGTGCAGGGGAATGCAATATTTAATTAAAAGTAATTGAAGGCCTTTTGAACTATAATGACCAATTCACTTTCTAAACACTTTGCAAGTACATATAAAAAAAAAATTATAAGGAAGTTGGAGGCCCTTATTCTGAGTAACGAATTACTTTAAATTACGAGGCCTTTTATAACTGATCAGTTATAGATCTATTAAAAAAACGTTTCTAGCTATAAGAATAACAAATTTGTTTATAGCTGCATATAAATAATAAATAAATTATTTAGCAAGATAACATTAGTAGATAGAAACATATTTTCGATATCATTTTTAAAATCTGATTTATACCAGATATTAACGAAATCTGCCATTTCCAAATACAAAAGGATTATGTTCGAGACACTTGAAATTAGGTTAAAAATAAAAGATTTGAAAGTGGCAGTATCGACGAATCGTCAACACATTCGCCTCAAACAATTGCAATTATCTGTTTAGTGGCCAAAGACGAATCTCCGCAAAGCATCGAACATCAGCGAAACGTGACCTCAATAAAAGGGTTAACATCTTTCCAATCACAGCCTCAAACAAGATGACCTCTTCCAATGAGCGAAGATCAAAATAGATGTAAACTGAAAGTTTAGACCACTTTGCAGGTCTCGCTAACAAACCAGTGTAACACTGACACGTTTTGCAAATTAGAATAACCCAGCAAATATCAACTCATCTGTGTCACCCACTGCGCCGTTGGCGAGGAAAGTAAGAGATGACCAGATTTTAGCAGAGATGAGGAGCAAATTTATGAAAATGTGGCTACCACGAGTAGGTTACTCGAATGCAATACAACAAAAGAAAATTGTCACCCTACTTTACTTAAACATAAAAAAATAAATCATCGAACAGAGGCCTATATTATGTACACAATTTCTCCTCCTTAGAATTAAATCACATACAAAATAATGTCAAGGGAAAGCGCAAAGAAAGGTCAATGTTATCCGGTTAGCCGTTACTTGTCCCAAATTTAAGGGCAATGGTAGCGAGTGTTGCCTAAAAAGTTTCGATGTTTTGTAAGTACATCTGTTTAAACAAGATGAAGATGCATCTCGTTGTTCAAGTACTTGTCTAGAAGACGACTTCAGCGACTTAAAAATATGTAAGTGAAACCTGTTTTCTCCATACGGTATATTTATCTTAGACCAAACATTTGAACAGTTGAGTCGAGGTGAATAAATTTGCTCCCGCGACTGGATCAGCGTATTTTTGACTTGTTTGCTGTCAAAGCGAAAATTCTCTTCCTTTATTTTGCGTTTTTACTTTTTTGATTAACAATAAGCATCGATGGAGATAGATTAGCGAGGTCAATCAATCGTTTATTGACCTTGAGTACTAAGTAAATTTGAATAGGCATTATTTCATATTCTTTATTCAAAAAGAATGATTTTCTCGCGATATATCTTTTCAAAAGGTTTTAATAATTTTTTTATAATAAAATAGCAGTAAACAACTGAGTTATTGTCAACCCACCGAAGGTCCCCAAAAAGGTGAGTTTCGGTGTTCACTGTAATTGAAGTTTGCATCGAAAATCAAAATACTAACGTAATTTATTTGGAAACTATATTTCGCTAATACTAACTGGACACATGTATTTATTTTAATTTAGAGTTTGTTAAAAATTGCAGACCTTTTAAGTAAAACTTCATTACTTCGCTAAAATAAAATTATTATTTTGGGCCGTTAAAAAACCACCACTACCACTAATTTTAATTTTAATAATTCAATAACTCGTTGAAATTTAGAAGCCATCGGTTCAACCCTTCTGCAGATTTGATTCGAGGAAAATGTGTTTAAAGTTCTAAGTACATATGATATCAAAACTTACCGTCTCATCGGGATTTGTGATGTTCGAATCTGAATCTCTAATAAGAAATAGAACAAGTGGATAAGCGAGCCGTGGTGGGGCACCCAAAACCATTGTTGGTTTAGGTGATGCTAGCGTAATTTGCTCATCGCTATGAGGCTCTTTATTCCTAACATCTATAGCTAATTCCTGATAAAAACTTTCATTAAGAATTGCTCCATTCCGAGCATATGCATGCTCTTTTATTTCAATCCACGGCTTCCACAAAAACATGTGCAAATCTCTAATAGACACTGCCCAGAATGCTTGAATTGTGTATTTAACTTGACTGGTAACGACTATTTGGATTTCTGCAAGAAAAACATAAAAACTTGATGAAGTAAATTAACTACGATAAAATCTTAATGTAGCACTTACCATCCGAGGAATGATTTCCAGCTTCAACCAAACGAAACGTGAATGGTATATGAACGCGTGTCATGTTGAGACGTGGAACCTGAACCGCATTTTGACTAAACGTCGTTGTTGGTCCAAGAGTTTCTTCTCTCTGTGCTAGAACTGCTATTGTGGCTCTGGAAAGAAAGAAATTATAATTCTCATTTTAATCTTTTCGAAAAGATAAAATAATAGTAAACGCAGTTAGATATATGTATAGAAAATATCTAATTTTTGGATTGTTATTATCTTATTCAACTGATTAAATTTAATTGCTACTAAATCAACAGAATTTCCACTCTAAAACAAAAAAAAATATGAAAATTGTATCACGTCGCAGAATGCAAAGATCTATTGCGATATTTCTATAGCTTTTATTTCGCAATGTAGTTTTACAACTCTGAATTAAAATATAACTAAACAAAATTATCGACCATTCACCCTTTATTGCTTCAATACTTCACCGAAGATCCGCTCCTCTACACTTTCACAAAAAATGAATTACATTAATTAGCAATTATAATAACAACATCAAAACAACAGAACAGTACCTAATAAACAAGAAAAGCGTGTTTTTTACCTCCAAGTGTAAGCATTAATTTCAAAATACAAGAATATGCAATAAATTAAAGTTAAATTAATGAAGTATTTAAATGCATAAAAATGCCTCAGCTCTCTCAAGCAAGTAATTAGCTTAAGAATTCTGAAAGGTAAAAGCATTATACATATATTTGTCCGGTTTATAAATTACGAATGTATTGTATGTTCCGGTTACCTACAGGATGGACAGGAAATAGTAAACAACTTACTGGAAAATTATATTTAAACAAAATCAAGAAATTCTTGTTTTCTGAAAATCCTCTATACATTTATTTTATCGATCAGCCAGAACAGTCATGCAATAAATTAAAAATTCATCTATTTCTTAAAATCAGCAAATTTATTCCTGAGATTTTATTATTTTTTACAATTTTTACAAAATGTTCCTTTAAGGATTGTGCTCGTTTTCATATCTTTCAACCGTAAAATACAAATTGGAAAAGATTTTGTTAATAAAAATATTTATAACTATAAATGCCCAGACATGGTAAACATGATTAAATAAATAGTTTTTAAATTAGCATACTTTAAAGTCAACATCGTTAACAGGCTCAGTGAATCACCTCAATTTCTTAAGAAACTTATTATGTGAGGTAGATTTTCTTTGTTAACTTCCAAGTTCAAGGTGTGACTTTCACCTCAAAAGCTTCTGAACGTGAAAGAGATCTCTACGTTTTTGTTTGGGTGTTATCAAAAAATTTCCTTTCTTGAGTCATCTACATGAGTCAATTTTAATAAAATCAAAAATCAATAACCTAATTACGCAGCAAACAGAAATTGAGTTCATTAACGCATCACCTCGGTTTATAATCAATTGTTCTTTGTTTCTTCTCAATTTTAATTTTTCATTTTTATTGAACAAGACAAAATAAACTTTTGCAGTGAGAATATGGATTTTTTTCTCTCTTTATTTTTTATTCTCTTCCTGTGTTTGGTTTAAATAAAACCAAAACGAATTAATTTCCGAAAGAAAACCATATTAAAATGAAAACTTCTAGAGTAACAATAAGTTTTCGTTAAACTAAAAAATAAGACGCAATTTTTGGTAATGGGTTAACGATCGTCGCTCTTAAAATGGGCTTTATGACCTCTAGAATTTTTTCTTTAAGTTGTAATCATGCATAATTACTTTATGGTTCTATGACAAACTCACAACTTATTGCGGTTAGCCGATTTTCGTATTTTTTTAAAAAATTAAGAAATTAGCATCAGAAACTAATTTTTAAAATGATTTTGAATAACAAAACAGTTCTTTATATTGTTTAGGAACAAAGTTCAAATATATCTCATGAACTTTGGTTTCGTCAATTACAAAGATTAAGATAAGATATTCTTTGCCGATAGATTATTCATTTTGCTTGATTTGTAGACAATTTTTGATTAAAGCGATGAAAAAGAATATAGTGCGGAATGCCATTTATATTTAAATAACAACTTGAATAATTTGTAATTATAAACCATGGTTGAAGTATTAATTACTTTTTCCACCAAATGTCTACCCAAAAATAAACATTTTGATATTTCGGTAACATTTTCAGCTTCTTATATCTTTTGCTTGTAAAATAAAATCTAAAATCAATTATTTGAATTGATTTCTTAATATGCTCCGTTAAAAAATAATCAAGATAAATTTGTTCTTGAATTTTAATACCAAAAATTTACTTTAGTCAGCATTAGTCACTATTCACAAACAGCGTCAAAACAAAATTAGATGCTTTTATAATATGTATAAACCAAAAATTTAATTCAATTCAAGACCTTATTCTTTCATTCCGCTTTCGTTCGAGAAATACACTTTCAAAAGAAAACGATTAAAATCTTTTTATTTTTCGTACATCAGGAATAGGTTAAAATTTGCAAGTTTTCTAATTTAGTTATAGGACACAGACTTAGTTATGCTAACTCATTTTCACTTTGCTTGACTTTTTTTGCAAATAAGAATTAAACACAATTTCACTTTCGTTCGTAATCGGTTTCCTTTAAAAGCCAGAATAGGGGCAACAGCTTATTTTTAAACACTAAGAAACCTTTTATTCAGGTCTTACAATAAAATTAGTTTCTGTTGCAAACTTCGTAAAGTAGTACCTGCTATATCAGATTTGTATATAAACTATTATTTAAACTCTCACTTATAAACCCGTTTAGCTTTTTTATTTGAAACTAATGACCTTGCATTTGCTCAAAAAATTATTCTTAAATTGCTAAAAATCGATGTTAGCTAAATCGGATCTTCTGATATATTTTTTCAATAAAATTGGAGTTTTCATTTCTTTAAATAAATACTACTTTCCTAGTTCCCACATAGGTTCGTTGGGTTTATAAACCTATAACAGGATTATATAAATTTTACTATGCACGATTCTTAAGAATGTTGCCTCTGACTTAAAACAATTTGGTTTTTTGCATTATTGTAAATTGGAAGGCGAGCTCTGAATAATTAATTGGAATTAAAATAAAATTCTGGTTTCTGACGGAATTTTTCTATATGTTTTTGTAAGTTTTGTTATCTTATGAAATTAATTTTTCTGTCACTTTATTTTAATAGGTCCAAATGACTCAATCGATGTTAATGGTGTCGTTAGATTTGTCTTGATATCGGAAGTAAAAGACAAAAAATATATTAAAGATATTGAAAAAGCAGGTCCAAACAACATACAGTACAATGTACTACTAAGAAGTAATAATACAGACTGCTCAAAAAGGATATTTATCTAAAAAAATTGTAACATAATTAAGTTTTAATTAATTTTTTTTTTGAAGAAGAAGCTTGCTTTTTCCTTCCGGCGGAATTAAAAATGAAACACCATATCCAACTACAAAAAGCAGCAAAATCTGCAAAATCCGTTGTGACCTTTACGTAATCTTTAAAACACATGTACGTAGATGATTGCATTCGCCATTGAAATTGTTCAGGTTATTAAATTCGCTAACATCGCTTTACGTACTTGCATTGAAGCGTTCAAGAAAACCACATATTAAGCAACATTACTCACAGACGGTGAAAAAATTCCTTTCGAATCTTCCAACCTTGAGATATACATTTTGTTGCATTTCTCAGACATTCGAATAATCCTCTATTTAAAATTAGAATCCCATAACACAGAAAACAAATTATACATGACACATGGCAGCAGATTATTTAAAACTACTGTTCCACTGCCATAATTCTACAAACGAAAGTGCCTTCAATTAACATTCGATGTCGTATAAATGATAAAAATCCATTAGTAAATTAGCCGAATAAAGAAGACGGTCAAAAAATTGTGTTGTCTATAGAGGTCAAGAGTTGTTACATTATTATCATTACAGGGACGAATCGTGACGCGGTGGTCAAATTGAACTGGAGCGTGTCACAGAACTCTCGTTTTAATAACAAACAGAGTGTGACTGTGTCCATACAGCCGCAAAATTCATTCGACCAGATACTGTCCGACATTGCACCTACCTCCACAATCCAACACTCAAAATTAATTAAATGAACGGATATAACGAAAAGTTCAATGACAAAAACCCAAGCTGCTCCTACAAGACGGACAGTCGAAAATGTTAGAAAACGCCAGGTCGTATCGGTCACTATGGCACGTCGGAAATAATGAAGAAGGTCAATAGAAAATTTTGTCATGCATTAATTTGATTGGACGGAGAAAAGATTGAATCAAACTGGAGTTATTTATTTGTTCCATCGAATGGTCTGTGGATGATAATCGGCAGAGAAAATTTAAAAGAGACAATCTACTACATAAGTTTTTGAGAGGTCAAGTACCTGGAAACATATTTACATAAATTTGTGCGTTTTTTGAAGTTCAAGCATTGTAAAAAAATGTATCTGTGACAGCATAAGCAGCTTAATTTTGCCGCGTAGTTCGCAGAGTGCCGTCGAGTTCATTGAGGGCACGGCTCCGTTTTAAATTTCCTCTATTTATTACGAATATTCAGAAAATCGTGTTCGAAGACAGTAATTTTTATCTTATAACTATAAATCAAGGTGCGCACTCAGTAACAGCTCTTTTATCTTCACTGCGCGGTCAATGGCAAAAAGTGTCTATGGGTCAATGGCTTAATTTCGTAACAGTTTTATTTTTGAATTCCTTATATTTTAAAAAGGTGGAAATGTAAACATAATTTATTTAATAGCTTTTTCTGCTTCCGTTTAATAGATTTCTTCTTAAATGTAAAAATGCGTATGATACTTAAAGCTAATTTCAGAAATTCTCTTTTAACTTTGTTAAATATTCAAAAGAGTGAAAATGCACTTAGAGTCGAGGTTACCTTGAATCAAGAGACATTTTTCGCAGGAAAAATTGTAGTTTTCTCTTGGCTTCTTAGTATTAATGCCATACTATTAGCGGAGTCTCAATTACCCACTGCTGGTTTAAACCAAGTCAATACTATTTTTATAACTAAGAAATTAACTTACATTGCTCTTGAATCTTAACCTTATGATACTTGTTTCTGAAATTTTGATTTGTTCTCTAAATTAATTGAGAATCATGTGTAAAAATAAAAGCTTTCGAATTTCATCTCCCTAAGAACATTTAAAGAGAATTGAATTGAATTGAATTCTACTTAATATCATACATACATCGGAATTTAAATGAAGAGAAGGAAAACGTAAATTAAAGCGCATAGGCGTGAAAATTAAGTCATGGTTTGTATAAGAACTATAGTTAGAAGCTGTTGTCTAACTTATTTTCACCAAATAGCCTTAGCAACATCATTTTAGTAAAATACAGTATAGTGAATCGTCTCAAACGAAAAAAAACCATGCATATTCCAAAGAGAAGAGGACTACGTGATTTTCTGCACAAACCTCAAATCCCATGATCTCATCTAAAGCACACGTGCTATAATCCTGTTCTGGACCCGACTTAATTTAATTTCTTCTTGTCGTCTATATTTTTGCACTTAATGAATTTCGCATTTCTGCATTTTTTAAGTTCAATTTCGGTAGCTTTCCCCATTCCAATTCAACTTAATAATTTAGACATAAAAAACCTATCATTAACATAATTTTAGAACTGAATTTAAGAGAGGTCTGCTGTTTGTATGATTTTTAAATACATTTTCTTTTTTCTTAATTAGCGAAAAGAATGTGAATTTATAAGAACAAAACTAGGCGGAAATTCTTTGAATTGAATGAATAATCTGGTTTGACTTGTTTCTTTCTCTTGTAATGGTCGTAAGATTAAGACTATTTTAATTTTATTTTGTCACCATCTCAGAGTATTTCGCAATATGTTAAAGTACTATTATGTGTACTTTATTATTCATATCTCGTTTACAAGATCTGCACGTGATACATTAACAAAAGCCTTTGAAGTGCGCCTCTAAAGTATTTTAATTGTTAATCCTTTACAATTCTAATCAGCTTTGGATTTTTTTAGTAACTAAGGAAGTATTTTTATGTGACTTCTTAGTTAGAAAATAAATTGCACTTTTAATATAGGATAATGTCAACATTATTAGGACCACTTCAATATTTCGAGAACTTTTAATTTATGAAGCATACTTTTTCTAGGATCGACAGAAGATTAAAATCGAGTCAGGGCTAAAGTAATCCTCAACATATGCTTTTCCTCCAACATTAAAAACATACGCTTTGGAATAGCGTAATAATAAATCAAGTCAAGATAATAAACCTTTAATAGTTAGTTTCCACTTTAAATCGTTTCATTTTTTCTTGATGAAGGTAATATGTCAAGATTCATTTTAAGTATGAATAAGATAATTATGTACATATTTAAAACACTCAAGTGTGAATAGACCTTCCTTTTAATACCAATTTTTTAAATTTTCATGAATATTTTAAGTGTTTAGTACAATAATATTTTAAAAACAGAAAGAAACGCCGAGAAAGGCATAACTAAAATAATTGATCTTTAAGATTAGTCAAACCATTATCTTGTGCTTTAATAATTAAACAAATTTTAAAAGGCCAAACCCGAAAACTTTACTTTTGAGAAAATACCCTATCGCAAGGATTTCGTAAAGACTCATTCCTTCATTTTTTTCACATAAAACAAATATAATTTATCTAAATAGCCATTTCGTTAGGCATGGAAATAAACTTGTAAATTCTGTTCAGTGAAGTGGATCTCAACAGTTCAAGAAACTCCAGACCGCAACGATTCCGTGACTAAAGTTGCATAATACAATTTTTTTAATTCAGCAATTAAGCAAAAAGAATGATTAATTTTGAAATTGTCGCTTAAACAATTAACAATCAAGCGCACCAACATAGCTCATGCGCAAGACCAGAGGAATACATGAACCGTGGGAATTGCATAAATTCTTACAAAATTCTTTCGAAACTTTAGAGATTCAAAAAATGTATCCATTCACTCATCTCAAAAATAGTTTTCATCATTCACTATCCAAGCCCTAAATCTTTTCTTTATTTTTATACTTCCATGCTTCGCGAACCTCAACAGCTTTATGATTAATCGTTCAAGCTTCTTAAAGAAACAGAAGAAAAAAACATAAGAAGCGTGCGCGCGCGCTGTGATATGCTTTTTTCACAAAGGTCGTGAGAAGCATAAACGTCTCCACCTTTGTTAGTGTACTACTCTTCTTCAAGATCATGTATAGTGATCTTGAACTGTGAGAAGACAGTTGGAAAAATATTTGTTTTGTTATTCATCGTTTCATCGTTTAACGTATTGCTTATCGGTTCAAATACGGGTATCGGGGAATCGAAAGTAATTTTAAGTTCAAGTCGAAACGAGATCTCATGTTACAAGAGGTTTTCAGAAACTTAAAGCTGGTTGAAGTGCACCTTTTCTTTCTTGTATTTATTTGAAACCATTTCTTTGGGCAATTCGACTTTAATATACATATCTATGCAATGTGAAGGTTTCTGAACAGTGGCACGTTCTCTTTTCGCCAAAAGCCAATCTCATGGAAAAGAAGTTGATTTTTTAACTGAACTTTCAAGGTAGATGCCACATTCAGTTTTTGACCCTCAGAGGTCAGAGAGGTTAAAACAGGGAAACTGTTTGGGACCTATTTTCTAAGTATTTATCTACCACGTAGCTTTTCCTATTCAGCACGTTCTGTGGTATTGTATCTATAATTACTTTTTTAGATAGCTAGACGGCCTCGTTGGTTGAGGTGGTTAAAACAACCGGATATATTCAATAGCAGTTTAGCAATTACACTCAAGCGGAGTGTTAGGTATTTTTTAAATGAAGGTCATACCTCATAAGAACTGTAAGTTTTCAATAACGAAAGTAGGGTACAGGGTTTTTAGGACCTACAGCATTCAACTTTTCGTTCGAATTCAACCTTTGAGAGTTGAATCTCAATTGAAGTATTGTGAAGATATTCTGGAAAAATGTCACCTACATATTTAATTTAACTAAACAACGATTCATTGTGAGTTCAAATAGCATTCAAACTCCAGTGAATTTAGAGTTAAATAAGCTGAAATTTGGTCATATATCGAATTTATTAATTTAATATGTATACATAAGCACAAACATAGGGTAAATATACAAGTAATATCTGATTATTTGAAATATGCATTTCTTTGCAAAATATTGTCTACTTTTAATTTATTGCACTGAATTATTTGCACCATGCAAACATTTTCCGTTCATTACTTATAAAATCATTTTTCTTTTTTTTATTTCCTAAGGTTATTAAAATCCATCACACTTCATCGCACACCGAATTTCTTCTGGTTCGTGGTAATTAATGGGACTTAAGTCACGAGTATGATTGTTTAAAATGTTATTGTTTCAAGGTCTTTGAAAACACACGTGATCTACTAAAAATAAATACGAAACCGTGGGGCTTACGTACATATGTATATCATCAAATTAGATTATAATTGTTTATACATATCTTATCAATGCATATTCTTATTTAAATCAAAACCTTAATCACGATCAATAAAGCAGCCGCATCATAAAAATCAAATACTATTAGAAACATATTAGCGGTAGTTAACACCCTCTTTTATTTGTACGTAACAACCAGTTAAAAAATAACAAGAAACTGGAAAATGACAAATTAAAATCAAATTATTCGTAATAAATGATATCACAAAAAGTCGATGCAGCTGTATTTTTTTCCCATAATCATAGGCATTAATATCAATTCCATCGCATAATAGGCACTATATAATAAGACACAGGAAAACTTACATTATAGAAAAAATTAATAGATAATCTCGATCGATAAATATTATAGATAGCAAGTTTTTCACCTTAATAATTACTGTTGCACGTCATAGCTTCAAAGAGTTTTTATAACTAAAATAAATTAATAACTCAATTACCACTAGTTCTAGATACGTTTAATGAGATGAAGACAGATGATAGCTTTTTCAATTGCACTTTTATAATTAAACAAGAAATTAATTATTATAGAGAAATTATTGTTTTGAACCATTTTTCTTCGATGCATGTTCAAGTGAAATTCAATATTTTAATATCTAGAATATAGAATCAAATAATTATTACGATAAGGCAATCCAAAAATTAAGTCAATTATTGCAAAATTATTAACATTAAGTATGTTATAAAGAATTTATTTGAAAACTGTACTAAAATAATTGGAGCATCTACGACATACTAAAACCGGTAGAAAATATTGTTAAAGTTCAAGGTTTATTGTATTTTATAGCAATATTTCGAGGCTTTAAACTTTATATTTAAGTCACATCAAGAATTTCTACAAATTTTGAAGATGACCCAAAAGAGGTATTTTACTTATTGACCTTGCTTTTATCAT
Source organism: Tolmerus cingulatus (assembly GCA_959613345.1). Lineage (NCBI taxonomy): Eukaryota > Metazoa > Arthropoda > Insecta > Diptera > Asilidae > Tolmerus > Tolmerus cingulatus. The sequence continues at coordinate 42,181,199 of OY390709.1, forward strand.
CGTGGAAAAATTTCATTTCCGTGTTCGTCATCTTCCAAAAAAGTTATACATTAAAATCATCGATCGCTGTAACAGAAAAAAACATCCGACGTGTTGGCCAGTATAATAAATTGAAAATGTCTTACAGAACTAGTCAAATAATAACGTGAGAAAAACTTAACTTATTTCAACAAGTTGACCCCGTAAACGACTTTCGTTCGATATAAACAATTTATTTTCTTTTACTTCTATAGTATATCTCTAATTAATAGTTTATTTAAAATCATATGGAAAGATTATTTTTATGCCTGGAAGTTTTTAACAACCTGATTGGAATAACCCAAATTTGATTCACTCCTAGATTTTTTTAAGTTGCGGTAATAGAATTAATTAACAAACTTAATGCAATCTTATGCACGATTGGGGTTTTTATAATTACACATTTTTTAAGAAAACAAGTTTTTGAAGATTTTAAATTTTTGTGCTTGGAGATTTAATTTAATAATATTCTCTGATGAAAAAACAATTTTTTTTAGTATTTACATATATGTATGTATATTCTAAGGAATCCAATTTTCTAAACTATAGCTGTTACTGCAATAAACTAAATAAATAATAAAATAAACTCGGTTTTACAGAAATTGTTTGAATTTACATAGCACAATTAGTTCAAATAACAATAAAATAGTAATGATGATGATATAAAATCTGCAATTTTACAATAACCCGATTATGGACTTAATCAGACTTGACTGATGTAAGCACAGTCCTTAAATTAAAAAATCGTCAAGATAAGCCTTATAAATATTCGCAGTTAAGGTTGATTTAAATCCCAACTTTATGTATTTTCCATGAAAACGCAAATTGCTATGTGTACAACAAATAATAGAAATAAACCGTGACACCGTTCAAGTGCACCTGGGTAAGAAATTATCAATGCAGAATTTGAAATTGCGACTGTTGTTACCTGAAAGCGAGGCAATTTACAAAATTCCAAGAGACTTGCTAGCTACAGCTTATCCCCAGCATCACAGAGTCGCTGCAAAGCGTACAGTCATCGGTTATAAGACGGTGACCTTGTAACGAGCGAGTGACTGATTATCCCGCCTGAGGACAAGTACCCACTTCACCTCCGCGCATTAACCCCAAGATTACGCTACTAATCAAATGCTCCCAGGTAGTGACTGTAAGACGTTTGGATTAAGGAGTTGTAACGGTCATGCGCTATCGCAACTGCGCAACCTTTACCTTAACATTTAAAAAGAGCCAACCACTTTGGTGTTAAATTGTTAACGGTTTTAAAGCTTTAATCGCCACCTACTGATGACGATTGTGTCCATTCCTAGGTGCCTACGTGCTAGGTAGGCAACTCCGGGACAGAACCAAGATTTTTTTCTTTTTAATCCAAAACCTACCGAAAGCGATTACTTTAAGATCAAAACAAGTTCGGCCAGCCGGTGCATAGTGGTCGAAGAAGAAAGCCAAACCGATCATAATCATCGCATAAAATTAACATAACGCCAAACCGTCCGATACAACAAACTTCACCTTGAAAATTTTTACTTTCTTGATTTGCGCGAATGCGGAAATCGGAGGTGGTCCACATCCACACAACATCCGAAGCGACGCAGCAAGGCGGCTGAAGGAAAATGTGGCGCAATAAAATAATTAGATTATAAATGAAGTCACTTTAATCTATTGCAACGAGATGAATTTACATCTCGACCGTTACTAAAATGACCGACTGTTACTGGAGGTCAGCTTCACCTGGGGTTGCCACCCATTTTATTTTCGGGGGTATAGTCCTACTTACCCTAGACCCTCTCATCCGGTCCGAATTTTGAAACATCTTATGATTTTTGAAGCGTCTTTAATTAGCCTTAGAAATTTGATGTTTTGTTTAAAATAATACCAAATCTATTATACTTCCTTTAAGCTTTATACGTTTCTAAGCACAAACAAAACTTTTTTATGAGTTAAATTACCAATATTTGGCCCGTCATCCTCCTTCTGTATATTTGTACTACACTATATTTCGGCTTTTTTACTTATTTTAAAATAATTTAAATCTTTTTATTTGAAACTTTGAAGTCTATTTTACATAGTATGTGTACAATCAGCTAGCGAAGTAGACTTTCAATTACAGAAAAGTTCTCCCAACAATTTTTTTCACACAACACTTTATACAAACTAATAGACATCAGTGTAGTTAGCCTCTTCGAAAAATGTTGTAATGTTCCATTTTGAAAAGATGGCAACCCTAGAGCACCAGATGTTTTCGAAAATAAGAAATTCTTACGCGGCGCGCTAAGATGAACCGGAGATAGTTCCGAACATCTCCGCGGTGAGCATGCCGCATATTTGATTTCCAAAAATCTGGGTCTTGGCTTTTGCAACTGAAGGACTTCTACTAGTCGACACACAGCAATCAAGGTCGACGCTAATGTAGAAAAACACCGAGAAACAGACGACGACTTCGACGACGATGGGCTTTAATGGATGAAGCTATGGATGAGGTCTCGGGCCTTCGGGTACATGACCATTTATGAGATGATGGATGAGATCGTATTAGTTGTCTACTTCTAGCTACTACGTGGTGGCTGGGTAATTGCGTGATTTACCGTGAATTGATTGAATTACCTTGTTCTAGGGGTACTTAGATTCGTGTTGTAAATATTTTCAGCACTATTCAAAACGCTCTCATTGCAGAGCACGTCAGCGAAGCTGGAATTAGAATCAACAAGACGATCGTCAGTACATTCTCGATCAGTTTTAGAGTAATTTAAATGCAATTAAAAACGTTTTGAAAGGATATGTAGGTAGTAGAGAAATGCAAAGCACACCAAAAATGTTTCACAGCATCCATTCAAAAGCATGTCGTAATTCGGATAATTATAGCTCGATTCTCTCAAGCTTCGATGTATAGCTGAAATTTTAATGGTAGATGAGGTTAAAAAGAAAATATTAATACAATAATCCAAAATGCGTCAAATAAATTACATATTTGCTGACGTTCAAATAAAATAAATTTAATTTGTAACACTTGGAGCAATGAAAGGTGATTTCTGGTAAGTTTAAATTGCATACATTAATTTCGAAAATCAGATTTAAGAATCTCAGTAAGAAAACTCACTATTATGTAATAACATTATCAAAACATCATGCTACAGATAATAAGAGATTTTGGAAAAACCAATTTCTTCGTATTACTGCTAATAGCACTATTATGAAATCTATAAAATTACTACTAATATACCTTATATTACTTATTAAGTATGAACTAAAAGACATCATAAAGAGCCCATAGCAGAGGTGCTTTGGGTCAAGTATTTGCAATTATTTATTAGATATGCGACATCTTTAAATGCATTTAAATTATTGCATATAATTAATTTAATTAATTTGATGAATATACAATTTTTCACTAACTAATTCAATAAAATAGGTGTATTAAAATATGCGAGTAAGTAGGAATAGTACGTCTCGAATTACTTATATCAGAGAAGCTAGGTTTTATAACTTTGAAATTAAATAATAAAACAAATGTTGTAAATTTTAACTGTTATATCATTTTTAAGATCTCCAAATTCAATAAGACATGACAACATATAAAAAACATATATCCCACCGAATTTCTTCATTTTAATTGTATAAGTCGAAAATCTCTTTTACTTTAATGTGCGTAAAAGATAAATGGATAAAAATTAATGGTAATAAACCGGTATATTTTATTTAACCGGATTAAAAATAATGCTATTATATTGGGAATTAAGCCAAAAACTAAACTTGAAGCAGATAAAAAATTCACGCTAAGCATGCATAGTTTTTTTAATTATCACATTCCCAAGAAAATTGATTCTTTCATTGAAAAATCAATCAATAATTCAACAATTAAAAAAATTTAATACATTGTTTGTAATAGATAAATGTAGTAGGTATTACAATAAAAACTAAATCATGATAATATTTCATATGAAAAAACCTTATTCATATACATTAGACATTTTATGTCAAATTTTGTTTTGTTGCAACTTATTTTAGTTTAGTTTTCGTTAATCAAAGACATAAAACATGGAAAACTGAGCTCAAAGCCATAATGTGAAACTGCTTTATATTTTAATTATACCTGTTTTACAAATTTTACTTTCCTGTCAAACAGATTTTAAAACAAATAAATTACAATAATAAATTAAGAAAGTAATAAAATATAAAAGCAATTAGTAGTACAATTTACAGAATCAAATTAATGCATGTCTTAAATGTTCGCTTTTTATTAGTTTTCTACATAGTAGACATTGTTTATATTTCTAAATAAATTAAATCAACCGAAAATCCCTTCTTTAATTATATTTTTATATTGTATATATTAGAATTATCGCCTATCATTTAGGTTTGTTACTTGCCTATGTAATTTTTAAAATAACTTCGAAATTAAAAAAAAAGGAATCTATAAAAATTAATCACCGACTTTCAGAGGTCTTTCATATTTAATGAACATACCCAGCGCTATACATATAAGACTGGGTATATCTTGAAATACCAGCATTAAATATAAACAAATATTTATATTATAGTTTTTAAACTTTACTTGCTTTAATTGCCTCGGAATGCATTCTTTAATTTTCCTGATGAGAGAACATATTCGCCAAAAACCAGATTCAAGTTCACGCCTGAAGAATTTTATTTTTAATCATTGCGTGTCCAAGTAATACCTTTTATCTCTATGGCTTGTATATTATTTTCTATTATCTGTTTACTAAGTGAGATTCATTAATATTTTATTTAGTTATCTCAATGACCGGAATGAATTATGAAGTAAATTATTAAATTAGGCAGAAATTGTTTGCATTCGCCACAGTTTAGAGCTGATTTTTGAAAGCGAAAAATGTCCAAGGAACTCACACAAAATTTTTTGTTGAACTTTACACGGTTACAATAATATTAATCGTAGGTCTGTAGAAACTTTTACCTCAAACAAAACATATTTAATTGAAGTAGTTAAGTAAAATTCAAGGTCTCTTGCATAAAATCCAATTTTATTTTTTTATGAGGGGCAACATGGTAATTATCCATGAAATTTGTGGGATACATTTGTCTCATTTTAGACGAATGATTCGTTACAGAGAAAGAAACTGCTACACTAAAGTAGAGGAAAGAAAAATCTTAATTTCCATTTTTTGTACAACCCCATCATGTAGGATATCAAATGAAATCTAACTAAAGTTACATTTCAGAACTATAGCATTCATTCGTATATTTTTAAAAGACCCGTTTTGAACAAACTCAATAAACAACTCTTTTTCTGTATTTTCGAGAAAACTCTTTAATAAGTAGTGTTATTGTAGGCTGCTTATTTTGAATTTGAAAGTAATTTGCAAAAATAATCAATAAAAAATGTTTAACAATTTTCGAGAGTTATATAGACTCAGTCAAAAATTTAAACGCCTTATTCTAAAAACACCCATAAGATTTATTTCAAATATTGCAGATTTGTTTACAAAATGTATAGCATGTTTAAAAAAAAAAGGCTTCCAAGGTTTCGAAGGATGTTACACGTCTTCATTATTTCATCATCTACTACACCAAAATTACTAAAGTTATAGCGAATAATCATGAAACTTGCAAAATAAATACACCTAGATTTGATATGAGGATTTTGAAAGGATAGTAGGATTTGTGAGGCTCGATTTGGCTATTTTGTAAGTGCAAAATAATAAGAGTAGAATGTAATGTGTGACAAAAAAGAAAAAAGTGCTCAAAACCAGCTGAATAAACCGCACCAACCCGCCAGTCTCGGGCGAATCACTCACCGCATGCATAGTGCAAATTGGGCGCAATTTGGGCCCCAGCAATGAAACCGTGCGAGGAGCTCCCACGACACAAATAATCAAGTTGAAATAAATTTCACAGATTCCTCTCCCGTACGTTTGTACTTTTGGAGCAAACAATAATAAAACGTAAGCCAAAAAAGCAGTTTACTTACTTCATTAGAAACATGAAGACCGCTCCAGTGCAGGAAAGAACCGCCAGACACGACAGCAAGTTGGAAAACTCCACCGCGGAGTAAATTACTGAATTCAGCACATCCATGGCTCTGTTTCTCTGGGTACTTTTGAATTTCTACCTAAATTGGGGCAACAGGGAGTCGCGGCAAACAATTGACCACCGAGGATTCGCAGAACAATCACAAATAACAAGAAAACGCTTCACCGAAAGTACACTCCACTTTACCACCTGGAGAATGTTAAGGAGCACCTTTTGCACCCATTTGTTTGAGAAAGACACGCAGTTATTTCCCTCGTCGACGGTACAGAGGCGATTCTTATTTTTATTGTTATTAATGTTATTACTACTGCAAGCAATGTGCACGGCCCGTGTCTGCGGAATACTTTTTAAGCCGATCTTTATTTTTATAAATCTTTGGCTAGCCAACGAGCGATCTGTCCGGGAGCACACCAAACTCTGAGTTTGTGGCGAGTCGTGCTCAGGCAGATATAAACATTGCGCCAGGTCAGCCACAAGAACGCTTTTCGCTCCGGTGTATGTGCGAATAGTGGAAAAATAAAAAAAATAAAAATAAAAGCGGCCGAGCCGCGCGAAACACCTGATGGATCTTGAGATCGTGTTTGTGAGCCGCACTTTTTTTAGTTAGTAAGGAAATAGCCGAAGCATCCGAGCGGTGCTGACGTGAACAGTGAACTTCTCATCTTCGATTTTAAATAGTTGAATTTTCCTAAAAAAACGTAATCGAACCAGTCAAGTCCGGCGGAAATTGGCTTTTTTATCAGCTCGTTTTTGATGCCGTTGTTTCTCCAGTTCAGCAAGTCTCCGCGGCAAGTTCCCTGGCGGCGACAAAGGAAGGAGCAGTTTGAGCGCCACTGGTGATGACAACTCGCTCAGCTCCAGATCTTTTTCTTTTTGCAGAGTTGCGGAAGGTTGCAGAGGAGAGTTTCTTGTGCTTCTGCTCACTGACACGTTTGGGCCGGTCAATCAGCGGTGAAATCACAAGGTTCGTGCACGAATTTCAGCGGAAAAACAACCAAATCCGGACTACCGATTTTGCAGACCGATTTGCGACTCTATTTCCACAACCTTGGACACTTTCAAAAAGGTGAGATTATAAATAACATTTTTATCAGCTTCTCTATCGGTTATAAAACATTTTTCGCAGTTTCCCTCGCACGAACCATTACTTCTTATAGATCAAAATATGCGTATTTTTATAAGGAAATTATTACGAAATTCCAAGAACTGAAGAGAAAACAAAAAATTTTGACAGCTGATTATCTTTCACTTCGCCTCCACTAGTGCCACCGTGCGTTCGTTGTGAAATTTCAATCCTTTCTAGTATTGCCATAATCGAACTTCCGATAAAAATATAAAAAATAAATGGCCATTACAATAACATGGGAACATTTTTTAAAAGATTGCAAAGACTTTATTGAAATATGTCGAAAACATGCATTAGATGATTGGAACTTAGAGCAACAAAATAAAGACGATGGAAACACTTATCTACTCACAAATAAAAAGATTAAAGTTAACGATGAAATAATTAACATCGAGTATCATATTATTTACAGCATCAGTTACCAAGTTCCTGTTCTTTATTTTCGAGGGTATAAAAGCTCCGGAACACCTATAGGATTAGAAGATGCCTGGTGCATCTTCAAAGATCCGTTTAATGATAAAAATAATCTACTCCAAGCCCTTACTCAACAAGATCACCCGATTGTATTCAAACCATTTTTTCTCCTACACCCGTGTAAAACATCAGAAATCCTTGCAAACGCGTCAAACAGCAAAAATCTTGTAGTCACTTTCATCAGCACTGTAGGCCCTTTTGTACGACTAGTTTTAAGCGACGAAATTGGAGTGTACTTTAGTAAAGCTGAATAAACCAAAATATTTAACACGTATTTTTCTTTCCTCTCCTGACAGAATAAAAAATGGATCTAAGCAAGCTCACATTCTTCGTGATCACCGGTGCCTCCCGGGGAATTGGTAAAACGATGGCTATCGAATGCTCCCGCCACTTTCAACCAAAGAGTGTAGTTGTCCTAATCGCCCGTTCAGAAAAGGGTTTAGACGAAACGAAAAAGGAAATTTTATCCGTTAACGACAAGCTAATCGTTGAAACCTATCCAATGGATTTAAGCCAATCCACCAGCGAAGAGTTCCAAGCTAAAATTAAAAATGCATTGGGTGATAAAAGTCCCACCGAATTCCATCAGGCTTTTATTATCCACAATGTTGGATCAATCGGAGACGTAAGCAAAAGAGCCAAAGACCTCGACGATCCCAAGGTTTGGGCTAATTATTTCCAACTAAACGTCTTCTGTGTCGCCGCATTAAATTCAGCCTTTATGAAATGCTTTTCTGCGATTTCGAAAATTGTTGTGAACATAACTTCAAAAAGTGCCATATCACCCTTTAAAAGTTTCACCCTCTACTGTTCGGGGAAGGCGGCCAGGGAGTTATATTTCCGTGTTCTGGCTGAAGAGGAGTCGAAAACGGTCGTTTTGAACTACTCTCCTGGACCAGTGGACACGGACATGGTCGCTGAGGTGCAGACTAAAACTGTGGACGACGACATCAGGGAGTACTTTAAGCAGCAGAAGGAAACTAAATCGATTTTAACGCCTGCACAAACCGTAACGAAATTTTTGCAGGTTTTGAAGGAGTTTAAGTTCAAGTCCGGAGATCATGTTGACTATTACGATTAATTCGGTCAGTAGGATAAGTCGATGGTTCTAGGGGTCCAATAAATGTTTTTACTAATTCATATTCCACAATCAAATCATTTTCACTACTAATTTCTATCCTAACAGCTTTATTCAACAAAATCGATAAAGAGCAAATTTCTATTCTCTAATTGAAGTGAGTAGAGTGTGAAGTTGGCTTTCGTCAAATCGTAGCAAATGTTAAATATTATATTGGAAATAAAAAATATACACATACATATATAGTATACTATAAAAAAATATTATTCATTTATCTTTCTTTTTATTAAATTATAAATTATTATAAGTTCTTACCTTTTATTCACATAAAAGAATGAACGCCCCTCAAAATAAAAACGCCTAACGCGCACGAACGAAACAGGTGACAGTTTCAAGAATTATGACGTCAGCACTGGCGACGTCAAGTTTTCGTTAGTTTCGCATTCACGCATGCAGTGCAGTGCAGTTTTGGGTATTGTGTGAAACGGTGAAGGTGGAGAAGTAGCTCCACTTGTATTTTATGTGGATAAAAGGCATTTAAAATCGACAGTGAGTACTAAAAATAAAGTGAACAGTGCGTTATTAAATATTACTTAACAAAATCCCATATAATTTTCAGAAATGAGTTCAAAGTCCATGTTCGACTACGGCGATGAGACCTCATCAAATAAAATGGCAAGGAAAGCGAAGGAGTCTCCTTTCATGCTGCTGGGTAAATATTTCCTTAAATTTTAGTGATATTCATGCGAAAACCGTCCTGCTCCTAACCTTCACCTTGAACCTTCTCACTCCAAGCCCAAGACCTAACCTCACACCAAAAAGCTGTTTCTAGGGGCTTCCTGGGCACTCACAAAAAAAAATATAGAGAGAACTTGGGCTTCGTCCAATTTTAGTAATTACTTATTAATTAAAAATAACGATCCTTCCATGTCCATCATGCCATCAGTGAGCCCGCAAGTGCGAAATTGACAAGTGATGTAATAAGTGAGGCCGAAGTGATAATCTTCGGGTTAAAATTAACAGCAGCTACTCTCAATGGAAATGGAAAATTTGAGAATTCCCCTATTAGTACGCGCAAATTCCTAGCCCCAGCTGAGAAAAATCACTTATCACATGTCTAGTCCCAGCACGCGGTGATTCACGTAATTGGAAAAACTAAAGGCCAGTTGCAGGCCTACGAAAGCTAGTTCTACTAGTTTGTGAGGTTTTGAGGCAGTTTTCATGGGATTTCGCAAAAATATTTAAGATTTCGCGGAATTTCAATTATGTCCCTCATTTATAGAAAGGAGGGCATCTGTTTGCATCAGCCAATTTGAATTCAGTCGCTCTGGGACTGGGGTTTTCCTCAGTGACTTTGCTTACTGAACTCAGACTTCTTGGACTTTAGTCTCAATTTCTTTCAGTGACTTTGGCGCAAGTCTGCATTTCTGAGATCAGTTCGTGTAAAGTGCATTGCAATAAACATGAATCATAGGTCTACCTCATACCTCACCTCCAAAAAACTAGACGAGTCGTCGTCTTGTCTTAGAGTTCGTTCAAGTGTTAAGAATTTTGTTAACTCTGCGATTCTCCATGTATTTTAGACCGAAGGTATTTATCTCTATAAAAACACTCGAAGACTGAGAACCAAACTAATTCTGTTTATTTAAAAAAGTAGTTTTAGTTGTATACATTTTGTAACACATTTAAAAATTTAACCTGAACATATACAGTACAGTGAATATTTTTAGGACCAGTCAAATTCTTCGCAAACCGTTCGTTTTCCAAGTAATGCCTTTTTAAGTTGCACAGAGGGGAGGAAAGCAATGGAAAAGGAAATTTTGAGATTTAAATTTAGCCCTGATTTGATTCCCTTCCTCTGTTAAACCTGAAGAAAGTATGCTTCAAAAAATTAAAAGTTCTCGAAACATTGAAGTGGTCCGAAACATTTTTATAATACTATATTAATTAAAAAGTTGAAGTCAGGTGTACCGAAGACATAAGTATGTTCTGAAGGTTAAATTATGTCAGATAATTTTAAAACATTCTCTTAAAATTTTAAAGAAATTAAATCGATTTTAAACTTAGAAGACCTCAAATGAAGTTTCGCATTAATTTGAATTTCGGCGGAATCAAGAATATTAAAAAATTAATTTGAACTTCCGCGAAACCTATTACGCATCACGCTTTTTACTATAAGAAAGCAAATAGGAAAGAAATTATCGCCCTAGTCGTTTAAACTCTTTCTACTTCTACACTCGCAATATTCAAGATCATCTAAACATATTCCAGAAATGAACAAAACTCTTTAAATAACTTTCAGGGCTCGCAGGATTTGTGGGGGCAATTGGCTATGGCGCGTACAAATACAAATACCGAGGATCGATGAGTACGAGTGTCTTCCTGATGCAACTCCGTGTCGCTGCACAAGGTACAGTAGTTGGCTGTTTGACCCTCGGTCTAGCGTACACAATGGCAAAGGAGTACCTCTTCAATAAGCCTGAAAAGAAGGAATAACTCGTCTCAACATAATTTATAATTTGTCCATAACTGTCTTATTAGCTTTTAATCTTGTCTTCAAATACATCTCATAAATTATACAAAGATCATCAGAACAACTCAGGAGAACCGAAACTAGGGCCGGACCCAGAACGATATTTTTCTGAATTTAAACAATAGGAAAGGAAATACTCTATGTCTAGAGACAAATAATTTAAATCTTTTCCTTTTTGTACTACACGATAAAACACAGAACGGACAGATGATGTAAGATCTGAGGAATCTGTGATATAAAGTACCCTGACAGAGGTGTGCAAGGACGATTGATTCGAGTGTGAATATTTATTTCTGTTTACTATATTTAAGTGCAAGCTTTAAAAGTACGGATGAGGATAGGACAACACCTGTTCAATGTATTAGATAGCGCAGGAAAGAATAAACGATCTTTGCATAAGTAAAACTCACTGGGTCACTCCCGTTAATTTTTATTTGAATCCTTTGAATCTCTTACAAAAACGACTAACACAATAATTTGTACAAACAATTTATTTACACTTTTCCTTTAGGTGATCATTCCGCCTGTAATTTATTTTTTCCCACATCACCGTCGAAAGTTCATTTTTTTACCCTACTTTTAGGGAACAAAGTAGCGTTTTTTTGCCCTGAAAAATGGTTTACCACGGGAGTAAAAAAGTACATTTTTACCCGGGTGTTTGCCAACCTCGCCTACGGCTCGGGTGGCAATTTTACACCCGGGTAAAAATGTACTACTTTACTCCCTTGGTGAACAATGTACTATTTTATATTGTTGGCAAATGGTGCTCAGTCCGATGATGGATATTTTTTTGTGGCATCTGTTTTGAATCCACGGTGCCGGGCAGCAGTGGGAGTGATGTGTTCGTTGTCTTTAAAAATTGTCCAATATTAAAATTTTCTTTTTCCCCTACATGTAATTACTTTTATTTTGAACAAGGATAAAAATCTAAGAACCTTTGGTTTATCCCGAAGTTTTCCTGGATCCGATGAACTGTACCCCGTCTCAATCTCCTTCTGGCGAGCAACATAATCATCAAAATATGAGTGCCTCAAAAGTTTTTCACAGGTCCATCGTTTGGCTGGATCCTTGTCTAAGCATTTCTGTAAATTTGCATGTATAACAATTTATGGAAAATATTACATTTTCAAATACAACTTACTTTGCTATAGGAAATTTTAACTTTTACTGCAATTTCGGTAACTTACCTTCAAAAAATCTATTGTTAGAGGATTTTGCATCGATCTGGCGGGCATTTTATCTTCAAGCGACTCTAAAGTTGGAGGCACTGGCAATGTTATACCCTATAAAATTTAAAAACATTAAAACTAACTTTAAATGAATCGTCATTAAACAAACTTTGAAATATTCGTTCTGGCTGAATATCTGAACATGTCTAGGCAAGAGATCGCCAAGGGTTCGTCGGATTAAGAAAAGCTGATCTACATCACTCCTTCCAGGCCACAGAGCCTCACCGCGAATCAATTCAGCAAATACGCATCCTATTGCCCAGACATCAACGGCTGTTCCGTACTGAGTATCACCGACCAGTAGTTCTGGAGCTCTGTACCATCGCGTTGCCACGTAGTCTGTATAGTTTTCGCCAGGACCTTAACCAGATTTTTCTATTAGTGTGAATTTGTTACAAATCAACTATGTAATGTTATAGCTGAAGTATGTGAGCAAAAAACACAACTTCAAAATTCTGTACTGAATGAACTTAACTCTAAAGATGAAAATCGTTTGAATTAGAAACGGAATTAAAAATAATCAAAAAATGTACACTCTAAAATATATTAAAAACTTACTCAGCATACGAGCAAATCCAAAATCGCATAACTTAACCTGGCCTTGAGCTGTTAAAAGAATATTTTCTGGTTTGATGTCACGATGAAGGCAGCCCTGCTTGTGGCAGTATGCCACCCCCTGAAGAGTCTGATAAACAATTTGTTTCGTAAGATTATCTGGGCATCCTTGAGGATGCCGCTCCAGTTCATGTAGAACGGTGTGCTCGCAAAATTCAAACACCAAGTGAAGACGGCGTTTTCGACGAAACACTTCTAGCAAAGATACGAGATTTGGATGTTTCAAATTCTGCAATAAAATTCATTTTGAAATTGAGTTTATGCTAATTAATATGGGTGTAGTAAAATTACTTTAAGCAATCGAATTTCTCTTAATGCAATTTTCCTTATGGCGGGATCGTCTTCTGATTCGACAAAACGTTTTACTGCAACTAAAGCGCCTGTATCGCGATCCCGACATTTGTAAACTACACCATAGGAGCCTTCTCCAAGACGGCTTAGTTTTTCGTAACGATCCATTTTACTGCTTCCTTGAGATCTGTTAAAGAAATTTACTTAAAATGTTGAGCTACTTTTTCTTTCAAGCCACCAGTTCAAATTCATCACTGATACAACATTTGAAAATAATCAACATTTAATTCCATATTGAGATTTTCCTCAGCTTATTACAAGCCCCCTTTTTTAGAGAACATGCATTTTTTTAAAGCTCCTTTTAGTTTAAAAATTAATCTGAATATGGTTGAAATCTGGATTTCATATGCTAAAATTGTTGATCAATAAATTTCGTTTCTGTTCCATTCTAAGGAATGTGGGTTTAAATAATGCATGCCTGTCTCCGGTATACCAATTAGATGGATATACATATAACACCCATTTGTTTAAGGTTGAAAGGAAAAAAATCGTTAGCTTTTATTTTCTTTTACTTTTTGTTAAGAACTCGCGTTTTTTACAAAAATCGTATGTTTTAAGTCGCCCCGAAAAACAATCGATTCAGGAACTTCGAGTTATCACGGAAAACCATTCAAATATATCATAAATATAGAGCGTGAGAAACGTAATTCGCTTCCACCAGAACCTATTTGCATATGACCTTTCGGAAACCATTAAGTTCGCAGTATTTATTAAGCAGTCTCGATATCCAGATCTTTGATAGGTACTTCTAAATCCTTTTTATTAACATTTTAAAATTACAACGAAGCACAAATCGTTAAACAGTTACCGTAATTAGGTCTAATATAAGGTTTTGAGTTTAGACCGCGAAACCTTAAGGCCTATTTTCAAGGTTTTGATAACGAATCGAGGCAATATCTGTTTTACAACACAGTAAAAAAAATTAGGATTGAAAGTAACTACCTTTGGAAAATCGATACATTTGCTTTTTGTAGGAACCCGGCCCGCTCAAGTATTCCTTTCATTAACGAAGACATTGGTGAATTAATCACTAACTGACCCTCTTATCCCGATTTTTGGCGGACAAAAACAGTAGAAAAACACTTTTCACCCAAAAAATATAACTGCTGTATGAGCAACTGGCCAAAAATATTGAAAATATCTGACCTTCTCGGGAGGAGTGGAAGATGATTACCAAAGAGCCATAACCGGGTCTCTCCGAACCATCTGTCCATACAGTGAATATGTTCTGCAAAGTCCTCCTTTAGTGGCGTTTTCTGTCTTCGATTTCGGATACTTATCAATGATTTATGGGATTTGTTTTAACAAAACAACCGCCTGGTAAATTGAAAACTTCTTCAATTATCGTCCAAAAGAAGGATAGTTGAGAAGGTCTGTGCTGTTACGTGGTTGCCCGGGAGAAACTTTCGAGTAAACTGAATCGAAAATCAACTGCTCGACTGGGAAGAAAGGAAGTTATGTTGCATGCCTTTTGGCCCTTGACTCCTTTATCACGTATTACGCCCTCGGTCGTCGTCATTAATCGATTCGCGGAGTTGTTTTGCCGGAACGAACGAACCAGAAGGTGATTAATAGACACATGTTGTTCTGGCACATTAAACATAAAAAATTTTCTTATCGAGGGCATGCTTCCTTTGTATGTATGTATAATACAAACATAAGATAAAAACGTGTCTTCACCCCTAAAATATCAAACGTGGAAAGGATTCTCCAAGTTTGTCTATCCCTATGGTGATAGAACTTTCGGATTTGTTTATTCAATTTCTGGGGCTTTCTAGTATTTTAAAGTTTCTCTCTTTCTGTGTGGCAACATTTTAAAGAAGGGTTATTAAAAAATGTCCAAAGCAACGACCATTAAAGAAGCCCTTAAGCGATGGGAGGATAGAACTCACAAAAATTCCGCTGAAGCTACCGAAGTAGACCTTCAGTTTCAGTGGCCACCTATCGAAAAAATGGACAGTAACCTTGGGAGTATGGTCAATTGCGAGTAGGGGAATCTTTGTACTCAACAAAAGGTCGAAGCATTTCAATATAATCCGTTTTTTGCAGGAAATTATTTTTGTCCACAAATATGATTGAAAAAATATCTGGACTCAGTGGTATGAAGAACTTGAGGATACTATCGCTTGGAAGGAATTATATCAAGCAAATTTCTGGGCTAGTGAGTATTGCGCAAATTATCGACGAATCCAGTTTAATTAATAATTTAGAGGTACACCCCTCTGGGGCTTGATAATTAGGAAGCAAAATTATGGATTCAATCAATACTGCGGCTTTTATGCAACGCTGCAATTATAAGTCTAAAAATATGAACACAAATCGATTTCTTTTCTGTATGCATATGCTTCGAATTCGAAACAAATACATATAAACCTCGTTAATCATAGAGCTAGTGTTTTAGCGTTAAATATCGTGTTTTAGAGGTAGACAAACGGAAAATCCGGACTAGGTCTATTATTTTAGGGTCAATTAACTTGTCTCAATTAAAGTAAGTAGACAAAACGAAACACAATAATAATGCCCTTTTAAAATGTTAATGATCAGTTATAACATTTTGCAGGAAGCCGTCGCGGACACTCTCGAGGAACTCTGGGTCAGCTACAATTTGATAGAAAAGTTGAAAGGTTTGAGCGCCCTAAAATGCCTAAAAGTGCTCTACATGAGCAATAACCTTCTTAAGGACTGGACGGAATTGGCCCGCCTTCAGGAAGTTACCACCTTAGAGGACCTTCTACTAGTTGGCAACCCTCTTGGAGAAGGTCTGGACGAAGCGACCTGGCGATCGGAATGCATCAAAAGACTTCCATTCATTAGAAAATTGGACGGCGAACCTGTGGTAGTGAATGAAGAAACATAAAGCTGTTCTAGAAAATATTTATTGTAACAGTAATAAAAATCGCTATTAGTAATTTTCTGTTTTCATGTCGTTGAGTCCCAGTTCCTCGTTTTGATCAAACGTTCTATCGTATTTAGTGATGGTAAGTTTGTCGTCGAGAGCATCGGAAGACTCATCAGCAAGAGATTGGACATAACTATTTCCCGCGGGGTCGTCTAGGACTAGGGTTGCAGGCCGCTCAAGGTGGATTATTTTGTCGATTTCTTTCATAAACCTAGGAGAGGTGGAATTTATTTGATTAGGAGCGAAAATACAAACAGGGAGAATAATAACTTTCTTACTTCTTAAACCTCGCTTTAGTCTCCTCATCTTGAGAGTCGTGAAACATAGCGCTGTTCTCCTCCAATTGGTCTTTCATGGCCGTCAGAATGCCCTCCACCGTGGTGAACCTCCCGCCAAGGGCGGCGCATCCCACCTCACATTCCAGTTCTGGTATGCTCAGGCTACATGTCTCAGACTAAAAAATTACAAGAATTATTTTAGAGTTGACCTCGAAAATCTTATTAATTATGACAATCACTAGTAAAAAACAAACTTCCGGCCAATTTATTGGATGAGTTCCAATCAATTCATCTTCACCCTGTTGGAATTAGAACCAATTCGGCGGCGCTGTCCCGCCAAGAGCACAATGTTGACAAAAATACCGAGGGAAACACAATGAGGAAATTTCTAAAATTAGCCTACCTTCAGCACATCGCGAGTTAGATCCTCCTTTGAATTGATAGCGACCTCGAAATGGACGCCTTTCTCCTCTATCCCGCCTCCAGACTTCACCTCGTTTGTCTTGCACCCGCAGGACTCGCAGAGGGTGCACATGATAACCACGTCCTTGAAGTGCGGAATATTCGTCAGCTTCATGTTCGTCTCGCACGGGGATCGGCAGTTCGGACAGAGAGTTTGAAATGTTAAGACCTCGCCGTGGAGTTCTTCAAGCGCCCAGGCGCCTTCTGGGAGAGGCTTCAGAATTTTGTTCTTTTCATCAGCATGTTCTGGTTTCTGGGGCTCCTTTTCTTCCTTTTCTTTCTCTTCTTCCTGAATAATTTCGTCCTTTGCGTATATCCCTAAGGTGTGATCCTGCTCCTTAGATCTTTTGAAGTGGCTCACTGTGCAGTGGGGGTCTGTTTGCGGGGCTAAAGGATTTTCAATGTACGAATTTCCACTTATGTCCTCGAGAATCAGAGTAAAAGGTGTTGAGACGTCCTTTAATTTCCTGAGAGTTTCTATAAATTCGTCTATCCTTTTGGCTGTGTCGGGGTACTGCTGTCTGCGGACTTCTTGGTCTTGCTCGAGTCCTGTGATTGTCCTTTCAATTATCCCCTCGATTGTGGTTACCTCGCCCTTCTGGGACTGTAGTGGAATTTCCAGGCTAACCTCCGGAATTTTAACCGTGCTGTAGTCCGATTTAACCACCTTTCTATTTAAATCGGATGGCAGAGTAACGGTAACTGTTATTCTGAGCCCCTTTGGCTGTATCTCGCCAGCCGACTGGATCTCGTTGTTTTGATATCCACAATGGTCGCACTGGAAGGACATCAAAACAACCTCTTTGTAGAATGGGATTTTGGTCAAAAGAAGACGAGTTTGACCCTAAAATTAAATTAAAGATATAAATAACGTAACAGTCGCTCCAAAGGAATAAAAACTGGACTTACATCTTTGAAGCAGTTCATACAAATCGAAGAAAGACTCGTTGTTTCCGGGTCAGCGTCATCTCCGTTCAGGTCCCTAAAAAGGGGACCTTTTGCTGGTGCCGTTGCTGCCGTAGTCATCATTCGCCAGTAAATTAAGTTTCCTTCTAGAATTCACCAGACGCGTCTCAACGTTTCAATTAATCCAGCACGACTGAGCAGTGACCTCAGCAGACCTGACAGTCGCTTAGAAAAATCACACACGAGGAGAGCATGGTGGAATGTGGATCTCATATGCTACAACCTGTTTTTAAAATGGTAACACTAAACGTTTCCATCACAGGGAAACTTCGTAATAATTTAACAAATTTATGAAAATTATACTTTAGCAATTTATATATAATATTTTGTAAAATTTTTATCAAATTATACAATATTTGATTTATAATTAAACAATCTTCCCGCCAAATAGGTAGAGTCAAATCAATTCGTGCCAATATTCGCGCAGTTTTTTGACAGTTTGCAATGGACGATTTGGATAGTTTGAAAAAGAAAGTGCGGAGTGCTTTTAAATTAAGTGGCTTTATCGCGAGATCGTATGTTATTTATTTAAATTAACAAAGGAAAATTAAACTAAAGAATGTTTACTTTTAGCGAGATATGCGCATTTCTTGCAGAACAACTGCTTCCTCTCGATGGGGCAGAACAAGAGAAATGGTTGAATATAATCCTAAAAAATATTCAAAATCTACGTCTAGAAACAACTAATCTGGAGAAAAGGCATATAGAAAATGCAATTAATGTAAGACTTCCCGTTTCATTGTATTGTAAGATTATTAGAACGTTAAGGGAAACCTATACTAAGTAACCCCAATTGGGAACTCTATTAAGCACAACTTTTTGGGGCTCTCTGTAGACATTTCTCCAGGTTTCAAACTAATTTCGTGATTATTATTTTATTTATACTTCAAGGAGTATAATAAAATTGGATTTGATGACGGGGAAGCAATCTTCACTTTGATAAATGCTTTTGAAGTTCCAAAATACATATATAACAGTCAGAGAAAGAAATTTGAGCTGGACGCAGGGCCCAAAAGCCTCCTGCCTGGAGCTGAAAAGAAGGCGAAGTACATGGCTGAAAGGTGTGTGTAATTCCCCACTCTTTGTAATTAGTTTTTAAAAAAAGTTCACTCAAAGGTATGCAGTGCTCCACCAAAAAACAGTGCGCCATGAGTTGTTCTCACCCCCCATCGAAGGTACGACGAGTCAAACTCAAAAATTTAAGCTGCACTATGTAGAGAACCTTCTCTGCAACTCTGAGGTCGAAGAAGTCATCGTCCTAGGCCTCCTCACCCAGCTGAAGGAAGGTAAATTTTACATCGAGGACCCAACAGGCTCCGTTCCACTGGACTTGAGCAAAACCCGATTCCACGCGGGCTTCTTCTGCGAGGGATGTTTCGTCCTCGCCGAAGGAAAGTACGACGATGGGTGTCTCAAAGTGAACGCACTCGGATTTCCTCCGGCGGAGCCAGCTAGCAGCAGTCGAGCTGCCTTTGGTATCGAAAACACTTGGGGAGGACCCTCCAAAAAGCTTCTCAAGAACTCCCAGCGGTTGCTGGAGTTCGAGCGGGAGAACAAGGAAGCGAGTATAATTTTTCTGTCGGAGGTTTGCCTCGATAATCCCCTTGTTATGGATAAAATGAAAACGTTGTTCGTTGGGTATGACAGTAACCCACCGACTGCAATTGTCCTCATGGGGCCCTTCAGTCGCACTGACGGAAATATGCACAATCTGAAACAATTATTCTCGGACTTGGGCGATATGGCGAATAATTGCGATAAATTGAAGGCGGAAACAGATTTAATCCTTGTCCCGGCGGGAGAAGACCCAGCAGCCCCAAATATATTGCCCAGAGTCCCTTTGCCAAAATATTTAACAGATGAATTGGTGAAAAAGTGGCCCAGGACTAAACTGGCGACGAATCCTTGCAGGCTGCAATACTGCACACAGGAAATTGTTGTTTGTCGAGTAGATTTGGTGACGAAATTTTTCAGGAATACTATTCATTATCCGGAAACGAATAATTTAAAAAACGATGTAAGTGTGATTTTTATTTATTGTTTTAATCTTTACTTTTTCCAAACCAAAATACGTTTTAAAGTATGGAACTTTAAAGAGAATTGTGGCAACCGAATTTTATATCTTGGAAATTACTTATATTTTTAACAAATTAAAAATTTTTAGTTTGCCCGCACCTTAATTTGCCAAGGAACACTGGCACCAATTCATCCTATCGCTCTCCCTGTTTACTGGGACTACGATGCCGCACTTTCATTGTACCCTTTGCCTGATTTGGTAGTTATAGGAGACGCTAATCACCCTTTTCATACCACTCAGCATGGATGCACGATTTTAAATACGGTAATTCATTCGAAAATATTATTCAATACTTTTTTCTGAATGCAATTGTTTTTCAAAAAGGGGTCATTCATCAAAACGAAATTCTCCTTCAAAATGTACGAGCCGTCTACAAGAAACATTGAGGAACTCGAAATTCCAGATGACTTTAATATTGATAATATTTAGCTTTAATAAATTATTAAATTTTCAAACCAATTTAAAGCGTACATCTTTATAAGCATTCAAATTTTTTAAATCTCGCGAAATACTTCCCATGTTTGGAAAGTTTGTACAGATGGCGCGCCCTTCGCTTTAAGTTGTCATTAAGTGTCAGTCTAGAAGGTAAACAAAAATGTCAACAGACTCTGAGTTAGTAATTAAAGTTCGAAAAAGTAAGGAAAATTAGTGGATTTCTATCCTGAAAGTGGTTATTTTAATTATTTCATCTTTTAAGCTTCGGAAAAAATATCCGAAAATATGCACATCGTGGCGAACGACCCCTCGTTGGCCTTTTATCGAATCCAAGAGCATGTCCGAAAGGTGCTCCCTCCGATCGTTGAGAAGAGGGCTGAGGTAATCCAGCTTCAAAACGAGCTCCAGGGGCACTGCTACGACATGGAGTACTCCGTTGGGTAAGTAGAGGAGCGCTAGTTCAAGTGCTCTTCAAATTTAAAGTGGCGGCAGGAGCCAGTCGGGTTAGAAGTTTTGTTCTACTGCTTAAAATAACGCTCACTTCCCCACAGCGCTGTAAAAGGCATCGAAAAATCCGAGGAATCCTTCAAGAACATCCAGGAGCTCCTAAAGACCGCAATATTTCTCAAGCAGCAGCTCAAATACGAGGAAACACGCCGGACAAAAAAAGACAACAGTCAGAATTCAGTTTACAAGCGCTTTTCGGCCCACATAACCCTTGACCTACCCGAACTTCCGGACCTTTCAGGTGTAATGCGGGAAACTACAACTCGAGTGGAGAACATGATGTCCTCAGCCAGGAGTTCGAATCCCGGCGGGGAGCTGCAGCGATCGCATACAACTTTACATTAAGCAAAACAAAATGTGATTCTAGTCTAAGGCATTTATTTGAAATAATCACTTCATAAAAGCCAACATTGGATCTTCCTCCCGTTTCCTCTTCATCTGGTAGGCCTCCACCTCCTCCTCGGTAGGGGCCTTCACCTCATACATGCTGTTATAAGGCCGCTTTCGTTCGTCCAGCCTCATTATTGCGCTGACCTTTGCACTGTGCTCATCTTCTGCCTTGAGAGCCTCCTTTAGTTTATCCTTCTCTTTGGACTTTTTCTTCTTGTTCTTCTTTTTCTTCGACTTTTTGTGCGACTTCTTTTCTACAACGATTTCCTCTTCAGAAGATGATTCTGCTGCTGCTTCTACGTATTTTTCAAGTTCTTCGATCTGATTCTCAGCTACTGTGGAGGTGGAAGGTGCTATGTTTTTATCCCCAACGCAGTACGAATTCTGTAAGGTGACTGGCATTAAAAAGATTTTTTAGGGTAAGACAAAATCGCAACAAACCTTAACAAAAGAGTGACAACATTTATACCCCCATTGAAACATCTCCCAGTAGGAGCCCCAAACGGTTGTGTGGTTGTTTATGTAGACATCCTCCTCGTAAATGCTTTTAACCTTCTGTTTTTCCTGTCCTTTAATTATTTTTCCACTTCTAGAATACTCAACGTATTCTTCGCTTTGCGCCAGTAAAAGGGCTTTTGGTGGAGCATCGAGGTGCTCCTCACCACCATACTTTTCTAGAATTGTGTCTTTCGTCTAGAATAAAATTAAGCGCATATATTGTCCCTAGTCTATTTTGTAAAATTATTTTACTAGCTTACCTGTGACTTAAACTGTTCCTTCTTTTTATCGTATTCCTTCTGCAGTAGCTCCAATTTTGTAGGCTCAGCCAGCAAGTGAACATCCACGCCCTTTTCGTACGCCTCCCAGGCGAATAGCTGCGCTTTTGTGTGTTTTTGTGTATCGCCAGTAAATCGAACAAAATTCTCGCCAGCAAATTCTGATCTAAAAGGTGTAATTGATTAGTCGAGTAAATATTTTAATGAGAAATAATTCTTACTCTTCTGGTTTGCCTTTTGGGTGCGGGTCGTCCCTCATTGAACGTGTTTTTGGGTCATAGTACGCCGAATTGGGATCCAGATTTCTCAGATACTTTGCAGTGTCTTCACGGATTCGAAGATTCCTCACAGTGATTCTTTGTTTGGAGTCAACTTTTGTGCCAGGCATATCAACTTCATCTACGTATTTGTCCTCGTCTTCCTCCTCGTCGGATATTTCAGCATTTGGATCTGAAGGAAAGTTAATCAAGTTGAGTATACACTCTCAGTTCTTTGCAGGGAAAGGTTCACTTACTGTCTTTCAGCTTAGCAGCCTTCAACTGGCGTTTGGCTTCCTCGATTTTTTCAAATTCCTCAACAATGTCCTTGTGGTTTGCTGGATCGTACCCACTCCACCGATCTCGCTTCCCATCGTAGTCTGAGGCGGTTGTATTTTGAATATACTCATCGTGCGCCACGACGACTTCAGAATACTTGGCCCCAACCTTTCGAGGCCGCTCCAGACAGTCCTTTTTCTTGTGAGTCATTGCACCGCAATTTTCGCAAGCACCTGAAATGATTTAATAGTTCTTGCACATTGTCTCCTAAAAAACAAAACTACAAACCTTTTCGGTACTTCGTAATCGTCTTGGACGTGTCCACCCCCTTATAGTAGTTGATGGTAGTTTTGTCCTCCTCATCCTCTTCCTCATCCTGTGGCCGCTGATGTTTTAAGGTAGGACCACTAGCTCCATAGTACCAGGGAGCACTTGCAATGTACTGAGGGATGTGCGGATTTATGTCTTTTCCCTCCTCATCAACGGCGGCCGGGGCAGTTCCAGCCTTTCGAGCTTCCTCGAGCTCCTTCGCCTTCCGCCAGTCCTCGCGGGATTTCTTCTTCGGTTCCTCTTCATTTGACTTGTCATGAATTATCCTTGACACTGCCGCTCTCGGAACAACCGAAGACATCGTCGTATCTCACTGTTCCCCTTAGTTTTGTAAAATTTATTTGTTTTTATTATAAGTGTAAATTGCCAGTCAAGTACGCAATTGACATTTTAATACGTTTGACGTTTACATGTACAGTAAGGTTTAAAATAAAACTGCGCGAAATGGCGGATATCTTACTGCAAATTTGGCGGTAATTTTGGTGACAAAAGAAAGTTATTGTGCATTGTTGAGATTTTGAAGCGTTTTAAAGAAAATTAGAATGGATATTGATAAAGATAGTGCTAGTGAGAATATAAATCTGTATGACGCAACAGAGAAAGTGAATTTAAGCTTAAATAGTCCTCAAGAAGCTGAAGAAATCGATATAACTGATTCTACGCCAACAAATGAGAATATTTCAGAAAATAATGAGGTTTTTTCTAAAATATCCACCACCATAAAACAGGGAAACTTATTTGGAGGAAACGAATATGCGAATGAAGCCGAAAAAGAAGTAGAATGCTCCAAAAACAGCATTAAAATGTGTACCAATTCTAACCAAATTGACTGCATGGAGAGTGGAAATATTAGCAATAATGATAACAATAAAAAAGATCTAAATAGTGAAAGTAATAAGCTAAGAGAAACTACATATATTCCTAAAGATTCCCAACCAGAAAATCAGAACGACAGTGCAGAGAATGTTCTAACCGCTGCTGATAGCCTCATGTTTTCTGATTCCGATAACGAAAAGATTTCACCTCTCCACAAGAAGAAAAAGGGCATAAAAGCAATTATAGACAGTGATCCGGAAGATAATTCTGAGCCACCTCTTTTAAAGAATCGCGCTTCAATAGCTTCAGAAATTGTGCCTGAAGAAACCCCAAAGTCTCCTAAAAAGGACAGGGAAACTGCAAAGAATGGTACGAAACAAAAATATTCGTCTCTAATCGACTCAGAGAGTGAGTCCGAAGAAATTATAGATTCTGTTGTTGAAAAGTCCCCAAAGTCTGCAAAGGCGGATGAAAAGAAAACGAAAATCTCATCTTTAATTGACACAGATACGGAATCGGAAGGCAGCGATGATGATGATCGAAAAGAGGAAAATGGAAAACCTCGGAAAGCACCTCCCAAAAGGGTAAGCAACTTACTGTAAAATGTACTGCATTAACGCTTGTGTTAAAAATAAAAACCCTCAATCTTCCAGGCATCAGCAAAAGTAGCAATAGATCAAATGACTGCCATTAAGAGTGAAACTCAGAGGCTCCACCGAGAAAACTACGTCAGGTAAGAAATTTGCTATCTTTCCCGTGAACTTTTACACCGTTTGAGGTCCCAATAGTGTCCCATACCATAAACCGAAGCAGCACACCTTGCAGGAATTTCTGACCAGAAAGACTATAACCAGGCCAGGAGCCGTGAAGGGCTCTAAACTGAAAATGAGTAAGGACGAGCTGGAGGAGTTCGCGTAAGTTTATCGGATCAAATAGGGCTTATAATAGTCATTGAGGTTGGACTTTTTAGGAAGCACTTGGAAGAGAGGGCTAAAGAAGCTACCGAGTTTTTTAAGAGCGACTCAGAAGACGAAAACAAGGAGGAGTCAGAAATTTTAGATGATTCTGAGGCAAAAAAGGAAGAGCAGGACAAGCCAAATATAACTGAAGTTATTAACGGTATTTACGCATTTCTTTTATTTATACTTAAATCTCTTTTAACTTAAGACTCTAATAAAATATCTAAACTAGCAAAATTTCCTTTTAATAGAACAACCTGCAAACGAGGAAGAGCTAAAAGAGGACGGCTTTTCTCTTTTTGAAAATAGTCATTCTCAATTAGTCCAGATTTCCGAAGAAAAGGAAAATGCACCCTGCACTAGCAATATCAAGAAAATCCTACCAAATGTCGATTTTTACCAAAGTCCATCCCTCAAGGGGGATCCAAACATGCTAATCGACCTGGACACCGGCGATTTAATTTCTCCAAAACCCACAGGAGTTTTAAATCTCTTCCAAAGGTTTCTTCAGAGCTCCGCAAAACGAAAACTCAAAGCTGCAGAGAACATAAAGTAAATTATTTTATTGTTATTTTCAAGTAACAGCTCCCGACTTAAAAACTTTATGATATTTTCTAGTATCCTTTCAGTAGAGAATGGTAAGGTGGAAATGCAAAAATTGTCTTTACTGAACAAAGAAGAGTCAAGTGGAGTGGACCAAAAACCCGGGTCAGCGTATTTTAAGCTTAAAAATGATTTAAAATCGATTATACAAAAAAAGCGACAAGAAGAATTACTAAAAAGGGTTCAGGGTATTAATGATAAAAAAGAAGAAACAAGTAAGAGCTGCAATGATGATGATGAGGAGGAGGAGGACGACGAAGAAGAAGATGAGAAAATTCTTGAAGAAGAAAACATAAATAAGTTGGACGAAGAGGTTATGGATGTAAGTAAAATATTCTTGTTTTAAAATAAAGATTAGGAAACTTCGCTTCACTTGTAGGACAACTCCAATTCGTCAGGAATTTTTAATTTTCCGAAACATACCTTTTTTAAATTGGAAAAAGGAGAGAAAATCAATGCCAAAGGATAATTAGAGATTTAAATTTAGCCCTGAATTGATTTCCCTCCTCTTCGAACCTAGAGAAAATATATTTCAGAATATTAAAAGTTCACGAGACAATGAAAGTGGTCCTAAAATTTTTCACAGTATTTCAGGATTTGAAGTTTTACTTTGTGTCGCATAATTGGAGGTATTCCGTCCTTTCCCAGATTTTTGGAAGGATTATCCAGTTCAATAGGTCCTTGTTGCTGACTGATTTCGCTCAGTCCAGTCAGAATTCTGAGAAATGGGGTAGAGTTTAAAAAGAGTTAAAAGAAATCTCTAGTTCACTGTCAACTGTTTTTATAGTGATAATTACAAAAATATAGTTTAACTCATATAAGGGTAATCAACTTCCTTCAGAGGAACAAAAGTTTGCTTAATTGATTGCATAGAAGCGAATCGGAGTACATAGTGCGGTCCCCCAGCCTTATCGTTAGTTCCGGACTTGCGACCTCCACCAAACGGCTGCTGGTTAACAATTGCTCCAGTTGATTTATCATTTATGTAAAAGTTTCCAGCGCTCATTTTAAGGACATCCACTGCCTGGGTCACGAATTTTTCATCCCGTCCGAAAATAGCTCCAGTTAGGGCAAATTTTGTGGTAACATTGACCAGCTCCAAAACGCAATCCAAGTCAGCATCATTGTAGACGTAGATGGTTAAAACAGGCCCAAATATTTCTTCCTGCATCATTCTATCCATGGGATCAGTGGTTTCGACAATAGTTGGTTCAATAAAGTAACCCGTTTCGTCTGAGTGGGTTCCTCCACCAAGCAATTTGAGATTCTTATTACTTTTAATATATTCTAAGTAGCATACAATTCTGTCGTAAGCCGTTTTGTCTATCACTGCTCCCAAGTAGTTGGAGAAATCCGTGACATCACCATATTTTAATTTCTCTCTTTCCTCCAACATCTTATCCTTGATTTTCGGCCACAACGACTTCGGAACATACATTCTGGAACAGGCTGAACACTTCTGTCCACCGTATCCAAAGGCTGATCTTATGGTTTGGGAAACAACCGTTTCAATGTCCGCTGAGGAATGTACGAAGTGATAGTTCTTGCCTCCCACTTCTCCAACGAGTCTCGGGAAGTTGATTTTATTCTCCAACTTTTTTCCAACTTGCTTCCATAAATAACTAAATGTGTTGACAGATCCGGTAAAATTGATCCCAGCCAAATGTGGGGAAGCGGTTATGGTTTTTCCAAAGACAGGTCCATCGGCTGGAATGAAATTAACAACTCCTGGAGGAACGCCTGCTTCCCGCATTACCTTGAACGTTACCCAGTTTGCCAGGATTGCTGTGTTGGAGGGCTTCCACAGGACACAGTTTCCCATTAAAGCCGGAGTGAATGCGAGGTTTCCACCGATTGCCGTGAAGTTGAATGGAGTGATTGCTGCAAAAAAGCCATCGATTCCTCGGAGTCGTGTCCTGTTCTTCGTCACTTCCGGTTTCTCGCTGTACGGCTGCCACTGGGACGCTTCGCACAGCCAATTGGCGTTCATTCTGGTGAAGTCGATCAATTCAGCGGCTGAATCGATCTCCGCCTCCCCGATGGTCTTCGATTGGCCAAGCATTGTTGCCGCATTCAGCTCTTGGCGGTACTTGCCGGCCATAAGATCAGCAGCGCACTCCCAGACGCAAATCCGCTTCTCCATTGGCGTCTTATCCCACTTTTTCTGGCACTCCGTGGCGCATAGGATGGCCTTTTTTATCAGGTTCTCATCCGCATAGCTGAACTGAGCCAGAACATGAGAATGCTTGTGCGGCATTACCTGGCACCTCACATTCCCCGTTTTGAGCTCCTCTTTTCCAATTACGATGGGTATGTCCTGGCATGTTGACAAAGTTTTGCAAATAGCCTCTTCTAGCTCCTTCCGCTCCTTTGACCCTGTCTTGTATTCTAAGATAGGTTCATTTTTAACAGCCTGCCGCAGGCTGCTCCGGAGCGAACTAAAGGAGCGCGGCCCAAACTGACTGGGTGTGGTTAGTACAAACATTCGCAGGGATTGAAACATGGCTGGGTGATTTTCCGCATTCAGATCAGTTTTTTACTTATTTTAAAATAGTTTGACCTCAATAATTACACTGCAATTGTTTAATAATGTTTTTCGGAGCCGCACAATTATTTTGCAGGAACAATCCGGACCTCATTTATTTAAATTGATTTTATTCATTCCCGGAGGCCTGCCGACTGAAAATCATAACTACGTAGATTTTTTCGTAATTTGTTTTTTACCTAAAGGCCAACTTTATTCGTGTGATTTTCCACAGAGTAAAGTAAACGCATTGAAAGTTTGGGTTCCTTAAATATTCCTCTCCCAGAAACTTTAGTTTCCATTTTGAAAAAAATAAGTAACACATGCGAAGTGTATTACCCGCAAAACCTCAATATACCTACCATATAGCCATTCTAATTAAAATCCTTTTACGAAATTTTTGTCGTTACATTAAATTCATATTCTAGAATTTCCAAATATCGAAAATAAATTTAAAATCTTCGATATAAAATTTAAGTTACTTCATGCTCAATTCCTGTTAGAGTTAGCTGAAAACTTTAATGTAATTTAGATTGACGAGAACGAAGGACTAATTGATAACAATGCTGAGGAAGATATAGATGCTGAAGATGAGAGTGAAACCGATTCAGAAATAGATGCAGACGACGAAGACGACGCAGAAGACAACGACGATGATAAGGATTCTAGTAGTGCCGAGGTTGAACCTAAAACCGCCAAGTCGCGTATAATAGCTGCCTTCGATGATTCAGATGATGAAGCGGAAAGTGGCAATAGGGCTATTGATGGTAAGGAACTATTACAAATATTTAAAGGCAGTAAAAAAAAAAAAAAATTAGACATCCTAACAGAGTCCCTTGTTGTGGAAAATGAACCTGAAAATCGGCTTTGGGCGAATGAGGAACCCAAGCATTCGGATGATGAAAACGAACTTTTAGAGCTCTGTTCTGGGCGTTTTGATGCAACGCAAAGACTTGGTTTAACGCAAATAACACAAGAGATTAGAAATCGTTCAAATATTCCAAGTAGTTTGCTACAAAAGGACGAAAGGGTAGGCTTTAAGACTTCCTTCAATTTCTTTTTATTCTTACATTTAAAATCAACAGGAAGAAGAAACGCGGGACGGTAATTCTGTACAAAAAGAAAATGTTTTAAGACTAGAGTCATCTGATGAAGAAGAAGGAAACACTAAATCTATTAAAGCAATTAAAAAGAAGATAAAAAAGAAGCAGAAGAAGAAATTAGGATTTTCAGATGATGAGGATGATATTGAAGGTGAAAACATAGAAAGCGATCATGAAAATAACTACGATGATAACGAAGCTGAAAATGAAAACGGAGAGGAGGCGGTTGAAACTTACATTGACTACGATTCTGAAGAGAATGAAATCGAAATTCAAATGAATAAAAATGATCGTCTAGCAAAGGCTGCAACATTCTTTGAAAAGGAAGCTGAACTCTCGGAATCAGAGTGGGGTAGTGCGGATGAAGATGAAAGGGATATGGACAAGTACGACTTTGAATTGGGCGATGAGGATCAGTTTGATAAGCACAAAATTCGAACAGAGCTTGAACAGATTCATCTGTAAGTATGATACACTCTAAACAGTTTCCAACTACTTTCGGAATCTTACAGCTGAATTTCGAATAAAAGTTTCCTTAAGAAATGCAATTCAGCTATAAGATGAGTAATTTAAAAGTTTTAAACATTCTTAAACCTACTAATCGTTAGACGAGAAATGCTGGACGAAGATATGCGAGATGTAAGAAAGATGAAAGAGATGTTCCTTGAAGACGAAGATGATGCTGGCGCCAAGCGACAGAGGCAATTCAAATGGAAACATATCGAGAATGGTTTTAGTCTCGATAATCCACACGCCGACAATCCAACCGGAGATAATTCTGCTGGTGAAGGCGAGGACGAGAATGAAGAGATGTGGAGGAAGATGCGCCATGAAAGAGAGTTACTTTTAAAGGAAAATGTAATTTCAAGTAAATATTGATCATTTTCTAGCTTAAGTACGTTTTCTTCTCTTACAGCAGCAGATTGCAAGCAAAATGGCAGCTACTTCATCAGTAACAATAATGAAAAAAATAACAGTTGTTAACAAGACAAAAACGCAAAGTTTTGCTAATGTATCAAATGGTGGGGTTGATTCGCCATTTCTTATTTCAAAAGTAACTACATCGGCTGTGCGTGGCTCGTTTTTAGTTAGAGATAAAGAGACATTGACAAAGTTAGCATCAATTACCAAAGCTGATTCGGATAGAGCAATTGCAGTTGCTTCAGGGAAATCTAGGAATTTTGTTTTTACAACATTATCTGAAGAGCAAATGGTAAGAAGAAAATGCTTGCTGTTTATTTTTGAATCATTATTCTCCGTTTTTTTAAGGCTTTGAAACGCAAATCATGCGACTTATTAACGGACGATGAAGATGGCAGTGAAGCGAAGAAACGAAAATTCGGAGAAGTTGTAAGGAAGAAACAGTTGATAGACAACTTACTGTAGTGCCTAGAGTTTTCTGTGTTAGGAATATATATTTTTACTTATACTTGAGACGACTTTTGATTGTCCAAAAGATTAAAAACCTGTTGCCAACAGAATGAAACTACGTTGCCATAAGAAATTACTAGAAAACTTTACAACACCCCGGACTGGATTGAAGTATGCTGTGACTTGTTCCCTTGCTATTTTCTTTTGTCTGTTGCACAATTAGCAATTGAGTAATTTTTCGCTACTTTTAATCAGCTTTGCGAGATGTCGAAGGGTACTACAATAAAAGACGCCCTGAAGAAATGGCAGGAGAAGCATGACAAGGACCCCGTCGAAGCAAAAGACATACAGCTTCAATTTCAGTGGCCGCCTATTGAAAAAATGGACAGCACCCTTTCAACTTTAAAAGCTTGCGAGTAAATCCTTCGGATTTATAGCCTTTCAGAAAAACCTTGCCATAAACATATTTTCAAGTTATTTCTCTTTTCAGAAAACTGAGTCTTTCTACAAATATGATAGAGAAAATTGTGGGTGTTAATGGATTGAGAAACTTAAAAATACTTTCACTCTCTCGGAATTACATTAAGTCACTAGCGGGAATAGTGAGTTATTTTGTACTTCTTAATTTTGCCAAATCCTAAAAACCTAAATTGAAGGAAGCCCTTTCGGAGAATCTAGTAGAATTGTGGATAAGTTACAATTTAATTGAAAAACTGAAAGGAATTGAATCTATGAAGTCTTTGCAAGTGTTTTATGTGGCTAATAATATGATAAAGGATTGGGGCGAATTTATGCGAATGTCTTTAGCCCCAAAACTGGAGGATATTGCGTTTGTGGGAAATCCACTTGTTGAAGCCATGGATGATTCAACTTACAAGAGTGAGGTGATAAAGCGGCTTCCAAATTTGAAGAAATTGGATGGCGAGCCGGTTGTTAGAGGCATTTAAGCTCCCAAGAGATGTTTTTTTCCTCTTCAAGATAACTTTTTGTTTTTCTAAATAGAACAATGATTTCATAGAGTTGAATGTTTAAAATTGTTGTTAAAAGAATTGCAATCAATTTAGTTGCTACTGTGGTAGTTACAACAGTCTGTTGGCAGACTTTGAAAAATAATTCTTCCAAAACTTAAGGCGGAAGGAAATGCATTCAGGTCTTATTATAGACAAATAAATAATAAATTTATTCAATAGATTCTTATTTGCGCTCTTGTTGTAGAAATTTTTGCAACCTTCTCCTCCTTAGTTCACTTAATTCAGTATGGTCGGAATTGTCAAAAAGTTCGTCATCTTTGCTTGTCCCGGGCATTGGTTCTGATAAATCAACGTGTTCCTCACTGCCTAGATCCTCAATTTTTACATCGTCCTCGAGCTGTTGATTGGTCTCGTCATCCTTCTTAGTCGTTGCCAATGTTTCCACTTGGGCCGGCTCAGCAGGTGTCTTATTACTAGAGGTTTCCTCTTGCGATGATGATGAAACTGCTGTCGGTTGTGATGTTGCGGATGAAGATGTAGATGGCTGGGCTTGTTGCTGCATTTGCTGTGACTGGGGTTGTGTAGTTTCTGGGATTGGCGGCAAGCGTGCTGTTACAGCTGAATATTGATTCATAAGCGAAATAGACACATCGAGGAGGAGTTGAATATTTCCCAAAAGCTGCAATTAGTTAAGTCATACAATTTTCAAGATAAGTAAGATTCACTGGATATAAAAACTAATGGTGAGTTGCATAATAAATTTCAATAACTGAAACCCATGTTCTGTATTCCAAGTTAAATGACATCGAAGAGTTTATAAAACTCCTTTTAAGTTAATTGTATGACAATTTTATCAATATACTTCATTTCAATTCAAAAAGAGTTTTACGAACTCTTTTGTCTTGGAATTGTCCTTAGTTTTCTAAAAATCTACAGACTGGGCAATTATATTGAGCCTTACCTTTATTCTTTCCTCAACATTGTGCCTTTCATTACCCTCTAAAGCTCGTAGTTCTTCATCAGATAATCTATGCAGATCTGGTGGCATTGGGGGAAGTGGAATTGCATTATTGGTAACAATTGCGAACGGCGGCAACACCAATGGTGGTATTGGTGCAACTGGCATGGCTGTGTTTATTGGGAAATTCGGAGGTGCTCCACCAGCATTTTGAGTAAATAAACTCGCAAAGGGATTTTCATCTATAAACACAAAAAATGGCAATTATATAAAAGTTCCAGTAATTTCGAACAAAATTATACATACTGGGAACATTGTTGTTGTTGTTATTATTGTTATTATTTGCATTTAAGTTGAATCCAGGCAATGGTGTCTGATTTGCATGATTATTCTGATTATTGGGATTAGCGGCGTTAGCTCCCTCAGCTCGCGGTAGTGATTGAGAATTTGTAGGTGCTCTTAAAATATTTAATCTGCAAGTTGGACAGGTTTGCTGTCGTTGGAACCAGGATCGTAGACAAGTTGTGTGGAATATATGTCCACATGGCAATTTCTTTGAGTTGCTCACCATATCTTCCCTATAATTTTAAAATATATAATTTGGGAAATTAAATAAAATGTATCGTTAGCAAACCGGCAAATGATGCAGATATTATCAGACATTGCGAGTTCCTCTGGAGTCGCATCAGGATATAAAGTGTTCATGTTTCGTATAGCCCGCCGTGACATTATAACATCATTTAATGCTTTTCTGAAATTTCTAAATAGGAAAACGTAGTTTTTTTTAAAAAATATACGAAACAGAAACTTAAAATATAGTAATAGTTATAATTTGCGGTAAAATTTTAAACACGTTATTTCTTACAGATATCTCCTTTTAGCTGAATTGCTAATAACGCTTTCACCTTCTAAGCAATTTGGTTATAAGACGACATGATAGAATCGAATCATAAATATTTTATGAAACTTACCTCATCGTATAGAACATCGGTCGGAAAACGAACATTGGCAATGCATAAATTTTCACCATGATAACAACGAACATGGCATAAAGTATCACCCTAATCAGACCAATCACAAGCTCTGTGTACAATAGAAACACTGCCTTGTTCTCCCATGGGGCATCAGCTCTCATTTCGGCTGCGTGGAGAACATATCTGATTGCCGTGTCTGCCACCATCGTGATAAGAATGCCGTACTCAAAGCCAAAAACGAGTTGGACAGTGGGTCCCTTGCTTATAGTGTGATTGTATGCATGGACAATCAGTATGTGATCGAGAATACCCAGAACTGTTAACAGGCTTGCTATCCTCACGTGGAACAGCCAGCTGATTACAGGACTGCGTTCCATCTAAAACATATCAAATACAATTTCTAATTAGTAATGCAAAACCATTTCGCTGATTTAATCTTTTCTCTTATGGCTGAATTTAATACTAAATAAATAAAACGTTCAAAAATACTCACATAATCCACTCGTTCCTCAGCTAACCAATGGAATGATTTGAGAAGTAGCAGCACTGTAAATAGTGCCACAAATCGAGGATTAAAGTCATCACGAAAGACTGTAAAAGCTAAACAAGTTTCGGTTAGAGCATACCAAAACCGTTCCATTAAATGCTCAAATTCTGCAGGCCGTAATGCTCCAAAGAATATCTGTAAGAATTACCTTGATAGAAAACCATTTGGGGAGGAGTGTAACGCACTTTGATATGCTTACCTTCTTAAGTAACTTCCCCAAAAGTAACACTATGACAAAAAACTGAAAATATATAACCTGCAAGAGGATGGGGTATCAGTAAGGATTCCACGATGTTTTTAAAAATGTATAAAGTGCATTCTAAATAGCCATTTAGTTGTGAAACTATAGTGTTGAAATTCGCATTATAAAAATTAACAATTCAAAGTGGGGTCTGCAAAATTGATTGATAAATTCCTTTAAAAAATAAATTATACGCCTTATGTGATGAAATAAATTGGCTCCTCGAGTAGAGCTTAAATTTTGAACGAAATGAAAAATTTCGTACTTGAAAAATTATTAATCTCATTACAATGTTATATATTTATATACAAAAGATTTTAAATAGCAGCATTCACTTATATTTGAAGGAACCGACCACGGGATAGTTTTAAAATATATTTCGGTTCTTCAGAAATGCTGTGAAAGCAAAAACAAAGCAGTTTGCATTAGAAATGCTTTTGGATGAGTTAAGGACATGATTAGGGATTGTGGGTGTGAGATTTAATTGAAATTCTAAATTTAGAATATTCTTAATGTGCTCTTATTAAATATCTCGGATTTTGATGTTTTTCGGGTTTTCTAAGACACTGAAAACTTATTTTTCGGAAGGGGCATTGAGACAAGCCAAACGAGCTCGGAAGGATATGCTTGGAACTTTAAAAAGAATGGACAGGAAAAGGTGAAAATAGTTTTTAGAAGCCTTAAGAGTGCCTCCTTTAGCTCGAGACAGTGCGGGAGTGCCGGGACGATTTGAGGCTTCGCAATCGTCCGCTTCTCAGGAGGCCTGCGTCAAAACAAACACTGGGGACCGCCGCCTTGGGCAACGTTCCACGGCTCTAGAAACGCCTGGAAATACTTACAGCCATCGACGGGCCCGACTTGGTGATGTACACCACTGAAGGGTAGAACTGCTTCTTCTGGTAGAATGCATTTCCGATGACAATAGATGTTAACAGGAGGCTCAGCGCTGATAACTCGAGTGATCTCATTTTGACAATGTTCTCAGCCAAATGGCTGATTGTCTCGAAAAATATGTTAATTTTTATGCGTTTTACCGATAATATCTCCCGTGAATAATATGTAATTTAAAGATTCGTATTGTATTTAACAATTTTTCTCCCGAGTATCGAACTTCTTTTGTTGTTTTTCGCACTTCAACTCAAAAAAAGCCTTTGACGGCGAAGTACACGTACGTGTTTTTGTTGGGAACCGTCAAATTTGTGATTGCAAAGAAAATTTTTTTTTCACTGAGCGAAAAGGGCTTGGATCGGTATGGAAAAATATTGTCAAAAGTTAGCGAAAAGATTTATTTAATTCTTAGCCAATACATTAATTAACGAAGTCGATCCCCGTCCCTTTCAAACAAAAGAGTAAATTTGTTCCAGTTACCTTTGATTTCACTGCACCAATGTCATTTGATTGAATTGTTTTGCAAAGTTTCAGTAAAAAATTAAAAACTGAAAGCAAAGGTAACTAGAATGAATTTCTTAAAAAAGTACCAAGTTGATTAAGGAATTGTTTGTCCAAAAAGGCTTTTGTAAGTTCTTTTCGATCCGATTCGAACGAATTTAACAACAGTACTCTTTTTTGAGCTTAACTGTTTATATTTACCGAAAATGATTTGAGAAAATATACTTACATATAATTATTCCTCATGGCCATGTTGACTCAGTTTATTTAAAGACTTCGAATTAATCTCATCAAATAAGTATGAAAATCAAGATTTTGTGAAAACAAAAGCAATTACATTTCCAAAGCGGAATTTTTACGTTGTGAGATTTCTATGGTATATTTCATTGAGTGTGGCAGCACTTTCACTGTTATCTCAGCGAAATTTAAGCAAACTGTCAAACTGTGTTAAGGTATTTTAGAGGGTAGCGTAGCGGATTCTTCCTCAGTTTTTTTACTTTCTCACAGAGATACCGCCGGTAAGTAAACATGGTTCAAGAAGTAAAAGTCCAAGGTTGGGAAGCCTTTCAAGAATTCATCTCGTCACTCAAAGGAAGCGAAGTTCTAAACATTTACTTCACCGGCTCCAAGGATTCGAATGGCAGAAGTTGGTGCCCTGACTGTGTCAGTGGTAAGTTGAATTTTTAATAACAGGCTCTCTGAAGACTTACTTTTAATTAGCTGAACCCCATGTAAGGAGTGGACTGAAACACGCCCCCGAAGACTCGATATTTCTGCAGGTCGAAGTAGGAGAGAGATCCTAGTAAGTATCTAACACCAACTTAACGGATTTTTTTAAAATTTACTAACCAAAAACTACTTCTTCAGCTGGAAGGACATCAAAAACCCTTTCAGGACGGACAAGAACACGAAGCTGAGTGTTATCCCAACTTTACTGCGGTGGAAATCTCATCAGAAATTGGAAGGAGCGCACTGTGAGAGCGAGGATTTACTTGAAATGTTTTTCACCGATGCCTGAATCATAAACACTTTTTAGAAAGTAACTGAAAAATATACCGAGTAAACTTTGAAATTCGTTCGCATTTTATGAATTAGTATTCCTATACCTAGAAAGCTTTGGTGCATGCTATTTGAACTGATCCAGGAGTACATCTTTTCCAAATTTATATGGTCCTTTTCTTTCCAACATTGTAAACTTTGCTATCTTGTACTACATAACATATACTAAAATTAGAATGATAGAGAGATTAGCATAGCTTCTGCACAAATCGCAACACCGTTGAAATTTTAATTCAATATGTATTTCTTAAAGACCAAAATTTATGTGTATCTCAATTGAGACACTTCTCCAACAAAATTTGCTACTTACCAACGCTAAATTACAATAATTTTCCTGAAAGTAATAATTTTTAAAGGAACCAAAAATAAAAGTATCTTTTTGGAGCTCAAACCTTAAGAAAATATTAAAATAAATTTTCAAAATAACTTTGGTTTAGACAACCTAAGTGTGAAGTCCTAGAATTAAAATAAAATCATTTTCTAATAAATATTTCCAGAGAGAAGCATGGAATGTTACATTTTACATTAAGTGTTCAGTTAAATTTAAATGTTTAGATTTAGATTACCTTGTATAACCATCTACCAACTAATTAAAAT
Organism: Tolmerus cingulatus; assembly: GCA_959613345.1. NCBI lineage: Eukaryota > Metazoa > Arthropoda > Insecta > Diptera > Asilidae > Tolmerus > Tolmerus cingulatus. The sequence goes on from OY390709.1 coordinate 42,218,397, forward strand.
ATTCCTGCGACACACAAATAGATAAGAAACACTGGCCGATTGTGACGCAGGGAAATGAGTGTCTTGAATACTTTTAGAAGTTCGCATTTAAGAATTGCAATTTTTAACGCAAGATAAAAAAAACCCCTTGTAGAAAAGCTCGTGCAGTTCTTGAAGTGATTGTTGATAACATCCTTAGTTTTTTATTTCTCTTATCGGCTTTAACTCGTCTTAAAATTTTTACTTATCTAAAAAAAGACTAGCTATATTAACATAAACATTGTATCTTAAGTGCCTTGTGTCGTTAGTATTATATATAAACAATTTCAATTTTCTTAACAAATTTTCTTGTTATTTTCTGGAAATTGACTGAGTAAACATAAGAATCGTTTAATATTTAAAAAAAAAATACTCTTATCTACCGAATAGATAACACACGAGCACAGACCAGGCACGAGCCACCTGACCGTTCGATGGCATTTCTAAGACACCTTCCTTCCGTGGAGGGTGTTTCGAGGGGACTTTCTAGTCGCATTACCCTTAATTGGAGTCCTTGTATGAAACGCATTGCTTTGCCTTTTCGGTGTTCTAGCATTCAGACGACGAGGTGAGTTGAATTTGCAAGTCTTTCTTTTTTTCGGAGTGTGCCTTCCGGGGCTGTTAAGTACCCTCTGGAGATCTGCGTTTTTGATCGCAGTAATAGCCTTAACTGTTTCAGTCTGCGATAGTACGTCCACATCAGTTACGATACTTTCGAGAAGGCCTCTATTTGGGCACTTCGATATGCTGAATTTCTGGCGTTTCTGCACACAACCAGGGCTTTTTGCTGGATTCCTTCTTTTTGGAGTTTTCTGCTCATCCGCAATCTTATAAGTCTCTGTCTTCTCTTCGTGCCCCTTCACAACACTCCTACGTTTTAAGTCATTCGAAGGCAATTTCGCACTCTCAGGCTCGTTACCCATTCCATCGAATAATTTCGCCTTTGCAAGTACCATTCCCGCATTTTGCGCTCTAAGTCGAGCTATAGACGCGCGACCATTCTGAGCTGTTTCTGCTGGGGTTAAGGGAACCTTTCCAGCCTGCCTCAGGATACTCCCTGGGGTTTTTCCCGCCTTTCTAGGGACAGAGCTTGGAGGAAGCATCGGCGTTTTAATCTCATTCGCTGGAAATTTTGACGCAACTATCGTTGGGGTCGCAGCAGCCTGTTTTAGAAATGATGTAGCAAATAAATCTGGAGAGGCTTCATAGCTTATATCAACGCAGTGACTTTTGCTATTGTTTCCAACTGCTGTATCTTTAAAAAACATTTCTCCTGCTGTCCACATCTCATCCTCAGTCTGAGTGCGATTTGGAGTTGAATCCCTTGTTGCAGAAGTGCTTGGAGCGGGTAGTCCAGTCTGAAGTGTATTTGGCCGTCCTCTTTTTAAATTCGCCTTTGGATAAATTGCCATGGCACTGACATACGACTCAGGTTCCTCACCCCGTTTAGAGGAGCTTATATGCCAAGTCCTATTCCTTGAAAGTCGAATATTCTCTTTAGACCTCCTCCGAATGGTTCCAATTTTTCTGGCACTGGGGGATCTCATAATGCGGTCTTCACCACTTCTTCTAATCTTCAATTCCCTACTGAGTCTTTTAGCTAATTGATCAGTGTTAGGTGATGAAGTCATGCTTTCAGTCTCTTCCACAGTCTTTTCAAATTTACTTAGAACCCTTTCAGGTCCGCTTAAACTGAGCTCCATCTCGTTCTCTGAAGCTGGAACATCCAAAACATTGCTAAACTCCTGTGAGATCCGTGTCTCGATAGCTAAAACTCTTTCTTTGATAGCTTCGTATTCGCTTTTCGAGATACGTACATAGTCTGAATCGGAGGTTTTGTCGCTTCCATTACAGCTCAGTAGGCCATCGGAGCACTCCGGTAGAACGTCTTCGAAAGACTGGGGTATATCTGAAATACAAGGCATTGATATAACCGGAGAAAGTGGCATAATCGGATCTGCTTTCTGAGTTTCATTCGGCTGCCTTTTTCTAGACCATGGAGCTCCTACAACACTCCAGCGACGTTCCATTGATGGGGCCTGTTGCTGCACATTAATTAATGGTGTTTTCATGTGACGTCGTCCCCCTAAACTTAAACGTTTTTTTGTTTCCCTGAAATATCTGGAAAACAATTAAGGGTAGAATATTTCTTTGATTTTGTTAGCGTAACTTACTTGGCGCAAACAGGTGTATTCGGTAGAGGACCACCACTATCTGGGAGCATTCCGAGAATTTCTTTTCTAGAGTTAGCTATAGTGTTAAAAATATGAAAGTTTTGGAGAACCAAAGGTACTTACTTCTTTTTGGCACTAAAAGCAGATGTTGCCTCATTAGCTTTTCGTTTTTTCACCGATTTTGTCAAGCAAGGCGTTACAGCGACTTTCGGGACAACGTCTGGAGTGCTCTCCAGATTTTCCGAAGATCCAATAGCTCCGACAATCTTTTTCAGTCCATTGAACATACCTACAAATTATTCAATGAAAAATGTGAGCAAAGTTCTAAAATAGATTTATTACGAGTTAGCGAACCACTTCGTCTTTTCTTTTTCTTTTTGTCAAATTCCGCTGAAGCCTTGCACGGTGTCACCATCGAGTGGTGGAGCTTATCTGCAATACGGTTCGGCAGAACCCCAATCATTTCTGCGTTTTCGATGAGAATTTTCAGAACATTAACGTGATTATTAAATCGAATTCCGGTAATGTCTAAGACCGGCATGAGGCCGGGAGTGAAGATGATGGCCAAATTGTCTATGGACATTTTATTTTCGTCCGCCTTTAAGGAAACTGTGTTGAGGAACTGCATGAAGAAAGCAAGGGTGTTGATGGTCAGCGGGGGTAGGAGCAGGCAGGTCATCAGGATTGCTTTTACTCGATTTTCTCCGATGAGTAGACTGCGCAGAAGGGCCTCTTGGATGCCAGGTGGTAGCAGGGGGTCTGGTAGTTCGCGGAAAAACGATTTGAGCACGTTTGCCACGTCGATAACGTGGTGAGAGCGGCCCAGTGGTAGACCTGCTTCGAGGCTTGACTGCAATTTGAACATTATGAATAATAAGGAATGCATATATGTATGTAATTATAAGACAAAAGAATAAATTAATTTATTGCTATCATAAAATAAAGAGCCCCGTAGAGTTGCAAAATCAAGGTATGCTATTAACCCAGGAATTTGATGTTCCATACCAAGAATAGTAAGAAATCGAATTTTGGTTGGTTGCTTGCCAGCTATGTAATATACATATTTTAAAACTTATGGCTTGAAGGGTTATTGAGAAATCCTAATTTTCGTCTCGAGAAATTGGCTGAGCTTTATCAACTTTCCAAATACCAAAATATAAGTTGTATGAAGCCATAAAGCCATTATATTTAATATTTGCAAAGGATTCCCACTCACCCTTATTTCTTTTTGCCTCAGAGACGATCCCGCCTTCCGGAAAAGGCCCTCGGTCTCAACATGCTCGAGAATCCGCTGGCAAGCATCAGCCACAAAAAGGGGAATTTGCACAATACCACCGTTTGCCAAAACAACATCAGTTAAATCCAAAAGGTGCAGATGGGTGCGAAAAATCCTTTTCTTCATGCATTTTTCCTGGAATTGTAAGAAGTAGGTGGTATAACGCGCGGTTATTCACAAGGTACGAGCTCTGATTACCTGACCGACTTTCTGTTTCTTTTCCTTGCGATATTTCACGCCCAATCCTTTCAATTCACCGATTATTAGCGTCGATAGTTCTTCTTTATTTAACACATCGTTTATTAGCATTTTTACAAAGCCTGGTACAGGCCTTAAATCGCGGCGAACACGGAAAAACACAGCACTTGAACTGTCAACGGAATTTTTGCTGTTGGGTTTTCTTTTGAAATGTTTTCCTATGGTATTCAGCACTCAGCGGTTTGTTGCTTCAATGCAGGGGTAGGTGGCGCTAGGTCCGCTTTGAGATCGATGAGATTATTAATTTTGATTGTTTTTCAAGGGAACAATGTTTATTTTAACAGGGAATTTTATAATTGAACTTTGAAGACACATTTAGTTAATTAATAACTACGTATCCCCTTTAAATTCGTGAAAGCAATGTGAGAAATGATAGCGCACGGCAACACTCGAAGCAATCTGTCAGTGTGTGAGAAAGTTGACTTTCGCCAGTGGAGTCGCACTACACTTTGCTGTGTGTGGCGTGCGTGTGCGGTCAGTTCTGAGAAGTTTTGTTTTACTTTTGTGAAGCAAATTTTTAGCGCTCCACCGTGTAGTGTTCCTCCCGGTTAAATAGTTCGTGTCAGGTCCCGAGCATTTCGTAATCGCTAGACAATCGAAAATAATCGGCAATTGAATGCACACAACACCTCGAGCCAATGAAAATATGAGCGAGGATGACAGGGACATTGACATTGAGAGCGATGTAAAAGCAACAACACATTTTTTCCTCCCTCACCCCCGTGTCCGGCCCGGGGGTGTGATTTGGTAAATTTTCTCTGATCGGATGCGTTTCCTCAATCTCGTTGCAGGATGATAACGACTCAGACAACACACGGCTACCCCAGAGGCACGGAAATAGTCAGAATTTCTCTCAGGTAATTGTTTTCTTGGCGGCTCTGTCAGGCGCAAGCTTCCTGCGGACAGATCTCGCCTTCACGCTCGTCAACTTCCCACCTGTCAAACATCACGTGTTCGCACCCAACGTGAAACTCGCCTTTTGTTTACGGCGTTCCCACCTAGCGGGGGCGGGTGTCGGCGGCAGCGGCGGTAGTCGCTGGTGCCAAACGGGCCGAGGAGTGCCCTTCACCCCTTTCGGCCGATGTTCTGCGGCGCGGACTATCTCAGCGATGAGATCACTGCCCCAGAAAAGTGCATCGGCTTTGCAGAACAAGTGAGGACGTGCACGGGAGAACCCTTGCATTTTCACTAGCTTTCATTCAGGTGCGAACGCACCTAGGGTTCCCATTTGCCCTCACAACCATAGCAAAAGAAGGCTGTACAGTTTACATCCGCAAACCAGCAAAAGAAATCTAGTATATAAAGTAAGGTGAACCTTTTTAGGAGCTCTACCTCGAGTACTCTTACTTTTCCGAAGCATTTTTTTATGTTGGACAGAGGGGAGGAAACGAATGGAAAAGGATACTTTGAGAATTATGTTAGCCCTGAATCGATTTTCCTATTCTGTCGAACCTAGAAAAAGTTCGCTTCAGAAACAAGGAGTTTCCCAAGTATTAAAGCGGTCCTAAAAATTTTCACATTACTGTACGGCTAAAGTTAGAGATATAATGTCTGTTCGCGTACTTGCAGCCACTGTAAGCAACTTGCAGTAAACAGCACAAAGTCGATTTCTTATTCGAAAAGTCGGATAAGAAAATGACTTTCTGCAGTTTACTGCAAGTTGCTTATAGTGATTGCAAGTACGCGAACAGATCTATAAACGAAACTACTAACAACAAGAGATTTAAGGAAATTGGTAAAAAAGCAATTGAATCCAATGATAGCATTGATTGCAATGCATTCGATTATAAAGTAGTATTTTTGGATATTTATAAGTAAGCCGAAACCGTCGTAGAAATTTATCGTTTGCTAAACGGCAAGGAATTTTATTTAAATTTCTAATTCGGAGATATCTAATTTTTTCAGGTCGGCAGAAACCAGGACGGCTCACTAAGGGAATCCTTCACTGACGTAAGTAATCGCTCACACCCTAATTTTGTTTTTTACCTAAAATTGAAATACAGTGATTGTTAACATCTAATTACAACGATTGAATTTAAAATATTTCTCTCCTTTTCCACAATATTTCTAGGCTGAAAAACGGGCACATCATAACGCACTAGAAAGAAAGCGAAGGGATCATATAAAAGATAGTTTCACTTGCCTGCGAGAAGCGGTACCCTCTTTACAAGGCGAAAAAGTAGTCAGTCTCAATATATCAGAATACAGTTCTTATTTATATATTTTGCTTCAAACAATTTCAGGCAAGCAGAGCACAAATTCTCAAAAAAGCAGCTGAATATATACAATTCATGAGGAGAAAGAACCAAGTACACCAGCAGGATATTGATGACTTGAAGAAACAGAATAGCGTCCTTGAATCGCAGAGTAAGATAATATTATGTCTCTGTGGCCTTTGCGTTTATGAATTGTTTGTAATAAAAATTCAGTATATTGGCCGTCTTCAAGATTCCGGATTCGCCAGTCATTCTTTCCATACAGCTCAAAAGGAACAATAGCTGCGCAATAGTTGATAAAAATCCGGGCTATTTTACATTATGAAGCTTTGATTCGTACATTGTGGAAACCGAATCTTCTGTATGTAGCTCAATTACATGCCATAGGTTATCTTTAAAATTCCATTTTTGTAATTGATTCAGGTGTTTGAGTTTTCGTTTTCTGTAGTCAATGGATCAATTCAGCTTAAGAAAGTCCACTGTCGAATAGGGCAGTTCTTGAACACAATGCTTCTTACAATTAAACTTTGAGATCTACAGGTCGGCCATGTTTGTTCTGAGTAATGGAAGTTCTGAAAAGGTTCTAATATAATGGGGCATCAGCCTCAGAATAGTAATTGCTGAATTTATTTGTTGATAGGAAAAATTAAATATTCGAATCCAAGACAATTTTCAATTCAAAGAAATCCGCTTAAATTAAATTCTTAATCTCTTTGTTTAAATTATGAATTTAAATGATGCTTTGCAAATAATGCCTAATTATACCTTTTTTTAATTTTACAGTTCGGCAATTAGAAAGAGCTAAAGAAAGCTTTGCTCGAGGTGATCCGTCCGATCTCCATATTAAATCAGAAACGGAAGAGACAGATACATCAGACGCTGAAGAATTGGAAATAATTGGCCGACGGAACAAGAAACTGAAAACATCTAACTACCACACGTAACCACAGGATGTAACGTTAATTTATTTTAAGACTTAAGGCGTAGATAAAAATTTAAGCGAGACGTGAGGACAAAACTACATATAGTAAAAAGAAAAGGAGCAATCGACACAACATTTTTATCTCACCTGAACGGACCCTAAGATATTCGCAATTTTTCCAATTTTTAGTGTATTTCAAAGTTTTATTTCTTAAAATTCAGTTTTATATAAGAGGATGAGTGTAATTAAAGTAGCAACTTTATTCGAGACTGCTCCAGATGTTTTGGTTGCCCTCCTTATCCCTTAAATTGAGACGTAAAATTTGTGGATCGTTTGGGGTCCTCGTATATTCTTTAGACGGTATATGATTGTACGGGTGGAGGGTCAGCATCTGGGCCAGGCAGGAATAAGGGCCCCAGATCGGAGTTGATTAACACATCGTCGTGGTGTAAGGAACCAATAAAATTCCTCCTTGCTTACCGCCACCTCGTTCATTTGTTTCTCTAAACCCTCCCTCGCAAGTCTTACTTTCACTACATTTGGTATCAATTTGAGCTGGTTCCAGGATATTTCCACTTTGCAACTGACCTTCCCCTTCTCCTTGAGCCAGCTAGTCGTAGATGTGTACAAGCCAACTGACTAGTCGTACAAACTGGACACTGGGGCAGTAAGTAGCCAGTTGGTCACTTTGAACCATTTTGCGCCCGGCTGCGGCGGCAGTTGGGTCTGGGGAGGCAATAAAACCAAAGTTGCGTCTTATTGACCACATAAAAAAGACGGAAGCCTCTTTCGGTTAGATGCCGGTAGAAATTGAAGTTTATTCATCCGAAGGCATCTGATGGAACTGGTTAATAAAAACCCAAACGTGACACACATTCGGTCCAGCACCGACCGATATCTCATGGGGGTGTTCCTGTGTGAGCGCGAGTGAGGAAAAGACTACGAGGGGCCCCCATAAACTAGCTCCCCGAGCTTAATGGGTATCATATGGGCGTCCAAGTTGGGACTTGGCGAGGTAATGAAAGAAGAGGATATGCAAAATATTGCACGGGTGACGGTATCTTGCCCCGTCCAGGGAAAGTATCCTTTTCGGTGTGGTGGGATGGCTTTATTAAAAGCAGGAAATGACCTTTTCGATGCTTCCTTGTGGAAATGAAATTGTCCCTGAAGGTAGCATTTCGGGAGTGGATGGAATGGAAATAATTCTCTCTGACCCGCTTTATTCCATTGTTGCGTTTTTCAGCTTAGTTCTGGCACGTTTGACCTTCTTACGGAAGGAATTCTCATTTACTTTTCCGGTAGGAGATTTATAAGTAATGATAGACAACCATACGGTGGAATTTCCTATTCGTTTTTTCTGAATAATTTATTTGTGCTATTAGTATGGGACCGTTATAAAAAGCTAACAACATTTTATTTTTTGGATTGCAGCAATATTTTTCATTTGCGAAAAGATTTTTATTACCTTAATTATAATCTAGGAGCAAATTCTATAAGATTGCTAGACATTGAGTCGGAATACAGCGATATTTAAACGCTTCTTTTCAATTGTAGCACATAATAGTTGTTATTCTTGAATACTGTGTTCAAATTAAATTTTCTTTGAATTTGAAAACATTCATTGGAAATTATTAAACTGATTCTAATAAAATTATTTAATCCCTCTCAGCCCCCTATCCGAAGATATTAATTCACGGCACCTACAGATGAAGAGGATTGGCCTAAATATAAAAAAAGAAGAAAAATCAGCTCTCCGGTAAGCTAGAATAGCATACATTATACAATTTTCATGGAACCAGTTCTAATTCGAATTTGAATGATTGGAAATTAATAAGTTTTTTTTAGTCCAATTTTGATGAGTTACAGAACAAGTAGATTTATATATTAAACAGCATTGATAGTTAAACCACTAATAGAAGGATAGACAGAGGAATTTGCGATATTGCATAAAACTATAATTTTTCCGAAAATTTAAAAGTATCCCCAAATCTTACTATTACTTCTTAGTAGTTATCCTGGAAAGTTTCAATTAACCAAATTTCTTCTGCGAGTGTGACGTTCTGCTAAAATTCAGACTGTATTCAAATATTAAAATACATATTTATTTTATCAATGTTCAAATAAATCCTTCTATTTTTTTAAGTGGCTTTTTAAAAATCATAATTTTTTTCTGTAGGTTCCTATTTAGAAAACAAAGCACATAGTATGATTTAAAGAATACATACGTATTCATACATATGTATGTTTACGACATCCAAAATTTGTGCTTTATAAACTGATATTTTGTGACAATGTCTTATATAAACCCCATAACTGGAATTTAAGTTCTCAAACAGAAGCTATATATTTCATTGAAAGCAAAATCATATTTCGTCCTTGAAACCTGCTGGAAATAGGCCTGCAGTTTCAAGAAAATGAAGTCATTATGTGCCCCATGAAATGAAACTTAAAATAAGTAACAACATCCCGAAAAATCCTAGTCTCTATTATTGTCGTGGACCCCAGTAGCAAATTAAATATCATCCAGGACATTGGTCCGGGAACACATTGTACCCATAGTACTTTCGGACCGGATGGCTCTTTTGTATTCTTAAAAAAAAAATAAATAAATGTTCCGGGATCGTTCCTTTCGGTCGCAATATAAACATGACTTATCGTGAGGACAATTTCGAAAGAAGCTCTTGATATTTACTTAGTTTTTCGCTTTTCCTTTCTCCTTTCGTTGCCTTAACTTTTCATTTTATTCTGCTTTTTACGCATAGCACCACCCTCTGAATTTTTGGTGTATACCTTGCCCCTATAGTCTCTATACTTGGATCCTGTTTGGGAGTTTGTCTGAGGCTAGGCCTCCCTCCGGGCCCGGGAGCATATTTCGTTTTTTATATTCACGACGCTTTTCACAAATTCTAAGGAAGCCTTCTTCCATTACAGATGTCTTAGCCGTGGAGAAAAATGAGGAGCACAAATAATTGTTTATTGTGATATTCATCTATGGGGTAGGGTTTTACGCTGAATAAGGGAGAAAAGTCGGCAATTGGCATTATGTGTCCTAAATAAACAGCGAAGTGAATGAAAGGAAAACATTTTGTCTAACTGAATAAGTGGTACTCTCTAGGATTTGTCGTAAATTAGGGATGAAGGGCTGAAGAAGTCGAGGAGTTTTTATGCTTGACTGTAGACTACTACGTTTGCAGTAAGAATAGTGAAAAAAGGCCCTCTGAAAGCTTTAGCAAGTAGCCAACCGGAGTCCTAAGAGCAAGAAGAATATTTACTGCAATATGTATTTTTAGAAATTCTGCCAGAGCAGTAAAAGAAGATCATTTCCTTGGATTTATCATGCTCAGTTATTGCCACACCGTACCATTAAAACTCGGGGAAAAGTTTTCCGTGAAAAACCCGACGAGAATCTTAATTTATCTTAATTTCGCCATTTAAACGGATTTTCCTCGTTTTGCATTTTAAAGTCGTATGAGCTGAGCCCCACTTTCACCATTCAAGCCACTACACCTGGAATTTGCCAGAAAAATGCCTGTTGGAGTGCCTGTTAATTTCCAGGAGTTCGTTAGTTGAGCAAACAATTCAAATGCAACTCCAATGCTCCCCATACCCAGCCCCCTTCCCTTCAATCAACCCGGACATTTCATCCTCTCCTCCAAGGTACTTTTAACTGGATGTAGTGAGAAAGAAGAAGGCACATAGTGCATAAAGTTTACTTGAAGTTTTGCATTTTCGGGTATACGACATAAAGAAAAGAGAGTTGGGTACCTGTCGTAATTGCATTCGGGTTAACCCCTCTCAGACGGCAGTGGTACATTTGCCTCCTGTTGGATGCTGAATGGCATAATCTGTTCACATCGCACCATGTCAACTGTTAAGAGATGAGAGATCAGATCCCATAGCTCATGATGAATTTCGTATGCATGAAGTGTACCCAGATTATGGCCGATATATTAAGTGACTCTCGACATCTCTGCCGCGAAGAAAACGGCTATGGCTCCCAAACCCCAGAGGAAGGGGTTGGCTTTCGAAGGACGAGAGCTAAAGGGGTACCGCATCATAGGACATACATATATGGGTTATAGCTTCTAACAGTCCCTATAATGCTCGCACCCCCTTGAGAACTGCATATATGATCTTGTACATGGGAACTAGTAAGTACTTATTCACTTATGGAATACCATTGAGGGGTGCTGTACCGGATGGCGTTCTACCATATTTCTTTTAAGACGTTCCACGATGAAGAAAATATGTTCAACGTGTTGTGCATCCCAATGAGGACCGCCATACTCCATACAGTTCCCCAATCCCTCATCCCTGATTCTAAGGGACTTTCTATCCCACGTTCTCATATGCGGACTGTCATGTGCAGATTACGTGTGTCAGATATATTCTCCTGTTTAGATGGAAAACCCTCTGAATTCCCAGTGAAAATGCCTTTGCCTTTTAATCCACTTAACAGATGAAATTAGTTTTTGGCACTCCTCTCGTGCACTTTTGTTTTTGTTGTTGTAATTACACAAGAAGGAATTGGTATAGTATATGTATGTAATGTAGGTCCATGGTTTGTAGGTGGGTTCCCAAAATCCCAACCACCCGTTTCCTTTAGATGGTTGAATGGAGGCCAATTACTTCATTTGCTGAGAAACTCAAACTACAACTATTGATTCTTGATTTGCTCAAGATTTTGATGAGGAGTGCGAGGCCTTCTGTGCCTTGATTATACCTTTGATTCTGGTGCATGCTGTTCAAATATTAGTTTTAGAGGTGCTAGGATATGGCATCTTTGCTAAAGACAGATACTGCGATTTTAAAATTAAACTATATGTACTTAACATACTGGTACTCGAGGGTGATTACTTAAAATAAGAAATTGGAAGTTTGTGTATGAGCCAATTACCAAAAATACTTTGCTAGATTTCTGTTACCTGCATGTGCTGAAAGACGCTTGTGGTTGAAAAGGAAATCTTTTAGAGATAGAAGGATTGATTAATATACATACATCTATTGGGAAGAGAAGCAGAAAAAACTGACTATACTACTTAAAGTTAAAGTGAAATTGATTAACAAAAAGAATTTAATTATAAACGCTAAATCAAAAAATTTAAAATTTAAATAAAAAATAACAAAAATACGCAATGGGCCAGATGTGAAGAGCTCAGAAAAAACATCATCTTCAGCACCAACAAGAGCCGAGCAGTTTACACCAGCCTCAGCAAAGGCAGCAAGACGTCCACCGACTTTGTTTAGAAAAAAAATTGTAAGGTATTCTTCGACTAATTTAGATTTTGTTATACCTTGGTATCTTTCTATCAGCTTTTTGATTTTTGATTTATATAGACCTTCCTAAAATAATTGGTTCATGGGGATGGTTACAGGGTGGGGGGCACGGAACCCTTGAGAGCCAATCACGGGGTGGAACAGGGGTGGTTTTGGCACCGTCCTTTCCGTCTTCTTGCGTTTGCGTTGCTGTCGCGCGAGCTTATTTTGGTTCTTGGTGAGTTGTTCCGGTGGTTAAAAGCGAAAGTTTTACAAACCCTCCCACAATACTCTCGCTGCCGCATTCCGTCGACCGCGGAGTTTAGCCGATCTCCCTCCAAGCGCCAAACTTTAACAAATTGTCTTTCGATTAATCAATCTCGCAGATTAGAAAAAATACAAAATGCTCAATGACAGGCTTTCCCAACTTATTATTATAATTTGTTTTGTATATGGACTCTTTTGAAAAGTAAGTAACAACTTTCCGGTGATTAAAACGATGAAACCATCGTAATTTAATAAAAACATGAAAAACTTTCTTCATTAAATTCATTATTTCATGAACTATTCATCTTTTCATCTTTTTACTTCCCAAATAAAATGAAATTTTGCGACAAGTGCAAATGCAATAACATACAGGGAATAGGGAGGATGGAGAGGGAAAAGTTAAGGGATATCTTTCATCCCCGAAAAGGATGATATAACAAAAAACGCAACGCAACTTTTTGGTGCACTGCAGGAAGAGAAGGAAGTACATTTTTATATATGCGATATTTTTCGGAGTGAATTTTGTCAAGAGAAAAATGCACGAAGACAGCGCCCTAAAGGATCATCTCCCTGTAAGAGGACAGGCAAATAAACTTCTGCGACAGTGTTTCTAGGGTTTGCGTGCTGGCTTCATAAATAATATGAAATTTTAGTGTCGTTCTTCAACTTTATGCTGTAAAATAATACACATATATGTGAATATGGAGGAATTTATTTATTTTTTGAAAGGAAGAATCCTTGTATCACCAGCGAAATTGAAGTTGGGACTTAAAAGTCTGGTAAATATGTTATAAAGTGAGATTTCGTGCCTTTTAGCATCAGCAGAAAGATGAAGACGCAGTTATCAAAGTTAGAGCACAAATCAAATTATTCCCAAAGTTGAAATATAGTATGAGCTTCATTTTAGCCAAAGAAGGTAATACAATTACCATTTATAGTTCTTAATATGTGAATATTTCTGAGTTAATTTCAAAATTGTCGGTTTTAAAAAAATATAAATTAGTTTTAAAATGGTTCATTTTGAAAGTTTCCAGTCATGTAGTAATTTCGTACATAAACGTTTTAGATTCTAAATTTTTAAATTTAAAAACACTCGACTGTCTTTTGTTTATAGATTTTAAAATAAAAACCGATGAAATACATATGTACCTAAACAGTGGAATTCTGGTTGAAACGAAATACCAGAGACAAATAATAGAAATATTCATAGGATTGTTAGTTGAATAAAATAATGCGCAAAAATTATTAATTACTTAAATTTATTAAGTTACACTTATTCATTCGAATAAAATTATTTAATGTTTCTGATAAAAAAATAATTTCTTAATTACTATTGAATTGACTAATCGACTAGTCCGCTTTGAAGTAAATCTTTCAAATCTAAATCCATGTATCTCAGGATTGACATTAAAAATTTCACATCACGCTTACACAACATAATTTGATAAATCTCTGATTCTCGCTTATCGAAGGCATTGGGCTTGTGCTCAAAGAGTTTTGTAACGAAATCATCCGTTTCTTCACTAGTTGCATTTTTAAGGTATTGGCAAAATATTGCCGTTTTCATATAAATGTCATCTAAGTCCCCCTTAAGTGCAGCATCAAATCTTGCCTTTACGATAGTTTTACAGTCAATGAGGTCAGAATCACAAGCTAAATTAAAGATTTTCGCCCGGATCATTTCTAATAAAGGATGCTCTCCTGGAATTTGATCAGTTCCAAGTTTTGTGAACATTTTATTAATTATATCTCTGATAAATCTTTTAAAAATTTCACGTTTTCCATTTGTATCAATATTATCATAGAGTTTTCGAAGAACTTGGACTGCTTCAAACCACGGAGATGGTTCGTCCTCTTCATTTAGGTAGCTAAGTAGTCTCAGAAGAAGACTTTCAGGTAGTATTTCAGCTTCTGTAAATTTGTACGCATCTCTTATTAATTGGGCTCTGTTGTAGGTATGAATAGCCTTCGGATTCGTTTTCAGTGCTTCGATTATTAATTCCCAATTTTTCCGGTCATAGTTCACACTGTAAAATCCAATTCGTTTTTTATTCAAAATCAGCCAGTCTCCTTCGCCTAACGCTTTTCCATCTTCTCTGGGGTCAACTGTAATTTCATTGGTGTCAGGGAAGATGAAATCTGTTCTAGTATCTTCGAAATTTGGAGATGTGGCTGTTGCATAAGTGATGGGTATCCACCATCGAGCATGCTTGGTCCGCTTGAAAAATCCTGCGACAGTGCTCCAAAATCCAGAATTCCTCTTGATTTTGTCACTTTGTATAAGATCGAATGTGCCTTCTTCATAGTCACGAATAACAGTCACAAAAGGGAAGTCCTTCTGGTGGAACCAAGTATACATCATTTTATTAATTGTACCAGGCTCATCAAAATATTTTATATCATCTGCACTCGCAGCTTCTTGCAGACTGTTGAACAAATCTTCCTCGCCAGCCACTGAATACTTACTGTAAGAATATTTTATGTTTTTGTAAAACTTATAGATAACTGAAAATTTGAATTAGATTTAAAGATTTGTTAACTTACTGCTTCATAAGGTATTGGCTGATTCCCATTTTGAAGGTCTTTTCTGTGAGGGCATGCTCAAACATATGAAGTATGTAAGCAGCTGTTGATGAAAAACAATAATCAATTTTTTTTTTGTTATAAGTAAAACATTTATACCTTTATGATAAGCAAAATTGCTAAATGTCCTCAAAATTTGCTTTTCATTCTCTACATAATCTGTCAAAGGATGTTTTTGTTTTATTTCAATACCAGGAACTTGAACGAAAAGACTATATTCTTCCGAACGCCATTGCGGATATATCTGGAATATTTAAAAAATTATTATAATTAAAAATTTGTTTACTAGAGATATTCTAAGAACCTTACCAACTGCAACATTTTATCAGTATAAAACGTTGTAAGACCTTCATTAAGCCATGTCACATTCCACCAATGTGGTGTAACTAAATTACCAAACCATTGGTGTCCAAGCTCGTGGGCGATTGTAGAATATGTCCCTATGTTGTACATAGTCGAAGAATTTGATGTTGGCAGCAGGAAACCAAATTCGTAAATGATAAGACCCCAATTTTCCATGGCGGAAAAAGACATGCCAGGAACACTGATGTGGTCCATTTTTGGTAGAGGATATATGATGCCAAAATAATCTTCATAATGATTCATTATTTTTGATGCTATGTCCAGGGAAGTCTCACCAGTTGATTTTGCTATTGGTGGAGAAAATACTCGGTTGATTATAGCACCCGTTTTATGAGAAACATTTCTATATGTTGTTATAAGAAATGCTACGGTATAGGTCGACATAATTGGACTTTCACGAAATCTTGTGGTTACCATGCCATTTTCTCTGAAATAGAGGAGATTTAAAATTTATTATCTTAAGAATTAAATAAGCATAACAAGCAGGCTTCGGTAAAAGTGAATGATAAAAGCAGCATAATTGATAATATTCGTATAATGGTAAAGATTTTTGAAATATGTTTTTCTCTACAATGTGATGAAACTTTAAGTGCATACATTAATGCATGGTGTTAATCTGTAATTTCTGAATAAACAATTTACGTAACAGCCTTTACATGTTATGAAAATATTTAAACTAAAAAAATCAATTCATTTCCTGTATTATGCAGTATATAATCACGAAACAGATTAAGTTTACGTCTATCGTCGTCACTGAAATAAGATTGATAAACACTAAATATGTAGTTCACTCTACTTCAAGTACACGTCCCTCATTCGATTGATTTGATCTTTAAACATTTTCAGTAGATTTCATTGGAAATTGGAAAACATTATGATAATCGACTTAATTATTTATTACACGAACTAGCAGAGTACCCCTCTGGTGCTGTCAGGATACTTAAGGAAAATTCCCTTGAGTGCAGTACATGACCGGGTATATCCGGAAATTCTTACGTAAATGAAATTAGCTGGTAACTTTAGTGTGGCAAAAATTCGTATCTATTGAGAAATTTCCTCAGTTCAATCCCCCTAGAAAAGTTATCGTCGAGCAAACGACAAAGTTCCAGTCATTTGCCCCACACGGGGTTCGATACGAAAGGTCCAATGGTTGAGGGCACAGAGACGTGGTCCTTCGGTTAGACACTTAACCGTGGCTTTACACGGATTGTTGTAACATTGTTGTGATTCCACTGAATTAACACGCCGGGGGAGCAAAAAAAACTGAAATAAAATTACAAAAATCCCTCGAAAGGGCAGCACCAGTGGACAACTTACTCGGGGGTTGGTGGCCCTTCGGGTGGCATATTCGACAGTGCAGTGTAATTGCTGGCATGTGTGAGGGCGATTGTGAATTTAGCCTTTAAAGCCGGTTCATCGTAGCATGGAAAAGCACTTCGAGCATAAGTAGGTTCAAAGTGGGTTGTGGCTAATGGTCTGCAATGTACAGAAGAAATTTTCAATGGTGAGTTTATTTCAAGTTCTACCCACCCTTCAAAGAGTAGTTTTGATATGATTGCGTGTTCATCTTACATTTTGTTACCGTCCAAGTCCTTGTATGATGAGGTAAAGAAACCCCTCGGTTTTGTAAGAAGCATTCCACTGTATGAAATTGTAAGGACATAAACGTTACCTTTCTTAAGAATAGTCGGTGAAATTATCGATAAAAATTTGTTTTTATTGTTAAACTTATACGGAACGTTTTTAACTTCTACACCAGTTTCCGTGTCCACTAAAACGACCTTTCTAATTGTTAAATCATTCGCGTGCAACACAATCTTATCCGTAGGTTCTACGACTTCGATAAAGATACCAACAATTCCGTCGAAGGTTTCCTCTTGTATGGGCACTTCGGTTGTTATGTGGAGGTTGTAAGAAATAGGCCTCGTGTGGCCAGGCAACCTGTAATCGGTGCTCCATGAAAACGGAAATAGTGACACCTTTGATACAAAAATGGACAGCAAAACAATTGTCCACGGACGGAAAAACATTTTACTTATTGCATATAAAATGCACACTATGTTATATGGTTATTTCAATTACAAATCACACTTTCTCCGAGCACGTTCAACCTCCTTCTAAGACTGCGATTCAATAGATCGAAAACACTCTGCTGATCGAGGTGCGTCTATTATCAGGAAATTGGTGACCTTGACACACGATAGCTTATACTATTGAGGTTTTATAGTGACCCTCTTCGATAAGAACGTCTTGAGATGAACAGCTGCAGTGTAAGCAAAATTAAGTACAACGTACACGTATTTGACTTCGACAATAAGGAAGTGCGATAATCCCAATCGAACGAATAACTTGGTTGCTTTTAATTTTAAGTGATAGGTTGTAGACTTATTTATCTTCTAGATGATGTTATGCCATCAAAATTTCCAGCACTAATCGGACGGAAGAAGTTATATTCCCTGAAAAGTCATTAGACATGTTTATAAGCTTTTAGATTAATAAAACTTATGTACATACATATACGTCATTTATTGTTTATCTACTTTAAAGAAATTCAGTAAGACGTCAAAAGAGTGATTCATGTAGTCGGGTAAACTGGTTATTAGAGTTTATTGTAAAAATGATTGATGATCTTTCAATTAGAGAATAACATTGACTTGTCTCAAATATATGTACATAATTATCAGCATTAATATCATTGAAGCTATGTTTAAATTTAGTTGCGTTCTTGTGTTAGGGAAGAATAATAATTCTAATCTATTTGGAAATTATAGAATTACGTTAGCGTTAATTGTTTATTTTTATCATAGAAATTTTGAGGATAATTAAACAAATTTTGGTTATGGCATTATTGTTGTTTATTTACGTAAATCTTTAAACAAAAATCGTGGGAAAAACCCATTTCTTGAAAACTTTTAAAACTTAGGAAAGCGGATTATTACTATCCCGAAAAAGAGTAAGTAAGAAAGAATATTTGAGAAAAAGTATTTAGTAATTTTTAAAATATACCAACAATTTGAAATTTATGGAAAATATTACCAAAATTTGGAACTTCTAACTAGATGAAACAACTTTTATGATACGTATGAGAAATAAAACTAAATTTAAAAACAAATTCGGAATGAATATTTTAATTTGAATAAAATTATTAACAATCCCATTAAATTAATACGAAGATGCATACGAGTTCATGTTGACGATTTTTTTTTCGACCCATATTAATAATCATCACTACCACTTAGTAGAATATCTTCAAGATTGAGGCTCATGTAGCCAATAACATTGACTGCAAATGAAAATGAAGGATGACAGTTAATGATATCAAGTATTCCCGTCTGTCTTTTGTCATAGGGGAACATTGTACCTTCAAGCCATTTGTTCGTAAAAGCATCAACTTCTGATACATTAGCTTGTTTAAGGTACCAGCAGTATATTTCCTTTATCATGAAAGTATCTTCCAGTTTACCATCAACTGCGTCTTTAAACTTTGCTTCCATTATAGTTTTACAATCTATAAGTTCTGATTCACAGGCCAACACTAAAAGAGTTGGACGTATATGTTCCCAAAGCGGTTGTTCCAATGGAGTATGCTCAAGCCCAATTTTTGTATAAAGATTACCGATTATATCCTTAATGAACTCTTTAAGCTTTGTAGATGGAGTTTCTTTTAAGTGAGACACGTCCATCATTTTACGAAGAATAGTTAAAGCCTCATGCCAGGGCAAAGGTTCGTGTTCATTTTGTAAGTAGTGTAAAAGGTCCAGCAAAATTTCCTTAGGTAGTACACCAGCATCAACAAATTTGTAGGCATCTCTTATAAGTTGGGCTCTGTTGAGTACGTGTATCCTCTTTGGATAAGTCCTCAATGTTTCAATGATAAGCTCCCAGTTCTTCACATCGTAGTTTACACTGTAATGTCCAATTCGTTTTTTGTTTAAGATTAACCAATCGTTTTCGTTCAAAGTGTTCCCTGAATCCTTTGGATTAATTTCAATTGCCTCTTCGTCAGGAAAGATAAAATCAGTTGAAGTGTCTTCGAAGTTTGGTGTCAAAGCTGTCGCGTAAGTAATTGGTATCCACCACAGAGGGTGGTTTTCTTCATTTATGGAAGATGTAATTTGATTATTTTGAACTAGTCGGAAAGTTCCCTTTTCGTAGTTACGAGTGACTGTTATAAATGGAAAGTCCTTTTGATTTGTCCAGCTATGCATTATTTTAGCTACTTGTCCAGGTTCTTCAAAATATTTAATTTTATGCTTAGTAGCGGCCGCTTGCAAGCTGTTGAAAAAGTCGTCCTCATCAACAACTGAATACTGACTAGAATGAAAGTTGGTGGTTTATGTTACTTGTTATTAAGAGTAAAAGTTATATATTTACTAATTCTTTAGATACTCGATAGTTCCTTTCTGGAATATTTCTGCGGTCAAAGCGCGTTCAAGCATTCGGAGCAAGTAAGCGGCTAATGAAAGAACGTTTTTTGTTTTTTTAATGAGTGTGAAAAAAATTACAAATTTTACAGATATACGAGTACCTTTGAAATTTGTGTATTTACTGAATATTTCATTTATTTCCTTTCGAGTTTCAACATGCCTGGTAAGTGGAAGTCTTTCTCCAACCTCTACAATTTCAGCGCCTTCCATAAAAAGTTCAGTCTCAGCTGTATCCCATTGGGGATATAACTAGATGGTTTTTGTAATAGTACATAAAAATAGATCAGCATTTGAATAACATAAATAGAGTCTTACAAACTGCATAACTTTTCCAGCATAAAATGCTGCAAGTCCTTCATTCAGCCAATTATAAGACCACCATTTCGGTGTCACCAAATTTCCAATCCATTGTTGAGCCACTTTGTGAGCGATTACAGAGTTAGTGGTCATGTTGTACAAATAAGAGTTATCTGAGGTCGGAAGAAGATATCCGAATTGGTACATGAGTAAGCCCCAATTTCCGACACCTGGGCTATTCATTCCAGGGATATTAATGTGGTCCATTTTTGGTAGAGGGTATTTGATATCAAAATATTCTTCATAGTAATTTGTAATTTGTTCAATTATTTGAAGTGTGCTTTCACCATTAGATATCGCATTTCGCGGCGAAAAGATTCTGTAGGTGATGTTACCTTCTTTTACAGCAACATTACGATTGTTTGTCAGCAGAAAGGCTACGTTATATGTTGACATAAGGGGACTTTCCTTGAATATTGTTGTTACAACATCATCTTCTCTAAAACAAAGTAAGACAAAATAAAACGTAATGAACTTAAAATCATATTAAAGCGTAACGTTGTTAAGCTCATGAAATTGGGTTTACTGATCTAGTATTTTAAAAAAACGCAACTTACTCTTCTATAGATTCTCCCTTTTGTGGCATATTAGACAGTGCGGTAATAATTCTAGGATATGTAAGAGCAATAGTGAATTTAGCCTTAAATCTTGGTTCGTCATAGCACGGAAAAACTTTTCGAGCAAATGTAGGCTTGAAGTTGGTTGTAACAGATGTTCTGTAAAACATCCAAAATTCGGTCATTAAATATTCAAATATAGCGTTTTAGTTCACTCTGTAACTCACAAAAATTTTTTCAAGTCATAATAGGATGATTCGAAGAAACCCCTTGACCTCTTTTTGTATGTGCTTTCATAATCGATTGTTAGCACAAAACTATTTCCTTTTTTTAGCAGAGTATTTGATTGTATTGTTAAAAACTGATTTTTTTTATGAATTACATGTTCAATGTCTTTTACTTCTAAATTACTTTCTTGATCAAACAAACTAATCTTCCTTATTACTTTGACAGAAGAGTGTAAAACAATTTTGGTCGTGTCATCAACCGCTCTTAGAATGATAGTCACAGTTCCACTAAAATTGTAGCTGTTTTCGCTTGAAATATGGATATTATAAGAAATTGGTTCAGTATCATTTGGCAATCGGTACTGAATGTTTTCGACAGAAACATCGGCAAAGGATTTTGTTAAAACACAAATGACCAAAAATACAATTATTCCAGTGCGCAATAACATTTTGAAGAAAAATGCCTAAAATACAACAATGAACTATTTCAAATTTATTTACAGGTGCATAAAACCGACTTGTTTGCGTTAAAAATCACGAATTAATAAAACCTGTTCGTTATTTAGCGATCTTATATATGTGTATTATAAAACGTTCTTAATCAGAAGATAAAAAAAGACATATCAGTGACCCTGACTCTTTCGCTGCAATTTTATTTTATGGTGATAGCCTTAAGAATGTTTTGCTAAAATCTAAATATTGTTCGTTTCCATTGAAAGTCTTTGCATGTGTAAGTTTAGCTTGATAGGTAGAATCAGGAAGATAGTTAATACAATTAATAAAAATAATTAAATATATTCGTTTTACTTGTTTTTTAACTGAAATATTGAAAAATACATTTCTTTAAATAAAATAATTATAGTTTAGGATGGTTTTCTGAGAAAGATGTGATCAAAAGAACTCGTTTTGGGTGTCGTAAGTTTTACGATCTATTTCTAAATTTCACATTATATTTCTTCTTAAAAATTTGTAATAAATCTGGGGGACACATTATTGCCAATACATATTAGTTGCTTTGATTAAAAATAATAAAATTTTGGTAGTTTTCTACAAATTGGGATGCAAGTGACCATCTGAACTTAATGCTTGACCAATATATTATTTTGTTTAAATGGAGTCAATGAATATAAAAATATGTCATTACAATTAGTATATTTTGCGAGTATTCAACAAAATTGTTTACTTCAATTTTAGAATCGAACGACTTTTATGTTTATTACGGCAAATTTCTTTACTTCAATTTACTTTTAATGTTTCCAAAACAACCATGCTTCAATCAAAATAGAAATAATGATAGGAATTAAAATAAACTAATAATATATATATATGTAAATTAAAGTAGTAATCATATATCATTAGATTTTTCCGGCATGTTATTTATTCTTTTCTAATTCAACATTTCGAATATGTATGGATTAATATTCATATATTAACATGTGCAGTGCAAATGAAAATGACGATTTACAAAGTACAACGACCAGCAGTTCAGTCTTCTATTTGTCATCAGCCTTTTCAACACTATTTGTTTTGTGTCGTTAATAACTTTCATTACAATAATCAGAGCATCTGTGAAATTTTCGATATCCAATGGAACCTTGGTTTTAATATGAATTTTGTACGAAACAGGTTTTGCACTATTTGGCAATCGATATTGCGGTTTTCCGAACTAATTCCGAATTCAACTGATGACACAGTGTATGGCCAAAAATATAATTATTTCCGTCCATTGTTTTAAAATCATTTTGACGAATATATTTATAAAATATATATAAAACATCCGTACAATTTTGGCTTTACGTTAGCTCTATTTCGTAATTTCGTAAATTCCAAATAAATAAAGTCGAATCGAATTTTTAGTTGCATCTTCAGCTATTATATTCATGCCTAAACATTTAATCTAATCAGTTGTGACCAAAACATGGACGACTCTAACACTGCGACCGTTTTCACTTCTGTTGGTGATATACTTGTGCAATCTTTAGATGAAATTTAAATTATTGGTTCTGCGCTTAAAACTCTGTGCGTGGCGTTTAATGGCCAGAACCAGGAATAGAGATAATTTCAATCAAACAGAGTTCTTGGTTTCTGTTTTATTTTTGTCGACAAACTCTCTTAATGAAAAATGGTAATTGTTTTGAGTTGTGAATAAAATTAAGAAATACAGACAAAATCAATGAGCATAAAAGCACGTAAAAAACCTGTTTTGGCGCTATAAAATCTACTTCTTATAATATTCGTTTCAGTCTAAATATAATTAATTATGAATGAAAGATAAACAGCATTAGTCACACTGAGTAAGGAGAATTACCGGGAAGTAATATTTACGTTTTCAATATAACGAACATTATATAGAGTAAGTTAGTGAACCATTTAAGAAAAAGCTGTTTGAATTGAATAATGGTGTTTTTAAGATAACACAATTAAAACAAAAATATTATCTAAAATTTAATTAGCCAGTGCCGTGAATGCTAAAGTAGTATTGGATAATACACTATTGATGATTGGGCAACTGTTAATGTTTTCCAGCTGTTTTATCATATTTAATATTTCATTTATAAGAAGTTCGGTAACACCAGGAAAGTAAATAGTTTTTTTGTTGTTATATATTTATGGGTTGACGAATTTATGTTTTCATAAAATTTGTAATTTTTATATTTTCATATTATAATATATTAAGGGACCATTCTGGTTTATAATTTTCAAAAAATGTTTTTTTGCATTTTTCGAAAGTATTATATAAGTATATATCTAAAATTACTATTTTGTGTCAAAAATTAAAATGAGCGGTGCAGTCGAAACATATTATTTTGTGACTTGTTCGTAGCAGCTTTTACTATTATACATAGTTGAGTGTGCTCGCCCGTATGCATATTGTCTAATGTTGGGCGTGTGCGGTTCGCAAATTGTTGCAATTCCCAATTATCTAAAGAGATCAGATAAAAAGCAAGGAAGGCTAGAGTGAACGAAAATAAAATTTTCGAAGAGGCAGAAGACATTTGATATGGTGCACGCATCGCTAATTAGCTTTAGATAATACTTTTCCCTTAAAAAAACTAAACGTGTATTTTTCAAAACTATGTTTTTACGGTCGGCAGTGGTAATCTCTCCGAAACCGCTGAACCATCTTCATGAAATTTTAACCAAATCTTGTACACATAAACAGAACTACGATTGAATTGAAATTTTGATTTGACTATTTTTTATTGCCCAAAAACAGTGAGAAGACAACGCAATTTTTGAAGTTGTTTTTAAATGCCCGTCATTTTTTTATTTATCGGTAAAAATTTATATCTTAGTTCACGCTAGAGCTTTACCAATACCGAATGTAAGCAATTTTGATTTTTGCATTTTGCATTAGCCATTATCGAGATATTGCCGCCTCTAGGGAACTATTTTTTTTACAGAGTTACCGCCACCCACCATTTTGAATTACAAGAGTGAAAAAAAAATTGTTTTTCTATGTACCTTAAGAGTGTATTAGTTAACCTCAATAAACTTTTTATAAATAGTTTTAAAAATTCCTTCCTCAAAAAACTGATGAATATAGCCTTTTTTGACAGCCTAAACCAGAATGATCCTTTAAAATATTGAAAGAGTTACGGGGGATTTATTTTTGCTTAATAAGCAGATTTGGGTACTGTCTTATGAATTTGTAAAATAATCTTCCAATCCTTAAACTGCTTATTGAAATATACTATACAAGAGATTTAACATTTGGCTTAACTTTGGTTGGTTTTCTACTTTATTGTTACCTAAGGCTTAAGGTCCCATCAGTATAAACAAAATTAAAATGAAATTTGGTAGTTAAGACTTGATTTATTCTAATGCTTGCTACAAGCTACTGGGGATGCAAATTCCCATAAATCCAGGAGGTGATGGCTTGCTCTAGCTTTCTCAGCAACTTAAAGCACTATCCCAGAACTCCTGTCTGAAGAATGCACTTCAATTTTCCCATCCCTGAAAGTGGTGAGTCCAGGGATGGTGACGACGATATCCCCGGTAATTCCCATACAAAGTGATGCAGAGCACTAAATTATTAAGTTGCTCCCTCTAATATATAAATTTCCTCCTAAAAATTGTTCGAAATTTTTCAGATTTATTCGCCAGCGTCCCGATGGTAAGGAAAGTTCCCAAAGTTAAACTTCCCAAACCAAGTCAACCGACATTATTTCGACTCGGAGTACCCGGGATAGTCCTAGTCGTAGTCCAGTGTATAGTCAACAGGGAATCCATGGGTCTAGGGAGTTCAGTTCGCGTACATGTGTGTGTTTCTGGGATTTTTCTCAACCGCACTGCTCAAGAAGATGTGGCAGAAATGAATTATGACCAAAAAATAAACTGGGGAAACAGATTTCAAACAAAATTCAGTTCTCAAGCTCCCATTCCATGGAATGGGTTTTGAGAGAGAGCGAAAAGTTCTTCTTCGATGGTATCCTCATATTTTTTGTTGGTGTCGGATCAGGTTTTTTGAGATTATATTTTTTTTATATTTTTATTTTTTTTTATTTTTTTTGTGGACCATAAAGTAAAAACTGCAATAAATCAGATTACCACGTGACGTTCAACTTGGCTGAGGGATCTTAAACGCACAGGACGATCCCTGGCCGTGTACTCTGGAGTCTGGGTGAAAAAATCGCAAACGCCAAGTGAGAATTATTCTTTTTTGAGATTAATTTTGATTTTCCGGCCTGGTCGTCTCAACGTAGGTTCATACCTTTTTTTCGTCGGCTTTACCTATAATTCGAAAATTTCTGTGTTTTTCGAGTGATTTATTTTCACTTTGGAAATTTGTTAAAAGGGTTTTTAAAGTTTGGGAAATCAGTAGCATTATGATGTAGAAATATGCTTAAAATTTACTGTTCTTAAACGAAATTTCCGTGTAGCTTAAATTCAGTGTAATATTAGATGCTATTTACCAAATCTTTTGATGTTCACATAATTATTTATTGCCTAATTAATTAAATAGGCAGAACCTTACACGCTCTTATACACTATATATGTGATTAACAAGATAAACGTTCTGAAAAAATTCTACATCCCTGCAATATTAAAAAAATCTAGGTAATTGTAAACAAAAATCTAGTTTTATGTAGTTGCATACTTTTATGAAACCTGCTCATTCTCTGACAATTCTTTAATGAGGCAACTTAAAATACCGCTATGTCTCCGAGAACGCTACATTAGAATAGGGTCTAAGTTTAAGTTATATGCCCTATTGTTAATAAATAAATTATGGACTTGAATTAATTAATTTATTAATTTTACCTCAGTTCATTGGAATTTATAAAAATTTTCTTTAAGTTTTGTAGGGAAGTGATATAAAGATGTAAAAATAATACAATCTATCACTTCTTACTTTAAAACAATTTAGGCTTTATATTCACTGTGTACATTGCTTCAAGCAATTAGTTAAATTAAAATCATTACGTCAGCAGCAACATAATCCAAGTTAAAGTATGTATCATGTCTCACCTACATTACACCTACTCAGTGTACAGAGAGTCAAAGGTTCATAATAATATTCAATTTCAAAGCAGTATATGTATGTATATGATACAATAGCTTCAGATATGGGGGAGCAAAATTCTCAAATGGAAGCAAGGAGGAGCATGTGCATCAGTTTCATATGGGTTTATGAGCCTCTTATTGCATCTCAATCCTAAATAAACTTTTCGTTGTTATCTCAAAGTGATCCGAAATAAATTTTTCTTACACATTACACTATTATTTTTAAATTAGATAACTAATTATAAAGATAATATGGTAGTTATCACTTCATTAGTTCATTTACTTTATCTAACATTGTGAAAACATTTGTTACTTATTGATTCTGTTTTATTGTCAACTTACTCAACTGTTTTGAAACAACAATACGGGTTATGGAGCCACAACAGATATTCAGATATTTTTATTATAGAAAATGTTTGTCAACAAAATTATAGGTTATTAATGCGAGTCAATAAATATTTACCTAACTAGGCTTAGTTCTATCTAAAATAGATAGTTGAGTTGTTCTGAACGTTTTGTTAACTACATGTGAAATAAAATAGTAGTTCAACATTATTTTCCGGTTCGTTCATTTTTTGGATATAATCTTTTAATAAAAGTCGATAAAGTTGATTCTATTAAACATTTTAGAACAGAAAGGTCAAACAAATCTCAAGTAATAATTGAAAAGGTAAAAGCCACTTGAGCTACTTTGCGCAACAAAGAAAATGCTTAAATAATTTCTGTTATCTACTTATACAAAAAGTAAAGTGGCCTTTTATTTCCCCGAACCCTCACCCCTTGTAGCGCTGGAACAGGGGTCGAGTCTTATAGGGAAATGCTCACAAATTAAAATAATTGGAGTGTTCTTAAATGGACCTTCACTTGTCCATCAAAAAATGAAATTACAGTCCAGGGAAAATACAAAGAGCGTACCGTAGCTAAGAGTTTTCTTAAGATCTTTGGACCGTTCTGACCGAATTTTGAGCATTAAACTGTCCGAGTGTAAAAAAAGCCTAGGGTGTATAAGACCCCTAAAAAATCTACCCACCCACAGTTTTTCCTTTCACTTTTCGCTGAATATTGAATGCGAGGATAATTTCACGTAAAGTGCGTGATTTAAAGGGACCCAACCACTTTTTGGGTTTTTGTATTTTATTTTATTTATTTATTTTTTTTTAGAATGGGGATGTGAAGAACTGGGGGACTTGGGAGAAGAAGACCCAAAGCAAGAGTCTTTTAATGACCATTGGAGGAGGAATTATCTCCTGAGCGCATTTTCTAGAGAGTTGTTACTATATAACGTCCCTATTCCAGCGTTTTATAAAATTATATACATTTTTAGTACTGTATAATTCCTTTTTGTTGGTTCTCGTCCTGAGCTTCCCTTGTTTCGATGGTTTAATGAGTATCATGACCTATTTAATGAGTCATTAGAACAATTCAAAAGAACTTGAAAATGAGGGAAATTCCTTTTTGTGCTTCCGTTGACCGCTTGTGTACACTTAGGCGGAGCATAATGAGGACCGGGGCTCTGACGTTGAGCTATGAAAAAAAAAAAAATTAAAAAAAAAATTTGTACAAAGAAATTTAATAATTTATGAGCGGAACTGAAATGACGACGAACCGAAGAAATGCCCGCCTCGCGAAAGAAAAGCAGACAGCGGCTCTTCACTCTTGTTTTATTATCTCTTTTATGTCAATTTTTCAATGGCGTTTATTTTCTATTTTAATCCGACTGGAGTGTCCTTTAGGATAGAATCCCTCATTTCAGTTCCCTTTTTTTCATCCCCATACACCCCCAGGTTGGCGGGTTCAGGTATACTAAAAGACGGAAACAGTCCCGCCGCCGATGGAATGAATTTTTGTACCCTCTTCCTATCCCTTCCCGGATTCCCGTCTCGTTTTGCGACAAAAATGGGTGCCTTTCATCAAAATTAATTAATATGACACTTCTTGCGAATGCTTTAGTCAAATATTCCCTTAAAATTCGATGAAGACTATCCTTGTTGCTGGGACAAATTAGTCCATCCGAGGATCCTGAATAAAATTTAATTAATTTTTGTACCAAAATCGCTTCTCAGCTGAGCCATGGCTCTCGTGTCTTTTATGCGGCACTAGTCGACGACGACGAAGTGCTAAGATCTAGCGGCTGCAAACTTAAGATGTGCCCGAAATTGAAACAACTTGGAAACATGCATGCATCCTCTAGCTTAGGCTCATCCAGGAGGAAAGAATTAGCCTTTTCACCCCTCACCCTATTCGATTAAATTCTCTGTTTCAATGACTAACCCGGCCACCCACACCCTGCTTAGTCGTCTGCTTTGCATGCGACTCAATTCCGCAAAATACAAGATTTCTTGTTTCCATCTAGCTCGCATCCAGATTCTTCCGCAATTCAATTTAAATGTAGAAATGTCTTTCTCCGGGCCTGGAGCTTGGGTAGTTGCTCCCAATGCCCGTTACCGCTGCCGCCGCCGCCGGATTCTGGATCCAGGATCCAGGATCCATGGATCCTGGTCTCGCCTGGAGATAAGCCGTCATCACCGCAGCACGGCACTGCGGCTAGAGCTGGGATGGTTCCTACTAAAGCAAGTTCGCAACAAAACCGAATAATGAATTTTTAATTGCGTTCCTCGGAGCACACCCCCGCAATCGTGTCACCCATCACAATCAAATATTTGGCTGAGTCGTGTATAAAGTCCCTGGATGCGACACAGGGTGGCAATAAAAACTACAACATTCGTCCTCATGATGAATTACAGCATCATCCAACTGAATGACATTTATATGCAATGTTGAACTTAACATTTTATCTTATTAGAAATACAATTTATCACACGTTAGGTGTTCGGCGGCAGGGCAACTCGCAGAATTCCCATGGGAGAGGTGAAGTCATCTAGAGGTTCAAGTTTTAGCGGAGTGACATCCTTCTCATTTCTCTCCCCGCAACCCCCCGTGTATAAATCATTCATAATAAATGCAATGCGAGATTGCAAGCACTTTCAAAACTGCAGGAAATTTCATCTTTATGTCTTGTGTCCTGACAGTGTCACATCTATTGGAACAGGAGGATGAATTTTGTCAATGGGGGAGTTGAGCACTCTGCCTTGGGGATATTGTGGAGCGATGTGCCTCGGTCGTACATTTCCTCTGGACTTGGCTGGCTGTCTGTCCATCGAACGTGTGGATGTTTAGGTTGATTATTATAAACTCCCATTACTGGACGATTTATTTATGGCACGGAAATTTCATCCACTTTAAAATCGGACAGATATCTTTGCTCTGTCGGAAGCAGGATTTTCCTGGTTATGAATTGGTTTGGAGAGAATCCGCATATATTGTATATATGTATATACAAACTACGGACTATATACGGAGAAAGGAAACGATGGGGCAAACTAGACACGGCGGAAGAGAGATTTAGTTGAAGGGATGTTTAGAAGTTTGCTGACATTTTGTACTATTTCTATAGCTAGACTTAGCTTAAAAACGATACAAGATTGATGAGAGAAATTTAACATTTAAAGAAAATATATCTGCAGAAAAATTTATAGCAACCTACTCTTATGAAAGAGTTCTGGGCAGTTAAGGTACTGGCGGTTGTAAATGAAAAAAAAAAACAATGTTAATGAGGTATACCTACGCTTAATTTTTTTAGATTAATTTAAAGCTAAATGAATATGACATAGACAAAAGAAATATTTGGTTATAACAAATCTACATTTGTGCAACATATCATTGAAATTTTGACACAGCTTTTAGAAAACGAAGGTTTTTCAAAGGTTTTCTGTTTTATAAGAGTGCAATAATGACATACATGTTTTTTAAAGTTTGGTTGCATTAAATAAAATGGCAAGTAGTGAAATTTTTAAATGTATAAAGTTCTTTGGAATCGAACGGTTTCACCACCCAATTACAAGCAGCAGTAGAAAATATCCTAAATCCAATTTCTCCTTCAAAGTATACTGCCCAATATTCGACGTGCTTTAGTTGAGCAATAAAAATATTTGGCGCCTCCAAAACCTGGCAACCTAATAACAATTTCATAAGTCCGCTTCTGTTTCAGGATGCCCAGCGGTTGGTCGTTGTTCTAGAATCTAATATTCAATTAATCCTCCCCCTGTTGCCAAATAAAGTAAAAATGTCCCCGTTGCTCACTCCTCCTGGTTGGGGCATTATTCAAGCAATTTATATTCCCTGGTCAAAGAGGGAGCTAGGGGCCAAAAGTGCGGCAGGACCTTTCTGCTTGGAATTGTAGCGAAATTCTCTTAAGCACATCATAAATTCATTTGTTTTATTGTACAAGGGGTAGAAAAAGTTTCTTACCAAACAACCAGAGACCCTTCTGCCCTCCGCGTAAAAACATTTCCAGCAATTGTTGCCCACGACAACGTCGTGTAATTCAGTTGAAGTCTCATCTTTATATCCTTCCGAAAATGTCGTTTTTGCACGTAACTGGGTAACACACCGTATCAAAGGTGTACTGTGTAACTGCTTAAGGACCCACACAGTTAGCACATACCCTTATGCGGGAAGCAATCACATTAGTTCTGATGAGGACTATTTTCAGGGCCATTAAGATGTAATCGCGTTTTTCCACTCTCATCAAGTCAACAATATGTTGCCGGGGCAAAATCGCCATCTATGTAGTTCTAATTTAGACGTCATCTCCCACTGATGATGATTTTCGCCACCACCCGTAGCCTCCATCATCATCATCCCGCCCTTTGTGGTCCTTTTCGAGGTTTCACTGCTCAGTTTAATTCTTTTTTTTATTTTCTGAGGCATTTACCCTGTGCTCTAATTAAGAATTGCTCTTCATCGGAGGCAAATTAATTGAATTGTAAATAAATTAGCAAAGAGAGCAAAATATCACTTTGTTTTTTAAAATAATTTTACTTCATCGGGCTGGAGGAAACGCAAATAAAATGTGCTTTAGTAAGCAAGAGGAATCTCAAGATAGAGTGGGCGGTTAAGAGGACGTTTCGGTGGAAGTATCATGAAATTATATTTGAAAGGAAGTCTGTTAAGTTAAGAAGATAATTTTCACAATTCTATTTAAAGAGAACTACTATGGGCATGAGTGGCTATTTCTATATTTTAGAAGTTTAGTTTAGTTAGTAGCGATAAGTAGAGTATTCAGCACTTGAAAAAGCACAAACATTATCCTATTTTCAAAACAATCTCGAAAGAAAAGGTATACAATATCGAGATATTTTGTTTTAGCTATAATATTATATTTTAGGTAATGTTGTTATTTTAAGAACACATATATCTCCATTAAACTTTGGTAGAAAATGAGTGAATTAGATTATTTATTGTTTATTCATACACAAAGAAGTAACATTATTAATAATAATTAAGTAATAAGGAGCAGGAACTGCACTCACCATCACATAATAAATAAGTTAGTTATACTATTATAGTATATAAGAGAGTGCAAGCAATATATTCCAAAGCAGATGAATTTTCCTAAAAAGTTGTGCGAAAGAATGGAATTCTATTCTACTTCGGCTCGTTTACGGAAAAAACCATCTAATATCTCATAATTCGCAAGATAAACTGCCCAGAAATCATTCTTGACTCCGGTGACAGTCGTCAATTTGTGTCATAAAATCACCATAAACAAGTACAAAGGATCAACTAGATAAAATGCAAATTTTTTAGCTCTAAGGACAAAAGGCAAACAGAACCACCAAAAAAGTTCGCCCGGTGGGAACTGAAAGAAATAATTCAACCACCACAGCTCGTCCTCTTTGGGGTCCTTGAAGATTTCCCGAAAAAAAAAAAATAAAAAGCGTTGATTCCATACCACCCGCCCTGGATGCCTGCCCCCCCGACGAGTCCCAAAATTTATCACTTTCAATTTGTTTAAATATTTCATTTTTCTGCGATTTGTTTTTGCCCCTCGTTGTTTTGGTCACGGACCCGGATGTCGGACTTCTAAGGCTCAGTTCACAAGATGATGTCTGTCGGAGGCGATAGTCCTGGTTAGCTTGGTGGTGACGGTGGCAGTGGGGCCCAGGCCTATTTCATGGCTCAGTGGAGAAAATTTACAGGATCCTAGGAAAAATTCAACTCATTTTCCTTCTTTGCGGGGGAGAAGTTAAGAGGTCGGGGCTTAACATTTGTCAAAGTGAAACGAGGAAAAGAAAAAAAAAATTTTTTTACTCTGATTTCAAATTGAATGCAAAGTGAGAGGTAAATGTTTGTACTTCTGATTCGCTGCTTTTTTTATGTTCTTCGCTGTCGGAAGATACCCGTGTCTAAGATTCGAGCTACATATTTATATTTGGAGCTGGGACGACATCTCCGCATAGCTTGGGGCTGAATTCTTCTGTTTATCCTTCCAGGAAGGGTCCTTTAATATTTACGTAATCTGTCTTCAAAGGAAAATATTAATTTTTGCTAAACATAATTTTTTAGACCATTGCTGAAATATTGTTGTAATGGACATATTTTGAAAAAAAAATGAAGACGCCAACGCATTCCTTTTACTCAAATTTTAAGTCAGATGTTCTTTCCACTCATTCGAAATAAGGTTATAATGTGGGCGAACGTAAATTCCCTAAAATTTCAAAGTTAGATACACAAACGAAGGTAGAATGCTCAAACTCATACAGGAA
Source organism: Tolmerus cingulatus (assembly GCA_959613345.1). Taxonomy (NCBI): domain Eukaryota; kingdom Metazoa; phylum Arthropoda; class Insecta; order Diptera; family Asilidae; genus Tolmerus; species Tolmerus cingulatus. Next base: position 42,251,414 of record OY390709.1, read on the forward strand.
AAGATAAATGAGTTTAACTAATTATCTATTTTCCTTTGATTATACTAAATCGAATTACCGGAGATTTGAAAAGTAGTTAAAGAGAGTTTTACTAATTTACTCAACTAGGCTGTCAGAAGTGTAAAAATTTCAATCGGATCCAGCATTTACTTTTGTTTTCAAGTAATCAGAACATTAATTTAGCAACTATAAAAATTTTAAATTCAAAGGTATATGATCATATTATATGTATATGTACATGTATATTTATATTTTTGAACTTATTATCTATTTCATAGACGAATATCGATGTGTTATGAAAAACTATCAAGATTCAATAAAAAGGTTTTCATCGGGAGGTCTAATTAGAAAAGCTCGATTTATAAACTAAATATGGTTTGTATCCAAGGTCAATGATTTAGTGCCTTAATCCCCTCAAATTCCCAGATGAGATTTAAATCTTGGTTTATAACATCATTATCATAAAACTTATCACAGTATAGCTTCTATGGCATTGTGGTTTTCAATGCATAGTGTTTTTCCGCAATCCCATAATACTGAACTCATCAAGAATGAAATAAATTTCCCGAAGAGCCCTCCTGAAATTCTTATTCATATTTAACTTACTCGAAGAGACTTTGCTATAATCAAGTCCATCACTATAATCATGATGTGGCGTACAGAAAAATTTCATCAAAAGACATACAAATAACCTTCCCGGTCGTCCAGGGCGACTATAAGGAGCGCAATAAATTTGCATAAATCCACAATTTCAATTCTATGAACTTTAGAAGCCCCTGATATGTACCATAATTTTGTCTTCTTTCCTTTTTGGGTTATCCCCAACTAAACCCAGCACCCCCTGTTCTATCGCATTGATGTCACTATAATAACAAAAAAATTGTTATCATGAAATTTTACGATTGTGGTCAATAAAGAGGTGGAGCCCTGTTTAGGACAAGTCCTTAAATTGATATGAGACTCTTCGCTTTCTGACTAAGTCCCTCAGGAAGACACTAGGGAGTAAAATATAAAAATTTATTGATGCAATAATTGCAGTCGTAGACGGGACTTGATTTCACACCAAAACTATTTCATTTTATGGATAGATTGGGAATATCAGAAATGATATTGCAGTCTGTGAAAACGTTTAGTCTTTCATCGTTTCTGAAAATATCACGGATATTTTTGTTTTGAAAATATGTAACATTTTATTAAATATGATTAATTACTATTATATTATAGGTATGTATTTCTAGAGATCTTCTTTTATATTAAAAATGACAATATGTTAAATATATTGACATATTAAAATTACAAAATTACTCTCCCAATCGAATATAGTTTTTTGATTTAAAAGTATGTAGATACATGCAAATATTGGAGAAATCCCTTAAATTGTACGTCAGTATACTGTTGTTCTTTTGAGACTTCGAAACTTTTTAACGTCCAGAATACTTTTGCAAGTAATACCTTCGACATCAAAGGTATTTTATTTTACGATGAGATTTCAAATTACATATCAAAAATGATCTCGCAATCAGTAAAAACATTTAGCCTTTCGTCATCGCTAGCGATACAAACAACTGGGAATAGACAAAAGGGAATTCGGGCATGAGTTGGCCATATTTCGCTGGCTCCTGTGCAGCTATAACGAATTTTCTGCTTTTCATGGAAGCTATCATTAGCAGACGTTAACTCTTCAGAAGAAAAGTTAAAACACGGAAAGCCACCAGAGACAATGCACCGAGCACAGATGAGTTCCCAATATGGAATAGTGGACAATGGAAAGAAATAATTAAAGAGACAATAGAAAATTGCCATTCATGGGTTTCGTCCTCGTCGTGGTCTGCTTTCCAGCGACTGGTACAGCTGGATTCTGGATTTCTCAACCCGGCCACTATCATAATGATGATCGTCAGCATCCTCGCTGTCTTAGAGCGGGGGGTGGGCGGTGGACGAGGGCTATGGGATATACTTGAGACTCCCAGATATAGTATGTAATATCCCACCTATCGCAAGGAATAATTGCTAGTCTGGTTGAAATTAATTTCCAGTCTTAGGGATATGAAGAGGAAACGACCAGAAGAAGTATAGTTGAGGCTTCTAAGCAATTTATCATCTCGACCCGAAAGCGGTCCAGCAGCATCCCCTTGAGAGCTCGGCTATCCAGGCAGAAAGTCAGGGAAGACCAAAAAGAACAGAGGGTTGAGGTAGCAACGAGGGGGCAACAAAAGCGCTTCAAGTGAATTTACGTCTAGAAAAATGCTCGGCGGAATTTAATTTCCATGCAAATGAGTTAGTGGTGCTATGACAATCCGAAGAATTTACGATATCCTCCTGCGGGAGCGCCGAACCTATGGGAATTTTCCGCACCGAAAGCGTTGCTTTTCGAATGAGGTAGCAGAAATTAACGTGATAAGGACGAGATTATTATTGCGCTGTTGATATTTGACAAAAATGTTGAAATTCAATTGCGCGAGAAAAAATCCTTCCTTTATGGGGGAAGAACAGAAAAATTTTACCAGCAGGTGGTCACTGCTTAATTGAACTCATTCTACCTTTTGTAAGGAGTTTAAGATGAATTGCTTAAGAATGCCCATTAATTAAAGATTCTATGGTCGATTTTATTGCTTTTAGGTAAATACATGATACCATTTCATGCTACTTCAGCTAGACCATGTTTAGTTACATTGTACGAGGGTATGAAAGCTGGGGCAATTAAAATTGAAGGGACCAAAATGTGACCGAGGTATTCCCATCGAGTGTAATTCTAAATTCACGCAAATAAATTAAGCGGACAATTGCGTTCATCCATCTAATTTGATGGATTGCTCAAACTAAAGTTGGGCGCATTAAACGTCTCCATTGTCAAATTCGTCGACCAGTTTATCTAAAAGTTTCATTCATAGGTATCACTGAGCCGCGTGCACACATACATATGTGTGTATGTACATACATACGTAAATACATATATGGTGCACAGGACATCTCTAAGAGACTTTAACGATTTATCGCTGTCAATTTGTCTTCTAAGTTTTAGGAGGTGTTAATTTGCTTTAAGGTTTAGAGGAGCAGTCTTTATGTAACCGACAATATATGTGTATGTATGTAAGTAAATTCATTTGTTTTTGTACCAATATTCAGGAGAGACATGACTGTTTTGCTAATAGAGATGTCTGTATTAAAATCTCATTGGATTTTCTCACATAATTGTGGTTATGGTGAGACTAATTTTGATTTAATGAATTATTATTTCACAATTTCAATGGTAGAAATAAATAGCAACAAGCATCATTGGCAGCTAAGCGATTTCCATCGTTTACAAAGGTTCCAGTTTTTACTTGTGCTCTTTTGATGAATGTAATTAAATTTATTACAGTTGGGAATGGGGTATATTACTATTAAATTTGAATCAAATCCATATTCATACCAAGTATTAGATCTATTCCTTATTAAATGAAAATTATAAATAAGATTATACCAAATATTATAGTTATTTCTTAGAATCATTGGATTTAAAAATTGGGAAATTGTGAAGTAAATTCAGGACAATACTTATAAAGATAAAATAATGTAAAATGACCCTTGAACTACAATTGAATGATTCGACATGATTTAAAATGTTTTAACATTTTTTTGCTAAAATCAAAAAGTATGTCTTCGATAAAAGTTGTTTTAGTATGTGTGTTACATATTCAAATTTTAAGTCCGATTTTTTATTAATATAAAAAATAAAAACTGTTTCACAAGAGAAAATTATTTAGTTTTATGAAGTAATCATTTGTATCATAACAGTTTGGAATATTATTTTTTCAAGCAACCCTCTGCAGATATAATCAGTAAATCAAACATCAATTGCTAATTCTTCAAATATATGTACGTATCTTCAATAGACTCTAAATTAAATTACTACGTGAAGTATTTCATATAGTATTTAATTCAACAACTTCCGCAATTTTCAATCCCTACTTTTAGCAAATCGAAATAGGGATTGATTTTATGGTATCAATCAAAAGTTGCTCACCACGAAATTCCGAATAGGCCTATTTCAGAGTTGAATATTTTTCATCCAATTGCGGTCGCATTCATTACAGTCCAGCTGCATTTTGAGTAATTGCAGTTTAATGGAGGTTGCCACCTGCAATATTGCACGGTATCGCCTCACATTGCGAGGGTGATATATGGCATTTATTCACGCTCGGCTACCCAAATCGTAGTGCGTTTGCATCTAAAGCAATTTTGTTGTTATATTGTTCGCACATTATCAAGTTGGCATTCAAATCATGTCAATCTCATTACATTGCGGTCGATATGAAAACTTCAATATTCATGGTGATGGGGTTCGTCGGAACCACCAAATGACCACTATACAGTGCTTGAGCCACCTCTAACGGTTGACAATATTTAACCAAATGTGAAAATTATCACTGGCGAATTTTCATTCTTCCTATCGGCCATTCTAACGTTCTCTAGTTTTAAACTAATGGAAAATGTTAGCGATTGGTTGCAACGCATTCATTAGACCTTGATATATTTGATTTTGAGAATTGGTTAAAACCCCAAAAACCCCTAAAAGCAGCATTGTTAGCGAGGTAATATTAAATTTCATTTCACCTCCGAACCGAAGCTCAAATATTTTCCTCTCATAATGGAAACAGGAGCAGCTGTTGGTTTTGGTTAATAAAATTATTCATCAGCACAAAAGTGTGAGTTAACCAGACGGTTCCTGGCACTCTATAATTCGAAAATGATCTCATACCTTGCGTCAAGAACCCTCAGACAAAAGCTTCTTTTACTAATGCGATTCGAATGTATTGAAAATCGCCTTTATTTCAGTTGCCATCAGTAACATTCGTGTATACATACATATATGAAAACCTGATTATTTCGTGTCGATTTCACAAGATGCGATACTGTTCAAAGGCTAGAGAAATTTCTGTAACTCTCGTCTAATGATATTGTGAACAAAGAGCTAATTAATTAAGCTAAGCGATTCACCCTCTCTTCTCTATTCAACTTAAATTCACCTTATATGGATTTTTGGTGCACGAACTCCTGGTTAAAGCTAAGTCTTTTTAAGTCGAGAAGCTGCCACCCACTGATGTAAGAGAAAAATAGATAGCCCTCGGAGGAAAGGGTAATCTACTTACAATTTAAGATATACCAAACAAAGGGCATTTGTGGACTTGAGATCTCAATAAATCTGTTATCATTTTATCTGTTAAGGATTTGAACGCGTATTGTCCGTTCCACCCGTGCCAACTTAAGGGTAGCATGAATGGTTTTTAGTTAAGCGGATTTTCGATCGTAATTCCAATTGTTTTTCAGGGACGCGGACATTCACATTTAGGAGTAACGAACCGCAAGTCGTTTGGGGCTGTAAATTCATGCCTTATCCTCTTTTAAGAGACAGATTTGTTTTATTCTATGTATTATTGAAATTTTGTATAAGAAGAGATGTTTTCGAGATTAGAAGGGGATACAATAAATTGTTATTTAAAATATATAATTTGATATTGACTTTCATACAGCTGTATTTGAATTTCATATTGTAAATTCAAGAAATTGTATAGCTTTTTGTTCTTATTCGATTTAAGAAAAAACTTGCAACAACGCCATGTAACAATTTATTGTTCGATAATCTGCAAACTACATTCGTTGTAGTTATCCCTAAACATTCTATATCGATATTTCTGATATCGAATACTACAGATCTGAAGATAAAATTTCACATTTTAAATAAAGTTAATACATAATTTTTATAGAAAAGCTCAACCTATTTCGGCTGCGAGTTAGAGTTTTACACATATATATGTAAAAATAATACATCTTAAAATTTTTACTTTAATTAAATTTTAATTTGAGAATTGCGATTTTGATTTTGAAAGAAATCTTTTTTTGATAATTCCTGCGGACAGGTTCATTAAAATTTCTTCAGTCAGCGGTGCTAAGTAAGTCACTTTGAGGCCGTTAACAATTAAATTCACTTCAACATGCGACCCACTCAAACGAATCAAATTCTCTTTACCCTTCCCAAAGGTTATATCCATTTTATACAGACAAATTTTTCAAATTAAAATAAAGTCCATCCTATTCACCCTTCTCCTCCTCTTTAGCCTCTGTCCGAAAACTCTGACCCTGAATGAGTCGACTACTTGATAAAACATTTCACCTGGAAAATATCAAGATCAAACTTTTTAGGGGTGGCGATTATGCAAATCACTTTTCCATAGCCATCACCATCACACCATTGCCTTAAGGCATCACCTTTAATCTCATTATAACGAATTTAATGGGAAAAGTATTAGATTTTAACAGTTTTATATCTTTCGGACAGAAATTGCCTGTTTCACGGACCATTGAGTTGAGGGGAATCCTACAGTTTTTGAGAGGGTCCAATACCAAACCGACGAATAGAAAAGTTTTTGAATTTTAATGTGAAAAAGATTCTTTAGCTGTCGGAGATGGACCACTTTTAGTTTTAAAGCATATTGTAATTTTTTTTTCTTTTCGGTAGACGGAGAGTAACGTTAGAAAGTTTGTTTGATCGTTTTAAACAAATGTTCAAATTGTGTGAATGAATAAACTCTAAAATATATTTTACAGTATCATGAAAGTTCAACAAAGTGCCTGATATATATTATATATATTAGCTTTTTAAACTTACATTAGACAATTTGGACAAGTATTAGTAGGGTAATGAAAAGTTTATAAGTTTTTAATTCTCAAACTTTTCTACTTAACAAACGTTTCGAGGAAAGTTTATCGTTAAATTAGCAAAAGAATAGTCTATATAAAATTGTAAATTTTAATCCATTTTACAGTTTTATACGTTAGTTCTAGATAAATTGAATGTTACACGAGTGTTTTGAAACACAGTGTGACCTCAATTAAAAAAAAAGTCCAAGGTTATTAATTGAAAAACTCACTAGACCAAATTTAAATAAATTTTAAATTCATTCTCAGAAATTACTGTAACATAAAATTTTAGTTCACATCATATTTTTCAGTCAGTTTTACTTTAGATTCAGAATCAACTAGCCCTGTCCATCATAAAACTTCATGAAAGCTCTATTTCCTTCCACTTAAGAATTCATATAAAATTTAAATTTTCCCAGAACGCTGCACTAATTTAGAGTGAAATCAAAAATAAAAAAAAAACTCATTTTATCTCAATTAACACTTATAGGGCTGCATCGGAATTAATTCCCTCGGCGTGGGGTGGAAATGAAGGAGAGGGGAGGGAGAGGAAAGCACAACAATTTGCATGCAGCCGCGAAAAATTTAAATAAAAATTGACTGCGGGATTTGAATTAAAACTTTAAAAACAAAGACAAAACTGGGTCAAGATAAAGTGAAATTTTTCCTTTATTCTACGTCTCGTCCTGCATCTTATCAACCCTGACTACTATTTCTGTTCGAAGTAGTTGTGAAGTCGGTATAGTAGAAGTGAATCTCTAGCATGGACATGATAGGGTTTGAGAGGTTGGGTGGCGTGGTTGGTGATGGGGGTGAAATGGTTGCTAAGCTGCTCGGTAAGGAGGTTTGCTCGAGAATTTTGCAAAAACATTTCACAAAGTTCTTACTTAGTGCACCAGAACTGCTATGGGGAGCATTCTTTGTCTCAACAACCCCTCTTCCCCTTTGCCCAACGCGTGCCGGTTTCTAGGATCCTACGCCTATATATAAAAGCCAGGAAATCCCTCCTGGCCCCCTATTTGGCCCCCACTCTTATCCCGATTATGCTGAGGCTTACGCGCCTTCACTATAGCCCGGTATTGTTTAGCTGACGGCCTGTCTCCTGCCTTCTGCATCCCTCCACCCCTTCCCTTGAGGGCCTTCCCTCCTTGCGAGTAAGGGGAGGATTCTCCTCCGGTTGGCACTATTTCGAGAACTCCGAACTTAATGTGGAATGCCATTATTGAATGCCTTCATGGTCCCGCTCTTCTCACCGCAGTTCTTAGGCGAAATATTTCCCTTGTCTTAAGATATGAAAAATTCTTGAGACATTTTTGTTCATTGACTTGTGGACAAGTCTGGGCTATTATCTTCGGCTAAGCCTCGGAGCTCAGCCAGGAGTTGTTTTTGTATTGTTTTTAATATATAATATATTTTTTCATTTCATTTTATTTATTTTGTCTTATTTTTACCGCATAAAATATTCACTGAGGGCTTTAGCTCTCGGGGGACGAGAGAGGGAACATTTCAGTATTTTTCTTGCTTTGCTTTCAAGTAGGTTAAGTGAAAGCAATGTGCCCTACTCTTGTTTAAACTTTAAGGTGCGTAGAAATCGAGGGAAATGTTGGAAGGATGTGGCGTGATTAGATGGAATATGATACCTAAGAAAAAGGAGCATGTTAGCTGGGAAATTGTTTCCGTTTTGAAACTTACAAGAAACAATTTCATTTTAATTTTAGTATTTAATAGATTTCATTCGCCTCGGTGCATAATTTAGCTTCAGAGACTATTATAAGTACATATACCGCATTGATGCGGTTTTAATGCATTTTGAATTTAATTTAAGCATTTTAATAGTTTTTGAACTATTTTATTGGAATCGTATGCCGCTACGCACAGATTTGGAAATCGTCTTATAAAATATTCGAGTATTTAAATTGTAATTTATATTTTTTAAATATGAGGTCAGACATTTTTTTGCTAAATCCAGAACTAAAAAAAATACAAGGTTACTATGCATGCAATGCCATGAAAATGGAAATTCCATTGCGATAATAGACTGAAAAACCGAGAATGATAAACACCTTTTAAAAGATTTGAATGATTTTCAGTAAAGTAAACATTCTGCTAAAACAGCTTCATTTCCCTATTAGTAACAATATGTAGGTATTATGTGGCTATGTAAGTGTAGCTACGCTTCGCGAATAAACCATATTTCGCTTTATAAATATGCATAATTGAAGACCCCTTAAAACCCTGAAGCCCCATCACAACCTCTTTACAGATAAGCCACATACAATAGTACGAGTATAGTGCTTTCATGTAAAATCCGAGATTGTTTTGCATAAATCCACACGTAGTATAAAATGTTTCATTTAGCGTAAAAGTGACGAGCGAAAAGGGTGCAGGACCTCAAAAGATTTATAATATATGAGAAAAAAAAAGAAACATATATAGTAGCGAAAACCTCCACCATCGATGGCCACACACGCGAACGTGACTTTCACGCAAAATTCTGTTCAAGATAATAAGGCGCAACAAAAAGGCGGCACGGGGTAAAAGTGCTAAAAGTGCAAAAAGTATGGAAAAAAAAAAAAATAAAATAAAAATAAAAATTGTGCAAAAGTGGTGCTGCACTTTATCGCAGTTGCAATGTGAGCACGATTATAACAAACCCTTTAAAATGTCCAGAGGAGTTGCCGAGTGTGGCGCAGGGCGGAGCACACAGAATCAGGGATCCTTTAAAACTTTTTCCAACGAGCTCGCTGACATTGTTCAATAAAATATTTACCAGGAGCTCGACATGGACCTGGGAGTCTGGAAATGGAGCTGCTAAGCCAGCTGGCTCGGAAGACGGGAAATAATAGCAAAGGAAATGGAGCTTTGGATTTACAAAATAAAAAGTATAATAATAAAAAAATCGCAGAAAGATAGCCCATGGGAAGGGTTCGCTGGAGCGCCGAAGGGACGCAGAAAATCGAGGCTATCACTTATTCAGGGGAGTTTATAAGTTTTGATTTCTATCTTGCAGCTCAAATTCTGCACGGATCTTTCCGGAAACGGATGCTGATCTGTGCGGATAAACTTATCTCGGGGTGGCTAGATGGCGCCCTACGTGTCCTCGGTGTAATATTTCTACTTATCTCTTCTGCTATCGGGATATGCCGGGAATAAGTTCCGAGCTGTGCCCCTTTGGCCCCGACCAAAGTACCTCCTATCGGGCGGGAGGAATTTTTGCACAAATTTGGGGCGCGTGGGAGCAACAAACAGCCCGAAAATTCGAGAAAAGAAAAACTGCAAAAAAAAATGTTTTCGAAAACGTTTTCCGGTGCTCCACAATTTCGGTGGAGGCCCATTTTAATCAGATCCGGGAGGGCTTTAGAAGAGCTCGTTGTCTCGCGCCTCCCATTCAAAGGAATTATAAACTCCTTTCGCCCGTAAAAAGGTAGTAAATGTAATTCTCCCTGTAAAGATTACAGGAGCGCTTTGTTTCTTCGTTAATGTTAAAGTCCCGGCCGTTCTCAGGCCTTGGCATCCAATTCCACGAGTATCTCGAAGAATTAATATCTCGCGGGCGCACTATGGCCACACGGACTTTGCTGTAATAAAATTAAATTTTATGTGACTGCCATATTCGTCGAGGCAGTGGTTCAGCATTTTCAGTTTACTGGCAAAGATTTGCATGCCACAGTGTATTTATTTTGTTTTTTTATTTTTTTATTTTTTGGGAACATTGGTGGTAGGTGGTAGTACGAGGCGCAATATATAAAAAACAAAATGGGGAAAAACGAGGAATGGTAGCCATTTACACCAACTGTGGGATACGTAAATCATTTTTGCTGCACCGGGCCAAGTTCTTTTGTGGCTTATTATTGTCCATGTTGTGCTGTGTTTTCTGCTTGTCGAAGTCTGTAATTGAAAAGTATTGTCGGATAATAAAATGAAAACGGCTGCAAAAACTGTCCTATTCATTTTTTTTTTTGGGGTTTTTAGGGCTCCTGCACACGGATGAGAGAATTAATAGCACTTTTGTTCAGCATTTATGAGACCTGGGCTATCCCTTTGTTATACTGAACGAGTTTTGGGGATGAATGTTTAATCTGGGGTAAATTTTATGATAAAATACTTTTTATTTGTTAGTTCGATCATCGGTTGCTCATCACAGTGCCAGATTATGAGTTTGCCATTTTTATAATATTTTTTCGCGATTCCATTTCGCTTAACTCCTTAAATAAAAATCTAGCTCGTCATTTGTTCTACGTATGACGAAATACACCCGTCATGTCCCTAAAATTACTGTTGAATATGTATGAATTATAAAGTAAAGGACGTTGCTGAATAAAAATTAAATGGATTATTACATGCGCAATTTTTCATGATTAAATTTTACCTGCGATTAAATTGATTTTAGCTCCTGCATAAACTTCGATGTACACATGTATGTAAAGATATCAATTATTATTACGAATTTTTCATTAGAATGCCATTTAAAAAATATTTGAAATCGGTGAATTAAAATGAAATTTTAAATTAAGTATACCACATACAAAACATATCTATACATATTTAGGTAAAAATTGATTCAGGTCCGAAATGGTTTTAAATTCTGAGCTCTTCTACGAAAGTCCTTTATTTCAAATGTATTAGTCAGATTTTAAGGATGACAAATTTGAATTTGTAACTCATCTTAGCATGCTTTTTTTCTTCAAAAATATTTTACCTTTAATTTAGTTTATTGGTAAATTCAGACTTAAGGTTTTTCTACTCCACTTTCATCTTCAATTCAATGCGATTTTTTTATCTATAATAGACTGTTAGTAGATTTTCGGATGGAAAATGTCGGATTTTATTTCAAATCAATTTACGTATTTTGTTGAAAAAGCTTTAAACGTGCGAAAACAATTCTGAGAAAAGCCTTTTATGGAGCAACAAATTCTATTGAAACAGATTTGGCAAAATATTGGGAATTGTCCGAAATAAATAGATTTGCGAAATTGTATGAAGAACTTCAATTCAATTTTTAACAGTTTTCTTAAAAGAAAGAGGTTGTATATTCGTTATGTTTGCAGGTATTCTAAAATACTATTATTATTATTGGGGTTTCCTTTATTTTTAATATGGAAACGAATTATTTCGAAAATAGTTACATTTTGATGACTTCCCTGAATGGTTTTTGGGTTGTGATGAATAAAATGATTGAAGACAGTAATGAAAATAAAAAATGTAAGTTATTAATTTCGAAGCTCCAGATTATTATTAGACATTTTTATAAATTTTACTTATTTTCCATAAAGTTTTAAGACCCAAACATACATTAGTTTTGTTGTAGATGTTATGTTGGATTAAATTATAAATTGATTTTATGTATTTTATATAATTGGTAAGAACAGAAAGAGGAATGTGTACGCAAAAGTTGCCATCGAACTTATTCCAGTGCAGTTTATCGATTGGAACTTTCAGGGTAACGTAGAGACTGTTCCCAACTTTTACTTTGGACAAGTTTTCCACCAAACAGACCCAGTTCGCAGTTTGACCTGCTTAAAACCCTACAACTTCCCATAGGCAATTTTCTAAAATGCTAAAAGAAAACTCCCTCCAGTGGTTTTTATCCTCTATATACATAACTAAGTATGTTACTTTTTTCCGTCTTCCTTCGCGTGAACTTAAATATTCGTTTTAATTGTACCAAACAGCTAAGGAGGCAATATGGCGGTTGTACCTACGTTCCATTTTAAACCAACTCTCATCCTGCCTAAAAGTTTCGTCCTTGCTTTTCCAGGAAGAAGTCTCGCATTCCTGGCATACCTTTTGTTTTTACTTAGCGCAAAAGCAAAATTTTCGTATTTTCAATTTGTTTCATTGAAGCAGGTAAGCAGTGTCTTGCCTGCGGGTGTCGTCCTTGGCGCGAATTGGAGGCTGGTCTCTTGTAAGATGAAGAAATATACATATATATGGTATATATTTTTTAAAGATAGGTAGATTTAGGCTTACGGCGGTAATAAAGAATGGCGTTATTTTGGGGGACCAATAATAATTTCTTGTTTATTTTATACATGAGATTTTTGTTTCAGGCGGAATAAGAACAAGAAAATGCCTCCTGCTGCACACAAGCTCTGCGGGTAGGTTTTATTCTTAGATTAAATCTGATGAATTTCGTTGTCGTCGTTCGTCCTTAATCATAATCTACCCAAACAGAGTCATTTGTCTCTATTACCGCCGCTGCCAACACGTCGTTTTCTTACACAGAGAGTGACTATGACTCTCTAGTTCTTTTGCCGTCTTAAGAGGAGCTCAGCTTGTATGAGGTTAGTTACAGAAAAAGCGGCGGGCCAAGTTGCAAAAAAGGAAGAAAGTCCTGCCCAAGGACAAGTGGGAGCGGAAACAACCTGCGGATTGACGGATACTACTATCCTCCCTTTTATCCCGATTCCACACTGTTTGGCACCACATGGGTGATTCGCCAGCGAAGTCCTCCTTCCTGGAATTTCTAAGGCCTTTGGGGAAAATACATGTCTCGTTTTGGTATAATCCTGCGCATTGGCGTCTACACCAACACCCCCGCCAAGAGCCAGCCAGCTGGAGGTGCTCTTCTGGCTGAGTGGGGCTCCAGCGAGGTCAACGCAAAATGTCATGTGGTTGGACTGAAGAATTTTTGTTTGTTAGGTTGAGGTCAGTGCAAATTTGTCCTTAAGTGGGTAAAGGACATGTTTTTCCAAGAGGACTTTTGCGTAGGTTTTTGTACCTCTGCTCATAAATTACGACCAGTAGCGGATGGCGAAAGTATTCCAAGGGATTTTTATGACAAGAGAAATGTGATCCCTTGAGCAATCTGAAGCCAAAATCGTCCTCTGACCCCCATTGGATTTTTTTTACCCTATATATGCCGATGGCAGTAAATCAATTTGTTGTCATTATTTGATGACCTTTGTGAATTCAGCTCACTTGGAAGTCCAACATATTCCCACAATCGTGGCTTTTACCTGTTGAGAGGTGTTTATTTTATTGCCATTCTCATTCAGTAAATTTTCTGCTGCAAGTTGTGGCTAAGTAAATATGACACAACATGGAGCTCTGCTTTTTTACCTTTTGCAGCCCCACTCGTTCTCCAGAATACAACTTTTAAGGGTGAGTTCTTGTCGTCCGGACCTTTCGATAACCTCTTGGGTTGTGGGTGAGATTTTTCTTTGGCTCGTATAATTGAATTGAGAGAAAACTTTTCGAAGTGATCCTTTGTGAACTTAACATAACGATGTTCAGAATTCTTGGATTTTGTTGGTCTCACTCAACGGGGGGAAGTTTATCTCTGCAGTTTTTCCACAGATTTTCTATTTGAATGCCAAATATCGATGAGTATGTGAAGTTTTGAAGGCAATCGCGTAAAGTAAAATTGATTGATTTAAATAACGCTGATAACGTTGCATACATCTACCTTAGTCATTAAAATGGAAGGACATTTAAAGATTTACTTTCATGTTATGTTGCTAGGATAACGTTTTCCTTCTACGGATAAAACGATATACATGTTTATTTTCCAAATTCTTTTGAATATCCACCTTTGTAAAATGCGTAAGAGGTTGTCATGGGGGAAGTTATTAATTCTCCAAAATTCGTATTGTAATTTATTGCAATTTAGGTTTATATCAAATCGATTTTTAAAAGACGAAAGACATATTTCTAGGGACTAACGATGGTTTTTACAAAAACAATTTGTTTCGACGTTTATGTTTACCTTAGAAATGTCAAGATTTTATATATTCTGGCATAAAAGTCACCAAGGCACCAATTATTTTCTAATTGTTTATTTCTAAGTTAATTGATAGGTTCATAACATTTTACTAAACTCAAACTGTAGTTAAGTTTTTTATACAACTTTCTATTAAAATTTATTAAATTTAAACTTCAGAGGTAGGGCTTATTAGAGTTTTGTCATCAATTAAGTACATCACGAAAGGGAAAATTCACCATTACGAAAATGGTTCTATTTGCTCAAATTGAATCAGTCTCCTCTGAATATGTTTACAAAATTCTACTGAAAATATGAAATGAACAACCGAAAAAATATTTATATACATATATGTACATATGTGTATATATTTTTATCGCAACACAGTTTATTTTTCCTAATTAAGCCTTCACATATGCAAATCATTCCGCAAAAACCCCTCCCGTTGCGTTCTGTGAAAGTTTTCAATTTGTTTTCACTTTACGCTTTTGCATTTTACATACAACAGAAGAGACGACCAGTGCCTGTAGAGCTCTGTTTTACAACTTTACTAAAAACTTTACGCCGTGAATTTGTAGTCATGGGGCCCTCGCAAATTGCCATTTTCGAGAAACAGGAATATAATTAAATATTTTCCCACTTGTTGCAACTGGTGTAATTATAAATTTTGCAAAAATTAAATATAACAAAGGTTGCGTGTCACTAACGAATTCC
This sequence comes from Tolmerus cingulatus, assembly GCA_959613345.1. Taxonomy (NCBI): domain Eukaryota; kingdom Metazoa; phylum Arthropoda; class Insecta; order Diptera; family Asilidae; genus Tolmerus; species Tolmerus cingulatus. The sequence continues at coordinate 42,266,511 of OY390709.1, forward strand.
GAAATGTTGATACTTTCCTGAAATTATTTATTAATATCATTGTAAGTTTAAAACAACTTTAATGAGTCATGTAGGTATTTATTGAAAAATTGGTTAATTTTTGAAGGAAGGGGTGGTAATTAGAACCCGCTGATAATTTGGAATCCCTTAATACATATCTCCGAAATAAACAGCGACATTGTCAAAAATCTATGTTATTACGTTGAACTGATATCATAGAACGTATTCACCGCCATTAGCGCCAATTTTGCATCGAGTTTGATCCTGTAATACAAAATTGAAATTTTATATCATCCGTAAATGTGTTTTTCTTTCATTCGCTGATATTGTGAAAAGTTTCTATTTTAGTCTAAAACTATTATAGTGGGTGTTAAAGGAAGTCTATAAGCATAAGTTCAGATTGTCACAAGAAAGTTTTAAGGTTTATTTTAACTACGTTTAGTTTTCTTGATTATTTGCTAACATAGTAAGGTTTTCAATTTGAAACCCTACAGCTACGGATAATATGAAACCGGGTTCCAAATTACCCGCAATGCATTTATCATCAGTTTTTGTCATAGTTCCAGTTATACCTCGAATTGAATTGCTACCAAAGCCGAAGTCGAAAAGAAAAAATTGGACTAGGAATAGTATGATTGAAGCTGTAAAAGCAGTAGGAGAAAAGAAAATGGGTTTGTAAGTAAATTTGTTCCATGCTTGCAATACCAGTACCAAAGCTCCAAATACATTTTTTTCAAGCAAATTATTTCCTATAATGGGTGGTTTTTATATATTTTGTTAATTCGTTCCTAATATAAAAGTTAATAATTTGTTAAGTATATAAAGCCACTCTTAGACATGATTAGTCAAATAGTTTTGTTAAAATACCAAAAAAACAAAGTATAGAGTTCCAAATTATTACCTCTTCTTCTAATTATAATTAAATATTTTAAATCTACAGAAAACTATCGAAAAATATTTTATTAGAAATATAACTTTTTTGTTTAATTAATTATAATAACAATTGACTTAAATCTTAAAAATATTCCGATCTAGAACCCTATATAATATAATATATATTAATTAAATATATATTTCCGTTAGCCGTACTATTAAAAAAGAAACATTTTTCTTACTCCTATCTCAAATACTTTTAATTACGCTGAAATTCTATTTATTCGGTTTATATGGCAAACCACAAAAACCTTAAAATTTTGTATAAAAAAGTGAAAGAATGAAAAAAGGCATACATGTTCTGAAAGGTGTTGCTAGGTAGAGTTTTTCTTTATGAAAATATTCATAGTTATTACAAAATTTCGTCCGCCAGGAGGGTACTTAGCGCCTCACAATGAGTCCTTAATTACCATCCGGTACCTAATGCAAAATTTATCATTTCAGTTCCACTGGGGAGCAACCAAACGTCTTTTCATAAGCGTGCGAATACACATGGCATTCATCCATATATCCCTCGAGTAATGAAAATTTATGGGATCCTCGAAAATTTTCGGCTAAATGTCGGTTGTGTGGTGTGAGAGAAATGTGGGATAAAATTCCCTAAAAAAAAACTTTTGAGTTTGCTCACCAAGTAGCTGTCCTTGAATATAATAAAAATATGCGGAAGGTAGATTTTATTTTTTATTATAAAGAGGGGTACTTTTCATTTTTTTGAATCCTTAAAGAGGTAAGATTTGCACAAAGTGCGGTCCGATAAGGTGCACGTCATGGACAGGCACACCAGAAAGGGAAAAATCAGATTTTGTTTTACTATAGTCCTTTAAAAACGGAGTACCTTGATATCCATCCTTTCTGAGGACTTCTAAAGGGTTTAGCCTTTCCAGAATGAAAGGGCTCCACAAGTAATATATGGTATGCACATACAAAATGTTTTAGATGCTTTCTACACATAATTCGCTTAAATTTTACTACCAAAGTTGAACAAAATCCTTATTCTTGAATTCAATTTCAGTAAAAGTCCTATAGAAATCGTAAATCTTTCGTTATATTATATAATTGCATGATTATGACTAATTTAGTTTAAGTAAATCAATAAAAAAAATATATATAGGCACATTATGTATATAAGTTTTATTAAAAAAATTATATTAATAAATTTTAGGGAAATAAAAGTAATTAAAAACATAAGAGAAATCTAAAACTAAACTTTAAAGATGAAGTAAGGAGAAGAAAGTCCAAGTGCCTTGGACTAACAGCAGCTCTAACATCCAAAACACCTTTACTTATACAAATCTCCAAATAATAATTTTGTTAGTTCACGACCTGTAAAAGAAGAAAAGAATCATATTTTTCACTAAAAGCTAGAAAAAGCGATCACTGTCATCTGAGCTTCATAATTTTTCGGATACAGATTTATAGATCGACTACTCAATGGAAAAATGTGTTTTTATGTAAGGAAAAGAAGTTTGAAAAAGACAGCCTATCATAAAACTAAAATTTTAAACTAATTTGATCAAGAGTTATGTAACTAATATACTAACCTAATTAAATTAATTTCTTCTTGGTTTATATAAGCTTTTATATTTTAATTATATATGAAAAACATTTTGCTTTTGTGTAAGGTTTTCACCGAAAACTCTAATATAAAATCTTTGACTGAATCATCAAAAGAATACCAAATGTGTATAACATTGTTAACTATTAAATACATTTTGTTGAGTAATTATAGAATTTATGAAGTTATTGTTAATGTTCTCATTTTTGTGAAACATATACATATGTATTTCTGTAGCTACCTATGAATGTATGTGTACTTATATACTTACATATTTATATTGAATTCGTGCATTAACTATAGTTAGACTCAGGTAGTAAAGATAGTCTGGAAAAATTTCTCTCTAGCTGAATTCTAGTCTGCGTAACTTCAAAGTGAGTTACGCGCCGTGGACCTTTGAGCCTCTTTTAGCGTTGTCGCCGAGTCCTCTTCTATTGAATTAGCGCTTAATTCGTGAATTTATTGAAAAATATTCTCCAACAGCACTCGTGGGGATCCCCATAACCAAACCCTGTCCAAATATAATGGATTACCATATTTTAGGGCCGGCGAGAAAGAAAGAAGAAACGCTGCGTCGTCATCCCCAGAAAGTGTGCTTTACTTCCTTATTCAATTACAAAGCCTCAGTGAGCGTTAAAGTTTTTCAGGACGAAATCCTATTTACACTGACTTACTTTAGTCAAGCTTATAAAGGAAGGGGGCTACCGTCGTGCGACAATGACATATTTTTTCCGTTTTTAAGGCGCTTTCTCCAGCATTTTATTATTTTTTTTATTCTACAAGAAAATCTCCTGCAGCTATCAATCATCCATTTTGTACGCTGCGGGGAAAAGAACCCCTTGGTCGGAACATTACAGGGACTCAAACCCTTCAGAGAACCCACTAAAACGACGTAGACAGTGATAACGACAACAAGTTGCCACCACGAAAAGAACCACCGAAGAATATCCACTTTTCTTCTACGCTGTAGAGAAGAAAGTTGGAATTCTTTCCTTATACACCGAAGGGAGTCGTGCGCCCAAAAAAGACAAAAATAAAATTAATATTTAAGAAGTAACAAAAGATCTGGTTTTTGTTTACCCGAATGAGTACGCGCCGAAATCCCGAAAAATCTTACCCCTAGAGATATCTGGACTTGCGGGGGTGGAGTCTGCCTGTCCAAGGAAGCGAGAAATTTCATAATATTCGATTTCTCCGCGGTTCCTCTGCACCCGTCCGGGGTGGCGTAATGCTGTTTGATTCCAGGAACACTTCCTCCCATCGACCACCGTGGGAGGATTCCTGGCTGCCGCTTTGATAAGTCATCTGGACGAAATATTAGTGAGTGAGTTTTCTGGGAGGCTGGGAATCAATAACACACGCAATCAGACGTTCCAGCTCCCGACGGATTTCCCATTACGAATTTATCTTCTCTTGGATATTATCAGATAACGAATGGAATCCCCTCAGCCGAGCAGACACAGTCCGGTTCGGTTCGAATTGAAAATATAATTTCATGGGGAGCTCCATTCATAATCCCCGTCCAGGCGGCCCCAAGGACTCGGGAGTGCTCTTCCGGGCCGAGGTGGCTCAACGAGGAGCTAATGGATCGTACAAGGACGTCACGGTGGCTTTCTATTAAAGGACTGTTGCCCAACTTGCTGCACCAGGGACGAGAGGGGATACGGTTTTAAATTTTACATCATGTACTTGAATGAGGAAATCGGGTTTTCTTTGAATTTTTCCTTTAAGTAACCGCCAGCCCTTTCCTTCCCATAACCGAAGGCGGATAACTTCCTAGGCTTCCAGCTGACATGGGCTCATACACTCTGTCGTAAGACATGAAGTTATAATTACTGAATCGATATTTTATTTACTCTCTATACACATTTTGCTTCTTGTTGATCATTTAAATATTTTATCATCAGTGGTCGATAAAATAAACTATAAGTTAGGTACATGATGTCTTATGATTTTCAATAGAAGTGTACATTATAAAGTGTATTTTATACTGTATTAAGCGGTATATTATTATTTATCCGTTCATATTTAAGAACAATTTTTTTCCCATGTTAATAAACAGCTTTTAAACTGTTATCTCTACACATTGATAATAAGCTACTAATTTATAAAATGATCTTTGTCACAAATAAGATTGACAAATAGGAATATTTCACTCCCTATTTTACTATATAAGACTATAATAGCGTACACAAACTAAAATGTATAAATTTGCTAACTACATATGTACATATATAAATTCAATTGAATTGAAAATAATACACATTTCTGGATTAGAATTGATTTTTTTTGCAGAATACTAAAATTCTTTTAGATACGACATTTCTATAGAAATGTCCTTTATGTTGACATCCAAATGATTATAATTTGATTTAATCATTTGTCCCTTTTTTTTTGCATTGTACATTAGGCATGTTCTTTTTCTGCTAAATAATAATCTGCTGTAGAGACTTCTATTTTGTAGAGTGTTAAAAAATTCCACAAAATTATAAATATGAATTTACTTATAGGTACCCTATAATTTTTGTACTTGCATGCATAATATATGTATATATAGATATATAAATTAAAAACAAACTAATATACATACTAAACTAATTGAAAATGGAAATATCAATTTCTTCTTGAATTTATCGATCAGGTTACGAAATCCCATTGATATAAGAGAAGTAAGTGAGTTCCTGGTATAAATTAATCGTCACCTTTGTCGGTAGCCCGGAACAACCAATGTAATGATGGTAAAAAATACCTCACTTTGAACCGGATAATTGCTTCCCTTAAAATTCCAATTGAAGCACCGGCGAAAAAAATAACACGGGAAAAAAATGAAAAGCATACACGAACAAGTGGGAAAGGAGCTCAACAAGATTTCGCGCTTTCGAAGAATAAGGCAGTGACGTTTGTGCTCAAACCCCACCTCCACATGCTCCTTTGTGTCACAGAGTATAAGTGGGTTGGCTCAATTTAATTGACCTTGTTACAGGCGAATACAGCGTTTACAGCATGCCAAAACATCCTATGTGGGGGCGGAGGGGAGAGTAACCTTCCGCAAATAAGTGGACCCCTTACTGCTTGAGCCCTAACCCAAGTCCCGGAACAGGGTTACAGTAAAAGGCCCCGAAGTTATGATTCCTGGAACCTTTTTTACAACTTCAACTGTAGAATGTACGAGGGGTACCAATTGCCAACGGTTCATACAGGCGGAATAGCAGTCCGACAGCACAGCCCCTTTACCGCAGGGCTCCGCTGGTCTGGGCTCTTGGTCGCTTTTCGCCTGTTAAAAGTTAAAAACCACCGACCCAACCCCACTTCGGTCGGGCTCGCCACCCGGTCGCCGGGGAGGCCGGCAGCAAAGCAATAATTGTCAACTTCCGTCATAAGGGCAATTAAACTGGTAACAAGTTTGACGTGAATGTTCATGTAAACAATCCCTGGGACTCGTCGCTGCGCTGGGGCTCCTTGTGTTAATTGCTTCCCGTCAAAGTATTATGCCCTAAGTGCGCCTGAAGAGGCTTAACCAGCCCCCAGCCTTTCTGGCGTGCCCTTTCAAATTGGAAGACGTGAAAACCGGGGAAAAAAGTAGGCTACCACTATATAAGTACATACATATACATATATATAATTTTTTTTCTCTTTAGCCACTGGAAGAAAGTCTGTACGCGTTTCGTGCCTAACAAGGCCTCTCATACATACCCCGGGTGCTACGTTCCACCCCCACGCTACCAGGACCCCATTCCCGCCTATTAGGGTGTCCCGGGCGCACCACCTAAAGCGGCGAAACACTGTCTCCTAATGAGAACCATTTTACGATGGGGTGAAGCTTTACGACTTCCACGCCGAGTTGTCTGGGCTTGAGAACCCGGCCGTACATACATTTCATATATTTGTACACCCACGCCGCGCGCACCCACTCCTAACCCTTAAAAAAACACACACACCCACCCACCCTTAGGGAGGCGAAGGGCCTTGAGGACGATCGTAAAATGCATAAGTGCGGGCGCGGCGGGGGACTGCCACCGAACCCGGGCTATTCCAGCAATTTGGTGATTATTTCTAGTGAACAGCTTGCTCTCTTTGAGGGATTCATTTAATGATGTATGACCTACGTGCGTAATGAAAACAAATTTCCTTCCTGGTGCTACAGGGCGCCTCCGTTCGGGCTCTCAGGGCCATGTACCCCCACATTGTTGGCGCTACGTAATCTGAGCATCTTTCGGGTGTGCTGCGCTCCTTAAAGGGTACAAATTGGATTCTTTCGGCACCTTGCTTTCTGCGCTTGGAGATTTTTCAAAAAAGGAAAAAAAAAAATAATAATAATAACAAAAATAACTTTTTTTCATCATTAGCGAATGCAAATTGGGAAGAAAAACACATGAAGTATATTTTAGTCTGAAGGAAGCTGGAATAGCTAGCGTAAGGATGTATGTATTAGCAGACGAAACGTGTAATTAATTAGGGGCTCTTTATGAATCACACCCTAAAATAGATCTTAAACTCTTTTGTAGGCCAGTATTAAAAGCTAGACGGAATATTGCTTTAAGTAACCAAGTAGATACAATTTATATAATGAATTCTGTACTTATTTAATTTACTTAAACTGTTTCTATTACATATATAGATAGATAATAACGTTTATTAAGGGGGTATTCTAATCTAAAGGAGTAAATTTCAAGCCTTTTTTTAGGGATGAATTAAAATAAAATAAAAAATAGATTTTTTAATTTTTAATAGAAGCTCAACATTTCTTATGAAGCTCTCTACTAGTTTCCGTGAATCTCTTTGAAATTGCGATAATTGCAGTACACTAAAAATTTGTTGCATTTCCTCAAAAATAATTCATTATTATCTATACATAGAAAAATGTAGCATTAAAAAGAGACTCCTAAGGTCTAAACCTACTCTTCCTAAAGTATTTTTCTACAATGTTGCTAAAATTGGTTTACTAAATACAATACAAATAGTAAGTCTTTATTTGAAATTCATTGAAGCATTGTTTTGCTTGTGTAACCTTAATAATATCCTCCAAATATGAAGAGGTGTCTTCCCAAGACCCAAAAATTATTTACACCTTCTCGTCACCCACTTTTCACTGTTGAGTGAATTCAGCCAACAAAGCATAATGGAACCCCTCTTTCTTTAATGAGAATTGAAATCACTTCGAGGTGAAATTAATCGGTTTACACCACTACACTTTAAGGATTCTCACCTCATCTTCTTTCCCATCTCAACCCTTCTGTTTAATGCTTCCGAAGCAATCAGCCCCGCACTTCTTTCCCAAACCCCTGTTGCTGCACAGCTCTATTTTTAGTGACTTTAAGCAATTCAAAAGTAGTTTCTTGCGAATAAAAAAAACAAGAAAAATACAACTTCTGACTGGTGCTGCTGCAGCTGCCTGCTGTTGGCTCCCAGTACTAACAACAACCCTAGAAACCCTAGAAAATACGCGCAATCAATAACAACAGCAGCAAAGGCATCGACTTTACGGAAATTTCGCATTCATGGCAACTTTAAAACAAACGAAATTATTCCCCCATCACTCCCTTCAATCCCCTTGGGTCCATTCAGAGAATCTGTAGAAAATGTCGTTTTTCGTGGCATGAGAGTGAAATAAGAACACTGTTTTAGGTTACTGCAGAATTCCTGTAGTTTGTAAGGGAACATATTCGCCGGGAGTGCACCCGCGACAGGAAGGTGTTTCCTTGCGGGGGCGAATTTGAGGCGGAGGAGGTTAAAAGTTTCCTTCCAGGTGAAGAGAAATCCCAGCTACCCAGTCACACCCTGGAAGCGTATGTAAAGTCGTTCTAAAATTTGCTTATCGCCAAACTTTATTAAGACCTATTTATACGTGCCCCCGTGTGAAGTGGCCTTATTGTGCCTCGAGTAGGTCGAGAAGTCGTGGCCCTGGATAAAACCTGGCCGTTTGAGATTAGCGACCAACTTGATTTGGTGCTACATAGATAAATACATATACATATATTTAGATATTATACTATAGCCCGGAAGATATTTTATCAAGTTCATCCTGGAGCGGCGCCGTGACTATGGAACTCGTTTGACTCCTGCGGTGCTAAATACTTTTCAATGTTTACTGCTGGGTCCATCCAACTTTCTGGAGATATCTTTTTTCGGGAAGATGAATTAAAACAGGTCACAAACAAAAGAAGATAAAAAAAAAATAGAATGAGAGTTGACTCCCTTCGCAGGGCTAAGGTATAAATCAGACAGGTTTTTATCACACTTCCTGGGCCTCCTAAAGAAAGTCGCATAAATAAATTCATACGGAGAAATCTATGGAAAATCTTTTGGTGGATTTAGGATGCTTTAGGGAGAATTGGTTATGTAAATTTTTGACATAAAATTAGCATATAAATAATTTTTGTTCCGCACTTTGGCATCAAAACTTGGGAAATATCTCTAGAGCGGCACTGGCCAAGTCCAGACCCTGAGGGAGCTTTGTTTTCTTTTCGACCGAAGTTTTCCTTGAAAGTTTTCCGCTTTAAGTAAACATTTCGCTGAAGAAGCGCACAAGAAGAAGACGAACGTATCCTGGAAGGGGTCCTAGGAGACGGTCCTGGCACAGCGGAGGAACAAAGGGAATGTGTACACATTCTGTGAATAATCATTTTCTCCCGTAATGATTCCCAGATTAACACTAGCCCTGGCTTCTTGTCCCACCACGTCCAGGAAGATGAGGGCTACAAAGTCCCTCTGGAAGAGACCATGAACTGATTACGTCACAATGAACGGAACGGGTGGTAGAAGGCGGCTGGCGGAAGAAAGTCTTTCACTTTAATGTTAATCGCAACTCCAATTTTCTCTCGTATCGATTTTTGATTCTTTAATCAACTTTCCAATTACGGAAGTATAACTGAAGCAGTCCTGACTGCGAACACCCCCAACCCCCTACCCTGCTATTAAGCTAACTCGCTTTGCCTTGTTCCAGCCGCGTTAAATTTTAACAGATGAGCGGGGGTGGCGGCGCTATCTCAGCTTGTTTAGCTGGGCTTGACTGCCAGTGACACTGAGTTTATGTGACTTCCACCTTAATACCAGCAAGCCGAGACTTTCAGAGACTTTCAGATTTTCACGCTCAACAGGTTTTTCTCTGCTTTGGGTCATGTCGTAATTAATTTCCAGACAGGCTCTTACGTCCAACGCTAATTGCTCTGTATAAATAATTATGCTCCCAGTTTAGTGATTCTCTGATCCTTGAGACTTCCGCGTTCCTCTGCGCTACTGCTGTGCCATGTGACGTCATACTGCCCGCCCGCACTGATCCTTCGTCGGGAGGCATAAGTGAGAAAAAAAATTGAGTGCAACATTTTTAGTCGACTCGACTACCCGCACTCATTTTGTAGTCACTGTAAAACGACGAAGGGCGACATGCTTTGTGCCTGTCTGCCCTAATCTGCAAGGGAATTGTCGCACTACGTCATGTCTTTCGCCATGACGTAGCACACACTCTGTTGGAAATTGACCAATTTTCGCAGTGCATCACTGCGAAACAGGTGGTATTTTTTCATGAATATTGCGTACTCTCGTAAAATTCAAGTGCCAAACGGCATGCAATATAATTAAGGCTGTCTTTGTTAATAACACTTATCATTTATGCATACTACATACATATAGTACATCGTGCTAATTGGGGGTGATTAGTATAATTGCTACATGGAATTTAATTTGATAGTAGTACCTACATTCTAATTACTATTTGTTTAAATATAATTTATACAAAGTAGAAATTGCAAATTATTATTTCCAATAATTATCCGATATTGTTACATTGTTGTAATTATAATTGAATTGCAATTTCTGGATAAAAAGAAAAATCCTTTTATGCAAATTTTAAAGTGCTGGTTTTGAAACTAATATTTTTAAAACCCAATCAGTAAAGAAGTAAGTAAAATAGGTACTTTAAGAATACAAATTTTATATATATGGTATACATAAAATCAAAGGTAAGTTGTTTTACTTAGCCTGCATTCGAATTAGAATTAATGTTGTGATGTAATTTTTTGACCTTTTCATTCCCTGTAATGCACTGATACATAGTGGGAAGCAAAAATTTGGTTTTGGAATAGCAGCACTCATCAATTTATTTTTCAAATTTTCTTATCTAAAGGAATACTGTAAGCTCTAAGGATTTCGATAAAATTTAGTACACTGAGGTTTTTGCGGATAATAAATGGGCTTACATGCACATGTATGTCGATAGGTTAAGATGGAAATTTTATATCACTAAAGCGCAAAGTGTCCAACTAAGAATTAAGTATAAAACACTCGCAGGTTTGTTCGTTAGGTTTAAGTACAGTTTAATTTTGTTTTTTATGCTCATAATTGTTTATATTAAGTAAAAAAACCAAGACCCTTTAATAGCTCTCAAAATGCGCTAACGATAATCGGAAGAATTTTCTTGAAAAAGGAACCCAAAAAATTAGTATAATTACGCAATGTCGCACGTCGTGCTCGGCACGCTCGACCGCGCTCCCCGTCTTATCGGAGAGCGCCAGCAGGAGCATACTTAGCAGCATGAAAAATTACCCCAATCTATGCAAACCGACGACAATTTTCTCATGTTACTTGCACAGTGCCATAATGTCATAATGTCAAAATGATAAAGTTAAACACAAACTACTCCCGCGAGACGGTCGCACGCTGGGGGTTTGGGGGACCGGGGGTTGGTGCAAAACGAAAGCGAAAAATTAAATTTTCATAAATCATTAGCAACGGCAGCTTGCGAATGGGGAGCGCCATCCCGCCGCGGTGCATTTATCAAAGCAAAGTCGGTAACGACGTACCTTATCACGAATTCATCGCGCACTTTATTGCAGTTTTAAGCATGCATTAGACGGGTTCCAGACTCCGTCACGACGTCACCGTCATCGCCGAGTAGATGCGGGGGCGGGGTGACCCCAGCCTTAATGTATTATCCGCGGGCAGGCAAAAAGGAGTTTAATTGAATGAAGCTAGATTGCGATACCACTTCCCACCCGCCCCCATTCGCTCAAGCCTGCCCCGATCACAATTGCTCTAACTTAAATTGCTCCTTTGGAGCTAAGACGGGCTCAAAGCGTTGCTTAACTCGAGAACTTAATAGCGTGCCTACATCGAAGGGGAGCGCTAGGGCTCCAAGCGCCGCAGAGCGACTTGCCCTGGATGAATATTCATCATGCTAATTAACCTGTAAAAGGAGCATTGACATGCAGAAAACCCATAAAGATTAAGTCGCTCTGCTCGCAAGCAATACACACCCCCTCCCCCTGTAAAATCTGAACCTAGGACCTAAGGCCCCGGCCTCATGTTACTGGCTTGGCTTGTTGGCCCCGCCCGCACGAAATGTTGATAAGATGCCTCAATAAAGTGGCGTGTCCGCAGTTAGTTCGAGAAACAAACAATCAAAAACCCACTCTCGAACCGCCCGGCCTAATTGGACTAATTAAATCTGTGGCGGGTGGCGTTTTTACCTCTTGTCGCGTTTTATGACGACGAATTCCTTCTTTCGCTCGTTTTTGAAATTGTGATTGTTTTATGATTCAATTAGAGTACAAACGAGATATGAGCACGTGCGGGAGTTTTCGAGCATTTCCAAAGAAGGTCCTGTGAAATTTCCTCCGTGTGGGGACACAGTCAAAATAAATGAAACGCTTTGCACTGAAAGGGTGATTCCCAGTGGCACGAAAAACCATATAAATTAAAGTACATAGTCTGAAAATAAATTAAAACCAGTGTAATAAACATTTTCATTACGATCTTAAAGGAAGTCTACAACAAGTTAAAAATTTCGAAATTAGCCTACTCTAGATACATATTTACTTATATCTTAGGTTTTTATTTACTAACACAATATTTATAATATGTAGGTACATACATATTTACAATTTTTTCTTACATATAATACATTATGAATGAAGGCCTCTTCAGCATTTATTTGGTACTAGCAAAAATATTAAACGATATTCATTAATGTAAAGTGCCTTCACTTCCTCCAATGCCCCGGGCGTTTCGTAAAGTTGTTGTTAAACTTTTAAAAAAATGTACCCTAAAGTAACGAACCCTCATATTTCATATTATTTACATATATCATTGCTTATATCCAAACAAACTATACAAGTTATACTAAGGACATTATAAGTACTATCGTTATACAGTGTTTTGCTTTTGGCTTTTTCTAACAATTACAGGAAGAATATAAACGAACAATTGTGGTATATATTAGAGATAAATAAATAATAATGCCTAGAAAAACTTAAAATATGCTATAAAACTTTAGCGTATCTTCCACTACCCTTTCTAGTTTTAACTGTGGAAAGTGTTCACAAAATATTTTAAAATTCAAACCAAACCTCAAAAGTGGGCAGATTTTCTACTCCTCCAAGAATATTCTCGGAATAAAAGTTAAAAAATGAAAACCTTCCATTTTACAAAAAAAAAAAGAAGAATTTGCCATTAATTTTTAATGTGCGAAAAGCAAAAAAAACAAAAAAATAATAAAACTTTTTAATTCCGTTCAACTCGAAGTGGCAAAACAGCGCTCTCATTACAGCCCGTAATGAAGAAGTAGCAGGTACACTTGGCTGCAGAAACTTAAAGGCGGCCAAGGAATCCGGGTTAATTTTTCTTTAAATTAAAAGAAACTTTTCAATTAAAACTTGATGGAAGTGAACGAAATAAAAATGGAAAGAAAATTCTAGGAGGAGGGCGAAAATAATGGGCAAAATCTATAACATCTCAAATGGTGAAAAAGCGAGTACTACTTATTCTTAAGAAACTGCATGTTCAAAATAAGAAGAAATTGCTCTAAGAAAAATAACGAGGTTGTAGGTGGGCAGGGCAGGTTAGAGGGTGGGTCATAGTAGTCAGACACTCGACTTATATATCTTACGTTAAAGTCGGAAGGATATATAAGATGGGTAGATGGTAAAAAATGAGACGACAACGGAAATAGTCCGAACGGACGTTGTCAATCTTAGGACACTTTTCGAGAATTTTCCTTTTCATAAACTTTGTGTCGCGACAAATATAAGGTGTTTTGTCTGATGACGATGAGCAAAGGGCCGAGGGTAGACAGGGATCCAAGCACCCGGCCAGCTTTTATATATATAGTACAGTATAGTTGCTAGGTTTTGGAGGATCGGAGATTTTGTTGGATTAAGGATAAGGATGTGGAACAAAGCTCCACCCAAGTCATCATTATTGTCGTTGTCATCGTCAACAATGTCGGGTATCTGAAGTTCTTCCGTCGAGAGCAAATAAACCTCTTGCGAAAGCGGAGGAGAGCACCACAAACATTTCTTGTTATGCGTTCCATTTTGAATGACTGAGGGCGCTCCTCCAAACCGCTTTAATGTTGAAATAGTACACATAACGATGATATGATATCTTACCGTCTCAGCGCCCACTAGGGCTTCTCGGCGCTGGGACTTTGCTTGAGAATGGAATGGAATGGTCCCTCCTCCTCTCTCAGCATAACACGGGTGCTCTACGGCCTCCACGGCCTCTACGGCCTTTACGGGGACTCCATGGCATAGTACGGCAACTTAACGCAACAATATGCCACAGGCCATGAGACACACTTTCCCCGAAATATAGAGAATATGTTATATGATGAAGGCTTGGATGCCTGCGACATTCGTGGCCAACGGCAACGGGAAGGACTGGGGCCGGGGCGGAGCGCCACGACCGGAGCTCTGGAGCAGCTCCTTATGCCCGATGGCTGTCTGTGGAAAATATCCCTGTAGGGGGAGACAAAACATTTCTCGGCACAAATAGAAAATTTTAAATGGATTTAGCCATTCCTTCCATTCATTCGGTGCTTCTTTCGGGGGTTGTTTACAGACACTGAAAGAAAGGTGCCCCCTACTCACCCCTAAGGCTCCGTCTCATGGATATCAGTTCGCTTGGCCTCACACTATTTTGCTTTTCGTTTTATCTTTTAATTCCACGAGGAGTTCGACATGCTTCGGAACATGGTATTCACCTGGTTTTTCCTTTTATTATTTTTTGGTTTTTTTATTTTTCACAGCCCAAACATCCATAGGCACAAGATATAGAAGCTAAAGCTGACGGGTATCGCTAAAAGAAAGGATTTCCCAAAATATCAGTTCAGTGGTAGCCACTCTCTTGTAGCATGCTGCTGCTACAATACAGAAATCGACAGCAAGTTTTCCGTTTGGTAGAACATTTCCATCTCCATCAAGCCGAGCTGAATCGGCAGCGGCGGCTTCTTTGGTCCATCCACCATCCGGAATCCAGACTACGTACTATCTATTGATGCTCCTATAGTGGAGCCCGATAGTAGATCTGGGGATGTGTGCAATCCCTTGTTTTCCCCCACTTGATGGCCACCGGCATGGCTGGGAGTTAATCGTTGCCCTTACAAATCTATATTTCACTTTGCTTTCATTTTAGCATAGCAACCAAAAAAGCAAAATGAAGCTGATGCTTCTGCTGCTTGTACACCCTGTACCCTGAATTTCGCTTCGTTTTTCGGGTGGTCTTTTTATCTTCCACGGGCTTGGGTAAAGTGCTTGAGATTCACTTTGGATCGAGGATGGTTGAACAAGTGCAGACCGACGCACGGCGGCTGCAAGAAGTTGAATGCTATTGCCTACTTTTGTTTAGGTTTGTTGATTCCATTACCCTGATTAGGTGGAACTTCATTTACATGGTATGGGTTTTAGTTCCGAATCCTAGCCACTGGACATCCGAAAACTGTTTACGGGGTTCTTTATTTGAAATCTAATTCAAAAGGCCAGCAGCATGTATGTGATTATCCGGTAGAATTAGTTCTTCACTCATTCATTTTTGTGATTTATCTCAAACGGAGCGGAAGAGTGTTGGTAAATGTACAATTTGGGACAGACACGAGGACTTACTTTGCTAATGTAATAGTAAGATTAAGTAGTTCAAAATCCAAGGTCATTTCGACCATTATCATTTGGTTTCAAAGAAAAATTTTTATCTGTCTTTCAATGTACATATACAAGTATTCCTATTGAGCAGCAACAAAGCCTATTTATAGAAGTATCTACAAATGATAGAATATTTTTTAAAGTCTAAGATACAATACTAATTCCTTTTAAGTAATTTTTCATATACAAGAGAGTTAAGAGACTTAGATATAAACTCTTCACTTTTATCCAGAATTAAGGGGTACTTCTACAAATTTTGTATATAGATTAATTTGAAAATCGATACATGGTTTCCATGGGCAAAATCGGCAGAAATAGGAGTATTAATTCAAAACCAAATTGAATTGCTTCAGTTATTACTTAGAATCATTCCATTAAATGAATGTGTAATAAATTTGAATATAAATAATCTCATCTTTCAAATTGTTGTTAAACTTAAAATATATATAGAATTAATGATGAATTATTTTAAGGATATAGGTTAGAGGATACCTCTGAAATTGCATATGGTAGATGTTTATTTAAAAAAAGTTAATGTTATTTTTTTACTAATATATGTATGTATAACAAATATGTAGATTTAAGTTTAATAAATGATACAAATGATTTTTTTTTTCGGTTATAGTAATTGTATGTAGAATAATTTTAGGGACAACATTTATGCATTATCAAATCAAGGTGGCTTATGGAATATAAAAGGTTAACGTTCTGTTTAATATCAATCTAAATCTCCCTAATACAAAATGAAATTAGGCTAGAATAATCTTTTCTATAAAAATATTCAAAAGCGCGAAAGTTGTTGATCTCTTGTTGAAGTTAAATAAATGCAAAGCCAAAGGGGCGAATTAAAAAAGTCGATTTTTGGTCTTGACAATGCTGTAGAGAAATATTTTTACCTAGGCATAAAACAAAAATGTTATGAGGCAACAGTATCCCTCTGTCACATCCGGAGTCAAAGATAGAAAGTATGCAAAAGAGCTCACCTGAACAGGCCTAACAAGTGTGCATCGCTCTTGTTAAGCATCAAAACATCATCCTCACAGGTGCGCTGAAGGAGTCATTTCAATACATAATTATCCCCGGATTACCCTTTCAGTGCAGCATAAACAATACACAGGCTCCGTCAGTTGGCTTTGTTCATTGGCGAAGGAGCGCTGGAAATCCCCCGTCAGATCCTCGAAATATCTCTAGATAAGATCGAAAGGGCAAATTATCCTCCTCGTCCTCCATCTCCCGCGCGACGACTCCGGACGGATGGGAGCAAAAGGAGCGCCACTGTGAAAATCTTAAAACATACTTCAAAGCCATTGTTTTCCATTAAAAGTGTTTTTCATGTTTTGTTAGCTTCTTGACATTAACAGACAAAAGGGGCCGAGTACAATGCGGACGGGATGCTCAGGAGCGGCACTAAGATACTAAGATGCGCGATGACATGATACGGGGATGTTTCCTCTATCAGACAACAACTTGTCTTTTGTTGCTTTGTTCAGCGACACGAATATGTGTAATATCTTTAACCATTCTGAAGGAGATTAATTAACACTGCACAGACGAAGATACCGCCCCGGTCCCCCGAAGCAGCATCTCCGGGTCTTGGAGCTCAGTTTTTCTCTTAGTAGTGTTCGAGCCACCCTCTGGCTGGTTGATTTCTTTTATTCCTGCGATGGTGCTATTTCTGCAAAAACACATCTATAGCAGCATTCATGCAGAAATCATAGGGCCTGTTTGTTTTCTGGGGCAGAAACTGATTATTTTCGCATTCACCCACCAGTAGCACACCCCCGGCTCGGCCCGCTTGGCTCCTCCGCTTTTCTTCCGCTGCCCTAAGGGCGAGAAGGAAATGAGTGAAACATCAATGTAATCTTCACTTTGTTTCTTCTTATCTTGCGTAATTGATGTAATAAATCTGCTCATAGGGTATCGATGCTATTCACAGATTTTTTTTGTTTTTTGTATTTTCTCCCCCCGTCTGTTCAAATTTCATTCCATTTAAGTGGCCTATCGCTTTCTTAAGTGAGAAAATTAATGGAAATTTCGATTTTATCCAGCGGCAAATTGATATTTGCCCTTTTGAGTATAGTCCCAACGGCAAATCGGGGGACGTCTACAAAATTACTTTTTCTAAACGAACAGACACGTTTATACTGAGCTTCGATCATTTGGTACTATTTTTTAAGGAAAAATTAAATCTTCAGACTTTAAAATATTGATAATTGATCGAATTTAAACTTCAAGAACTCGGGATATAAGTCTAAGGCATAAAAAAGGCATAAAACATATTATTGACAATAAATGAACATTTACATATTGATTTAGTTCATCATTCTACGTATTTTAAAAAAATCACTCATCCCATTTTGAATCAAGCATCAACTTAATTATATTTTTTAATTCTACTTATATTTGGACATCATTTTGCGATTTATTACATAAAATGATATAGTTTCATTCCTCTAAAGTAAAGCTAAGTTAAAAAAGAGTGAGGTTTCTTAACGGTTGGTTGGAAAAAACTGGTGGGATAAAATAATAAGCAAACAACAAACTCTGCATATTTACAATGCTGAAACGTGCTTAATTTTGTTGGAATAATGTAGTAAATACATGTAAACCTAATTGTGCAGCATAATTTATGTTAGCGCAACAAGCAGCCCCTCCAGCACAGCCGGTGTAGAAGTCATAAAACACCAGACCCCGATCCCTCTATTTTTTAATGATAAATAAACTTTCTTCAATTAAAAGTAGTAAAAACGGAAGAGTTTCATCAGCAATTCACTTCCTCTGCACCGGTGGGGCCGGACGGCGGCGCTGTCTTGAGCAGCAACTTCGCTTGAAGAGCGGAGCCCCAACCGGGCAGGGAATTGCGGGCAAGAGGGGCTGCGGGGGAGCATTTCAATCAAGTCATCCAGCAGTAAAGAAAACTTTATGTATTGTGCATAATTTAGGGCTCCTTTATGGTTATGCAGAGCTCGTTAAGTTTCTCTACGCAATTGTTGTGTATCTTAATGGCCCGACATCATGCCATGCAATACTTTATAACATAGAGAGAGAGTTTGAGTTTCTTAAACATTGGCCCAAAACTGAAACAATGGGGGTGGCGGTTAGCGGTCTGGGGGCGATACCTTTTTGCCCCATTAAATTGCGTACCCCAGCCTAGAACTTAAAGCTATGCCGTATAATAGAGCATAAGTAAGCATAAGCATAAGCATAAGCTGAAATGGCCACAGAAAATCAATATGAGGCTCGCACTGCAGATGGAATGCATATGCAGCGGCTGGGGGGTCTCAGCCCCAACCCCCCGCTTTTGAGAGAAGTGATGCAATTCAATTGCTGGGAGTTTTGGGGGGAGGGTTCCGAATGCAGCCCTCCGTGACTGACCAGGGCTCGTGAATCGTCCGAACTGAACTGAGCCGGACAGACACTGGACTTATCATTGGTCCAGGAGTGGATGTGGTGTGCCCCCCTTTTGTACGCTTACACAACGATGGCGGAGTCCGAAAATTTTGGAATACAATTTTGCGTGGTGATGGTTTAATGTGTCCCTAATTGAGAATATGGATGGATGGGTAAAAGGGTTTGAGGCTTAAAAGCTTTTCGGATGAAATTAGTAATGACAATTTCAGCAATAGAAGTGTAAGGAATGTGGAAATTGTCGCGGATGGCTATTTTGCCAACAGAAACCTAAATTGCATGATATAGTTGCCTCCGAAGTAGAAACTTTGGTTAATTTTTTAACCATATAGAAACATAACAGAAATTTAAAGTGTCTCTTAATGTAATAACTGATAACGAAAATATTCTCACACATACGATTTTTGAAAAAGACTTAATTAAAACTTAAAATAAAACAAGACTTGCTAGATAAATTTTTAAAATTCCCATATAACGAAAAATCGTAAGAATCCACATGTAACGAGGCAATATTAAAATAATGAAAACCTAAATTGTAATGTTTTTCCTCTTTTCAAATTATTTCTTATTTTGCGGGAATAGTTTAAGGGTTAAATTTGTTTTTATATAATTTTAAGTTAAAATAGAAATCGGATTTTAAGTATATATGAAAATATACCAATTCGTAAACTTGTGTGGAATGGGATAAGAGCAGCAATATGAAAAATAATTTAATTCACTCTGAAGAAGATTAATTACTTCAGAAGCGATTCTTTAAAGTATCTACCCAACTTTACCTTTCCTACTTATTGCAGGCGCACCCTTATTGTTTTCTTTCATCTTAAGAGCCCTCCTTTGCCATCCCATTTGAATAGGGCATTGTTCCAGCCCTGATAAAGGGCAGCAAATGCTTCAGGAACTGCTTTGTCCTCGGACAGATGGGGATATGGGAGCTAGTACTTGTTTTGTCCCATTCGGAATTATTCTGAATGACCTTCGTGGACGGGGATTTATTCGAGGAGAGGTCAAGGGAAGGAAGGCATAATGTAAAAGAGAGTAATTGCTCCACAGGTTCCTTGCCTTCTTGAAGTGGTTGACAAAACAAAAAGACTACATCAGGTTTGAACTTTTCCTTTCATATAACTTAAGGTATTTGTTTTGCCCGTTTACCGACATAACCCGAGAACGCAAAAAATATGTTTATGCTTTAAAATCGATAGCTACTTGTTTAGAGCGACCTTGTCAGCAGTTCCCTTTTTCTTGTCTCTTTATTTAGTGTATAATAGAAATTGAAGAATGACTATCCATCCTTGATTAGCAGCATTAGTAGCAAATCGGGGCAGAGCGTACGTGAGTGAAAACCGAGTTGTAATTCAGTCAGAGGTTTAAAAAGCAAACTACTTTCTAAACGCGAGGACAATTTGTATACTTTTATGCATTTTTGTATTTTTAGCTTGTGTGGCATTTAAAACTGTTCACTATCTTAACTTTAGAATACTACTTCTACAGCTTTTGTAGCTATTTGGTTTTCACAAATTTAAAATATATTGTAGCGAACGCATATTTAAAATTTGAAGCTTAACACTTATTTTTCTTTGCATTTAAATTTTTTGCCGCGCATGATTTTTTCATATTTTTCCTTAAATCTTAAACTTTTACTTCAGAGCTTTTAGAGGAAATAAAAATAATTCAATTCACAATAATTTAAGTATTTATTTATATTCCAGTTTCCTGGATTAAAATTCGTCATTGCAACTCCCCGATCGCATCGAAAACAGCGGGAGCAGCCAATCGCCGCATAGCGCAAAAGCGAGAGATTTAAGAAAAATTTAGTTTTTAAAATTAATATGAAAAACTGCTCAAATAAATGAGAGAAATTGAAGATGTCTATTTTGTAAAATAAATGTAAAAAATTGCTCAAATAAATGAGAGAAATTAATGGTGTCTTTTTCATTGATCGTTCTAACATTTCAGCGCTTGCTTTTCTGTGTAAAAATGTAAAATCTCTGTTGTTGCCATGGTTTTCAGTATTTGCCCCTCTTTCTGCAGAATGAGAGCGGCTACTTTACAGAAAAACTACATTCACAATGAGGGGTAGCGTAGATCTGCGTGGGGAAGTTTCATTCTTATTCAGGGGGATCGGCAGGCGAATTTCCCCTACTGTCGTTTCTGGGCTCCTGTGACTAAACTCGGATTTTTCGGACGGCAGATTTTTGCCCGTCGAAACCACGCCCCAATTTCTGCCTGCAGCAACAGGAGCCCAGAAATGTCAGCAGGGCAAGAATTTCAGTGACGTCATTCGAAGGGCCTGCTGCGGTTTCTGGGCTCCTGTGACTCAGTCTCAAAAATTGAGACGATTTTAATGGAATTTTGTGACGAAATTTTTTTTCTTTAAATGCAATTTGCTTGAGGAATTAATTAAAAACTTCCCTTATGTTGTCTCAAAACTCGATCACTTGATGAAGCTAATTTCTGAAAATTCTTTGGAATGCAAAGGGCGATAAATGCAAAATCAGAGTATGTTTTATTTTAATTATTTTTTATTTATTTTAAATACATTTTTACAAATTTGGGATAGATAATTCTAATTGACATTGTGGACGGATACATTTAAAAATTTTAAACATCTACTTTTGCGTACAAATTAAACACTATTTATTTACTTGGCCTTGCACTAAATGAACTTATGCAATTTTAATAATAATTTTAACTTATTTTTATTTTCTTATACCAGCTGCAAGTTTCTTCTTCCGATAATTCGATTGGATTCTGTGAAATGAGAAGAAAAACTTTAGAAGATTCAAATGTAAAAATTATATCAATTAATATTTTTTGGTAATTTTCTCCGTACATACCTTTATTTTATTTTTCTTATGAGCAAGCATTTCGGGCCAATTGGAAGTCAAAAATTTGATTCGGAAAACAGCTAAATTATACTATTTTTCAAGAAACAAAATAATACTCACCTTTTAGTCTTAAATAAGTAATCAAGCGAACGAAACCAAATTCTGAAAACTCCTAGGGCCAAAAAGTGTGTTATGTTGTAAAATTGGGATAGGCACATTACAGTCTGCATGTTAAACAAAAATATCGTCTTATATGTAGTAGCGCATTAAAATATTAAAAAGTTCCGGTAGGTAACTAAAGGACTCATTGAGACAAGTCAAAGGAGCCTAAATTCACCAGACTTATTTTTAGAAATTGAGGAGTTTGTGTGATCAGTTCCCATCAGAATTGCATAAGGTTGCAAAGTTTCAAATCGATGATTAGTTTAATTTGATCTGTAAGCTAACAGTAACTGGTAGCTTAAAATGAAGCAAAACTTATTCTTGGTTCCGTAAAAGTTCTAAATTACTGTCCTGTTTCCTAGTAAATGATCTTCTTCCCTTTAAAAGGAAATTTTAAATTTTATAATTGATTTAAGTACTCGTAAGTGCTTTCACCCTTAATAGAATGTATTAAAGAATGTTTTAAAAGTTATTATCAGTGACCTATCTGAAATTGATGCTATTTTTCTCGATTCCTGGAAACTGCTGACCTTACGCAATTTAATAACCGCAGCCACGACGGTCGACCTAGAATTATTATTAATCCTTGCGGCGTCCCAAGAGTCCCCCCAATTGCTCGCTCCATTTCCGACCCTTCACCCACTGGAGGAGTGTTTTCCATCGAGGAGTGATTCAAGAACCTCCTCGATTCGGGCGGGTTCCGAAACGATCCTCGAGATGAAGTGTCTAAAAAGCCCCTCCGCATTACAGCAACTCTGCTCAGAGAAGAGCAGTAAATTAATTCAAGATACCCCAGAAGATTGGAATCGTTTTCGGGGCGTAAATCAATACTTGGGCACTAATTAATGGCGCTGTCGTCATTATCTGCAAGGAAAAGGCTGTTGTTTAAGCAGAACCATCGGAACCCTCCTCCTCGGGGCGGGTGGCGGCGATGGGGGTGGCTTCGGGGCGTGGGTGGGTGGCTGCCGGCGCCCACTCCAGGAAGCGGCAGGAAGTAGCAATGTGTACGCCCGTATATCAGAGCCATCGCAGCGGTACTGCTAACCAGCTCATTAATAATCATGACACGATACATTATTGCAGATATTCCGTCAATTCTAATGCTCATGTGATGGCGCTTAATTTGCATTGTAATTAATACGCTCCACTCCTGGAAAATGTTGCTGTTTGCCGGGGAGTACGCGACTGTCGGCGAGTCCCCTGGGTCCTGCGGAGTGCGGGTGGATCCCGCATCCGATACTTTTCAACGGTTGCGGAGCGGCTACGGTGCCTCACCTGTCTTTCAGCAGCGTCACTGGTATCGGTGTGACTCTCCGTCATCCGGAGGACCTTGGGCTAGATATGATAAAATATCCTCTGCCGGGGCTCCTGGCGATGTGCCGATTGATTATTGATTCGCGTTGTTGTCGCCACATCATTCACTCGCTCAATCGCTACCGACATCGCGTGCGGGAGGCTCAGGGGTGGGGACCGGGGGATGCTGGTGGGTGGTGAATTGCTCGTACCCTGCCCAAAAGCCCGCCCAGGGTATGTAGGGCTCCGCTGTACAGGCCGGGACCCCTTTCGCAGCCCCCTCCCCCGCAAATATTCATTGTAATGTTCAAAGCTATGCAAATGCATCCCGAGTGCAGCTCAGCGAGCAGTAAAAATGTACGTCACGTATGAGGGGGCCAAAATAGTTTTCTGCGATTCTAATTGCGGTTTCGGTGCATGACACGAATATCAAATATGCGGCACTCCTCTCTGCTTTGCGACTTTGTGACGCGGCGGACAGAGCAGATGCAGCCACAGGCGCTAAGTACATGCGGCTTCTGGCACTTTTCAATCCACACCTTTTTCCCATTTTGAGGGGTTCTTTAATCCGTGCCGCACTCTGATCCCGCCCCTCAATGCTCACTTCACACAAAATTAATTTATCCTGGCTTTAACGACTGCTACCACTTTATCTGCATGGAAATGGACGATCTTCTTTTCGGGCGCTACCAAATTCTGGAATCTTTTTGGTAGAACTTTGAGCACAACTTATTTTTAGTGTTCTGCTCTAATTTAGGAAAAAACGACACTTAACCTTAAAACAAATTAAATTATTACCACATTGTGTGTGAGAAGCTCACTTTTTGCCTTTTCCGCTGTTCCTCACTTGAGTGCGGGTCACGTAAAACTACGATTTTAATTCATCCTTGCGTGAGGCGATGGACCTCACCACGCACAAGGACACTGAACCAAATAAAACGGAAAGATTCAATGAAATTTAAATCTAGCTCTTAAGACTAAAGTTAAAAAGTTATAAAATTGAATTTTAAATGGAAACATAGATTTGTACTATTCTTATCTTATATATCTTATTTTAAACGAATACCACGTAAGCAGTATAATTTTCGACCACTTTGTTATACATATGTTTAATTGAACCTTCCGGGGTCTCAAATGTATTTTAAAACTTGAATTTGTTACCTTTTCAATAGAATTTGAGGAACTTTAATAATCATCTCAAATTTTAAAATTTCATTAATATCGATTGAATTTCATACTTTATGCACCTATATGTAAATCCGTGATTATTGGTATTCTTTATGAAATAATATCTGCAAATGTAGATAATGATTAATAATAGCATAAGTTAGCAATCAAATTATTTATAATGTTAATCTAAAAGTTCAATTTTGTAAAGATACATATACTGAAGTTGAGATACTTAAATTAACTTGTATTATTTATGCTCTACGAAAAAGTAGCAGCTCTTTTCTGAACCGTCCTCGCAAAGTTGCTCGGGGCTCGAGTTCCTCGAAATTAATTTATCCTGACTTTAATGACTACTAGCACTCTATTCAACACGGTGATGAGGGACCCTGGGGCTCGCTTTCGTCCCCTGGAGGCTCCAACTACTAGAGCCTCCTCGGAGCCCCAACTCCTTTAATATGGACTGCAAAAAACCTGACTATATTTTTACTTTTTCTGCACTGGAAAGTGTGCGAATTAGAGCGGAAAATTAGCATATTCCTCCGCACGATTGAAAATAGTGCAAGGTTTCCTTTGTGGCCGGCTCCGAGGGCCCCGCGGAAGCAGCGCGGCGACACGGTTCCGCCCCCGACCCCGGCGCGATGTATTGTTTTTGTTGCTGGAGCTGTTTGTTTATGCATTTACACCTTTTTGAGCGTTTGGTAAATTCAGCTATTTTCACGAGCGTTTTGAAGTCGCTTTAGGGGCTGCTCCACCAACCAGTTGCCAGTTGCAGTTGCAGCGCGGTCGTTTCGCGATATTTCATACAAGCACGCACACACACGTGCACACACCCACGTGTAATTGCACCCTGGGTGCAACGACTGTAAGTTGGCCCCTTGTAGGCGTTTGCCTTTGTTAAATCTGCTCCATGTGTTGCTCTTTTCACGTGTAATTTACTACCGCAACCTCTTTTCTCGCCCTGGAATTTTGCTTATTAAAAAATATTTAATTTTTATGAATGCGTCCTCGCGTACGTTAGCGGTTATGCTTTTAATAAATACTCCCCTGGATCCCGTAGTGACACAACACCAGCGCTCATCGGGGAAAGTAGGATTAAAAAAATTAATAATAACTCCTCCTGTGGGGAATTTTCATTAATTACCGCACTCCAGCTCAAGTGGCTGTAAGTGAAACAATTGCAAGTGCACTGGATTTTCGGAGGTTCCCCGGGCACTGGCAACTCAACTGCGATAACCCTTGACGCCGGTGGAAAAAAAGGCTCCTCTCGTGCGAAATATCTCTCATTTTTCTGGTTGCCTACTCAACTATTTTAGACTTTCGAAATTTTATACAAATTTCAGGATCTCAGAGCGAAAAAGTTTAAACGTACGGGATGAAAGTTAAACAAAAAAATTAATTAATGCATTTAATTTACGGAATTAGCACACAGTAGCTAATACCTAGTTAAATCCCTCAAATCCTTAAGAGAAACTTCCTCCTTCGATACACTGTTAACATTTTGCTAGGACTTAACATCCTTCACGTTGGGCTGGGTGGCTCATGTAAATTTTTAAAATGAAAACCCAGAAAAGTGGGCTCGCCCTGAAATCACCAACCCAGAATGATTTTTTGCTACTATTCTGAAATGCTGCACGAATTCACAGACACAGAATGCAAATCGAAGGGATAGTAAATGAAAACAAAATTGTGTATGCTCTTGGGATTGGGGTAAATATTGAACGTGTAGTTTTTAGAAAGCAGCTTACGTCTGTATCTATTTTGGAAAGGGAAAAAAAATCTTGCAAAAATCGGGATCTCACTAGCTAGGCCATTAGCAAGCAACGAAACTGATGCTAAATTGGAGCCACTTTGATGATTTTTATAGTGACCGCAGTTACAGTCCAATTTAAACTTTTTAAAGTTGTATTTCCTACTTCTAATTATTTTGTGTGTGCGTTTTTAAAAGAAATGGAAATGTTCAAATTTACGTTTTTCAAAATAAATTAGGTTTTATTTAAAAAGTTTTAATTATTCTTAAAGACGAATTCAAGGATGATATCAATTTGCTTTTTAATTTGTTCTACCATTTTAAATAAATATCGAAAATAATGAGCTTTAATTTTTAGAGGAATAGCAGAAAAAATACCTGTTTGCAATGTTCTCCACACTCTGTTAACAAAGATTCTAATCCGAAAATGTTGAAACTTTTTAAGAAATATGATAAAGTTTGTGATTACTTTAAACAATTAATAAAATCATACGGAATTAAATTTTGAAACGGTAAGATTCTAGTAAAACATAATGTTCGCTTTAAATACGTTTATTTTGTCCTTAAAAACATCTTTCAAATATTTTCCATATCCGCACTTGTTTATCTCCTCTGCTACATTTATAAAATATTCATTTTTTTCTTAGTTAATTTCGATATTCATATTTATTTTATATATATTTTTTTAATTAATCTTAATAACATTCAAGTATAGAGGAGGATATACTGCGAAATAAATTAACAAAAAACACATTTGTTATTATTTTTTAAAACGACAAGGCTCATTAGGTTGCATCGACAAATTTGTTGTATGTGTGAGTGTTTGTGTATGCTTATGTGTGAATGAGGATCCTTACAATATTGTTTACAATTTGATTTACTATTTCATTTTCATTTACTATTAATGTATTATTTACAGAAAGTTTGTGTCACATTTATTGGGAATAGATAATTTTATATTTTTATATATAATCTTTTCTGATTTCTTACGGCTATGTAAGTGTGAGATAAATGATTTGCTTCTGTGGATTTATTTTGAATGACGTCATTATAGAAAAATTTATATATATACTTTCATAAAACTAAACTATACAGAGAGAGTCAATTACTTGGTTGATTTTACTATTATATTTTACTTTTCATCTTTATTTTTTGATTAAATAGATATTGTTTAAAATATCGCCAGTATTTTACTTTTTTTTGTACAATTTTAAAAATAAACTAAATTATTAAAAAACGTTTTTACTTTGCGTTACAATCGCGTTAACACAAATAGTCAGTCCTTAATGTTTTTCCTTTTTAATATTTTTTCTCCGTTTAATTCTAAAGAAAGTTTGAAGATACTCTAAAGCTTCTTCATTGCCTATTTTGCTGGTTTCTTTTTTTTTGGTTTGATAAAAAGACTATACATGTGTTTGTAGGTAGGAAAAAGGTATCTTGAGGTAATATTTCTTGCATTTCTCTTGATTTGATTGGTTGAGATAAAAAGTGTCTTTTAAAAATGTTTGCTAGTGAGAGAATTTGATGTAAAAAAATATGCTAAGTGCCGTTTTACTTTTTGTTAGGTTGTAGCATAATGTATTTTACTGAAAGAAGAAGCTCCAAATTATCTTTGAGAGCGTTGCACACGGACAACGTACACCTTCTTTTCTTTTCAAATATTCATAAATATATCTAAGCAATTCTCTTAAACTTATACCTATAAGTTATCGGTAACATATAATATATGGTTTTGAAACATTTACCTTAAGTCCTTAATGCTGTGTCACACCTCCTTACCCTTCATTTGCAGTACAATTAAGCGCAAGCAGTGTTTTTTTAAAAATTCTTAAAAGTATCTTGTTCCTCTTACAAAAACGAAATTGTAAAATCTTACACAATGAGTAATTAACTGAAAGAAACAGAGTTCTCAGATTTTTCTTAAGTTAATATTTTTTCAGTTGTTGTTCCTTTTCATTTTTGGCCAACAGAAAGGGACTCGTTTATCAAATTCATTTTCGTTTTAAACCGAGATGTCCGCTTCTCCTTTATTCATGTGTACAATTCCTTGAAATATTCTTTCATTGTCCATCTCCTGTGCTTTATTTATTTCCCTTCCTCACTGCTTTTTTTTAGTGCATTTCTATTTTATTTTTGCCTTTGGTTTTGCCCTTGCCACTGCCTCAGCTAGTAAAAAGTGTTGGCCGTTTTATTTTTTTAAAGCCGGAAAGATTTTTATCGCTACACTTTCGTCGCCACCCTGTACAGCAGCACAAGATACAGAGTGTTCTGCCGCCCCCGCTTAAGTATTTTCTGCAAAGAGTTTTGTCACAAAAATTGCGGAAAGGAAGGAAGGCCCCAGTGGGAATAAAAAGCGAAAAGAATCTGAAAATTATTTCAATCTGTCAAGGATCACGGACGTTGGGGCAAGTCGTGGGCGGTTGCAAAAGGGCGGGTGGGTGTAGAATTTCACGAGACAGTGACACTAAATTGGTTGGAGTATCGCGGAGTGTGGGGTGGGCGGGGCAGTCTGGCAAATTGTACAAGAATAAGGACATCACCTTGCACTTTTCACAATATAATGTAACGTGGCCTATTTATCTTACCCCTAGAGCACTATCGCAGTACTTAATGCGTATTATAAAATTTTAAATAGTGTGAAAAGAGAGATTTTTAGGAAAGCGCTTTTGTACACTAGCGCCGAAACTGCTGCCGATGAAAAAAGTGATGTAGATGAACCTGACGATGAGCCATAGTGGGTCACACTCAAATCTCGCATTTCTGTATCTGAAACACGAAATTCATTTTAAAGAACGACTATTGTACAACTATTAATAACTATAAGAAATTAATATCGTATTAGTTTAGAAATGTTTTACAAAATACAATCTTGTTATTACTTTTGGAAAATATATCATGTCATATATAAAAAGCATATATTTTACTCACCAACGTTGGATGTGGAAAACATAAATGGTTCGCTGAAGTCACTCCAACCAAACCGATTTCTGATGGAAAATTTAAAGTACTTGTTAAAAATTGTTAAAAATTCGGACTTTGATTGTTTTCTTTTATTATAATTGACTTTAATGGAAATATGTATAAAATAAAAACTGGTGGGCCCTACGCCCAAATTCAGAATATCCGTCGAGAGTTGAATTAGTTTAGATTTTATAGCCAATTTGGTTTAAGGTACACTAAATCGTTTCACACAAGTTAGAAATCTTAAACGCATTTGCTCAATACAGGAGACGTAATCATTGGATAAATTTAACCGATTTGATTAGACATCTTTTTATGCTTTATATCTGTTTTAAATTGTTAATATGTACATTTGTATTGTTGTTGTGTACTTTAAAAAATAAATTTAATAAATATATGGAAAAATAATTTGAACATTAGAAATTTATGTGATTACCATATTTTCCTGTCCGATAATAATAAAATGTTGAAAAAAATTAATTGTTTAATGTCTAAATATTGCTCGTTCTGATTCATTGACACAAAAAATAACTTTACTTACTTCAGATTCCCTCTGATACAAGAAAATATTCAAACAAATTACTTAATCTTAAGCTTATCGTCGAATATGGGTTAACTAGTCATCTAACTGCTAAACTACCCACTTAGCCTATTTACTTACTTAGCTAGGCATTTACCAAACTGAAATCCACTTACGATTTGACTTAGGTATTTCCCAAATTATCAGCTAACCCATTTATTTAACTTCCCCAAAATTATTATTATTTTTTTTTTTTGGTTTACCTCACTTAAGGGTAAGGTGCCCATTTATTCAACTCCCCACTTTACCTTATTTATCGGGATGTCGGGAAATTCTCACCGAATCAAACTACTGAATAACCCTCAGACCAGGAAGCGAATATATTGGATTTCTGGCAGCTGATCAAAATTACAGAACCCTGCCTTTGTCCCTCTTTCTCGTATCGAACATTTGTGGTATTTTTACCATTTTAACTTTCAACGTAATCAAACTAATCCGGGCAAAGACCCAAGAAATCCTCCTAATCCAAAAAAAAGAACTATACAAAGAGTCCTTTTTTTCCTTATATTATTTTTGTCGTACTTTTAGTGTGCCAG
The DNA here is from genome assembly GCA_959613345.1 of Tolmerus cingulatus. Lineage (NCBI taxonomy): Eukaryota > Metazoa > Arthropoda > Insecta > Diptera > Asilidae > Tolmerus > Tolmerus cingulatus. Next base: position 42,296,592 of record OY390709.1, read on the forward strand.
ACGAAAAATAAAAAATAATCGCAGATCCGCTTAAAATGCCTTCAGCATCGCTTATAAGTCCACTTTGGATGGCGAAGGATTCTGTAGCCGGGATAAAATCTGGGAGCTGAATTTCTCATCATCGTGCAGCTGCCGCACCCACGTTTTACGGGAAGGGTTACCTACTCTCTTGCCAACGACCCCGCGACGGTGGAATGCATAAGCGTTCGCGATACTAAGAGAGTACAACGACGGTGACGCCACCATCGCCACACATTGGAGCCGTTAGAAAACAAGATAATCGCGGTTTAAGTACCCTCTTGCAGTGGGCCCTCCGGGGTGGGGGTGGGCCGGGAGTTGGGTAATCTGGCCCATAGTTTGGTGCTTACTTTATGACGGGCGCTTTATCTTCGAGAAATATTGCCAAAGCGAAGAGATTACTTCGCCCAGATAAGATTTCGGCTGTTATTGCTCCTGGGGAGTGCCTAAGTACGGGTCTATTGATTTTCGTGCATAGCCACTGTTCCGGGCAGCATCCTGGAGCACCACTCCAGGGGTAGTTACCAAGCTAGTAGTACGACTTTTCGTGAATATTTCGTAAGTCAAGCGTTCAGGCAATCACTCAATCAACCCGAATCTTTAATGGGCTGAGTAACGCTCCCGATAATCTCAAGAAACTATCGCCGAGGGTGTTCTATCGGTTTAGTACGTGCCACCACCCTGGACATAATTCCCCGGGATTAATCTGCGCGGTGTGCTCGGCAAAAACTAATAATGGTAGTTATGTGGGATGTATCAATTTTTGGCTTCAGAGCACGAGATACACCGCCCCGGCAGAGCCCCAAACTGCACATGGGAATTTATTTTGGGGGCGCTCTATTAGGTGTTGTGGGTGAATCATGGGGTTCGATGTGTGGGGCCGGGCTTGAACCTGATGCAGCCGAGATATATAAATTGGGAAATCTTTGAGGTGTTCATTCCTAACAATTTTCTTGCCCGAAAGTCTCGACCTTAAATCGAGCCAGATACCACCACTGCAGTGGATAAATTAATCTGCTTTCTGTTCATGCCGTGCCGGTTAAATTAGGTACTTTAGTCTCGTTTGATAATAAATCATTGCAGCAGCGTATTGCACCAAAACTGGGTTGTCATTTCCGTGTGCTTCGTAATTGCAAGCGTTTTTCGGCTCTGTTTTTATTCGCAGAATTATCAAACGAAACTTTTTTTCGATATATGTAGTATGTAGAGAAAATAACAACAATCAATTTTGTTTGCTTTTATGTATATGTTGCATTAGAGGCATGCTCTATTTAGATGCAATATGCGTTTTTAGTTTCAGGCCGTTTATGATTTGCGACGATAAAAAGGGGGTTTTATGACCAAAATCTACAACAGGTCTGGAATATTTGGATAAACGAATTTTTCGATATTTGAAGTCATTGGAGTGTTATACCTGGTAAATCAGAATCGGTCCGCTAGAAGTTATGGATTAAATAGTTTTATAACTTTTGTGAAGTAAATAGATATTTAGAATGTATCATATTTCTAAAATACATTTTCTACGCATCAGAACGCATTCGTATTGTATTTTAAATTAATATTAAAATGAAATGATTACGAAAATGCGTGCTTTCAGATTACCGATTATTACCATACTTGACATTATTTTTATAAATTCTCACTCAAAGTGGGGAATATTCTTTATTTCTGAAAACAATTTTATTAATTTATCATTCGATCAATTAAACCCAATTTTAGTAATTGTAGTACTTAGATTAAAAATGAAATAAATATTTTTGTGTTTGAAACAAATAGCTGTTTACAAATGTAGGCATAAATATTTATATTAAAAAACCACAGCAGGAACATTTGAAGTAGAGTGTGTGAAGCACATCACACACATAAATTGATCATGTAGCCGTGAGCCAATATAAAAATTGGAATGTTATTTACCCAAACCCTTCAATGCCCGATATGCATATGCTAGCCTGCTTTTATCACAATTTGTTATTTCACCTGGGCATGTGAAAAAGCCTTTATAACTATTTTTACCTTCTGATGGGTATAGATAAAAAATTAGATATAAATTCCCCAAGAGGAGTTGCAACACGACCGCTATTAGTCCCGACCAAACAGAGTGGCATAAATCAACGTCAATTTTCTAATTTCGCTTCGATATCTTTTAACAGCGGGCACAATTTATGAATCCCTGTGCTTTATGTATTCCCACTTTGACGATTCATCCGCTCCTGCATTCATAAACATTTTTAGGGTTTGACAAAACAAAAACGATAACCAAAACCCACCCACGACAGGTCCAACACGTACGTGTGTCCCATAAATTTTGTTCAAAAAAAAATTCCTAAAATGTTGTCGTTTGTGCAGTGACACAATTTTAATAGTCGTGTGGGCCAGGTATTTCTGCTGCGTGCAGAGCCCACACCTAGACCTGAAACCCCTGTGGATGGCAAGCCGCCGAACACACCGACTCACCTGGACTGCACTTTCGCCTCGTACTGTTGATCCGGCTCTAAGCCTCTAATTACATAACTCATGCCCTGGGTGTAGCGATGTGACAGTGGAATTGCGGGCAATATAACGTCCCGCCACTCGTTCCTGGACCAGTGGATTCCGTTGCTGTAGCCGCTGTGGTATGTGAATGAATCAAACTGCACGGCGCCGTCATCTTCCTGGAACGAGAAACGCAGGACTTTAAAAAAAAGTAGACACCTGGGGGTGGTTCAGAAAGGAGGCGCCACACCGCGACTGGCTGCATGCATAGTAGCATAACTCCCTCTGATGAAACATGCTCATCACGGGGATTAGATCGAACGTACGTTTCGCTTCAAGAATGGATGGTAATTTTGATTGTGCATGTCGAAGGTGCCATCAATCGCGCTCAGCGTCGGTCTGTAGTAGAGCTTGTACTCCTCGATGGGCGCGTACGAGTTCACGATCCACGATATATTGTACCTGCGGACGAGATTAATGTTAGTGCATTCCGGAACATCCAGTCCGGGACGTCCTGGATGTCCTGGATGTCCTGGATGTCAAATTCGCCAGTGGAATAGCAAAGCATTACTTATCCCGCCATTGACCAATCGGTCCAGACCGAAACGTAGCTACATTCGGGCGGCCCGTCAAGGCGATGGTTTTTCGTGTCTTCCCTAACTGATTGTCTGCGACACATGAATAATTGCCAAAGTCTGTCGCATGAACTTTTCTTATGATTAATGTATGGCGTGCTCCCCGGTTCTCCATGATGTGCCGCTCGGTGGTATCGATCTGCATCGTGTCTTTGAACCACGAGACCTGCACAAGGACGAAAAATGGAGAGATTTTCTGAACGAACCACCTGCAGACGTCCTCCTCATTTTCGAGGAGGAACGGGGATGGGCTAATTTTCGCCGCGTGAATTACTAAGTGTTCAACTACATAGTTTGCCTTAAAAACAATTTACAAGAGAGAATTTATGGAAATTTTTGACGGGTGGATAAGTAGTTTTGTAAAACGACTTGAAAAGTAGTTAACTACTTTGATAATGACGTAGTGAATAAATACATCATGCACTTTGAAATTGAAGTTCCGTTTTTCAGTAAAGAGCAAACATAACAGATTCAAAATGTGTGTACATTATAAGGAAATAATAAAAATTAAAAGAAGCATTTTACTAACATCTAAAGAGTGTAATAATATACTAAAGCTTCAAAATGGGTTTCCAAGTGCAGTACGGGAATTTTCAATCTCTCCAAAACTCTTAATTTTTGTAAGCATGCTTTCTCCAGGTTTAACAAAGGAGGGAAATCATTGCAGGACTAAATTAAGATCTCCAAGTTTCCTCTTCCATTGACTATTTCCTCTCTGTCCAACTTAAAAAAGGCATTATTTAGAAAACTAAAAAATTCAGAAGAATTGGAGCGGTCTTAAAAATATTCATAGTATTAGATTTACGAATTTAAAAGCCTTTATTTAAGACTTTACAGGATTAGGAACTTTTAAACAATTGATATGATGTTAAATATATTTTTATTCTGAAATAAAACAACATACGGAAATAAATAAATTTTTAGATTTTTATAGTCATAAACTTTGGTTTGTCGGGTGACTCCATTTCTTATGAGTCCGAACTCTTCGGAGTGTGCTTTAATTTTAATATTTAAGAAGCATTTTTAATTCACCAAAAAACAAATAAACGGCAGTTTTATCAAATGGTGCGTACTCACTATTAAACACAATATTGCAATGCATCGTAAGTTGTAATTCTGGATTGGTTATACAAATTTAATCAGCACAAATAATATTTAAATAAAACTATGGTAATCATAGTCAGATTTCAGATAGAGTACTTTGAACATCTTCTCATTTAAAAGGCGAGGAACAGAAAAATTCCTAATAGTGTAATAGTTATAAGAGCCTATCACAAAATCTTGATTGAAATAAAAAGAACTTAGTTTGTTGAACACTTAGGAAATACGAAAAAGGTATGCGACATTTTCTTACCTCTGGTTGAGATTCGCCGTGGACGATGCACACCATCACTGCCTCCTGTCCTTCGCCAGAGTGCACCGCGGACTTCTCCACTGAGATTTCGGGAGGATCTGTGAGGAAAGTTTTTGTTTGGAGGATTCATTAAATTGCGAACTGTTTGGACCAAGTTTCCCTGGCTTAATTTGGCGTGCCCGCTCAAAGTTCGTCACGAAGAATGTGTAAATGTGCATGGAAGTGCTCAATTTTAATTGGACAAGCCCGGCCCGGCGGCGCTCCGGGGCTCTTATGTAACTGCAGGCAGAAGTGCTCCAAAAATGAGTAGTAATTATGAGCGTATCTCGCATATCTGGACTCATTAAGGAGCTGCTTTAATTTGGGGCTCGGGTTCACCCTGGGACCGGGTCACCGCTGCAGATGAAGGACTGCAGATATCCAGTGCAATTACTGATTAGAAAATGCTTGTCCCATGGAGCTGGCCAGTGACCTCGTTTCATTTAATTATTGCCGGGGTTTGTCTGCTTGTTTGCTCATAAAATATGAAATTTATTGAAAATAATTACAGAAATGGCCCAATAGGCAGGAGCCCCAATCCTATTTTCCCCGGCCACAGATGGGGCTGTTCTGCTCATTTACAAATTCTGGGGCCCAGCTCGCAGGTATATGTATCGTTCGTAATCGTGCAAACTGTGTGTGCGTTTCGAATTCCCTACTTAAAAAATATTTTATTCATTAACACAACTGCTGCGTGGATCCGAGCAACTGCATCTGCTTTGATTTCGAGTTTATAAATGGCCAGTTCCATAGGTGTTCCCTGTCAGAGCCACAATTGCAGTCAATTTGCTCAGTGCAGTGTTATGAATTTCGGGCCCGGCCGAGCCCCATGTTTATGTCCAGTCAAAATCTGATAGCTTTGTTTAGCGATATAACGAATGTTTTAAATATTTCGCATAGTGTGTAAACAGAGAATAGAGTATAATTAGATTGCTTATAAGCAATAAATATAAAATAAGGAGGGTAGCGGTAGGTTCCCACGTTTATTTGTAATTTTAAACATAACGCTTGGACATATTACACAATAATAACATTTAATGATTCTGCATAAGTCTAAAGCCTTTGATCCTTAAAATTAAACAATCAGAAAATCGGAAAATATTCGTATTTTGTACTAGGAATCGTGATATTGTCCAAGATTCTACTGGACAAATTTTCTTTAAACATTTCAAACGCTTTTATTTGTTTGAACTTTGTCCTTCAGTATATTGTCTGTTTTTATAGCTTGTTTGAATGATCAAGTTTTCATTGACGAATTTCTAGTGAACTGGCAAAATTCTCGTTTCCAAAGTAATGCGATTTACGTAATTAAATATCAATTCCACGAAGTTAAAAGTTGGCACTAAGAGTATATTTGAATTTTCGCTGTTAAATTTTCATTCTCTCATCAATAAATTCGAAGTAATTGCAAATAAAACCGATTTAATTAATTTGTTTCCTTACGACCTCTTAATTTCGAGAAGTTTTGTCATTTTCACGGAAAAGTCGGATATTAAACGATACGAATTCATAATATGATACAAGGAAGATACTCAGAAACTGATTACAAAATGTTTCCTGGATAAATATGATAGTCTATGAAAGGAAGATGTGTACCGCGGGGTATGGACTATTGAATGTTTATAAAACTGTATAGATTTAATTAACCGATTTTCCGTTGTTTAAGAGGGGCTATTTCAATATTTCAGTTAGTATAACGACATGTATAATAATTCTCAAAAAGTGTTTTAAGTCAAATTACAATGTGTAGTAATGTAGTAGAAACCAAATTTGGAATAAACTCTAAAGGTTCCGGATTAAAATTCTAAAATTTTCATTACAAATCAACTCTTAAAAATAATAATCGCTTCTTCTAATATTATGAGTAACACTTTGCTTATATATTATGTCAGAGGAAGTAGTAGCGTTCATTTGAAAGTAGTATAGTATTTTCAGAAATATATAATTTGTAAGTGTGCTGAACGTACCCAATCCAATTCAACTAAAATGAGAATAATGTGTCTACTACTATGAACCAATTTTAAATTCAATCTTTTATTCGTTGAGTGGTCTCAATTCCTTTGACAATTTTATTCAGCTATCGCTTTTCTCTTAAAATTAGTACCACTTTTTTTCCGCGGTAGTCACATATTCTGGTGAATGGGGGTAGTGTTAGCAGTCATCAAGGTTGACCTACCCACGAAGCAAACATCATTAAACGCTCCAAAAGGTGGTTTTAACCTTTTAAAAACGAAATCATTAAAACCGTGTACCTTGTCATCTTCTCCACCCTCGCCCATTTGCCAAATGCGTTCCCTTGCGAATATTGGCAGAATTCGCATTTAAAAAACCATTTAACCGGCTTGAAAAAAACGAAGTATGCGACACCGTAAAGTGTTAGGAGTGGGATGAGTTTAGGTGGGGTTATGAGGGGATTGCAAAAAGAGGGTAAGGGCGGCATATCCACGGCCCGGAAAAAAAGAAGCTGTCAAAGCATGCGAAAACTCGCAAGATATATGGTGAAAGCGGGCGAGTGAAATTTTCCCTTCAGAATCGCTTAATGCTGAATCACATGGCATAAACACGTGATTTATGTCAACTGGGTTATGTGTCTGTTATGTGCAATATATTCACTCACGCACACCACAGAAGAGACCGTGTGCCCGAAACCTGCCACATCCATTTCAGGTGTCTAGTGAGGCATACCAAAATTTTCTGCCAAAATCAGTTCACAGGAAGAATGGGGAGTTTTGGGGATCCTGGAGTTTGGGGGTTCGTGTGGCATAGGTGGGACACTTGCCTGTCTGAGGGGTGAATAGGGGTGCAAAGAAGCTTTTAACCCTTTCCTCCATCTCATTCCCATCTCTCTGCATTTTCAATAATCCTTGAAAATGTGTACAAAACGACTTGTGAGGGATTCCATCATTGGGAAAGCAACAAAGCTATCTTCTTGCTATTGCCCTACGAAAACACATAATCGACGAATTGAGGAATCGACCCTGTCCCTTCGAAATATGTGTGCACATACGTTTCGTTCCACCCCTGCAGGCCTCGTCCTGCCCGTCCTGCCCGTCGTCCTTTGGTTCGACGAGCGCACGATGTAGCCAACGATTTTATTATATCGCCAACGTGCTCGAACGTAATTCAATTTCTGCTCCATCCACTCGCTTTCCCGGGGGAGGGCAGAGCGAAAAGAACTATAATAGTGACAAATTGCTAAACTTTTGTAAGATTTCAATTGAATTCTCACTTTGGCTGTTGAATAGTGACACCGGGCTACACAATCTGCCCACTTACCCATCGCATTCAGAGGATCTTACTGCGACTACAACCCCACACCTGGTGCACTTCCACCACGGCTTCACCTTTAATGGCTCACTCCTCAGTGTCTACCTTTTCAGGTGAAGCGCCCCCGAAAGAAGGATTTTTCTTTTGTGCCGCGCAGATATTTTATGTGTGTTCCGGACATTTCTTTGATTTCATTTAAAAGCATGCTCTACTCTGCCGTAATTCCTTCCCCGTTCTTCTTCTTTGAACGGATTATTCCGAGAAAATAGAAAATCTAGAAAAAGAGAAGAGAATCACGACACGACGAGTGAACGTCCGCCTTAAAGGGTTTAAAAATATCTAAATCATGATCCCAACAACGCACAGCTTTTTCCCGTAGGGCAAACAATGCGGGCAAATCTTTCAATTTTCAGCTCCGGCTTCTATTTGCGCATTCATCAAATTTACACTCACAACGATATTAAGAAGTCTTGTGGACAAAACAAGGATTAAAAAAAATAGTCAACTCGGCTCTTCCAGACACTGACAAACTCAAATAGAAGCTTAAAATTTGAGCCATAGTGTTTAGTGAGATTTTCTTTGCCACCGGAACCAACAGAAATAAAAGGTTTAAGTTCTTAAGCTTTAAGATTTTCAGAGAACTCGTTCGTTTGTACGAGGACAATGTACATAAATTCGAAGAGAGAAATACAGTATTAAATATTTTTAGTGTTTGATTTCGAATTTGCAGTAGTATACATATATGTATAATATACTTGTATATATATACATCGTCTTTTTTAAATAACTACTCAAATATTTTATCTAGATTTTGCTGGCAGAGTTAACGACGTGCTGTGCATTCTAAAATAAATGTTATAATTAGCGCATAGGTATTTGTATATTTGGGATATAATTTTGAATCTTCAAAAAAGAAGTTATTAATATTTTCTGCTAATCTGGATTTCAAGTTTAGCTTTAATTTACTACTTGATTCTTTTGAATCTGTTGGATGGTTAAAAACTGAATTTATTTTTGAAAATTTCCTAATCCCAAAAATTCTGATTTTTTATTTGAGTTTCAATTATATGTTTCAAATTCGTTCTTTCCCCTAAAAAATATTCCTCCATGTTTCTTGAAAACGTGATGTAATGAAATATTTTCATTTTTTGGCATTTCAATATATTATACATATATTCTACAGACAAAGTTCTATAAAACAGCATTTTTTTGCCGATCTTTGTTAGGAATTTTTGTGTAATTCACCTTTAATATCTCATTAAATATTATAATGGAAATATTTTAACTCCATTTTCCTTGATGCTTCTAGACCTAAAGTTAAACGTGTAATGAATGACTATGTTTCAATGCTTAGAATAAATTTTTAATTTTAAAGGATAATTAAGTAATTTCATTTAAATCCTCTAAAACATAGGTTTGCCCAAAGATGTTATTTCTCCCTCCATTGATTTTCTTAAGAGCACTTTAAAACCAATTAACAATGTCTTTCAAACGAACATTTCACATTAAACTTCCTGTAAAAGCAAAATATGACTTTCTATTAAAGCCCGAACACCCGAAAATGTCGACCAAATACTCCTCAACCACTGTCTCTTTCCTTATCCGGAAGGACATACCGAAAACATCTTCGGGGCCTGCTAATTACGCAGCCATCTCAAATTGGGGGTTGGGAGAAACCCAACTCCTTCCCAGAAAATTATTTTGCTGTATAATACCCCACCGCACTCTAAAGCATTCACTTAACTTTGGGTGGGGAGTGGGGAAGTGGTTCTGGGTGGTTTATAATGTTTACAAAACAAACATCGTGTTTTGGCATTCCGGTATTTTACACATAGACCGGAAATGAATTAAGCTAATAACCTCAGGTATCTTAGCAGTGTGACACATGAACACAGCATTCTGGAGAGGGGCAAAGGGAAGTTATACTTATCTGCCTTTCTGGAATAGTTGTGGAGTAAGCTTTAGGGGAGGGAAAAGGGCGGTATATGTAGAAGTCCTAATAGCTAGTGGTTTGTCCGGAAAATACTATGTTCCATTTCAATTTTCGAGCTGTTGGAGATGGTAAGAAATGATGAGGGGAAGAAGAGGGGCGGGGTAAATATATAAAAGCGTCCATGAGGACTATTTTCAGGTTTTGTCACTACACAACCATAGCTAAAGCAGTGTTCCTATTAATTTTGAACGTAATTGCTTAAATGTCCTTAAGCAAAAACAAAAACTGGAGACTAACCCGTGTCCTGAACTCGGGATCTTCCTGCATACAAAAACACATATATGGCAGTTTCGCTCCTGGATTTTACTCAGGAATTATTTCGCTAAGTTAAATTATTTACTGAAGAAAAAAATAGGTAGCTACTTACACAAAACATGAAGAATAATCTGGCTAGAGGCGGTTTGCCCGACACCATTATTCGCTGTGCAGATGTAGACGCCCCCCTTGTGGCGGTCCATGTTCTCAATGATGTACACCGGCGAAACGTACTTATCCTCACCTGTCAAAGAGATTTCATTATATTGAGGCAGGTGAAAACCACAAGTCCTCCGGATTTCATTCTATTGTCTGTTCATCAAATTTGTACTGAATTTTCGGCGGTATAGTGGCTTTCTGGCTTTCCTGGGGGTGCGTTTTGGCGGTAGTAGCGGTGCTTATGGTGGGTAGGGGCGAGTGGAAGGGGGTGTGGTCTTATATTCCGCCTCTACCAAATTTTATCTACTACCCACAGCGGGGAGCCTAAAATATGCGGGCGAAGGGGTGGTATGGGAACATGGGGGTATATGTGGATGGGCGTTTTGAAACAGCTGTGCCAGAGTCAACCGGAATTAAGCAGAGGGAGGGGAGAGGAAAATGGGCGGGGGTATGGGATACCAGGAATTTGCACGTAAAGCTTACCATTTGGTAGAACATTGTTCTTCCGGGTCCATGTGATGTTTGGCGTCGGATTCCCAGTTGCTGAGCATTCCAGGCGGACGGGTGATCCCTTCTTTACTTGTAAATGGCCGCCGGATGTGACGTGATGTATTTTTGGGGGTACTATATGGAGAAAATGCACAAAATACATATAAGGATGGCAAATGAGTAATGTTTAAATGTATATATATATAGATATATACAACATATATCTACATATATACATACATAGACGGAACAAGAAAAAAATATATATCTAGCAGGTTCAAATTTATCATCCCGCCTCACGGCTCAGTGAAAACAAAAGTTAATAAAAGAATAAAAAAAATACGAAAAATGTCCGGGAAAGTATGCATGCACGACTATGTGTCTACCGAACAATATTTCACTTTTTCTGGATCCCCAGTTTCTGGGTCTGAAGGAGAACTCATTTGAATTGTGGGTGGGGGAAGGTGGTCGGGCTTACCACTGAAGAAGCAACAAGGTAACTTCATCGCCCTCACGGCGGCAGTGGTGGCAGCCCGGCACATGCTCCCGAAGGAACAAGTTTATTGCTTGCCAGCGCTGCTAAGTGTCTTCGCGTTTCGGGCGCTACTACCTGATTATGATGAAGAAAATTTCAGCTCCTTATCTCGTTCACTTTTTCACATGTGACTTACAATTTTTTTCCCCATTCACATAGTGAATGCTATGAGAGCATAACAATGCCGCCGGATGGATGTGGATACATCTGGGGAATCTGCCGCCTAGAGACTTTCTGAACCAGGCCCAGAACCCACCACTAAACCGGAGGTAGGGACCCATGGGCCGCATCCTTCGGGTAACAAACGCAATTTGCGTCACTGGGCCGGGAGTCCTTAATAGATGATATTTACAATTCATTTCTGCTGTCGTGTAATGAGATTTATTATGCACAGGGCATGTCTTGGGGGATTACCGGGATACGACCGACAGGGGACGGGGCGAAATAGCAAACTTCTTCTCCCGGTGGATAATGGATTCAATAAATACGACGACGTATTTATGCCGCACTGTTCCCTATGCCTCCGGAAGAAATTCAAGAGGAAATTTTGCAATCGTTCGAGTAATTGGACCGAAATTGATATTTTCGGTTTTTTCTTCCCTTTCTCTCCCCCACCCCTACCAACAAATGTAGCATGCGAGGACTTCCTTTCATTTAACGCGAAATTTCACTTCATGTGACATGGAAAATTTTTATTTTTTAACGACTTAAAATGCGATGGATGTTTGAGTTGTAATGTGTTTGGGTATGTAACAATATCGGGTGGTAGGTATTTTTGGAAATTCACTGATATCTTTTGCACCTGTGCGTAATTGTGAACTCAATTTCGAAGAACATTTTTAAGGAACGACATGAAATCAGAAGGAATAGAATTACGTACCACAGTAAAAACAACTAAATTAAATCGAATTCAAAATTAGGGTACTAATTTCCGTAGTGATTAAAAATTAGAAAACTGTTTATCAGATAATTTTGTTGAAAAAAAGATTGTTCAGAATCAAGAAATAACTAAATATTATATTCTAAGAGTATTAAGTAATGAAAATGATACAGCTTTTCTCCAAACATCGTTCGAAATGGAGGTTTTCTGGGAAGTGAGTTTTAATAAAAAGTACTTCGATTGTTATTAAATAAAATGAACTATGTATATGTTATGTGTAATAATTTTGGGAATTATGTAATGCTTAGATTCTTAAAGTTATTTTCTTAATTTTATTCAAATCAGCCTGACACTGTAAGAGAGCTCGATACTTGTTGAATTTTTAAAATGTCTGCTTTAAAGTTTTGTAGATTTCAAATATAGGGAAATCTTTGAGAGTTATTATTAACTGCATACTTTCAAAGCTGCTAAAAACTTACTGAGCATGGATCCTTAAGAAATAAATTTTTGAATTCATAGACAACAAATTTTTCTGCAGTTGAATAAGAAAGTTGCACTGTCTGAAATTTACTTATGATTTATCTAAAGAAGAGTGAAATGTGTTTTCCTCAGCATTTTTCTGACATAATTTTCAAATTAATGGAAGAAGATAAAGTGTTTATTCTCAGATTTTTCTGGATCAATCGTCAAAGTGTTAAGCACAACAAAAGAGTTGAAACCCGATAACAATAGACTTCATGAAAATGTAAAGACCGATGTTGATCTGCTTCTTTCAAGGAACTTAAAAAAAAGACAAGACCTTTAAAAATTGCTTTCCAGCAACAAGCTAGTGGAATCTGCTTGCTTACTGGCCAAGTTAGGTACAAAAAAGCAAGTTGAAGAAACCCGCCCAACTCGTTAAATGTTTAACGCTTCTTTCCTTTCAGGTTGAACAAATCGCGTGTTAACTACTCGAGTTTTCGAAAGGGAAAATACTGCAGAATGTTTCGAATAACTTCCAACAGATTTCTGGAGGAAAAGCGCTTTAGCTTTAAGTGCAATACTTCGACGGGGGTTCCCCTTGTTGCAACTCTTTTTAGCTACTTTCCGAAGCGCCCGGAAGAAAAATAAAAAATCTCTTTGTGAAGAGAACTACTCCCCCACACTATGGGGCTTAAGTGAATACTTTCATGTTTCTTTTAATTTTCTCCAAGGCGATGGTCCAGTGGGAGTTCCTCGGATATGCTTAACTCGGCACCTTCGAGAAGTGCAGAAAATTAAAAGTTGATAGCGACTTGGATAGCGTTGCTCATGACAAGAGGATTCATGGTAATTTCGGCTTTGTGCTTTGGAAACAAACAGTTCACCCCCTGGAGGAGTCCGTGGCCCAAATAGCGGCAATGATTGTTTGCTCTCCGAAGCACATAAGCATTCCCGCAGGAACTCGTGCCACAAGGCTCCTCCGAGGGTGGGGGTGTTTACGCGGAAATGGGACTCCTGATCCCTGCTGCACCCGGCAGATATCCCTAATCGAAAGAGCCCCAGCACAGCAGCGGAGCTCCACTAATTTGCGAACTCACCCGGAGCACCTGAACAAGCAATCTGCTGCGGTGGGATTAGACTTACCTAAAATTTCTACATGATGGATAATCTCCTTTGGCTCCAGAGTCGCTATCTGGCAAATGTAGTCGCCGGCATCTTGGGGCGTCGCCTCCCGGATTTGTAGAGTGTAGCCGTTCACTAGTCTAACCCTAGGGTCTGGAGTCACCTTTACAGTACCTGCTGTTAAGATGGCTATGCCGCGTTTCCACGCCAACACGTACGACCCTGAAAAATAAAAATTATTTAAACTCTCCTTAAATCTTGTAAAAGAAACTGAAATTACTCCGTTTCAGGAAAGTTACGCTAGTAAACAAGTTTAATGTTGTTTTGTTGTTGTGGAACAAAGTTTATTACTATTGGATTTTTTCGTATTATGAATAAATAATTGTTTCATAAATATTTTAAGGATATAAGGTCAGAAACTCAGAGGTAGTCTAATTGTTGATCACTCTATTAAGAAAATTTTAAAGTTGTTTAAAAATTTAAGAAATCTACCGCTTTTTTTCGATTTCGAAACTAGAAAGTGTCAACTTTAAAACGGTTTTTGTTGTGTCAAAATCAGTTTCTTTGTGGCAAAAATATAGTCGTTTGAAAAATCGAAAACTCAAATGGAATTATTGCTGGATTTATGTGTATAATTTTAATAGATTGGTGACACGCGATATATTGATGGATAGCCTTCAAATTTTATGTATTATTATGTCAATTATTTTTGTACTTAAACTTATTTATTTACCTAGTAAAAGAGAGATATGTAAAAACCATTAGATGCAGGAAAATCTTATCTATTCAATTTGTGGATTACTTTTAAAATGCAATGTATGCAAAAGCTGTTAGATAGGTAATACAAATTGTTCGATATTATAATACTTTGTTTGTTTTTTACTATCGTCTATGCAAAGAATTTTTACGAATTTAATGAAACTTTATTTAAGCGCATATTAAAGCTGTTATATCTGTCCATCATATTTTATACGGATGCTATGATTTTTCTAAAATTGTTCAAATTCCATCTGAAAGATCTCTTCATTGATAGAAGATCCCAGTGAGTAAATTAGTTTTATATGACTAATACAAAATCCAAAAGAAAAGATGGAAAATTTTGCTTTGTCCTGTCACCATTTCCGCATTTGGTTTCGATTTTATGCGCTTATTAAACCCACAGCTGCGTGTGGCTATAAATTAAATTTTTCCAATAAACTGAAATGAATATAATAAAATTTCTGCGGGACTTAGACAAAGAAACATGTGCAGCGTATTCAGAGGCTAGTTATAATTACATATATTTATACATATATAATGCACAGGAAGAACCGAAATCGATTGTAAATAAAATTCTAGTTAAAATACTTTTATTGACTCGAGACAGAATATTTCAATTTATGGGGAGTTCTTTTGATAAAAATATACTAACTTTATACAGCGCTTATTTTTGCTCTGGAAACTTTTTGCAAACTTATATGTACAGATACTTATTTTATTATTCTTTTCATAACAATTTCATTTTCTGTTCACTAATTCATGATACTCAATATTTTCTAGAAAATATTTTCTTTATATTCGTAAAATGCTTGTAAAATTTTATAAATATTTTCCATCCATTCTTTTTTCATTCAATTTTATTCGAAATTTATGATTTATGAATTCTTGCACAATTATTTGATTGATAGTTATTCTAAGAAGAAGAACTTTAGAGTTTCTGAAAATTTTATATTTCTATGAATTTTCAAGAATACTGATTTCGAGTTTATTATCAACATTTTGACATTCAGTATAACAATAAAAATAATTAGTAAATTGTTTAAATCTGCACCTCTTATACAAATAGAGTACTTACTGTCATTTAATGAACAAAATTTATATCAGGTGCTACAGGGGATTTTCAATGTTGTTGATTACAAATATTAAGATCAATTTAATAGAGCCCTTTCAACACTAACCGAGTCCTTTTTGCAGTGTATAATAAAAAAAATCTTTTTCAGATAGGGTCTCATTCGTCTGGGTTCAATTGGCCTTATTAGCTTCCCCTCTCGCTGAACTTTATTCAGCCCCAGATATGGGGGATTGCTCCGTTATTATTTTCTATGTGTCTTTTATTTTTGCAAACGTGTCATATCCCTGTCAGCCCCTTGCATCTCCACCACCTCTACTCCTCTTGTGAAATGCTAGCGTGTTCACAATTCCCAATATGTGAGCTCCGCAAGGACATAATGTCAATTTTATCTGGGATATCTTCTTCATGTTTATGGAGAGCTCCAACGGTCTCCTTTACGCCCGCATGTAACCCTGTTGCTTCGGCTACGGGTATTTTTTCCGTGGTAACCTAACTTTATTAGCTCCTCTCGCCCCTCAAACAAAGGACATAAATTCCTTTTTCTTCTCTAAATCCGATAACGAGTCAAACAAGAGCTTTCACACCACGTTCATTCAAAAGCTGTGTCGCCTCAAAATACTCCAGGAAGGGGGTCCGGAGAGTGGAGAGGGAATAAAACCCGAAAGGCGAAAAACCTCATACCGTCAAAAACAAAAATTTTTTTCTTCCTTTTTTCTTCATCTCGCTCCCGAGGAATTAAAGATCCCTCTTTCGGTTAAAGACCACCTCAACTCCCCACCATCACCACTCCAGCATGGAGTGGGGTTGAACCCGGCGAAGTGGTGGGGGGTGGGGGGGGGGGGGCGCCAGAGGGAGAGGACTCAATCTAACCGGCAGTGTCTTAAAGGAGCAAACTTTTATTGCGCTTACCTGGATGTGTTACTTCGCACGGCAGCGAAATGGTCTCGCCCGTCACAAACTTAAATGCCTGCGATGTGGATATAAACAGCGGTTCAGTCTTAATGCCGGCCTGATTCGTTGATATTGCTGGAAAGATAAGACGTGGAGAAAAACTGTGAGAAAGTGTAGTGAGTTTGGAGGGTTGGGGGGCACAAACAATTATTTTGAAAAATCTTTGGATTTTTTTTCATTAAATTGAGTTTTATTATGCAGGCAGAAAAGGGTGGGGAGGTAAGGAGAGTCCGGCGAGGAGTGGGGGCAGGAAAGGTCAATACATTCCTCCTTTACTTGAGTGGGGTGAATCGGGTAGGGTGGGGGTTTTCGTAGGGTTTTTAGTAGAAGATTTTTCGGGACTCGGTTCTATAGCTCAGGCACTGAACCGGTTCAGTTGGATGATTTCTTGCAAACAAAAAACAAAAAAATAAGGGAAAGGTTTAAACAAAAAGGGATGCTTTTGGAGTTTTTGAGGGAAATTAAACTTGACAGGAACATCTTTTTGATTTTAAGGTAGAACTCTGTGCCCTGGATTCGGGCATCGCCCCTATCTTGTAACTTTACGGTGATGATAAGTTTTAACAAGTAGTCTACAATTTGCTCCGGGTTTTTGCAGGTCGATAATTTGCTTTACCTCTCATTAGCTAACCAAGAGGCTGGGCACTTTGTCCTTTCCTTCGTCTGTAATCAAAACCGTTGGGGTCTTTAGTTGACTATCTCTGTAAGGTGACGTCAAAGTTTCAGCCTATGACTAATTTTTCGGGTGGGGCTCTTTATGATATACAAATTAAGATAGTTGATAATTGTACTAATTGTAATATTTTTAGTAACATTACTATACCTATTTTTTTAGAAAATAACAGATAAATACCAACGCGCACAATACAAAAGTACGATCATATTAGTTTTATTAGGTGAATATTGTACTCATGTTCTATATTTATATTAAGCAATTTATTAATTTAATAAATCGGCTTTATACCTAGTATTTTATTTTCAATTTGTTCAGGTATTTTAATTTGTTTGATTGAATATTATTATCAATAGGGGCGAGGGGATAATTTTGATCAGAAAAATTTTGTTATTAACGTGGCAAACTGAGAGCCCTACATTTATCAGCTTGTTATTGTACACATCAAACCAAATCTATCTTCTAAACTTTCAATTAATTTAAAAGCGCTCTACTGAAATTGTATTCTCTGACGCATAAGTAAAATATAGTTATCACTTCCAGTAGGTTTTTTTATCAGTTAGATTTAGACTTGGATTTACATACAAGATTTTCTTGGAATGTTATACGTGAAAATATCAATGAAATAAACTTAATTTTACAATATTCAGTTCACTAATAATAAAATATGGTAAGATTTTGCATTATTTTTCAATTTTCAAAATCAGTGGCCCCGAATATATTCCTCTTTTAATTATAAGCACCTACCTGTTGTATCTATACAACAAGTCTTCAAAATTGGACCATTTCTGTCGATAATTACATTATATTAGAATTAAACTTTCTTCTTTTCAATAGTCAGCTACATATAAATGAAGCAATTTTGCAGGGAATGCTTTACATATACATATGTGTATGTTTTTCTGCATAACACTTTCAAAATACCATACATTGGGTTTCCTAATTACAAATTTTGAAATCTCATACGTATAAGACCAAAAACATTTAAGGATATTCAAATGAAACGAAAAAGACAAAAAAGTTTCATTACGTTGGTTCGATGATAGTCATAAAATTGGACAGAAATCCATTAAAAAACATGGAGAGAAAGTTTTTTACCGCCAAACTCTGCAAAAATTGCATATAAACCTTTCATGCAGTCCAGGATACATTCCAGCCATAGACATACTTCATTAAGGCAATAAAAGTAACTTTTTACCCTCTCCAGAACGAGTTTTTTTTCTCACTTTTTCGAAATCTTTTTGCTTTGAGCCATCTTTGCGAATGAAGACACATTCTGCCGACATACTCATGAATATCAATGACCATTTTGGATAATTTGTTAGGATGACACCGCCACTGTTCCTGCAGCTGCATACGTAGAACATAGTCGCTGCTGCTCGAATTGGGGTCCTCTCGGGCTGCGCCATGTTTTTGCGGAGCCCCTCCCCATAGAGCAGTGGTATCCTAGACAAATTTTTATGGGAAAGTTTAAAATTTCCCTAGACTGCTGCTTCTGCTTTCATGGTTCTTTCCTCATCCGAATACATTTCAGCCGCAAAAACTTGGGCGAAAACACACATAACATCGAGGAAGATATATTTTAGCCCGACAAAAAAAGAAAATAAGTATGAAATTCCCCAAAAACTTTCACAAGTGCATGACATTACCCGTCGTGGCAAACTTTTCCCAAAAATTTTTGTCGTCCCCCTGTTACGAGCTGGGGATAGTCATCCCACGGTTGCAAGAATTAAAAGTAACTCCCTTTTGTGACCGATTTTAATTGCATTTAAGAAATGAGAGTCCAGAGCCTCTACGACAGAATGGGGCTTCATATATGCTTCGTTGGGAAAACCCGAATTACTTGCTCTTCCCGAATTTATTAGGGAAGTTTCCCAGGACAGCCGGGATGTCGGGATGTGGGATAAAATTGGAACGGTTCTGGTACTACAGATCTGGGCGGTCATGGGGGGTGGTGTCCTCCCAGGGGCTAAGCTAAAACTTCCAATTTGAATATCTGCCAAAAGCTCAGTGCGGCGTAAAAACGTGCCCTTTTGTGTCTTACGAGAGACTCGATAGCCCGGGAAAAATTAAATTTAGTCCCTGGCCAAAACTTCTGCAGGTAGGAAGGTACTAACTAGACGGGGGCGAGGGCTTGGATCTGAGCAGTTTGCGCTATTATAACTTTCCAAAAATTGAATATCTTTTGTGAATGCCATGCTATGCCCTGATAGGCCCCCTATGCATGTTCCCACGGCTTCCACGGCTCCCACGGCTCGGGCTGCGCTTTTTTTTTGCCACTTACCCTCTAGGAGGCCACCCAGGGGTGATTCCATTGTGCGCCCCAACAGCTCTGTTCTGTGTTTTCCTACGGAACCCCTAACGCCTCCGCCCCCGCCTTCTTTCCATTGTTCTTTTAATGGTTTTGGCGTTATTATATTTAGCTTTCCTTTCTCGCTTTGTGGAGTGCTCCTGGCTTTTTTCGGGGATAAAGTGTACATGCAGAAGAAAAAAGTTGGGAAATGTGCTCCATATTAGGCACATGCATACATCATAAATTTTATGTACATTGTGAGCAGTCCGTGCTTGCCCTTTTTAAATTCATTAAACCATTTGTGCACGCTTGCCGCCACCACCGTCGTCGTTTTTCCATATTTTTTCCTTTTTTTACGCCCTCCACTGCGGATACAATCAGAAATTTTCATTTTCGCGGGCTTTTAGCAACGCCGACTGTAGAAGTTGGGGTGGAGTAAATGAAATTGAATTAAGGCGATTAGGTTGAAACGCTTGTGGGAGGGTTTTTTTAGAGTACCAAACGATGTCATGGGATGCTTCTTTATTCGTATAAATGCACAAAACTTCTAGAAAATTGATAAAATCTACAAAACTTTGTAATGAGAAACTTGGAGGAAAGAAAACTTGATAGTTAGGTAGATAGCAAAGTTGCAATGTTTTAATTACCTAATCAGCATTAGTTTGTTGAAGGAAATAAGTAAAAATGAAACGCGATGCGATACCCAAACAGCTCTCTTCCAAACTCTGTGAAAGTGTTAAGTTAACTTTCAAAGCAGAGCCTTTTAAAACCAAAATATTTTATTCTAAATAAGAACAAGTATCAATTGATTTAAGTAGAACTGTGTTTGTATTAAATTAGAACTAGGCTGTTTAGAAATATGTATATTTTTTATATACCCAGCAAAAAAAAATAAGGTCGCCATTGTGTTTAATAACTTTAAACGAATCAAAGACGATTGTCCCAATTTCTATATTTTATGAATTTTTTTCAGTCATTGATATATACGTTAGCAATTGCATTTCGGAGGAATGTCCTGAATATTTAAATGCGTCGCAATGCTTTGTTTTGCCAGCTTATTGTCACGACCCAAATAATCTTGTTATATACAAGCTCATAAAAAGCGCAAGCCTACCGTTTGCACAATCTTCAACATATGTCCGCAATATTTATAAATTTGTGCAAAAATAAAATAAAAATACATCTCCCAAAGAGGATTTAACGCGTAAACCCACTCACATGGTATTTGTGATTCAAATGGGCACTTGCAAATATTTCAATATTTTTAGTAGGGTCATAAATTTTGGTATGTCTGTTTACGGGGACATAAAGAGTTAATCCGTAGGAGGTTTAAAAACGAAAAAAAATCACAAGATCCTGAAAAACAGAGCATGGGTCAGGGTAGCATACGTCAAACATCCTCAGTGAATCTTAAAGGACTTAGTGCCACTTCACTGGCTGGTGAAATTGCACCCAGAGGACGAGGCGCCTGGCAAGGGACCAAAGGAAGTCTGGGTTTCAAAAAATAAAAGGTTCCATTGGGTGGCTGTGGACAATTAAATCCTCTTTCGAAGGCCAGTGAAGAGTGGGGGTGGGTTTTTTTCTCGAGTGTTTGACCATTAATTAGAATCAAGAGGACGGAATGGGACTTACGACAATGAACAGGGCCGTCGAGCAGTCCGCTGGTGACCCTTTTTTCTGCACAAATCGGTCATTCAGCGAATTGACAGGTTGTCAGCACCATTCGAAACCTTAATACCTGCTCGCTTGCTGCTCGAACCTCGGACCGGAGCCCGGTTTTGAGGGGATCAATCTCAATTTATTTTTGTCCCTAGCCCCGACGATGGCAGCTTGGGAGCCCTGCAGAGCGCGGTGGGGTGCAGTGCAGCAAACAGTTTACACACTGTTTGACGGGTTTTCTGACCTTTCAACCCCTTCACAGGCGATTCCATTACGTGATTCCGCCCCCACCGCTCTGCAGCTCTCCGCTCAGTGGTAGCATTTGATGCGCACATAACCGGAGCCGAACCCTATTCGTGCCATCATCCCTTTTTTACGGCTGTGTACGCTATCAGACCCTGAGGTTATGTGCTCCTAGTTCGATTACCTTTAGGGCCATCATTCTCTTCCCAGACGAATCCTATTCCATGGAGCGTCCTCACGTCTGACTCGGATGTACTCCTACAATCTAAGTTTAGCGCTCTGCTGTTTGCCGGCTTCCTTCTGGACCCCCGAGATGTTTTCTTGCCTTTTTTATTTATCGGGACTATTTTGGGAGATTGAGTGGATACGTGGCGGATGATGTGACTCTATCCTGGACATCCGTGCTTATGAAATCTTTGGCTCATTTCGGAGCAATGGAAAAATCACGCACACTGGATTGTTCAATTAATCGAAGACCCAAGGTCCCAGCTGCGGAGCCCAATTCGATGTTTATTAAATTTTCACTTTGCAACTTCTAATTAGAACCCTCGAGCCTCATCATTGTCCTCCTCCAAATGATGTGACTTCTGTTCGTAATTAACTCGAATCTCGTGCGTGAGCTGTACGTATACAAGTCCTAAACCCTCTGAGAAAAGTAGAGCAAAAAAAACAATCACTAAAAGTTTCATCAATCGTCTTTTCTTCTTCTGTAATTACCTTCAAGTAGTTTCGCTGTTGGCATAAGGTTGCCCAGGATTGGAGTCGGGTACTTGATTGGATGGTCAAAAATGGTCTAAAGGTACTCACTCGGTCCCTAAGATTTCCTGAGGAAATGGGAGCTCAGTAAGGAAAGTTTGTCCTAATGGGCAATTTTTGTTAACAAACTTTTTGAGGTTAGTAACAGTAAATAAATGGATGTTGTATCAGAGCTGAGCGATTAATTAATTTCAGGAATGAATCATAGATTGTGAAGGCATTATCCTGTAGTTTAAGAGAATTTTCGGATTATAATTTTACTAATTTCTCTATGTGTCTGATTACTTGCAAACAAATTATATTTTGATTTTAGGCTATTGTTATAAGTCTTATTAGGTCTTATATCCTTGCTAAGAGAAACAAGTAACTACTGCATTCATTCTAGATTTCAATGCACAGTACTGTGACATTTTTTAGGACCACTTCAATGTTTCGGGAACTTTTAAATTTCTGAAAACATGTTCTAGGTTTGACAGAGGAGGGAAATCAATTCAGGGCTAAATTTAAATTAATAAGTTTCCTTTTCCATTGATTTTCCCTCCTCTGTCCAACTTAAAAGAGGCATGATTTGGAAAAGTAAAGGCTCCCGAAGAATTAGAGTGGTAACAAAATATTTACAGTACTGTATTTTTTATACAATTTTTAGAAGTTTATTCGCTAACAAAAGTATTTATAGATATAAGCTTAAGCCGGGAGATAATTTTTACTTTTTCTATACCCGTATGTTTAAACAAAAATAATTTGAAGAATTAGAATTATTCCGCAGTTTGCAAGATCCTTGCATTGGTAGATTTGAATAAATATAAATATAAATTTTAGGTTAGATACCAGTTCTTTAAAATTAGTTCTTTGGTATAAATAAAATATTTTCTGCGATTTTAATATATCAGCATTTTTTAGTATTGTGTTCTTAGTACATATGTAGATAATTATAAATTAAATTATGAAAAATTTTGCTTGAAACCTGATGATCAAATGGCGTTAAAATTTCAATTGATGTCAAAAAGTATTTCCGAATGAATTTAAATTATTTATTTATTATTTGCCATTGTAAATGAATGACCATCGACTTTCAGTTTGTTTAAACAAGTTGAATGGAACAAAACTTATCTTACTTGTTAACCGAGTGATACACATTTTGTATTTTAATTTTCACCACTTTGATTAATTGGTGTCGATGGAGCTTGTTTAATATTATCAGAAAAACAGCATGAGACAATTCAATTACTGTAATACATGTAAGCTATGTAAATATAATAGGTCTTTAAAATAACAGAACAGAATTTTTGAAATTATTGAACAATTATACAACTCAAATTATAACAAATAGGAACATACACAAATGTGTTTTTGATGGTACATGAATTTGCTTAGATTGTTGTGAATTGTAAGCTGATTCGATGTTAAATTTATCGATCAATTAACCTCAATTTGATCTCGAATTTTAATTTGTATCATTACATTTGGACTTAAGTGTTTTTAGAATGTATATGGGACTTCAAAATTCGTATAATTTCTTATCAAGCCAATAAGCAGAATAACAGTGACGATAGTTGAGTGATTTTTACTTTGAATCTTAGTGATTTTAAGAATACTTTTTTTCAGATATTTTCAAAGAAGTTGCAACACTTTAGTTAATTATAGTTGAAAAGCACACTGTATTATATTTTCTCAAGACATTCAATAGCTCCAGAAACTAGATCGTTAGGTCCCAGGAAACGTACGGAGTAATAGCCACTCCCGGTTCCTCCTTCACCATTCTCAGGATGGGCATCCTTAGTAATATATACGCCCTTAAAATGCCTTCAACATTCTTCTTTGGAGTGGTTAATTGCCATGTGCCCTTCTTCCTGAATGGTTGCTTCAATTAAATATCCCTAAACCAATTTAATGGCATCTTAAAAGTTATCTTGACCCATTTCCTGAAACATTTGCATTTTACCCACTTCCTGTTCGTGCATAACCCCTCGCCCATACATTATATGTATGTATGCAATTAATAATTTCCGGTTAGTCCATGACATGAAATTAATTTCACCAATTTATATTCTATTCATTCTAGACGGACCCGAATATAATTTTTTAAGTAATCAATCCTATTTAGTCCTTCTCCAATGAATGAGTTCTTGTCCCCTCCCGCGGGATTAGAGGGAGGGCAATTGCGCCCAAGATTGGGGGTCGGGGAAGTGGTCTCTGTGAAATTATCTGATAATGTCCCCAGGTATGTTGTAACACGAAGTAACTCAGGTAAGCGCCGATGTGTTATGGGCCGTGTAACACTACTTGTAATAACCCTGACGCCTTTCCTGAGGAATAGGTCTGCTTAATTATTATAATTAAACAGCCCTAGAAATGGTTTCCTTATACGACGCACCGGGGACGTGTCCATGAGCACACAAACAAATTTTCCAAGGTACCTTCTGCGATGTCTGCCCAGCTCCTGAACCTACTCGACGGGGCGTCGGGGGTTGGACACCGACGACTACAACACAGATTTGGGTGTTTAGAACGATGCCGGGTACCAAATTAGAATGAATTGGTTATGGTAATTAGCTGAAAATGTTATCTTAAGGACATATTAAAGAGGTTAATTGTCCCTCTCCGGGTGTTATCCGTAGATTTTCATAAAAGTCAGCAGTGGACACATTGTCCTCTACCACGTGCCTTCCAATTCAGACGTAAAACCACAATTTTATGGTTACGAGCAGTTGGAGTCTAGTGATACTAAAAATACTTCTGAACAAAACTTTATGCAATTTGGGTTTCAGAAATAAGACTAAACCTAATTATGGTATTTACTTTTAATAAGACTAAATAGTCGCAATTACCTAAATACTCATATTTTTTAATGATAATGTAAATTAAATGCACTCATGTCCACAAGAATTCGATAAATTTCTAGCACTTAGTTGTAATATTTTCAATTTTGCCGTAGTATTATGTAATTTATATTACACCAGAAAAATCTGAAGAGATGTTAAGTAGGTAATGCGTTTGAAAAGAACTTTACCGATTATTAAAACATCAGTGCTTATGAGGATTTTAATGCTAATACTAATAATTTGATGGAAGTTGAGATATGTAATTTAAAAATATGAGGACTACAACCGTCAGAAGGCAATAAAATTAATTTCAGAAGTTTCAATATGAAATTAAATTATTCTTGAATTTTCTCATCGAAAATGACTATATAATTTTCTTCTTTACATAAGAGCTATCAATCAAGAAAATAGATTGAATGGCTAAAAAATACATATATTTGAAATTGAGCACAATCTTTTTCTTATTTCATCAATAAAATACTTGATATAAACTATTTTTGAAATGAAATATTATATCTAGACAATTAGTGCAGTGCAATCAGAATTTGCAAATATACTTCCAACTAAATTTAAGCCATTCTTTCCATAATTATTATCTCATTAGCAATTTTATTGCTCTTGAGAATAATTACTATATTTATGAAATTGCAACACATGAAACTTTTCAAAAAGGGATTGGTATAAAGCGATGCACACATTTCATTTAAATACCTACCCTTCAGAAAAGAAATGATACTCAGAAACTGTGTCATCGCCAGAAAGTTTCCTAATTAGAGGCAAGAGAACATTTTAAAAAAAGAAATAAAATCGCTTGTGGCTAATTTCATTAGTGGAAAATTTTATTCAGAACAGCAGCAGCGCTCGTCTTTTTAATGATCATCACCGCGACGCGACGTTGGCAGAGGTACGCTGGAAATTCTTGAGGATATTTCCACAGTATACCAATATTCGAGCTCAGGAGGTTTTAGAAAATTTTTCGGTTAAAATATGTCAATTCACGCCGTAGCTAAGTGTCTCTGAAATGTTCGGTCCACTCCTTTTAGGTGGAAGTGTCACCCTATTCTTAGCCTAAATTTCGTGCAACAAAACTTGGAAATTTGTCAAAAGGCTCGCCCTGCCTTCCGACGGTGGTATCCAAAATAAACGGTGGCGGGCTTTTCTACGGTTAGGAATGAAGTGGTGTGCGGCTGGTTAGGTTGCTGAAGATTTTCTCAAGTTTTTAGAAGCGTTTCCAGTTTTATATAACAAAAACTGAAGTTTTTTGTATCCTTCCCCTCTCCTTCACCATTTTGGCCTCTTTCCTCCAAAAATTTTCGATTTAGGATTCTTGACTGTTTTGGTGTACTACGATGGGTTCAGAATACAAACAAAATGAAAGTTTTCTTCATTTTCGTGAAAATATCAAAACAGTAAAATCTCCAACTTAATTTTCCAAGCCATTAAATAAACGATCGTATCATTTTTAGTATTTTGCAGTTGCATCTGAAAAAAAAACCACTCAGCGAATGTTTTCTCTACGTTTGGCGCTATCAACTGACTGCAGTCGCATAATGCAAAGTAATAAATTTGACTGAGTTTTATAACAAATTTCTCTCCATTTCGCACTACCGGACGCACCCCCCCAGGGGAAACCCTGGGGAGTCGTCCCGTCGTACAGCCAGGACACAGACCCATTCTGGTTCACAGGACCCGGGACGCGTTTACATGCAGTCGGAATTAATTCTTTTGTGCCTTAGTCCACCAGTGGAGGACGGAGGGTGGGGGTTGCGGCGATGAGGTGGGAGTGGAGGGGAATATAAAATTCATGCAAATGTCTACTTACCCACGCAGATATCCACCGAGGTGATAATGAATGCCATAAATAGCGTCAACAGGTGCTTTGACCACCTTGTCGCCGCCGTCCAGCTGTTGTTCGAGTGGTGGTGTTGGTTTCTGTGGTGGTGGTGGTCACGGAGGTTGTGTCGCTTCTGCTGCCGTTCGTTGCGGCAGTATTCGGGTCTTGTCCTGCACATTTTTCGTAGTTCAACTTTTGCACTATCCACAAACATTTTCTTCTGTAATTAGTTTAGGGACACACAGCACGCCGCTGATTTTTGGTTTTGTTGCAATTGCCCTTTTTGCTGTTGCTCGAGTTGTTGCTAGTGTTACTATTTAAGGGAATTCTGCTGCATCTGCTGCGTCTGCTGCACATGACCACAAATTAATTTCTTTTTGCAAGCGGAACAAAACTTTCCAACTTTTTTGTTTTATTTTATTTTTTTGTTTGTTTTATTTATTTATTTAAGTTGTATATTTCGTTCCCTACCACAACTGTTTCTTTGGATCCACTTTGGGTTTTATTAAATTTCTCTTCCTCAGGGTTGGTTTTAATCGTTCACAATGATGACGTCACGGTTTGTATTTAGTCTCATTATTAACACAAAATGTTTTACACTAGCGAGGAGGTACAGATGAACTGAAGAAAAAATAAATAAAATTACTCAAATATAACCACTTTAATAATTGTTTTTTATATTAACAAAGAAACATTTCGTAACATTCAAAAATTAAGAGATATAGGAATATCGTTACCATAATTTTCAGACATGCATACATATGTATAGTATATGTTTATAATCAAGTATACACAATTTGCTTTTATTTTATCATTATTTCTACCCTCTTCAATTTCCAGAGAAAAATCGTGTGCAAGTTTCAGTATTTTTCGGCTAACTTATAAGGAGTTACTATTAAAATGCACAACATTATCTAGGTATATGTTGTACAAGTATGCAATTAGGTAATGCTGTTAACATTATATTATGGAAAAGTGTGTTCAGGTGGAAAAAATAAAATACATTAAAAATTAGGGCGACGATTATAAACTCTGTAAGATATTCTATAGCCATTTTTGAATTTTTAAAATATTTGGTCAAAGGTTATTGTTTATTTTTTTAAACTTTATACGTGATGTAAAATTTCCTACAGAAGTCAAATCTGATTACTGAAATAATATTTTGATTAAGTCTTCGCTTAAGTGAAACATATTTTAAATGTTATTCTTTGGGGAAGTAATGTTTTTAAGTCGACTATTTAAAAGAATTAGGCAATTTAGTTTACTATTTAATTCTTTGTTTTTAAATTTCGCACTCAAAATTAAGCGTAGTTCAGAAACTTCAAAGATTGGTAAATTTGTTTCAAAGCATAAAAGTATTTGTAGATAAGTAATTGTATGTATTTATAGATTTATTTTAGCTCTGTAAAAGCTTATTCATATCTACTTGAGCAAATAAAAATTTATTAAAATCTAAAAATGTGAAATTTGTCGACTATTATCTTTTAGATATATATAGAGGGTAGTCGAAGTGTGTACATTTTAAACTATAGGAAATTAACATCTGCTTTTTGGTTATGGTCCTCATGTTTGCTACATATGACCTCAGAATCACAAGGGAAGCACGGTCCAGCGGATTTTGTAAAATTTGTTTTCGTAGTTTGTCATCGTTAACAATGTGATGTCACAATTTATATTTAGTCTCATTATTAACGAAGAAATTTGTACCCTGTCGAGGAGGTAACCACGAGATACAGGTGGGTTGCTTCAAAAAGCCTGAGCTGGGACTTCAAGAGGATTGGCTTAATTAAAAGCGTCTTATATTTCTTAATTAAGCAAAACTTACAAAGTCTAACTTATACGCCCCCGGTTGAGTACGTTAAGGCGTAGTGCACCTACCGACTTGGTCGGGGACGGGGCCTGTTGTCTATGGGCAATAATTTTCACTATGCTGGAAACTACTGAAAAAGGGTTTTATCCTCGAGGGGTGTGGGTGCGGATGGAAGAGCTCTTTACAACGAACAGGAAGTAAGTGCGACTGAGATTCTGGAATCTCGCTTAATAATGTTTTGTACTCTGAGCGTGCTTATTTCACGTGCATTCGCTCTATTTTACACATTTCAGCTCGAATAGCGTTTGATTCGTATAATTAGAGATTCCTCGATTTAATTGGAATAACTGGATATTGTCGATGTTGCTATACCGTATACCATACAACATATACTAGAATTCGCTTTTGTATCCGTTCGTTGTTCAATCCGCCTTTTGTCTTTATATGAATCTATCCCAGGGTGTCGCATTGCTGAATTTAATGAATCTTGGAGTGTCGGCTTTTTATTAAGTTTGTCGGCATCCAAGGGAGGGTGGGTTTTTAAATTTAATTGGGAAGTCGAGCTGGGCATTCCATTTTCCAATTAGGGAAGAATTGCGGTGTGGTACAGGTCGGCATATTGCACCCAATTGGATTGCTGGCTTTTATGGTTGACCCTAAGTCGAGTGGGGTTCATTCGGTAGCTTTAATATGGACATTTCGGTTTCATTCATTAATTTTCCCCGCTATTAATGTCTGCTCATATGGAGCAGGTCGCTAAGATGTTTCATCTTGCATTTAAGTGTTGAGAAGCAAACAGGATTTTATGGAGAGAAACATTACGATCAAAGTTTTAATGGTAATGAAAAATTTATTTATGTGCAATTTAAATAAAACAGTAATTCAAGAGAAATTTGAGTATAGTTTGTGTGAAGTCATTTCGTTATTAGCGTCCAGAAGTTTCGTATGTGGTATTAAATAAATAAATTTGTTTGCAGCACTCTAATAAAAACTAAAAGAGATAGAATTACAAATTTGGTTCTTTTGTTTTATTCCCATGCTTAACAACATAATAAATATTATATATGTACCTATGTACATACCATATATTACTAAAATTATATATAAAACGTGATAGTATGACATTACTTTTCTTAAATCAATTTATTTATAAAGAATGAAAAGACCTTTGGAAACGTAACCAATTTGGCTTTCGTGAGTGATAAACTTTGTAATTTATAATTATTATTTTAATATATTAAAGATGTTATTAAGTAGAACGATGCATTTGATCGAGAATAGCAGGCTGTTTAACTTTATATCAATTACAATATTGAATGGCTTTTAATTCTTAACATCAAGTTCATTTTTATTTTGGTATGTATAATACTTAACAATTAAAAAATTGTTTGTGTTTGGATTGGAAAAAAATATGCATTTGAATGAATAAATCTACCCTAACAAATCCTTCCTAAATGAAAATAGCGTCTTTTATACACCTATCCAAAAATTGTATATCACAGGTACTTTTACCTACTTGTCGATGTAAATTTATAAATTGCATTTAATCGCATATAAAACAGAATCGAGATAGTTCTCACCATCAATTTATACTTAAAAGGTATCTCTTTATTTAAATTTTATTTCCCCAAACTCCCATCCCATTTAGGCGAATTCGACAGCCAATAAAGAAAATTCCCAAAGTGACTAAATATTTCACAGATATCGTACAACATGCTAAAATGTTTCCCTGTTGGTCGATTCACTTTAACCACAAAAATCGCGCATATATCACTTGAGGTATTTTTACTATGCGATAAAGCAAGGGTGTAATGTGAAATGGTTGTGTATCCGTAGCCTTAGAGCAGAATGCACTTTCCACCCCGTCCTTTTGCCCCTTTATCCAGATGAGTAAGACTTGTGCACATGTTTCGGTCGTCCTTTCTTTAGGACGGTGGTTTTTTGTTTTGTGTTTAGTATAGCCCCTCATTCCCCATTCACTTCCTATAACAAGTAAAAACTTCTCTCTAAACCCTACTTATGAAGCTATTCAGAATTTTTGAAACAGTTGCCAAATCGAAAACCCATATACCATTTAGGGGTGGGGATGAGCAAAGTTAGTGGCTGAAAGCTCGCTCGCTTGAAGCCCCAAAAGATTTTGTCTTGTTATGCTGCGAGACGAGCCCACAGCATACCATAGCATAGATTCTGAACGGGGGCTTAAGAGGGAATTTCGACCCATAAAGCATTTTTTTATCATGTTTTACTGTGGTGGAAGCTGGAGAAACTTGCACGGCAGTGGGGGGATCAATATCCTCTAAAACTCTCATTTACAATTTTGGCTCTCGACCGTACCCGAAAAGGAAGGTTGCACTTGGTCAGACAAAAGATATAAATTGTCCTACATTGGCGGTTTGGTTTTTTCGTCCAAAATATGCAGAAAATGCATTCATTTCGGGCAATTCTACCTTCAAGCCCCCCACCACTCTCATTCTTTCCAATAACTTCAGTTTACAGGGTGAAGGCATTTATTTTTTGGTCGAACAAGTACCCTAACACCCACATGCCCTTCTGCGAACCCTTTACGCCTGATATTTTTCACTAGCCCGCCATTAGATGCCGATCGAATTGGAAAATTTTTCGTGTTCCATCATCAATAAAGTTGGGCGGGCCAAAGGGAACGTGGCACGTAAACAGCTACCCTGCAGCCACGTCCTCGGGCGCACATTTTTGGGGGCGGAGGGGCACGATTTTGTGGCTTGTAAGTTCGTTGTGTCCTCCTATCAACGAAAATTGAAAACTATTAGCATGGACAGTGGTGCGATTATAATTCATTTTTACTTAAAATTGAAACGAAATTTCGCGATATTTTGGCCGGCATTCGCCCGGGAAAAGGAATTATTTCCGGGGACTAGTTCCAAGAGACATCATAACTTTTATTGGCAGAGACAGTTCTCTATCGGAATATTTATACATATACATAGAACAAATATCGTTTCGAGTAGGTGGGGACAGTGTTTTTCAGTGTTGATTTTGAGCCTTGGTTGTGTTGACAATATATACTATGTTTTTCTATTTTTTATTTTTTTTGTAAATACATACGTGAACGAGTGCTGGCTCCGAAAAATATTTCTGTTGTTGGAAATCCTTCGTAGGTACAATATCAATTTGATTGGTTTTACTTTTGATGCAATATTTTAAAAATTGAAGTTTTAATACTTTTTGATTGATTCGTCACTTAATTTAACTTGTGAGCTTTTAGCGAAATTGCATGTTTTATTACTACACATATTGAATTTATTGCAGGTATGAGATGCTCTCTAAAAATATTTGAATATTTAACAAATGCCTAATATTACTCTTAATTTATTGTTATTGTAATAATACTATGTAACTCACCTGGAGTATAGTTTTATAATAATAAATATCCTTACGGCTGCGTTTAGCCGTAAAACAAATCTTCTTAATTCACTAGTATTTATTTCAATTGAACGCTTCTTGAGTTACACCGAGACTGGTTCGGTGGCTGAGATAACAGAAGCTTATCCGAACTTTGATAACTGTCTCATTGTTTAAATGTGATGATGCTTTGTTATAAATCTACTACTCTCTGTTATCTCTACAATTATTGTTTTTGTTGTTATTTTGCTTATTATGACTAATTAAAGCATTTTGTAACTGAGATGTTACTAACATTTTTAAATTATTCTGTCTAATATCTGTCCAACTTGTCAATTGCTTTAGATTTTGAAAACAATTTCTTTCTATAGAAGTTTAGTTAGTTCAGCACAAATAGTGACTAATATAGATAAGTAGCAATATCTTTCCTTTTTGTTGATATTAAATAAGACGTAGTTTTAGGTTCATTGTGTTGACTGATTTGTAAATAAATACCTACATGTACAGAACTGTGACAAGTTTTTGGACCACTTCAACATTTCAGGAACTTTTAATTTTCTGAAGCATACTTTCTCTAGATCCGATAAAGGAGGGAAATCAATTCAGGGCTAAATTTAAATCTCAAAGTTTCCTTTTCCATTGATTTTTCCTCCTCTGTCCATCTTAAGAAAGGCATGATTCGGAAAAATAAAAGTTACCGTAGAAATGGAGTGCTCTTAAAATTATTCACAGTACTGTACATTTCAAAGTAATATCAAGTTTATGAATGAAACCACAAAATCTCTACTTTTCTTTAATAGACTTTTTATATTATTAAAATATAAATTGAACTGGCAAAAATCAGCGTTTAAATATCAGAAAACAAAATTTATATTCGATTATTTTTTGATTGTTTTAGTCAGATTCAAGGAAAATTTTAAAAAGTGACTAGTTTGATTGCTACGAAAATCGTTAGATATTTGGATGCTCATTATTATATTTAACAGTAAAGAAAAACAAGGTCACTTCTTAAAACCTTTAAAAATTGCGACAGTACAAAAATTATCATTGGATGGTTAGATAGAAATAAGCAGAAATCATAGAGCATATCTGACTAATTAAATATATTGCGGCTTTAAAAAAATAAGCCGGCATATTTGTCGGTAAATTGCAAAACTTCGGATTTTAATTCTCAACTCGTTCGAGTCCTGTACATTTACTTAGGGATCTCTTACTAAAATGTTGTTCCCTAAAAACTGTTATAGGCGGTAATATTTTCTATCTATAAAAATTCCTATCTAAAGTTATTTTGATTAAGTAACCGCCTTCCCTGGCCCTCTGATATAAATCACCTTAACCCATCTGGGACCAATAAATCAACACGGAGAATTGAGACAAAAGTCCGCTGATAGCGAAATCTTTCCACATCGTTACGACAGCAGCTGATAAGAAATTGACATATATCAAAACATTAATCTGAGACGAAAACAACAGCCACCAGCTCGTATAGTCGCATCCGGGGTCCTGAGACTCTAGTAATGTTTTCCATTATAATTTTTTTTCCTTCCTCCCTTTTATCGACGGGCCCACATCTCGACGGCGGAGCGCCCCAACGCGTCCCGACGCCGTCGAGTGTATGCTGGAAGAAGCTACGGTGAGTATATTTTTTTTCGGAGGTTTTGGGAGCCCGGGTGGGTCCCGGCCACATGGAAAAGCTATTTGATATGGTTTCTGCTCAACATCCCCAACATCGCAAACACTTAACATATCCTTGACAAATCCACAAGCTCGACGATTTCATATCACCCATAAATGGGCCACCCACCCCCTGGAGCATACACGCCGCAAAGGAGGTCGCTTTTTTCGATAAATATTTGATTAACCATGTCAAATGGGGTGTGAATTTTTTATGTGACTTTTTCCGCAACAGATTTACTCTAACGTGGCTTAACAACTCGGGCAGTTATACCGATTGACTGATAAGGGAACGCCACATCGCCATTTACGCCAAGAAAGGAGGTGAATGAAAAGAAAAGCTACGCCATTGGCTCCAATGTGTTTTCTGGATATATCCGTAAAAGCAAGAAAAAATACGGAAGATAATCCTAAGAAAAGTGCAGAATGAGGGCTGCGAAGCACTTCGCCTCAGGTCTCATGCGATATTTTTCTATTTATGTACATATGCATGCTTATATATAAATTAAGGTCCCGATTGACTGATGGACATAACAACTCCCGGAAAAAAAAGTTAGTATAGTATCAGAACCCATTCAAAATGCTCTTGCCTGGAAAGTTAATTTTTCTATGAATTTTAATTCTTTCTTACTTAAGCTAAATGATCGTTACAATTTCCAAGTGTATGCTTTACACTTTCACCTTTTTTATAAGCTACAAAAAGCACTCATGAGCAATCTGCTTTTGAAAAATTATAAATTTATTTTTACTTTGTCTACATAGTTACCTTTCTTGATTTAATTTGCAGTAAATTAAATCACAAATTTTGAATTGAAAGTGATTTCACAAGTTATCACCTAGCACACCAGGATTTGAACATTTTCGAAAGTGCACCCAGAATTTGGGTTTAAACTTTTTAATTTTAAAAATCTATTGGAAAATCGTACGTATTCGAATATTTTAGTTTCCTGGTCCAGGCAAAATATGAAGTGTAAATAGTTGTTAAAGTCATATGGAGGTAGGATTTTCCCATATTCGTGTTTGCGTACTAGCTATCTACCCGAAGGGGATTCGACAAATTGTGTCATAAAACAATTGTTTTTTGATACACCATACGATTTTAAAAGAAATTGCATCGCTACTTCTGTGTTTATAAAATGTTTTCTATTTAATATCTCATCTTGTTACAATGGCAGATTTTCCCTAAATTGGTACTATGGAAAATAATCAAAGCTATCTGGAAATCAAAATTATCCTATCAATATGAATGTACTTTTCTAATGCAAGTAGCAATAGTTATGTTTTACTCTATATTGACTTTTTTATGTATAATTCAATAACTAGATAGAATAAAGTCAATTTTTCATGACGTACTCTGGGTATTGAAGCATAATGTCTGAGCCAATTACTACATCAATGTAGTGCGTTTTTAAATGTACATATATATGAAAATATTGATTTCCACTACTGAGAAATCAGTTTCATTGTGACTGACTTTGTTATTATATTATTGGTTGTAGTCAGAACTTTGCTGAGATATGCTAAATAAATAAATAATTATACATACTCCATTTAAGAAATAATTTCTTAAAACCCTCTTTTACATTTTAAATAAAATCGTCTATCTCAGAGAATTATTTTATAAGAGCCATCACAAACAAATATTTAAAAAATCAGGGCAAATATAGCTGGGCTAATTCTAACATACTTACATACATATATCTTTTCCTTCCTGGATTAATTTTAATATCAGGAAGAGCATCGATTACTTCGGAAATGGGATATTAGAGCCTGTCCCTTAGCAAAAGTAATGGGTCCTAACCTAGGATTCAACGAACTTTGTCGGGTCAAAGAACAGTAAGAAGCTCTCTAGACTTTGGGTGTTCTTGGATTTCCGTTGCTTGGGAAATCGTAGGCTACATCAGCTAAATTAGGGTAAAGTAAATGTGTAAGTATATAAATGTGGGCAAAACAAAACCTAAGTATCGTAGAGGAATCCTCTCGCCTCGATACCATCTCCAAGTTTATTAATTTTTCATATAAACACTGCTTAAGACAAAGACGGTCCAATGTACCTTGAAGGATAATCTGATTTCTCAGAAAATAAAGACCCGAAAAATGAAAGCTAGCAGATGTACATATGTATTTACATATGCAAACTTGATAACGTAAGGATACATACATGTTGCTTTGTTCCTCAGTTATATTGTACTTCATGTTAAAAAAATATATATATAAAATTTTCTTGCTTTTATAGGATATATAATGATATCCTTAAAAGCAAGAAAATTTTCGTTACAGGATTGAAAGATATTGATTCGATTTAACCTAGGATAACCTTTCTCTGCTGGTCGAACT
This sequence comes from Tolmerus cingulatus, assembly GCA_959613345.1. Classification (NCBI taxonomy): domain Eukaryota; kingdom Metazoa; phylum Arthropoda; class Insecta; order Diptera; family Asilidae; genus Tolmerus; species Tolmerus cingulatus. The sequence goes on from OY390709.1 coordinate 42,332,533, forward strand.
CATTGTACTTATTTTAAAGAAAATTATGGGATAAACGTAAATTGTTGCTATTATATAAAAGCTTTATTGATATTTTGGTAATTGTTTCTATAAAAACTGATTATCGAAATCATCAAGAGTATCAATTTTAAATAATATTGATTAAATAAAAATTGTTCTGAATAAGTATAAAAATTAATTTTAAATATTAAGAAATACGCAATCGCAGTTTCTAAATACTTGTATTGTTAAAAACGAAAATGCACTTCAATGTCTATGTTTACTTTAATTGATTGATTTTTTAATTCATTAATAATAATCTTAATAAAGTTAGTCTTTCATCGAACTGGGATTTTTCAAGTAGGTGACAATAATGTGCTTGTGAAGAAAAACTGAAAATCGTTACTAACCAATACAAATGATGTGTTGATTATTTTTCAATATAAGGATTAAAAACTCAAAGCTATACTAACAAAATCAGTATTTTTCAAATTTCATTCATAAAAACGGGAAACGAAGAATGATTGTTGTGTTTTTCTTTAATTGCCTGAACAAAACACACCCTTATATATAGACTTTACATTACAATATCAAGCCTTGTGGGGGTTCAATTTATCACACTTTATCCAATTATCCGACATAAGAACGCTGGACTCTCTTGTGTGGTAGACGATAAGCATACAACTTTCTACTATGCGAACTTATTGTTCTTGTCTCTTCCCCGAATAAAGAATAGACCAATGGATTTGGATTTAGGCGATAATTAAATTTATACATACGTATATATATGTACTATATATAAAAAGAAATGCCCATTCCATTCACCATCGGGAATTTCACTATGACAACATGGCACAGGCTCTGTATGCCATTAACCTCAAATTTATCCAACATCTGTTGATTCATCCATAGGATTAAGTTATCTTCGGGGTAATTATTTAACCACTTAGTCAGACAGAGGTTATGTTTCTAGGTGGCAGCCTACACTGTTGTGATGGGATTTATTTTATAGATAATCAGAATATGTTATTCGCAGCAATGAAGAAATGTTTATGCGTGAAAATAAGGCAAAATGAAGCCAAATTTATTAGATTTAAGAAAAAAAAGAAAGAATTTTTAATGTGCCGTAATTAGGTTTAGTCTAATTTAGGATATTCAACATTGAGTTTGGACTATTGAAGGAAGTGTTTGTTCGATCCCCTAGTTGGTTTTTGTTGTCAAGGTATTTCTAAGTTGAGAGCATATTTATGTTGCTTGAGTTTTTAAAGCGTAACTAAATTCTATTTTTGTAATACAAATTCACCTGATGCTGGATCTTCGTAGATAAAATTTTTATAATAAAGTTTAAAATACCTTTGGTCTTATAACATCAACAATGTCTTTTGAATAGTTTGAACTTCTATAGTAAAATATATAAAATTCGTTTTTTTTATACAAACGGATAGCTAATTTAAATTTAAAAAATTTTTAAAATTAGGGCTCAAATGCAAATATATGGTACATAGTTGTATTTTATTTTCAAAATATCAGGAACTATTATATGTAATTATTATTTGTTCTGTGGAAATTCTTGCGACTTACCTAAATCAATATGGTAAACTAAGATTTTAATTGATTTTTTGTTAATTAATAAAATAAGATTCCATGAAAACTTCAAAACAAAGCCATCTGGTATCATTGATATTACAAAAATTAGTCATAATTTCACAAAATAAAATATAAGTGTAATTTTCAAATATACGAATTGTTAAGAATTCAATCCACGAAATGGAATCATTAAAAATTTCTCATTGAAACACGAGAGAAAAGGTTCCTTGATTTTTCTTTCATCTTCCCGCTAAATAAATTATACACATAACACCGCAGAGAATTTGGGGACCTACTCCCAAAATTCTGAATAAAGGAAAGGTAGAAAGGGAAGGAACTGAAAGACTTTCTCCAAAATTCAATTCCTTGCTGTCAACATTTTGCGTAATAAGCTGCCACTCAAAGGAACAATTAAATCAGAGAAAGTACAAAGTCAAGGAATTTTCATATCCTTCCCGGTGATCCTTTTCGGAACTTGATCCAATCAAATTTCATTAAGTAGATGCTTAGGAGGTTTTACGGCAAATACTCGTCTCAGCCCGCCCGGGGCCCGTCGACAGTCCCATCCCCGCATAGTAAACATAGAACATCAAAAAGCCTACTGAATAAAACTGAAACCGCTCCACCACACATTATTACGAAACCCAGAAGCTGTATATCAATATTTGGGCTAATAAGGACGTCCTACGTCTCTTCTACGGTATGTGGCGGCTTTAATGAATTCCCAGGGTTTCGGCTTGTTCTACGGGATGGTAGAAGCTACCACCCACCATAGAGAATTATTAGAAGCGATTAGGTCCTTTGAACGGTTCCATTCAGCCGGCGTAATTAGGCCGAAAGTTTTCAAAAAAAAGAAAAGTTTTTAGTCCAACCCTCCAGAGAGGTCCGCCGTCGTCGTCGTCTATACACGTTAAAGTGAAAACCGTGTCCTTCTGGATTTCCCTTAAATTAAGTCAGAGGGATTACAGCCCCCATCCTCCCCCCGTCGACGCACTTAATTACTATCCAACCTGACAGTCTGTGGCGATGATGCCCCGTGCCTGGTGCCTCCGATGGATCGTTTTGGATGGTGTTTCACATTAGAGAAAGACAGAGTTCAGTGCCAAGGCACAGGCTGTCGTCTTAGGTTAATCCTGTTCAATTTGCATAAAATTTACATTCACCACTGAAATAAATTTTCCCCTTAAAATTCGTGATTTCGAAAACAAAGCACGTTATGTAAGTTTAGAGATGATGTTAGCACAGGAAAAAAAAAGAACCGTTCCGGTGTCAGCACTGCATAATTTTAATAGATAAAGAATTTAATTCGTCGTTGTGTCGAGAAGACTACAAAAATTAAAACGAAATAAATTTTAAAAGATAAGTATAGCAATACAAAAATTTTAAAGTTTAAAAAAATTCAAAAATTTTCGAAAAATTTGAAAATATAGTTTCGAAAATTTTGAAAAATTTGAAAATTTAAAATATTTCGACCATTTAAAAATATTTCGAAAATTTTAATATTTATAACATAAAATAACCCACAAAACCTTGAAATATCCTCCACAAAATTCACTAATATATATATTATGATAGCACAAGTTTGTAAAAAGTACTGTCCGTCCAAAAACACCGTATTTCACATTTAAAGTTATAAATAATTTCTGAAGTCCACGGACAATCAACAGATTCACGTACGATCCGACTGACGACTTAAGTCGACACTGAGAAAATAGAAAATTCGCAGCATCCCTCGGCGATGGAGGGCCCACAACTAACTGAGGAACGGGCCCTAAGTCAGCCTAATCCGCACATCTCTTTTCGATAAAGAGCGACTTTCTTTAGTTTGGCGGAATCGTCCGTAAGGCTTAAGGTTACCGCTTAAACTGAAAAATTAAAGGAAACACTCGTTGCTTCATGTGCTGCTGATATCAACCACCATTGAGGGATGCTTTTTGCTCCTCAGTGGTGTTTTTGTTGCTGTTGTTGTTGGTGGGCCGATAGCAGTGCCTCAAACACCTTGGCTCCTGCAGTGTGGTATAAACCATGTACCCCTCCACCCGTAAGAGCGGCGGGGTATAGTACGATATCTCCGAATCGTCGAAATTTCATCAACAATTCCATCCTACTGGTCTGAGAGGAGAATCCTCGCGGTTGCGCAGGACGCTTTCGACCAGAAATCCACGACCTACCGCCGTCGTCCTTCAGGACTTGCGAACGCTACAGTTTAGGGAGCAGTAGCACCAGGGCATATCCTCAGTGAGGAATTTTGAATAAGGGTTGATAAGCGGGAGTATGGAAAGGAAAATGTACCCTTTGTAGAGGACGTTGCTCTTAAAGTCACGCAACACCACGGGGGACTAAAAGGACTTTTGTTTGGTGATAGAATTTGGATTATAAGCAAATGATGGGATTGGGCTCGGTGACCTGGAGCAATATCACGTTGAAGATACATTCACCGACTCAACGCCATCATCAGTAGCGTAAAAAGGTGGTGGTGGACCATTCTGAACTATACACTTTCTTTTTAATATAAGATAGTCGAACTATAAATCCTGCGCATCCTTTTAAAAAATCGAGTTCTCTCCTTATTATTGTTATTTCTACTAAAGCCATTAAGTAATTTGCAAAGAAAGCAGGAAAAATCTTGTATTTATGAATTTAAAATCTTTAATCGCTTGCCGAAATATTTAATTGAATTCATATTGTTTCAGTTAACCAATTACTTTATACAATTATTAGAGGAATAAAAACAATACTACTTCTTCAGTATACTATTTAGTAAGAGTTATATATGTATGCATGAAGTATGTAGTAGTATTTAAATTATTTATATAAGGATTTAGGCTTTTAGTTAAGCCAAATTATGAACTCTTTGCAAGTTTCGTTATACTCATATTATTTTTTGAATGCTTCAACAATGGACAAAACACGATTTTCTTTTGTTTAAACCATGCTTTCTTAATAACATGACGCTTTGGAAAATGTTAGTTTTCGGATTCATAGTCTATGGGAAAAAAGTGATATTCAAATTATATCCTCTACTGCACTTATCAACGAATTTTTGTAAAATTTCTTTTGCGGGAAAAAATTCAATCTAATGAAGGACTCTAAAATATAAAGTGATAATTTTTTATTTACCAAGGTGTAAGATTATGCGACAATAAAACCCTTTAATTATAGTATAATAGTCGATTTGTTGAAATTGTTAACTTTTTGTTATCCAAGATAAACCCTAAGATCCTGGGTATATACTTTTGGTCTAGTGTGGAGTTAGTATGGTAATGCATATATGTATGTATGTATTTTTCAAAATATGGCTTTAAGCTATTCTTCTACGAGTATATATTATCGTCCTAAATATTACAATGTCTAGCAGATAGTAGTGGTTTCAATAATTCAGAAATTGAAATCCTGCATTGTTTTTTATTTAATTATTTTATTTAAAGAATAAAACTAATCATTTTTACACTAACTAAAGGAAAAGAATCTGATTAGATTTGATTTTATGTTTGTGTAAAACTTGTGTTACCTTATGAACAGTTCAAAGGCGAAATTAAAAATTGTTATTATTAAGACGATATTATAAAGTAAACGTATTTCAATATAAATTGTATAGTTATAAAATCTAAACTAATTTGAATATCGACATAAATGTTAACAAAATATTTTTAAGGCATGAATCCATCGATATCTATAAAAAAAAATAGTCATCATTTGAGCTGGTTTGTTTTGAAGTTGTTTTTTAGCTTAGTTACTGTAGCAGCCAATCGTAAATAATTCGTTCACCTATTTTGCCCTTTGATAGCGAATAAAAATATTCTATGGAATCACAGAGACTCTTTGAAGGTCCTTCCATCTCCGGGGATTATTGATACTGCAAAAGTAAACTTTCCACGTTTTTCCTCTGCCCAGAGCGCCCTTTATCCACAGTTTTGGGAGCTTTGGTGCGGGTGAAAGGACATTCCCCGGATAGCACGGTGCTCTTTCTTAATTAAGTGAACCGAGATGACCCTAAGATCAATACCGTGGAGTTGGGTGGTTACCCTGCAACACTCATCGACGCGTCGAGCGAGTTGAAATTGCACAAAGGGAAGAACATGTCCTTTGGAGCTAGTCAGCATCTTTGTATCTTTCGTATCCGTCGTGGCTCCTACTGCACCCAGCCGGGTGCGGGGGGAGCCCCTAAATAAGGTCAGACAGTTCATTGATCACCCGGCGGACAAGGAAAGGAAATTTCTTCCCTTCTATGGCTCGACCGCCCACTCAACACTCGCGAGTAGTTTGTTAATTGCGTATCGTTAGTCTTTTTTTTTAAATTTACGAAAAAATTTTACTGTCCTTCCAGCGAGGGATGGAACAGCAGACCTTGGGGTATTCAAATTATGCTGAAAAGCTTAACAAATCGCCTTCAATTTTTTATATGTTTTTTCTTCAGTTTTATTTTTTTTAATATCCCACTCGGGGGAGGAAATTTTTACTGTGAAAAGAAGTAATGAACCTCTCGTTAGTGCGAAGGATGAATTTGTGTAATTAAGATGGTGCGGATTGGGGAAAAAAAGACTGTTGCAAAAGTAATTGAATCACAGTCCGGGAAGCGGGGTCGGAGAGAATATTTCAAAGACGAAGGTAAAATTTGTTTTGCTTAAACGAGGGTATAGATGCAACCTTAAGTCTTTACGTGGCAATTTGGGGTAAAAGTTAGCTTTGATGTTGAATTGAGTTTTTCTTTCATTAATTTTTTTAGATGTCTTTTCATTGGAAATGTTTAAAAGTTGTTTTTAAAACGAAATCTTGAAATTGTATGCTATTTCGTTTCATTAATATGTTTGTGTGCTGATAAAAATACGGTCCAAAAAATTTGCGCCGAAAGATATAAAATTCTAGGAATGGTTTTCGTATTCACTTAATATTTAACTAGCTATAAGCTACTAGAAAAAGTCCAAAGAATCCTGGATTCGGTTTATGATTTAAAAACACGATAACTCTATTCAACCTTGGGATGTTTTATCAAGGTCAATTGTGGTTTTTCTTTACTTTTAGAGATTCATACTGGTATTAATTTGTTAATGAAACTTATTTTAACTTATTTGCTTCATTTTATTTGTGAAGAAGTTTGCATATGTCAAAAAGTGTTACTTTTTAGACTTTCTATTCCTCAGTTTTCATTTTCCCAGAATGGCTATCTCTTAATTTTATTTGCCTTACACAGCCGCAGAAAAGTGTAAATTAGTAAGCAAAAGAATCCTCGAATAATTTACGAATTTATTTGAAAATACAAAATATTGAATATCAACAATATAATATTAAATGTTGACCTAGTTAACCACTTTAATGAAGCACTTTCCATCAACATTAGTGCACACCAGAGGCAAAGAAAAAATAAATAGAGTGAAAAAAACAGAAACACTTTCTCATTGCAGAATTAAATGCATGCTAAAGTGGAGCAAGCATCCAGAAGCAATTTCAAAAGCACACTTTGCCCGGCCGCATTCACAGAAGAGATGCATCCCATGTGCGATTAATTTTCATTTACTTTTTGCTTTCACGCAGCAGTGTTTTTGTTTCTCATTTTTTTTATTTTAAAATATTATTAATATTCAATAAATCGAAATTTTGCAGATATTTACATTGAAAGGCGGGCGTGGTGCACCATAAAAAAACAGACGCCACTTCGTATTTTATACTTTGTCTGTTGTTTTTCTTGCATTCATTTTTGTTAAAATATGAATGTATTTTTATTTTTTAATATTTGTTTTTTTACATTTTCGTTCATTGGACGCTTTTCGCCGAATTAAAATAAATTTAAATTGGATCTTTAATGGCAAAAAAAAGATAATTTTACAGTGCGACAGTTCTACCATACGTTGCATCCATACACTTAACACAATTTTTGCTTATTATCTTGTAAATATGAAGGTTTAAAATACACAAGTGTATGTATTCTTTAATATTGCAATATTTCATTATTCAATTAATAACTAAATAATAATTAACTTGAAATTAAGTATGTGTTTTTGTTATTGCTTGTTAATTAAGTGACTTATAAAATGAAGATCTAACCCAACTTTAGTACGAGGACACATTTCTAACTTATTAAAATTGATTCGAAACGAAAATATTTTATTTGTATTTAAATATAAAATGGATTTTATAAAGATCCGAAATTAGTTTTAAAATTTGATATAAATATAAATAAGAATTTTTGCTAAGCCATATTGTCTTACTAACGTACCAATTGAATTTTAGTAGAGGCAAAGAACAAAATGTTATTTAAGTATTTGCAATCTAAAAGTTACAGCGAAGCAAATTATTCCTTTTGCTCTGACTTAGGTATGCTTTAATTTAATTGCTTCCCGTTTGTACTACAATTCGCTTTCAATTTAAACTCTCAGCTTCCGAAAATTGCCGAATGAGTCTCCACTGGGGCAGAGTACCCGCCAAGGTCCCACCGGGCAGAGTATCTTTAATCCTAAAAAAACGACTTGGATTAGCGATTGGCTCAGATTACACCAGAAAAAGGCATGAAAACATCGGTTACCATTTAAAGTCCCCCTGCTCCGGCTGTACAAATGAACACGATAATGACCTGCAAATTCGGCTTTAATAACGACAAATCGGGGAGAATCCATCAGCGGAACACCCCGTCTAATCCCAATTACACCTCCTGCCTTTGGGGGCTTTGGAGGCCTTCTGGGGGGCGATAGTTTGTCACGAGACCCCGAGCCGGAGTGAGCCTCGGCAACAAATCATATTTAGCTCACTGGCTTAAGATGACTAGAAACGGGAAGGGCCTCATAAACCAGGAGTCGAAATTACCCGACTCGTTCTCCAGCAGGTTCCAGGACTCGGGGGCCGGAAGGTTTAACCAGAATGTATTGAAACCCGGGGCCCGGAGTTCCTGAGGGCGCCGGCACACCGGCGGGGGAGGAAGCAAACTCAATGCCATTTCCGACCGGATATCTTTTCGGTGAGCACTTTCATTACTGTCAACAACCGGGAGGATGCCAAGTAAACAGGACTTAATTAAAGTGCTCACGTCAAAGTGAATTTGCATTTTATTGAAATTGTGAAAGCTGTCGTTCCACGCCACTGTTGGGGGTGAATTTTTTTGAATTTTTCATTATTATTTTTTTCTTTCCGAGAATAACCATGCGTAAATTATATGAGAGGAGGAAGTAAATCATAATGGGGACAGGAGCCACAATCCTACCAAAATTAGGTTGAGTCGGCACAAAGTGTGTTTTCAGGACATTAAAGAGGCACTCGCCGCTTAACAAGAAATTCTACTTTTTAAAGGATAATGAGCATGTGGGTCAAGCTCTGAACTAGCCCTGGCGGGCATTAGTGCTTTCAACTTTGGTCTTTCGGAAGAGGACCCACAATGGGGCAGAAGGGAGCGCCCGGACGGTTACTACTCTCTGGATATACTTATGTATGTGCCAGGGAAAAATTCTGGCACTACCAAAGTGGGTCAATATAAAGTGAAAATGAATTTCAGGCCGTAAACGAATTTATTTCGGTCCTTTTTGGAGGCACCAACCGCAGTAGCGTAGCCAGAAATATTTTTCAGAGAAGCTCATTTAATAGTGAAACTCATTAGAGGGGGGTACTGGAACCTTTTTAATATCTACTATAAAGTGGATATACTTTGAACCAATTTTCGATATTTTAAGCCTGACTACATATCAGAATTTTATAATGTTGAACCTAGTGTACCTAAAACTAAAACTATGGGGAGCTCAAAAACATAAATAAGTAAATTAATAGTTGCGCTTTTATTGTCTACCCAGAATAAAAAGGAGATTGTGTTTTGATTTTAAATTGATTAGGTACTAATAACTAGCAAAGTTTTAAATTTTCAACAAATTGCATCGAATTATTATGATACTAATAGTTTTAATTAATTAAATTCTTTGACTAATAAACATTTAAAAAACCATCGCAAAATCAAATGCAAAATATACTCTTGTGTACTGATTTAAAATTTTGAAAAAAAAAACTGTAATGAATCAAATACATTACCGGAACAACTTCTTATTTTAGAAAATTTTCTCAAAAAAGCCAAAATGGAGTTGTTTGTTCTTTTAAATAAGCGCTCTCTAAAAGGTTAGATTTGAAATTTTCCTAAAAAAATTCTTATTAATAAAAAATTATATAATGATGGCATGAACGCATATATACATATATTGTTTGGCAAGAAAAGTGAAACCGGAGTGGGCAATGGCGACACAGTCTTACCTTATAGATTTAATAGCAATTTAACTTTTGTAGGTACATATGCTATAGTTGACCCTCTCTAAGTCTACAACATGACCCGTGACTCTATGAAGTAATTAAATGCCTAAATTAAGAAAATTATAAAGATACTATTTATATGCTTATATTATTTTATTAAAATTATTAACACATTTTAGTAAGAGAAAAAATCGCTCTTTCGTGTACTTAAAATGAAAATATAAATATATGTATTTATATCGATATATGTATCTACATAAAATGTAAAACTGGACGTAAATGGCCAAGGATCAAGAAAGGATCCTTGTGAAAGTCCAGCCGAAATGTGTTTTTCTATGGTACGTATAGTGTTTAGAAAATGATGTTTTGCGACTTTGAGCTGTCATATTTCGGTGAAGTTGAAGACCGTTCCTAAGGCCAATACCTAGCATACGTATGTAACTTCCCAGTTGGTTTCTGCGACCAGACAAAAATGCTGGCATACAAAGTGGGTCAATATGTGTAATATAAAGAGAAAATGAACATCAGTCCACAAACGAATTTATCTCGTTTTTGAGGCCACCGACCGCTTTGTTCGGGGGACGGGAAATTATGTTCACATCGTCCCGGATAGGATGAAAGGAAAGAATCTAATCACACTTACTCCGGACCGGGCCCTCGTCCTCCACGTCGTCGTAGTTGACGTGCGCTGTGTCGTTGTCGTCGTCGTCGTCGTCGACGTCTTGGGCGTCCTGCACCGTGTACACGGCCGTAACTATCCCGACCGGAGGAGCGCCCTCCAGGCATAGTTGGCATCCCTGCCGGGTGCTCGAATCGCCCCGGGAGCCACTCCGGTCGACCCATTATAATATCCTGGATGTGCACATTATCTTTCATTACTCTCAAACGGGGCAATATTCCCCCGGTGGAGGACTATATGTGGGTGGTCGCATTGTCCATTTATTACGCCACCTGGAATGATGATTTTCATATCAAGTTGGCAGCGTCTGAACGACTGCAATAACTTTACCACTTTATCAATATCAGGCCCTTGCGGGGGAGGAGGATTGTTTACGTGCTCTCCACAATGCAGAAGTCGACGTCGACGACGACGACGATGACGACGCGACGCTCTGGACGTCGACAACGCGACAGTGGCGGTGATGGGGCCGTTGTCGTCGAGAATTGCAGTCTTAAACATGCAGAACACGTTATCAGTCTTCTCATTCCTTTTTAAAACGAGGGGGAAAGGAAAAGGGAGCACCTTCCACAATGTGGGATAAAGGGGCTTATGAGTTTCTGCAACTAAAGGGGTTTGTTGTGAACGAACGAGCAATGCATCCTTCTGCAAAGCTCATTTAATGCACTCTCCTACGGGTGTGTGCGCTGCATAACTATGATCCACTCGAATCCTATGATCGCGCCCCGTCGATAAATCTCCTTTGTAGCTATAAAACAAATCCAAAAATACAATCAAATCTTGTGTAACTAAGCCACTAGACTGTAAATACACCGTAATTCTTCTTTAATATCAAAACTTTAAATATGAGGATGTTTTCACAATGCTATCATATGCATGTATGTAAGTCAGTATGTTAAGCTTTCAGTATATTTTTGTCTCCATAGTTCATAATTTGAAATTGTAGCAGCAGGAGTGCAATCAAAATTTTAATTATAGTCAACGCTGTGGTTAGACAGAGCTATGCTTATCGAAGTCTCTTAACCACAGAGTTATGCTTAACCACCAAAGTAATATATATTTGTACGAACTATAGTTAACTACTCCATGGTTATGTTTTAGTAGAATTTAGTTTTGTTTGGAGTAACAAATTTTTACTTAAAATGGATATTGTATTCCGATTGAATAATAGAAGTTGAGTTACAATTTCATTAACATTCTTTCAGAAGAATTGAAATTTGTAGTAATCTATATTTTATGTTTTTGTGTTTATACAAATTTGATCATCAATACATCCCCACAATTTACCTCATATATTTTAATAGTTTGCAGAGCCCCTATAATTATTTGTAATATTTCTAAAGCTCATATAAGTCTACATATATGTAGTTAATATATTTGGTTCTTACCATCATTTCCCCTTAAAAAACTAATATTTTCAGTTGTTATTTCACTGTTTACAAAATCTTTAAATTAAAATTCACGTAAAATATAAAAGTTTTGTGGACTATTCTTACAATTTAATATGTTTGTTAAGTATGAGCTTACTATACTCAAGGAGTATGGTTAAAGTTAAAGTTAAACTATCGCATATTTAACAATAGGTAACCATAGTTAATTATGTTTAACTATAGCTAAGTTTCTGAACAGGCTAGTGATAGACCTATTTTTTATGCGCCTACTATGTCATGTACTCCAAATTATCACATGAAAGCTAAAAAAAATATTTAGGTGCAATATATAGTTATTATAATAATTTTAATTGCAAACAACATTTACCTCTTAAAGATGTAATTTAAAGTATTATTTATTAGCGGCTTCCGAAATTCAAAAAGTACATGAATCCCTAGAAAAATTTCTCCGAAAATTACAATTACAAAAATTGTACCTTTAGACAGTGATTCTCGGGGAATGACTGAATCTCAATATGAAGTTGAAGTATTCAAACTACTTTAATTTTAGGTAAAATTTTATTTATGACACTGATTTAAGACAACAATTTGAGTGCTGGATCCATTAACTAACCGATAATTGAATGAAATTTTCTGAGTGTAGAACAATATTTAATAATAACATAATTTTTAGAAAACGCATTTATAGTATCAGAAATAATTTGGAAGTGCCGCGGTTCCTGGTACATACATAAGGTAAGTGAAAGTGACGATAATTAAAAAAATACTGGAATTCGTCAGTAAAATTTGCACAATATATTTTTAGAAGTATATTTTGGGAACATTAAACACTCATCAATTTTTTCAAAAGTTTTGATGACAAAATCCATTTTATAAGAAGAATTTTGATACTTTACATTTTTATACAAATTATAGCTAATATAGCATAAATATATTGTATACACGAATTTTTTCATTATCAAAGCGATTTCGCTCAGTAGATCAACTTAAGCTTATACATTTTTTAGAGAGTTCGCCAGAAGGTAAAAATATGAACCTTTAAACTAAATCACGGAAGTGTTTGGCCCCAAGGGAAGGAAATCACTATGGACCCACTTTTCCTTCCCAACTCCCTAAGGTTTTGTGTTGTGTGGCAAAGATAAAATGAAAAACTGCTAGAATCCCTTTCATCCAAGAGATTCCGCCTCATCACCTGTTGAATGCACGTGTTAACCTGTCTGGGGTTGATCCGCTCGGAGGGGATAAATTGCCACTGACGGATGATTTGTAAATTGAGCCATTACCCTTCGATTCGACTTACCCTACAGCTTCTTCCGGGCATATGTGACGCAATTCATTTATCCCGAAATCAAATATGTTTGCAGCCATCCATTACCTCTCACTACATCCTGGTTTTTCAAACAAAAAAATACCATCCTTCGAGGGATAAGCATTTTTACCGGGAGACGGGACTCCCGTCCATTACACCCGGAAAGCTGCAGTCCATTTCGTTTCTTAATGAGGATTGGGGGCCTCTGACTACATAAGAAATCATAAATCCCTGGGAGCACGTGTCCTTTACAGCAAATTTGTTATTTCCCATCTGAGATAGTGTGTGTCGCGCTTTAAGGACTCCCCCTCGAATCCTTGCGCAAACAGTGGAAGATGAAGAAACAAATTTTTTCATCCCGGTCTGCCTTTCGAGTCCTAGTTTTGTTTTCCGTCTAACGGCCCTTCCTTTTCGACAGAGCAGACGGTCCCGGTGTCGCAGGAAGCCGACTGCTTTCCATCGATAAGGAATGTCGCGTCATTAGGGCAGCTCCTGCCTGCCGTTCCCAGGTTTGGTCCAGGATTTGTACAACGTGCAATGCACGGTATAACGATCTGAACCCTCGGGACCTTTGGCAGGAAGATGGTTCCACCGAGGTACCCATTACCGCAACCGACCGCGCCAATTCCAAGCAATCCTCTGTCCAGCTTTCCACCCCATCCCAGCCCTCGTTGGCCCTATAAAATTTCATTCAGCTTAATGCGTTGACTAATGAGATATTTTTGGGGGACAATTTATTGTGTAACTGGCGCTGCGCAAATTTGTGTACAATTTACAAAATTTCACGGGCACCATGTCCCTTCCCAGATTTTGCCCTCTGGGCGCCCCACTGTTTTGGCGTTCCATTTTCTTATTTTGACACACCGTTTCGTGAAATAATTTAAATTTTAAAGTAATTTGCACCATCTACGCCTAATTTCGGATGCTGGGCAATCCTGGGCATACCGCTGCTTCTCTCTCCACCAGAGTAGGGTTAAATCGCTTTTAAGTAAGAAATATAACAATTTTTCGGCTGTAGATCTTCACGAAAATGGTCCATGAAAACTTGAAATTACCAGGGATAATTAAGTTTTCGAGAGATGCCCAAATCCCCACTCCTTCGAGCTGCCCTCGCTACCCATTCCACTTTAATTACGAACGAATATTTACGGGACGTAATTACGACAGATTGTTTCTGTTTTCTTTCAAGAAATGCTGCCATTTTTCGCCCTTTATTTTGTTATTGAGTTTATTTTAAAAAATAGGGGGAGTTGCTATACTCTAAAAGAATAATGTTTGTGGACTGCAAAGACATAGGCCGCAATTGCGTTTGAATTTACAAAAAAAAATCAAGAAAGGTTAAAATTGCACCTATTTTGGTGCAGATGGTTTTTGAGGAAAAAACACGTCTTAAAAATTACTTTTTCACGCCTAATTTTTCTCAAAACTATTTCATAAGTATTTATGTATTTAGGGTTATATTCAAATAGTGATTATAAATATCAAATTTTTTTCAATCTAAGAAAATAGAACATTCACTATTAAAGTGTCTAATGTAATGTAATTTTCAACAAATTATTTTGATATTATACAACCGAGAATAAGATGTATTTAGAGAAGTTAAAAGTGGCATATTAGGCAAACTCTGAATTCTACAGAGGTCAGTAATTTCAATGTAAAGTCTTAATAATGCTATTACTCTTTATTCATTTATAGCCCTCTGAATACCTCCTTTAGCTTATTCAAAAAAAAATATATCCCCAGTAAAAGACTTAAACTATTTTGAAATAATTTCCTTTGAACCGGATTTCATTATTTAATTTCAATAGCTCAAATCAATGTCTTTAAGATCTCGATGGGGTTCTGGAATCGCATTAAAATTAGGTATATTGGTGTTTTTTTGTAGTCATTTATTTCAAATATAGTCAAAGTTGTAATTCACATGGAATGTTTGTCCTTCTTGCGAACTTTCAATATAGAGTTGTTAACCTTCTGTTCCAGAAATTTTAGTATTTCTACGTGCGCATATTTTGTGTGATGTAACGTAAATCACCTGTAGTGCTATAGTTTCGATGAAGCTAAAAGAACACTTACAGTCGTATGCTACAGGCTGCAGGGAACATCCCATTGAAGGATTTGTGAAGTTCAAACAATGTTATTAGCGTTCATTCATGTTCTGTTCATTCCTTTTAAAAGGCAACTCAAATTGCTCGTCAGTTTTGAATGCTTTTATACATGTGCGGCCACTTTGAAAATTGATTAGAATTTTATAGGTATGGGATACGCTATAAAACCCTTCAAACATTTTCGCGTAATACTTCATTAAATGTCCTTAAATTTATTGATGAGTACTTCGTATTTCAATCATTTGCGGTAGTAACGTGATGACATCTTGAGACGAGCTTACGTAATATATTGGTAGATAAGGCATCATTATTTGGTATGCTTATTTTATATCCATTCTTATAAATTCTCATTAGTTTAATCAGTCAGTCGTAGGTTGCTCAATTTTATGTGCATTTTGACAGTTTCTTTCGAACTAAGCGTATTTCAAAAGTGAGGTATGCATGCTATAACAAAAAGGTATTCCAATCGTGTTAATACGCACGTCTGACCTAATTCTGTGGAAAGGGAGGGGATATGTTTGGTGACATATTCATACATTGAGCATAGGAGTCCCTACATAAAATAAAATCGGTGAATCGGGAATTTTTCGAAGGTGCCACAAAATATATAAAATAAACGAACTGGCACAGCCCCATCATTCGAAGGGTGTAAAAATGCAGGAAAACTGCTAGGCCAATTTTTTCTTGGTTCCTGCAATTGAGTGATATTACTCGAGACAGACTCATTCAGAAGTGAAATGAAAATGCGGGAAAAAATAAGAAACAAATTTTTGGTTGGAAAATATATATACATATATAATGTATATACAATATATATATATATATATATACCGAAATATGCGGGATCCTTTTGCTGGCAGTGTGTCGCATGAATATCGGATACAACTGCAAATGGAAAAAGGTAGACAAGGCATATTCATTCGTTTGGCTGAACCGACAAGAGTGCCCCGGAACCCGAGGGAAGCCCCGGGTACCCTGTACCCGAACGAATTGGTCCATTGGCCCGGGCTGCGCTCTAGCTGGCCTGGCCCCCAAACTCTTATTCTTACCCATTTTTCCCTGGTTTTCCCACTTTTCCCGATGGTTTTTCACCGCTCTGTACGTTATGTGACCACAAAACTGAAATTTTTTCCTTCCTCGCCTTTTCCTGGAGAACATATTTTCACCACGGAATTCAATATCGACTCCTGTCCAATGTGTGACTGGAATACGAACTGGTGATTTAAATTCTGCAGAATAAATTGACCATCGATAAATAATTCGGTCCATTGGGCACCCCGAAATGAATTGACTTGGATCCGAAACGCTTCGAATATCTCTCCAACTTTATTAGTTTTGCGAAGAGTATGAAATTAGAGAGGGGGTGAAGTAAATTCCGTGAGAGGGTGAGGAAAGGGCAGTACCTAGACTCGCCCCGCTATTGGGGTACTTAAAGAGCCACTCTGGCCGACACCGTTGCTGCTTCCCGCCCATTGCTAAATGATTTTCAAATTCCATTTTGCGGGCGCGCACAGGAGGTAGAACGATAATGGGCCCACAAAATGCCGGATATTCCCGGCCCTGTGAATTTGTAAGGAGGCTTATGCCCGTAATCCTTAAATTGCCTCCATAATGAGCATCAATTTTTAATAACAACTTTAATGGAAAAGTGCGGTTAGTATCATTGCTTAATTTCACATTACACGGACCACTCTTTTGGGGCCAGGGCCTCCTTAGTTCTCCCCTTCTTGTTGCGGGGCCTTGGAGTCCTTAAACTCAGAGCAGTGTTCCGGATAGCAGTCCCTGCCGATAAAAGGATCACCCCAAAAATTGCCTTTTGGCATAGGAAGCCACACTATAGAGCCCCACTTTTTTGCAAAAGAAACATAATTTCTCCAAAACGCGCCATTCGGACACATTTGGGGAATGGTCCATCTTTTGCTTTAACAGATGTTCCGGTTTGGTTCTTTATCTGATTAGCTGGGAAAAGGCCTGGTCTGCTAAGCCTACTCCCTTTCAACCATTAAAAATAAGGGAGATAACGTTCCATAAACTTTTCAGTTTGTTCCCACATCCGCTTTGTACCTACAACACATTTTAAATTTTTTACTCACTAGAACACATACAGTGAATCTCAAACAAAACTCGCTTGTTAGATATACTCGTACAGTTCAAGATCTAATAAAAAGTAAATCACTAGATTCTATTATAATTATTTTCTGTATTTGTATGTACTTTAGTTTTATAGTAAATACAATTAGAAAAACAAAGAAATTATCAGTTTTACCAGTAAAGATCATACGAAGCCTGGAAAAATATTAAAACGGAAATCATTAAAAGTTTTGCCAACACAATCTGAGACCAAAGAAAATATAATAGTTGCGTTTTTTTCATCCCGTTTGGAGTCTAGTTCTCGGGTTTAACAGAGAAATACCACAACAACATGAAACCCAGACATTTATCTGTTTCTGGGTTTGAGAACCCGAAAAATATTCCATCAGAGACGCTGTCGAACTATTTTCAGTTTTCATTGTTGGTTGCATTGCCATTTCGGAAATTATCCAAGTATAAAACCTGCATTGTTTTTTCATTTGACACTGAACCAGACCCCGAACCGGATAAAAAAAACGCAGCTAATAATTAATTCGTAAACAAATCTAAAATCACTTGCTTATTTTCAAATTTCGTTGACCTTTTAAGTTTTCCCTTTTAAAAATCGATTTCACCCTTACTAACTACCTGTCTAATTTGGTGCTGTCGAGTAAAACTGAAATTTGTTAATTTGTTCAATGATGCCATAAATTTTGAAAATGTTAATTACTTCAAGGAAAATGCCGGCTTTGAAGGCGCCGAAGTAGCAGGACTGGGATTATGGGGATAATGCCAAAGAAATAAATTCGAACTGCTTCCTTCCTCCAGGGATCCCTCGGGCTCCCCGGGGCCAAGTGAGTGGTTGGTAGTAATGCCGGAATGCGAGAGGGACTTCTTCTTGTAGGGAAGCCCTTCTCAGAGCAGGATAAACCCACTTCCTTCTATGCAACACTGCACATTTGTATGTAAATGACGGAAGTAGAAATGCAATAATTTATTTGTGATGGA
Source organism: Tolmerus cingulatus (assembly GCA_959613345.1). Taxonomy (NCBI): domain Eukaryota; kingdom Metazoa; phylum Arthropoda; class Insecta; order Diptera; family Asilidae; genus Tolmerus; species Tolmerus cingulatus. Next base: position 42,350,878 of record OY390709.1, read on the forward strand.
GACAGGCTTGCAAATGTACGCCTTGTAGGCGTCATCGGAGCGACAGTCACCCCCACATTTCTACCCTTCGTCATTATAAAATCCTGACGGAAGTAATATGCTTGGAAATATTAACAAGCATAACCGGAAAATCAATAAATTACTATAAAACCGACAAAGGGTTTGAAAACAAGGGTTGAACATTATACGAAACGAAAAATAAGTCTAACTAAGAAAAATAAAGGAAACAACAGAAAGAGTCGAGTGACGAAAATTTTTTAAGTTAGATACTTTGAAATGGAAAGTTTTCTTTAAACTAACATTTCGTTGATTCTTTATATTTGTAAGAATATTTGTACGAAGTCCGCTTTTAGTATTAGCACATATGTAGTGTAGTCTGTATATGCATTTTTTAAATGGATTAAAAAAGCATAAAATATTGCTATTTAAGGAGGGGTAAGGTATTAAAACTTGTTTTTGCATTTACTTTTTTCTTCATGTACAATATGTGGAGAGTTTTGTGTGAAAATATCAAGTAAATCGGAGCAAAACTAACGAAGATACAGCGTTTCCGACGAACGGACCTCATTATTCTAATTTTAGATTTTTGAGTATTAAAAACTTTAAATCGATTTTCTCACAAACATTCTTGAAGTTCGTGAACATTATAACTCAAAACCTACTTGACCGATCCTTTTGAAATTGTTTACACTATTTCTACACATAAGTCAACAGATAATCAGATGGAGTTTTTTTCCATTTTTTTCCTTTTTGTCCATTTTATAATAACAAATTCACATGAAATATTTTTGCGAAAATGACGTTTTTCTTTTCAAAATGCTGCCAAAAATAAAAAAAATTGAATAAGAACGCATTGTGATTACCGAGGGAAACATATCACGTTTTAAACGCATTTCGCTGTCACGGACTTGTTTATTGATATTTTTAATTGAAAATTTTTTCAAAGATACTTCAGATGTTATACTATGACATGTATGTATACAAAGTATATAAACCAACATTACTAATATCTCTAAAAAAAATCATGAAAATATGCCATTTTTTCGTATTTTAAACTGCATTTCAAATACAAATAGCTCGTGTATTATGAAATCAAAATCTTACATCTAACATTAACACTATAATAGTTCACTGATGCCAACCTCATGCTAAATTTACAAAAAATAAAAACAGAATTAGAATAACAAATTTGTTAGCAAATTTCAGCAACTCCTATGTAATAAAGCTCATATTTACTTTAAGTAGATGTCTAGAAAATAATAATTAAACAATCGATTCTAAAAGTTGCGAAACATTTAAAGAATTTTTGATCTCATATACAGTTTAAAGTTAGAAATTTACGGTCATGAAAAGAAGATAGATTAGAATAGAAGAATGGAAAAACAAACAACAGTAAATTACGTTGTACTTCTCGGTGAGTTGGCATATCTTTATCTAACACGCACATCAGGGTGAACAGAGTTTATCTATAAAACCGGCAAATTCGTACCACCTGTTGCTGAAGATACATTTCTTCCTGAAAAATTAATTAACCTTATGGCAGTAAGTGGCGTATTTCTCTAGAAACAATACGCTCATTCCTCAAGGAGCTTGGCATACCATTTGAACGGGGGTTCCCCATAAAGTACAACATTTCCAAGATACAAAAGGAATCATGGCGTTCCCTTACTTTCGCCATTTTCACTTAAACAACAAATTTTAAACACGTGGCGTGAATTTTTGTTCCTCGACAGAAGAAAGAAATCTCAAGTTAATTTAGCCATTAAGAAGTTGAATGAAGAAGTGAAGAGTCCTAACACTTTGCGTTGAGCCGCGCGAACATGAGACAAGATCCCACCGCGATGGTGGTATAGGGGTGAGTTCAGGACACCGCTACACGTAAGATGAAGTTCAAGTTGCACTTGACATTCTGAGAATATGAAACCTTCGGAGTGCTCCCGGCCCTTGTGCCCCTCTTCGGTGCGTTGCTTTTATTTTTGTTTTTATGTTCACTCCTTTTGTGTTAGATTCCCTTCATGAAGAGTGAATTTAATTCAGAAGCGCTTTTACAGAAGAAGAGCTTTCTCTTGTACATCGGCAAACTTTCCACCAAGTAAAAGAAAATTTTAGTGAGCCAAACGTTAGCGGGCTCATGAACGAACGTGGCTTCATCAGGGGTTCTGAGTCCCCGACTGAGCGTAGGTGTGTAATAAAAGTCCATTCCAAGAACTCGGAGGAAATGAGTATCTCAATAGGTAGCAAAAGGCAGTGGTTTTCCTTAATTTCTTTCCATGCTTTCTTAAATACATATACCTAAGGTCCTAAGATAGTAAAGTCAAATTAAGAAAAGTTTTTAGTAGAATTTAATAACATATTTAGTGATATCTTTCTTCCGTAGTTTGTTCTATAAGTAAAACAGTTTTATGTTTTGCACCAAATAGTAACGACGTACATATTGCAGTTGGTTCAAAACTTAAACCATCCCTGTGAAAAATGAAAAATTAAGAAAAAATTAGATTTTACTGTCAAAAGAAAAGAGGAAATCGAAATTCAAAGTATAATCAACTAATGAAATTTCGTGGTGTAATTATATTAATCCAATAAATTTTTATGTACATAAATTTGTATTCAAAGGCTTTTGGGGCTGCTTTTCAATATGCTTTATTTATACACATATGTACATAGGTATAAACATACATATGTATGTAGTTATAAAAACTACCAATATAACTTTATAATATTTTACCTATTTTACTAATTATCTGTATACCTACTTTTACAGCGTAATACGTAGTTATAGTGCATAGGGTTATCATTTAATTTAATTTATTTCAAAACAAAAACATTTATTAAAACTGCAGCTTGACTGATTCCTCCCTAAATGAATGAATGAATGAATAAACAAGAAATTTCATTTAGCGTTAAAAAAATGTAATTAAAATAATTGAAATATTACGAACAAAAAACCGTTCACAAACGTCATAGGTTCCATTCACACCGACTTCATCCATTTTCATCAGAAGCGTAAAAATGTCTCTCACAGTTGTTTGCCATCCATTCGACCAATTGTAAAACTTAAAAAAAAAATACTAAAAGAAAGGAAAAAAATGAAAACGAAGGCCACTGGAGAGCTGCTTCAAAGGATGCAGCTAATTAGGACGAAGTCCTGTTTTCAGTTGAGCGACATCCAGAGATCCGACACGGACTCTATAAAAGTGCCATTCAGCACAGAGTGATGGAGTTACTTGGCTATAAAAAAGAGAGGACCTTTCTTCCTCGTCGTTTTCATCTTTAATTAAATTTCTTATGTGGTCGGTCCCAAAGAAGTGCATCGCTTTAAAGCAATTCCATGGGAATAGTTTCTCTTTAAGGATGTTTTATTCTTAACAAGTCGCAATCAACCGCGTAACACATCCCCCGGGATAACAACAGCCGACCGGCAGAGGAACAACGCTCACATAACTTGAAAACGAACTCACACTGGGCCCAATATTTGATTTCAGTTGCGAATCCCCGACACTCAATTAACTAGTACGTGACTTGAAATTCTAATTTTTACTCATAATTACGTCCTGTCGGAGTTCAGTGTGTTCATAGTCGAGTCCATCGGGGGTTGGGTGTTGGGATGAGCCCCCTAAGCATTTGCTCCTGGAAAAGGCTCCAATAAGTGTCGGTCGTTGAGGAATGAGGCCTTTTCTTTTCTTAATTGAATTGGAATCTTTTTTTAAGTGGTCTTTCGAAGAAATCTTAGATATTGCTGTAAGATTTGTTGCTTTAAATAATCACTGCAGCGCCAAGTTTTTAAAAAACGCAAATCGAAGATAATCATCAAAATATTGCTAAAATTTGTGACATACAAAACCGATACTCATTTAATTCCTAATTACATAAATCAATATTATGTATTATCCCCCCTATAGCCAAAAAGAACTGCAACGGAATGTAGTTAGAACATGACAGATGATTAATAAAAACAACAGCCTTTAGTCGTTTTAAATCCCTAAGTTTTAGATACTATATAAATTAGAGATTGCAGGACCAAAAAACATCCACATTGTGAACATACTAACACTGAGATTCATATTACTCAAATGTTTCAACAACCCCGTTAGTAGGGTGAATAGGCTGTAAAGGATATTAAGTATAAGAAAAAAAGTTTTGAGAGGCTCTTTATACAAGAGTACCATCTTCAAAACATGTTGACAAATTAAGTAACATTCATGCTTATGAAAAAGAAATAGCTTCTAGAAATACCTACTTCAAATTCGAGCTCTGTAAGTAACTCGTACCAAACGTTTCTTAAAAAATCTATAAAATCATTGAGGAGTTTACATCTCCTTTAAGAGTCCTCCACTCGTTCACTATTTTTCAATTTTCCTGTCTTAAAGCATATTTTTCCAGTAGCGAACTCTTAGATTTTTTGTTTCTTTGACCAATTTATGTAACATTTCCTCTTCAAACAAGCTAAGTACACTTCCTGGACTTCGCATATTTTTCCTCTTCAACCAAAGAAAAATGGGCGAAATATTTCATAACGCCGAACGAGGGTGGTAGGGTCTTCTTTTGTGACATACTCTGTTTTGCCTCAGCCCTTTTTTCGGTTTTTTTTTTCTTTTTTTGCGGGAACACGGAGTGGATGGACGAGATTTTGAAATCAGATAAACACGAAAATGGTGACATACGAAATAATGAAGGGTCCTTTTCGGGTACGTTCTCCTGGTCGGGAAGAAACAGAAAAAAGGAGCCCTAACCGACTAGATATCAGCAGGAACCTCACCCCTTGAGGGTAGAACATTAAACAAACCCCGGTTAAATTGCCTCCTTGCGATGGCTATTTACATTTTCGTAATATAAAATTCAGTGACATGATGTCCATAAAATTTCCTTAACAATAATTCGTGTAAGCCTTTTTGCGGCGACCTTCGTCGTATGCTCCGGTCTCCTGGGTTTTTTTTTGGGGGACCAGGAAAGTTATGTTTTCCAGACGAAATTTTAACGGCTACGTCAACACATTATTGTTTGAATATTCGGCCCTAGAATCTAGATCGAGCACAGGGGGTCTAATGATTTAGTCCTTTCCAGAGAATCATAGGGCTCGGTTCGTTTTTGTCTTGCTCGTGCGCGCCTGACAGGACCAGGAGATGTATTTCTGAGCGCAGGGAGGAGACGCATGTCCTGGACGTACTTATGCACAGGGAGGGCGGAAAAATAGGGAAAATTATGTTTGTGGAAGAGGATATGGCTCGTAAATCTCAACAATTTTCCGGTGGATATGCTAAGTAACTGCCGTTCTGCGAATTTCACTAAGTTTCCGCATTTACCCTTCTTGTTCACAGAATTTTAGGCGGGGGATAGTGTAATTATTTCGCCCACAAATGGCCCGAAAAGAAGTCCCTTATATTGTTGTTCATATGTGGCCCTGTGTGATCCTCCCTTAATATACCCTTCGGGAAGAAAGTAAAATTTATCGCAGATTAATGTCGCCGGTAATTATGTGCGAATAGTGAACTCTGCATGAGCAAAAAAAATTTAGCTATTTAGTTCAAGTCATTAGATAGGTCATAACTCTAAGATTTTGGACCATTGCTATTCCCGGAAATAATAAATTACGAGAGGCTGTGCATGAGTCATTGACAGATAAAAGTCATCAATTTTGATAAAATATGGTTTCTTTATCACTATTTTATTTTTTAATACTTGTTCTTTACTTATTCCATTTTAACAATCACGCATTTATATTCTAATACAATTACACATTGTATGTACAAATTACCAATGGGTGTGAGCATAGAAACTGTTACAGGCATCCCTTAATATTACATGTCATATGTAAATTATAATTTCAATAATGAAAATTCTTGGTTTTCCGTCTCTTTGATTTTGACTAGCATAATGTACTTAAGTATATAAAAGTCATGTTATACTACTCCATGAAAAAGATATAAGCGTAATAACGAGATAAACAGATTTGATCCACTTTGGATATTGCTGTGCATTTATTTCCATACATCTAAATGACGTCGTCTATTCCATCTTGCTTAAATTATATGAAAATTGCAAATCCAGCACCGCACATTTTGAACTGGGGCCCGCGAATTCTAAAGGAGCCACAAATTTTCATTAACCGATTTCGGGGACATAGTAACCGTTCAATCAATTCGGCGCTCGTCCAATCAGAGAGGAGCGCCCTATTGGTTTGATAGCTTTAATATCCATCAGAGTTTAGTTAACCGAAACTATTTTGCGCTCCACCGACGTGGCACTGGAGCATCGGGACGATGGGAGCATCCCGCAGGATGCGCCACCACCGATTTTTGATTAAAGCGCACAGGACGGGACGCAATCCAGTCGCTGTCTCCGCTAAGGGCACGTTGACGGCGGCGGCGGCAACATCGCTATCGTTAGTCGTCAGGCCGGGGTTTAAGGTCCTTTAGGGCTGGGGTGAGTGTGAAATATGCACAATTTCCCTCGCAGCCCCACGTTCTCGGGCCTTTCCGCAATGCGGTCCTAGACGGGGCCTCTAACATGACACGTAACATGACTTTATTGTCGGTCGGATGCGGCCCTGCTCCCAGTCTCTCCCGGTTTTATCCACCTTTCCCAGGTCCCGGGAACACCGTGATGAATCAAAACATCACGGGCAGCATAGGCGGTTATTTGGCACGCAAATTATTATCCCGGCCGATGAGCGATGGACACGATCCTGAGTCCGCGGGATTTCAACTTAATAAAATTTCAATTAGGCAAAAGACATCGCGCCAACGGCGACCAACTTTAAATCTTTCCTCCTAACTCCAGAGAATTATCTCTTTGTCGTCCTCCGTCTGTCGGGTTTCTTTATTTTTTTTATTTTATTATACCTTCTAAAGGGTCAAAAAATAAACTCCTTAAGGAGAGAAAACACATTTTCGCAAAGTGAATGTCATCCCATTTAAGAAAAGTTTTGGCAACACTTTCGCAAGGAGAGGGTCTCCCATCAATGCCTCCTCGGGGAACACTTGTAGCAGTTTAATATGTCTTTGACAACCCTTTCGGCTTGAAGGGATCATTTATTCCCAATTATAGTGAACTTCCAGATTTCTGATGACAGCGTAAAAAAGGAAATATAAGAGAAAAAGATTCAAACTGGTCGTGTTTTGCTGGCTGCTCGACTCTGGAAGGAGAGAAGGTCTATTTTCTTGTACCGAGACGTCAGCGTACCCTTCTCAAAGTTGACAGTGAGAAAGCAGTCACTTTATCGTTAGTTTAGACGGAATTAATATAAAAATGTAGCAACTCCAATATCTAAAGATGTCGAGGTTGGCGAAAGCGGCTATGAAGTCTATTTTTCGTTAGTTTTAATTAACAATCTCATAGACTTTTCCCATCCTGAAGAGTATAGTTCTACTTTAACAACATTTTAAAGATTTTTCATTTAAAACTTGAAAATGTAGTATTAATTTAAATTTAAAATACTTTAAATTTGACATTTAATTTTCACAGATCAAAGAAAATAATATACACTTTTTATTATACTTAAGAAGCTATAATTTTAGGTCAAGATGTAGAATTTACTTATATCAGAGAAATCTTTATTATATTACTAGTAAAATATATACCTACTCTAAAAATAAGGTTAATGTTCTATTAATGGCGATGAAAAATAAAGTGGTCGTACATACATATGCTTTTGACATTTTTCTTAAACCCCAAAATGATATTTTAAGAATTTGCTAGCTAAATATTCAAAGTTTATAAAAGTATATCTACTTATATAATATTGAAATATGTATATTAATAATTTTCACTTCACGTCCTCTTACGAATTTTCATAAAACATTTTAGAAGTGTTCATGTAAGATCAAAAGTGACGAATATGCGAAACAAATTCGTGGGTGATTTGTATTTTCCGACAGATTTATCTTTTAAATCTTGCAAAGTAGAAAATAGTGATTTTTTACATATACTCCTTCAAGATTTCATATTAGTTTTGAAGATTTCGATTGGTAAACCCATATTTGGTTTGTAAATTAGGATTTTGTACATATTTCTTTCATACCAGTGTTTTTTGAAGTTGCTGGAAAAACTGCTAATATGTAACCGTGTATCAATTTGGTGACAATTATTTAATTGTCGTACTATACCACACCATACATCAAAAATGTATAAATAAATAGAATTTTTCTTAGAAAAGAGAAATGGAATATTGAAGCTCCAGGTTCCAAAACAAGGCATAGAGAAGAAAAAGCAACAAATTTGAAAAACATTAAATTCAAAAGAGTGTTTCTGCTGTTTTTAAATCATTTCAGTGTTATCAAAGCTTACACATTTCCTTGAGCAGGAAAAAATTCACTTTTTTTGTCAATTTGCATTAGAAAGGTGTATGTGGATATATTGCGTAAGGACGAACGACATTCGTCGCGCAACTTTGATGATGCCGTTGACAACAAGAACGATATGGTTAGTAGGTGAAATCTACCGCGCCTAAACACCCACCCACGCCAGCATCCAAAATGGAGCAAAAATAACTTAAATACACTGAAGAAGAAGGATTTTTTCCCTTTTTTGTATCATGGAAGGAATTAATTTGCATATGAATGAACACAACCTAAACAGGTTGGCTGTGTCACCTTGGGCATTAGAGGTGTTGCGGGGAGGTGCAGGTTGTTATGTTCGCCGACACTCTGGGCAAACCTCAACTTTTCTTTTTCAATTTTTACTCTTTTACATTTCCTTTTAAGTGAAGGCGCGCGGGGGAGACGAGGTCCTTAATACCTCCGAGCAAGTCAGCCGCCAGCCTTAGATATCCCTTCGGTGGAAATACTTTTCGTTACCCAAAAATCAAATTACCCCCAAAGTTAAGTTAGTCGACTCGAAAATTCCTCCTTCAAAGTGATTTTAATGGGAGCATACGGCGGGAGGATATTCCATGCTTCTTCGGGAATGGTCTCCGATAAATTTTTTCATTTTTATTTTTTTCTTACGCCTCATTCCATCTTAATTTTATCTTTTTGTCTGGTAAATTTTGCTCAGTTTGGAAATTGTTTGAGCCGAAATATCGCTCTTCTGCCGTCAACATCGCGCCGTCTTAAGGCGATGTGCCGACAAAATCACCGAGTGGAGTGAATGTGTTTTAATCATTTCTTAGAAAAGTTTTGCTGTCAAACAAATTCACAAAAATGAGTTTTCTCCGAGACTTCTGTGACTTTGGAGATTTCTTGAATTTTTGTTACCCCGGGGGATACGAATATTTAAAGACTTATATTTCATTTTGGGAGAGCGTGGAGAAATTAATGAAGACAAATTATGCAGACGCCGCCACCGATTTTCAAACTTTTACACCAGCTGAACTACACCGTGATTTTTGGGGGTAAAATGTGTTAGATGTTCTGCAGCGACATAAAATTAGATTAACATCAATAGAGACCAACGACGTCAGAAATTCTAAATTTTATTTACTTTTTGGGAAGAGGGTTACAACTAGGTATGAAGAATTTATCCGTCAATTTTATATTTTAATACCAATTATAATTTAATTGAAGCGGGTATGTTAAGTCTGCCTGTCAACCTATAACAATCTGAAAAAGTAAGTATGTATAGATATAATTATGAGTTTTAAAAATTTTAGGTACATGACCACATTTTAGAAACGAACTTCTTTGGTTTAATTTAATTCCATTTCCATTACCTGAGCTTGAAAATTATTCGGATTGATATTTTAGGAAAAATACATCAGCTTGCCTAATTGAAGCCTTATTATGCTTGTTCGTTGCACGAATGTTACTTTTTAGTTGCGGATTTGCAATTCTCTTATTCTATAAAAATAATAGTACATAAAACTTGTTGATCAGGATTTAACTTGTGAGCGCTTTAACAAATTTGAATGTATTTATTTTGTTGTTTCTTTTCATTTAGTTTAATTAAGAAAAAGCGTCATCTAATTCGGAATGGGTGCATATAATAAAATAGGCTGCGCTTTAAAATTATAATATATTAAAATGTTCATAGAGTAGTTAGACAGTGTTAGCTTCGAAGGAAAATTGAAACTTACCACCTTTGGGACTTCAGAAAATGGTTTTCCAATTTATGAAACTTAAAAATTATGTATATATGAACACATTTCACTTTTCCTCTGGACATGAGGGCTTTTGCAGTAAAATTATATTCTTTTGCGAAAACATTTTCGATTTAGGGTAATCAAGAGCTGACTCAAAAAGAGGAAAATTACCTCTGAGCCTAATTCACCCATGAGCTTCTCGTGTTACCGGAATTCCCCAGCCAATGACCTAACGAACCGATGGTATCTGAACCTCTTCATCATTTGTTCTAAGCCAATTTTCACTTCAAAAGATTCCCTTTTTCATTTTGCCATTATGCGGAGGAAACAAAAGGCAAAACAGTTTCCACTTGCGCATAAAGCACTCCTCCAAATTTTGTGTAAACGGACAGACTCAAATATTCCCACTCTGGGAAGATTCGTAAGTCCTTTTTACTAAGAAGGTGGTACAATTGCCCTTAAAAGAGCAATTGCTTCCGATTTAGATCCCTCGAGAGCCAGACAAATTGACTGATTGCCTGACTGACATGAATTGAATCGTTCGCCCCGTTTCCCAGCCGTTTCTGACTTCCCTCCGCTGCGGGAGTATTTCAGGATTTTTCAGGGTATTTCTGAATAAAAAAAAGGAAAACAGTATAAATCGAAATCGAGGAATAATATCAATAACAGCGCGAAATAAAGAGGAAAATCGCGTAATTGGAGCACGTCATTACCTGCCGCCGCCGCCGCCGTGACAGGTCGGGCTGATATCCCCGTTTTATTGTATGGCTAAAATTAGTTGGAGATTTTCAATGATATTCAAATCCAATAGAACACAGACTTATCGCTTTACCTGATGAACTAATTATCTGCCGGTGAGATACGGAATCTCATGAATTATTAATGCTATCATTAGACGGGTTTATTACAAGCATGCAAATGCCTGTATCTTTTCGTCCTCTATATACCCAATGAAACTTAAACTCTGGCATCCACCCTGGCCTGGCTTTGGGAATCCGGTGGCCTACCCCACACCACTCTAAACCCGCCCCCCTGCCTCCTTCTTCCTTCACACGCCGGCAATTTGTTGCTACATGCAGCCAAAACGAGCAGGTTACAGCCATAGGAAAATCGCTCCATGAGAGGGCGTGAGCCCGGGAAAGGGATAGGATAAAATATGCAAACGAGTGAAACTTCACGGGCAGTTATAGTCATTTAATTGGATAAAACGGATTAAACGCCTTCATAAATCCTTCAATTGAAATTTCGCAGCTTAAAAATGTACGGCAACACATTAGCTGCCCCATAAACTTTAATATATGCCCGATTCGAGGCAAATACCCCAAAATTGTTTATATACCATCCTAAATATTCTGGCCGACGAAGCTCGGGGACTAAGCTACGAAAAAATCTAATTCCGGGACAGGTATTATACCTACTTAGATTCAAGTATACTAAATTTGAAATGTACTGTTTTACCTTCTATGTATCATTCCTTCCCCCCAATTGGTACACGGACAACAAAAATATAATTGCTTGCAAGATAACATTTATAAATTTTGAAACAAGTAAAACAATTAATAAATAACGCCTCATTCATACAAATAATGCAATAATTAAAGTTGAGATTGATGTCTGCACTTTAAGGAAAATGTTATAATATGAATAAAAATTAGTTTATTTTATTTATTGTATTGAATACTGTTTTTTAATAGTAGAGTTTTCGGTTTTGTAACATCTACTTAAGGTTATACCAGAGCAATATAAACATTTTTAGGACCATTTCAATATTTTATGACCTTTTAATTTCCGAAACATACTTTTTCTATGTTGGACCGAAGGAAAAATGGATACAAATTTTATAGCATAAATGCACTTTCCATCCAAAGCATTTTTTTAATAAGTTCTGAAGATAATGCTATATCTATATAATTTTACTTTCAAGTGAAAACTATTAGTAGGTTGGGTTGCATACTACCTTTTTAAAAACGTTGAAGCCTTTGGGTATTGCGCTCCCAAAATTGCAGGTTGTGGGTTGATTCTTTGCAGTGCATGTAAATACAAAGCGCAGTTTTACAGGCTACAACCCAAAAGCAGCGCATTAAAAGTTGCGACCGCAATGTGAAGCCGTACCTTTCTTACACTTCTTCCACTTTAATAGTTTAAGTTAATTTACTCAGCACAAAAGTATGAAACCCAAAACTGTGAAACTTATTTTAATTTCAAACTACGCACGTTAGTTCTAGCTGAAGAAAATTTACGCCTGAATAACTTAAAACCAACTGCCCCAATTACGTTAAATGAAGAAGAAAGTAATTAAATCCTGATAAACTCTCTAAACTCTCATCGGTAAGGACGTTTTTCCCTCCGTAAAGAAACGAGATCTGGCAAAGTTTTACGCAAAAACTTCATACCCTAGAGCCGTTTCCTCCCAAACCCTAGAAACATCAACAATTTGTTGCTGCCGTCCCAAATTGGCTGCTCTAACATTTCCCGATCGATGAATTAATTTGAAGTAATTACATTTGCCCTGATTAACGAGGGATGAAGAGTCAACTTTCATGGCAGGAGAAAAAGAAAAATTTTTATACGAAAAGAAAATACCAAGAGACTTGAACTGTGTTCCGTGTATCTTGTAGCAATCATCGGATTCATCATCAAGCGTCGTCACGAGCATCATCATCATCATCACCGGCGACTATGTCGATGTTGATGATTCCGTCTCTCCTTCACCGAGTTAATCTCGTTAAAATTCTATCCGATGTCAAGATTAACTTTGTACTGGTGCGGGGCGCGTTTTGCAAAATTTTGAACAACAATATTCTGGGCTGAGCCTCGCCCCAACAAGTCAGGCGTTAAAAGGCCAATCGTTTTAAAGAAAACTTGTTAAAATTCCGGGAAATTCCGCAGGATCATCACGTCTATTTGAACTTAATAGAATTATCTACAAATTATAATCTGCATACTAATTCTTGTACATGCTTGTACATACCCATCACCAGTCGATCTACAACCCCCGGAACCGCCTCGTGTAAAAAGGGCGCGTGGGACACTTCGATACGGAGAAAGGGCTCGGAGGGTTTTATACCAAAACCACTATGCATGTACAGGTTTCGACAATTTTCTGCGGGTGTCTATCAGCGGAACACTAATGAGAGACGGGTTAGACGGGTTTAGACGGGTTCGTTTGGTGTTTCCTTGTTTTTATTTGCAAGCTAAGCTTTGCTTATAGATTTCGCTCTCGCACGCCCTTTCGGCATCCCCCCTTTTCTCTTTCTTCGTCACCATCGACGTCGCCATCGTCGATTCTCCAACCACCCTATAGAACTTTTAGTCCCCTCCACCGTACCCACCCCGGAACGATTTCCTAATTACATATTTGAGTGAGGCATTTTCGCGGCTGAGTAACTTCGTAAAGTATGATTTTGAAGACTTCGGTAATACAATTAACAGATTTTCAATTTTCCCATGATTTTCTCAAGTGAATCGCTTATCGACATTGGTTTTTGTTGTTGCTCCTTCCCTTCACAGCCCCTCCTTATCTCTTCTTTATTTCGGTTACGGTGTGTCGTGGTGTGGTGTAGCAAATAAATTTAATTTCTGCTTTAGATGGATTTTAAAGGATTACTAGCGCTTTTTTGGAGGAGTTAAGCTCCGTTTCTGTTGTATTTTCAGCACACGTTTCTGTTCTTTTCATAAGAAAATCACTTTCTTCGACGCCATCGAACTCATGTTCTAAATGTCGGGCCATAGATACATTAACTTTTTGTTAATCTACTAATCTGTTCTCAAATTTTATTGCAGTTTTTGTAGTTAGAAAAAATATTCCGCAATTTTGAATACTAAACCTACCTCAGGTTTAGCTTAAGCCTAGATTCGCTCATTCCGGTGTTTCAGGAATGAGTGGCCGTTTTGCTAAATTAAATTATTTGAACATTTTAAGGAAATTATTACAAGTATTTATAAAATAAAATTTCAATACAAAAATAAATGTAAAACACAAGCATATAAAAATTAGCTTTTTTTTAAAAAAATTTAATCTGCAGCTTATTAGAAAATCAAAATTTTCAAAGGATCGATCAACACTAACAATTTCATACATCAATGGGTGTAAATTATTTTAGCAAATTTGAGATTCCAAGGATAACACCCTCGAAGTAGCAAAACTACTGTGAAGACAACACATCTCGAATTTTCATGATTTAAAACGTTCTACCCTGTATTTACATTATTTAATACCCCTTAAAAGTTTAAATTAAAATAGTATCCCCATAATTACTAACATAGAATTTTCGACGAAAGTCTTCTCTTTCCAGTAGAGTGGATAACTAAGAGTTCAATATGATTTCATTTCACTGTAAAGTCAGTTTCAAATTTAAAACTTTTTCTACAACGCAGACGGACAGACGGCGATGACGCAACTTCAACATTTTTAGCCCTTTCTGCCCCAGTTACCCTAGTTTTTTTTTTATAAAATTTGCAAGAGGACTTATGGAACTTCCCCGTAAAAAGCGAGAGCATAAGAGAGCCAAGAAAAAAAAATAATTTAAATTTTAAATCGGCCTGCATGAGAAAGTTCAAAAAGCATAAAGTGGTACCCACTCATCATAGGTCCCATGAAAATTGCTCCAAGTCCAGAATGAATGGGAGCGCGCAAGTGCCGCGATGAAATGATTTGAGTTTCATTGATTTACCCGTAGCTATTCATATTTGATCAAATAATCCGTTCACTACCATTGAACATTTACATGCACTTAGTGCTTGGAGCGCAAAGACGGCTCTCACAGACCGGTCCTCTTAACGTGTTTTCCTTTCTTCAGACCTAATTTTCCGGTTCTTTTGATCCCACCATGCAAGTGGATTTACTTTTTTGCCCGGGCATTAAGCTTTGAATTTGAAATTTTTGCATATCTCATGCTCTTGTGCAGTATCAAGCGGCAGGCAGCAGGTTCTGGGGTCCTTCATTCCCGTCCCATCAAACCCTCGAATCACTCCGCCTACATCCGCCCTCACATCCGGCAATTCATAGACCCAAAGAATCCGTAACGAAGCATTGAGATGGAGCCCAAGATTGTTCCCAATGTTGGCGTTTTCCTCGGAGGCTCCTCCGAGCCGTTGCACGGTGCATTGAAAACATTTTCATATCACCCGGCTCAGGGTTTATCTGAGTGCTTAACATCTACCTTGCGAAATCGATTTCCGTCGCTTTTTCCCTAGCCCTTAAAAGGGCACTGGGCGACCCCCTGCTCGGCACTCTGCATATATCAAAAAAGGTATAAAAAGTGAAAAGCTTCACTCAACCACATCATGCACAGACCTTCATTGCTTCAATTTGCATCCACCAGGAGAGCTTTATTCAAATCCTTTATCTATCCCGGGGACTATTTGAGCCCGAGCACCGGGAGAAATCCAAATGTTTAGCCGGGCTGTGAGATGACTTACATATGTGCAATCTTAAGGAGGATGTTGCCTCCAGCTTTTATGAATTATTGATGCCAAGTTGTGTGCGCGGGACCCGGCCGTCTCCCGCTTTATTCCGATGTGGGTGAAAGACAATAAAATGCAAAAAAAAATATATTACGCGACACTATCTTGTCTTCTGCAAAGGCTAAAATCCCGCAGGCAACATGCACGGAGGTCTGCATAACTTTTCTGCACAAAATATGGGTATGAGTGCGGTTCTGTCGTTTCAACGGTGTTGTTGAACTTCTGGCAAATAGAAAAATCAAAATTGCTTCGATTATCCTTGTAATCGATTTTGCGATAAATTTAAATGTTGAGATGCGAATAATAATAACTAATTACTTTTTCTGAATAGACTAGAATTCGGCCAAACTTTGCGTTTTAAGACTTTCAATTGAAAAAAACATTCCAAAATAAACTAGGACGTGTGTTTATTATATGTAAAAAAGTATGTCTTAAAACTTTCAACCTGTTTTTTTTTTCAACAGTAATAAGTAGATATTTCTAATTTTTCATGCCATTTATATTTGTCTAAAAGATCGAAAAAAATTCAAAAATTAATTTTAATTAAAAGATGATTACCAATCTCTGGTTTCAAAATAAAACGCAACCACTGAGCCATTTCATTGCAGTCGTACTACGGACGTGGCGTTCCAGATGTCGACTTTTTTCAACACCCCAATTTTTTCTGAGACTACCCTTCTTTATGAAGGGCTAAGTAAAAAACCCTCATTTTAAGAGCCACGTATCGTCGCTGCCTTTTATTTGCTTACTCAGTGGATTTGATTGAAGCATACCAAAATTGGGCTCTATACATGCATCAAAATATATCAATACAAAAATAGAGGACAAACATACACACATACACTGGATGAAGTCAGCCAATTTGCCGAAAATTGGATTTAAAACTCGTTTTTTATTAAATTTCATATCTGCCCCCGGTCACGACCTTACCAGCTTCGAAAGACTTTGTTTATGAAGCGAAAGGAATAGAAATTTTAAGAGCCCTCCCCTGGCGGCTGGTGCCCATCGCTCATTTTGTATAGATAAATTAATCGCAGTCGCCGGGATGCAAAGGCTAAAAGTCTTAGGGGATGATTGATGGCAGGTGGTAAGATGGCGAATAAGACCCCACCCGGTGTGGGGCGCAATTTTTTATTAACCGCCTTCAAATGGATTACTTACAAATTCTGATTGATTCGATTACTCGTGGAATCAGCCAGACGATATTTTCTCCCCGTTTGTCCCTCGTCCTTTGCTGTTGACGCGTTCTATTGCTAATTTAAGAAGTGAAGATAGGGCATCCCTACCCCTCCGAACCCCTGACCCTCTCCACCGTCATCCTCTGCTCACGTTACCTAGGATGAGGTGTGATGGCGCAATATTGTCAAGATAACGAAAATGATTTATGCCTTTACTTCAGGTCTACTGATAATTTTGCCTCTGCTATAATTTTTTTCCTCCCCGCCTTTTTCGCCATCCTTTTATTACTTCACTGGCAGATTTTGTTAATTAATGGCGGTAATTTAACGAATCACTCTTGACGCTGAATTTAATAGGAATTTACTTTCGAATTTGTCGAGTCTTGCCGGACTGGGACAACTGCGACGAATGAAGCGCCTAGGAGGCGAAGGGGGCGCCAAGGTTATGACTACAATGGGACGTAAATCCACCCTACTCGACTCTGTCGTGGGGGTGGACAACTTCAGGGAATATAACAAGAAACGTGTTGGCTATTAATTTTATTCCTTGGCGCGTAAAAGGATAAATTGGACTTCTTATTAAGTCGTGATATTGGAGAATTTGTCTGATTGCGGTTGCCATAAGGCATCAAAAATGCTTTAGCTACTTTACCCGAACAGGGATATTTTAAGTACTTTCGGAGGAAATGATTATAAAGACAATTCTTTAAAAAGAATTAGATACTGTAATCTAATTAAAGCATATAAGTATTATACCATATATCTAGTTTAAAGACACAAGTAAGTAAAAGAGGCAGGTCGAAATATATATTAATATATGAACACAAAATTTTAAAGCTTCAGACTAGTTATCAGTAGATTTATTTCATTCCTAACTTTACATACGTATACAATCCAACATTTTTAAAATAATGATTTTTGTTAACACAAAAATATATAGGTAGTTTATCTAATTCCAAAATTTCTGTATTCAATACCTAAAGGTAATGTATACCATGGTAGACCTTGTAGGTACATATTTGTTTTTGGCAAAATAATTTATGTATCACTCATTTGACTTCAAGTCCCGGAGGGTGCAATTCTAATTCGAATATTGGAATCTGGAATATTGGCCAATTGTAGAGAACAAATTAATGACATGAAACTACCAGACATATTGGACACGGCAGCCGCGGTCTGCGAATTGGCGTCAGAGTTGGTCACGTTGACCCACGGACATCGGCCGGCGGCGTGGCACAAAGAAGGCAAAGTGCCCATCAATCACCAGGCCCACTTAGAGCCCAACTAATCGAGCATGTTATTGAATGCACTTTGATTTACCCAGCCGACAAAATTAACATCCGCTTGATTACCAATCCAACAAAGCTTGCACTAGACACACGGCCGCGCGCCGGGGAATGACCGGACAAAAGGGTTGACAGAACGAGGGGAGGCGACGAATTTAAAGCCCTTTTGGGGCCCCAAAAACGGGTACAGCCAGGCAGCAGCAGCCCCACTCAAGACATATTAGGTGCAGAGTGACACACCCTCACATGGCTGAACCAGTCCGCACACCCACCCTCAAAACCTAGAGGGTAGGGACCATTCAGGTGCTTTGTGAATATGTACCTGTATTGATTAATTAAGGGAAATTTGAATTATGTTTATTAATTCGTGGCCTACGCAATAGGTAAATGATTATAGCGTCGCCGATTGCTGCATGTGCAGAATGTCATTAATTGCTTTAATCGGAGTGGGGCAATCAAAGGTGCGAGATGAGTTCAATCTATAGGCTTCTTTATGTGAAACCTGTTCGCAATGAAATTGGTTTATGGTTCTAGGGTTAAACGGTCCGTAAAGTGCGAGTTAAATTTTACAAAGTATTTGGTGATTTCCACTAATTATTCGTCATAGTTGCTAGATTCCAACATAAAAAAATGGAAATCCTTTTTAAATAGGGAATGGGTTTACCACATGTTGAAAACCGTTTGGACACTTTTCGTAAAGAAGTTGGGCAACATAGCTTTACAAAGGATGCGCATCAGTACAGAAAACTGTTTTGAAAGACATTTTTGTTGTTTTGAATAGTGTCTATGCTTCTTATCATATATAAGCCACTAGCTGCATTGTTTTCACAAGGGTTTGTGATCAGATCAGTGGTTTTACATGCCAGTAATTAAATCCTGTTTCTCACCAGGGTTTCGATCACAAACCCAGATCCAGATGATTAGTTCCAAATATTCTACCAAAGGCACTGTTCCCATATTTCGTCTTTTGTTGTTGTTGTTCTGTCGCTAATCCGGGTTTTTAACCTGAGTCGTGTTTTCCATTTGACGCTGATCTGATCACAAACCCCGGTGAAAAAACGCAGCTATTGTTTTCGTTGAGGAAAAATACAAACATTTTAATTGAAGTAAAATAGAATAGCAACATACCGCCCTCTTTTTTTAAATCGTTAGAAATAAGGAAATTTAATGTTAACTTACGATGCTTCGATATAAACATTAAATACTGTAATCAAAAGTTATTTATAAAAATTCTCACTTTTTATAATTTCTAAGGTAAGGTTTAGATATAAATATTTCTTAAGTAAGTTATTTCTATCTTTACCTTCAGTACTAAATTTGTATGAATATAAGATCCTTTGAAATATATTCCCTTCCCGAATAAATGTGAACATATTTCCACTTAGTTTCATTTAAATTCAGTCAAAAGGAATGTCTTGCACACCACACCCCACTTGTATGAAACTTTCCCCGCTCTTCACTTCGGAGCGAAATGAAGGAATTTCTACTATGCCACAGCTGACGGCGAAAGAAGAAAATTTTCCGAAAATTTTAACGACGTATGGAAATACATTCGTCGCATAATTTTCCACTACAGCGAATTTAACTGAAGATTTTTATCGATTAGTGTATTGGAAAGAAAATATACAAATATATGGTATATGCCGAATCTGGCGGGAAATGTTATTCAAAATAGAATTTTTAAACGATTTCCTCTATTTCTACTCCCTTTTGAGAGAATTATCGTCACGGGCGCGGCTACGAGGAAAACCTGCTCTGACGTAACAATTTGAAATGGGAACACGTAAAAACACGGAAGGACAATTTAATTGATTTCGCGGGATACTTTTTGCACTTTGTGCGTCCCCTTTAGCCTATTTTTTCCCCGTTGTACTTAATCGGTGAATCGATTCCCTTTTTTTGCAGTTGCACGTTTTGTGCTTGAGTACTTGAATGCGTATTATCAGGAAATTAATTAATACTATGAGTGGTTCCATGAACGTTTTCATTGCAATATATGTACATGTTGCTTGACACAATCTTTTTTTTTTGGGACTTCGTTATGAATGTTCCTTTTTGCGGGGAAAGTGAAAGAACGAATTTCTGGGATTAATTTTGTCCAACAATATTAACTTAATCCATTTTTAATTATTGGGCCATTGTTGAACAAACAATCCGTGGATATTATTTGAAAACATTGTAATTGTTCCATAAACTGTTGATAAGATTTGGACAGCATTAAATGATATTCTATAAAATTTTCAATTAATCCGCTTTAGTTAATGGGTGAACGTCATAGAGAAACCAAGTTTGATAAACAAATATGTAAATTAATAAAGTATTTGTTCTACATATTGTTATTTTATTTATTTATTTATTTTGCGTTTGATAAATTTAACCTGTTTTAGCTACTGTTTTCAAACAATACACGTAGATACTATTTGCTAGCAAAATGTTTAGCTAAAAAAATAATACTTATTTGGGAAACTTAATCATCAATAACTTTCACAATTTGTGACTTTTTTTAACTCGCGTGCTTCTAAGGAATAAATAACAATAGGAAGAAAAAGAGAAAACATTATTTTTATTTTCAAGTAAATAAACTACTGTTTTTCGAGTTATCATAAAAACAAACAGTTTTTCAGCAGTTTATAAATTGTTAGTGTTAGATTCAAAATCAATCATTTAGTTTCAAATTTTTAAGTAGATCTCTAAGACAAACCCTCTTTAATAGGGACAGTAATCTTTGGGGAGGAGATTAAAATTCATCCGGAAGACTCATACTCATGTATTCAACTCTGGTATCGGAGGAAGAGGTTATTTTTAGTTTTGGTTCGTTAATTCAAAGGTAGTCAATGGAGCAACTAATTTCATGGCGACATCTCCCGAGAATGTTAATGAGATGCCTTTCTGCTGTCTTATAGCGCAACCTGGGAGAAATAGGAAAGGAGTTGTTAAGGAATTAAAGGGCAGAGAAGTTCCACTTTCGCCAGCGTCACACTGCAGAACTCACGAGGAGACAAATTTGCTGGGAGTTTCTGATGCTGCCTACAACACCACCCGATCCTCAGCATCCCCCAGCGACTCATTTTGCGAAAATATTTGCACGAAGTCAACAAGAACTTAAGTAGTCTTGTTAACATTTTCTTTATATTTATTTTTTGTTTAATTTTTTTCAGACCAGCCCGGTATTCACCTCTTTGAGGACAGAAAAGAAGAAAAAACTTCCCGACTGGAAGTGATAAGCATCATCAGGAAAGTAAACTCATCTACCCAACTATTACCGGGAGTAAAGTCGTTAAGGGCATAATTGCCCCTCACAGTGTTTTTTAGCTAAATAAGAAAATACGAAAAATAGCAACAGCGAAAACGGCGACGGTCACACCGACAAGAACTCAAAAGAACTCTCTCAATTAATTCTACTTGAGATAATTTCA
The DNA here is from genome assembly GCA_959613345.1 of Tolmerus cingulatus. Classification (NCBI taxonomy): domain Eukaryota; kingdom Metazoa; phylum Arthropoda; class Insecta; order Diptera; family Asilidae; genus Tolmerus; species Tolmerus cingulatus. The sequence goes on from OY390709.1 coordinate 42,372,239, forward strand.
CTCCTCTACGGAACCTGCCCACTGCATCCCCATAAAAATAATTTTCGCTGCTAATGTAGAGTATCCTTCTACGGTTTCTACCTAAACGAACTGGGGCTGGTTCCGATTGCACCAAGTTCCCTAAAATGCACTGACCCAGATTTTTAACAACGCTACTTTGAAATTTTGGGACAGGACCCGTATGAAGGCCAAGCCGCGATGTAGGGGCAGAAAATGGGCTTCTATTTCTTTTAAGTGTCCCTGGAACCGACTCTGACCGAAGGGGATTTTTGGTTTGAGGACAAGCTCTTAAGCAGATTAGAAAATTAAGTGGTTGAAATTTTCAGTTAACTGTAAAATGCTGCTGGTGAAAATGAAGTTCTTTTTTTTCTTAAATTTTACTTTTGCACCCCTCACCCCCACAAACACAAATTTCAGGGGGATTTACCTGCTTTTTATTAAGTGAAGCACTTACCGTCCTAAGGATTTATTTTGGGGGAAAAGGAAGAAGCCCCTGGACATTTAACGTGTATATTGTATATTAAAGGAATTGTTTGCGGAATTGAGATTGATAACTCGCAGTGAGAATTCTGCCGTTTGGACTACGAAATTTCGGATAGTAGCAATTTATTTGGAAATTTAATTTAGAAAACGATTGTTATTGGAAAATGCTATTCACAATAACAGCTTTTTAACATTGTCAACAATTTTCTACTCGAGCCTACATTTGAAACTTCAACTATATATTTATGTATGTACATATGTATGTACATATATTGAAAAACAATTGAGTTTTTATAAAATAACAATTTAGATTACTTAATATTTTTATATGTAAACTTATATATTAAAATTAAGGTTTATGTAAAGGGCTTGAGAACAATCCTAAAAAGCATTTTGTTAATATTTCAAAAATGTTGCACTTTTAATTTTATAATAAATTGAATTGTTTAAACATTTTTAAAAGCATATATGCAGATATCCTCTGAGAACATTTTGAAATATTTATACCCACAAAATGTTATCCCTAGATGCAATAGAAAAATATTCGGTAAAATATCATACATATGTACTTTGAAATAAATTTGTAGCTATAAAGTTTGTTAATGAATTTATGAGAAAAGAATTTCTTGAGAACAAGAATTTTCATAAGCCAAGAAGCTTCAAATCTCAATGAATTTTTTAGAGGATCTAGCGAACTAAAATAACCCCAGTCCGGAACCATTCACAACAGTTTAATTAAAATAGGAGCGATCCAGTGAATAAAGCAAATATTTGAAAAAAATGAACAATGTGGCGGAACACATGGTCCCTTCTAGAAATGCAGTCAGTCACCAGGCACAAAAGCGGGTGCAACAAAGACTCTAGCTGGAATTATCTGGAGGAATTTTTCATCCCTTAAACTCGCCATCAGTTGAAGGAGTCCCTTGGCCTGACAACCCATCCTGTGGTGAAATTTTATTCCGCCCTGGTGCGCGCCCATTGTCCCAACTTTTACTGATCACCTTCCAGTCGGCGGACAGCGGCGTCGGCGTCGGCGTCGTCCTCCTCGAGAATTTTGTAATAAATGGTTGCAATAATCACATTTTCTGGCATGCAGAACGGCTAAGCCACCTGTGGCTCGGGCTCCTGGAGCCCAGGGCCTGGAATAGTAAATGGATGGTAATCCTGGCGATGCGGTCTGACATTGATTGAATATGAGGATGGGACTCCGGACCGCCATCGGGTATTAGATTTAAAAGCTTTTAATCATTTAAACAAACGACAGCGGGTCACGAGCTCCAGGCACTGCTTGTCGAGAACGCTGCTAAAATTAAAGAACCTCTTTCACGGCGTCACCGCCAAATCTAGTGAACGTAAAAATGACACAACTCTTTAAGAAGATCTTTAAGACGATACCTAACCGACTACGTAGCGATAATCTTTGAGAGTAATTTCAAATTCACCCGAAAGACGCATGAATATAATATTCTACATCCACAAAATATGAAATTAACACGAAAATTGGACTAACATAAATTCGATATAACGAAATCATCGACGAATTGGTTTGAACATTTTGCGATTTTATAAAATATATATTCTTATTTATTATTATTATTTACAGATTAAATTGAAGCCTTCGTGCATGATATAAAAACTATCATAAGAATATCCTCAGAAAAAATAAAAGAAATCATTCTTCTGGCAATTATATGTATGCATATGTACATACATATATAACTATATGTATTAATAGATATTATTTTTATTTTGTCCTAGAAAAGTCTAAAGTCTGGTCTAAAACATATGGTTTTATAGTCATGGAAATTTCTAAACCGAGAGAATAAATATTTTCTGGTTACTAATATTTGCCAAATTTTATAATCGAGGTAAGGGTTGTTTTGTATATATTTCCATTTACGGGATTTAATCAAAAAGTAAAGTGTTCCTATTTTTTTCTTTTCACCCAAGTTTCTCATTTTAAAATGGAAAATTTGTCGACATTTCTTTATAACTAAATACTTAGTTATTGATGTCATTTTCAATACAACGACGTCCTATGTTAGACTCGGGGGCCCAGAATAAATGAGGCTAAATATCGCCAGCCCTATCTTCGTCGGAAGCCCTCCATCTAGAAATAAAAAAACGCCACACGTCGCATTCATTTTCATCGCACTAAAAGTATCTAAGTGAAATAAATGAGCTTGTGGCCGCCATTTGCGCTGAGCGTAAACAGCAAATGAATCTTCCCAGAATATTTTCGCTTTAATGTATCAGTTTAAAAAATTCAACAAAACCACCATCGTACCTATGACTTGTAGTTTCCGTCAAGGTAGAAAAAGGGTCGCGGTGGCGGTATCTCGGTCGTTCGCTAGCACCCACAGAGAATCAACAGCCGCAGTTAGTTGGATCCTACCCTTGTGAACATTTTAAAAAATTCATAACCGCTACCTTTTGTGCTTATAAAGAGCAATTTTACACATGAGGAAGTGTGGAAGGGGGTCTCCGGGAGTTCGAGACCCTGGGAGCGAACGCTCCTGGAACACCCCGAAACAGGAGCACTCAACACATTTTGGCCCCTGTCTTAAAATGAGAATGGCATAGCGCGCAAATGCTTTGGCACTGTGAAGAATTTTTGCTCTTTTTCGGTGAAAGCTGATGGCACCCGGTAGAGCATTTAAAGTTGGAAAACTTTCCACCATTATTGCTAAAAAGGACAACAAAAACTGCGGCAGTTTGCTAAACGAACAAGAGTTTAAGAGCACTTCTGTTCTCGGTTTCAAGGCGTATAATAAAACGAAAGAAAACTGGTTGCTCCGCCACTTTTCGTGAGTTCAGGGAACATGGTACCAAAACCATCGGTTGAGGGTGGTGCAGGACGAAATGTGGTACCCTGCCCGTGAAGTAGGATGGCGTCATCCAAAAGTGCCACTTTCATTTCTCCGCTGTGTGAACTTTAGGAATCGCTTGAGATATGAAAATTTATTATCTTCTTTTGTTTGAGTTTGAGCGATCAAGGCCGCTGCACAACGGGGAGTACATTGGCAATTATCTTTGTAAATAGTTCTTTGTTCTCTCTAAAACGAACATGGGAACCATCCTCCCCGAGGAATTCAAATGGGGTGGATTATAAAATTTTGTATTTTCTGAAAGCCACTGCGGATATTCAGATGATATCCTGGTGTGTGTACTCAGTGGATTGTTTCACTGGCAAAATTTGGAAATTATAATAGATCCCGGTCTGGGTAACGATGTGTCGTAACTTTATCTGGTGCGACGACGACATACTCTCCTAATGTGGCTTTAATATTCAATTCCAGAGGAATTTTCAAACTTAAGAAGGAACCTCTTCTCAAGGATGAACGTCAAGGCAATTTAAATTAATTACGTATTTCCAAATGCATTAAATAACGTTAAATTTAACAATTTATAACACGCATCTTTGCAATGTAAAATCTAAAAATTGGACTGCTTTACTGTAAAAGTAGGTAATTTACAATTTTTCTCAAATTGGACGTCAAAATATTCTTCAAAATATTAAAAAATGCATACCTTTATTTTATAGAAAGAACTTATCACCATAAGAAGATAATAAAAATTCAATCCTCATACGCATTACAGTTCTTTGAAATTTGTATATCAATTCAATTCAATAGAAAATTGTCCATCATCCTTTTAACTGTTCTGTATGTACCTTATTGACTAAAAACTTCTCAAAGGATCAAGTTTCACATTTCACCCAATTTAGTATTACAAAGCATGTGCAAAATATAGCCAACGACTCATTTTGTCACCACGGCCTATTTCTGGAGGATTTTATACCTCTTTTTTACTTATGCATTTTATTTAGTGTTAAATACATAGATGTAAAAGATATTCGCAACCATATGTGTATATTCTTTTAGTTTTTATATATGAATATTCATAATTAAAATAAATTTCTGAAAACATGAAATATATGTACGTATTTATGATGTGTTGTTTATATGAGTTTTAATAATTTCAATAAATGAAATCAATTACCTCTTTTGTAGTATTCAAACAAAAATGTTAAGGTTTAAAATTAATTGAATATAGTATGTATATTCGCTTTAAAATTTATTAAATTCAACACAAACATCTGAGCATTGTCCAATCTTCACCAAAAACAACAAAAGGAAAAACGTGTGTTCAAAACGTCCTTTAAGCATTTTGCTGGCCCAAAAAAAATCTAGGAGAAAAGTAGTGACCCAAAGAAAACAAAATCAAAGTCTAACCCTTTAACGATGCTGACATCACGTGAATTTTCCCGATAAATCCACTTTTATCAACAAGCCCAATATTAGTGGCAGTGTGGGAAATTTTCCCTTATTTTTTACTTCTTTAGAAAATATCAGCTAAAAAAAGAGGACAGCAGGGGACAGAAGAGGGTGCCGAGTAAAGTTTCTCTTTCAAATTTTCCTTTAGAGACTTGAAAAAACCTGTTAACGTCAGCATCTTTAATCTTCTGATAAAAATTGATCAAGCGCAGATAAGGCGATATTTAGCAAATAGGGCGAAAATATTTATCGATAATTTTAAACAAATAGGATAGGGGTCGATAAGAACTTTCACGAATTCAGATTGGGTTGGTTGATTGACCCTAAGAATCTGGACTGGGGCATGCAACAATTTGGTTTAAATACTCCGAACTTAAACGATGTTCCGCAGTGGGAATGACCGGGGTAGGAAAACATTGCACCCCGGAGAGTCCTCATTAAATTAAAGGAAATCAAAATGAGCTTGGTACAAACATTGCATGCTTCGTTCCTTCTGAGTCCGCTCGTCCGTCACAATGGGATTATCATAATTGCTAGTTTATCCTCGCAGAAATTCTGTGGAATTTAATTCAAAAACTAAGGCAAACTGTTGAAATCCTCTTCAATTTACTTAATTGAGTCGCTCGGTGCGCTCCTCGTCCGCAATTGCTGCTGCAACTTGTATTCATTTCAGGAGGTGCATCTCCCGGCTATTCGATATCCAGATTGCAGTCAAGAAGGAATCGTCCGCGAAATTTGATTCAAAAACTTCAACTCCTCTCGGTACTTTTGCATTTGTTATGCAAAACTTCTCAAAATAAGTCCTTTTTGGGCACTGTCACGACAGCAATGAAATGAAGGGCCCCTAAGATTACTTAGTAAGGCCAATTTCTGGTGGAAGGCCTTGTTGTAAATAAACTCATTAAATACGGAAATTTACGGGATTCGTTGTGCCCTAGATAAACCCTTCGGGAGACCATGTGCTTTCGGATGGATAAAATGTATACAATGGGTAACTACCTTTCTAGAAAGCTACTAATTTCAAACTAAAGCCTAACTCTTCCCGTCTGAAAAGGCGGAATGAATGCAACTTCCAAACCCACTCCTTTGATATCTGCTGCAGAGAATCTGTTTGCTCGCAGATAATTCTTTCGGTTTTGAAATAGGGCTTGTTTGCATTTCAATGCAAACACTACGCCACTGTGCAATATATTCGTGTATGCCCGATTTTCACATCTTACAGGAAGAGAACTAAGTGCAGGTGAAGCACCGGAGCTGCTCCGGATTACGCTGAGCAGCTACTTCTATAAATTCATATTGCGGCACCATTCCAGCCCACAAGTTTTAAGGGTAATCTGCATAAAATCTTTGGGGTGTGTTAATAATAATAACACTCTGTAACGCTTCAGGATGTTAGCATTGTGCTAAACATTTTACCCACTTCCTGAACGCCCTCGGCTTTAATCTCTTGTATTTATAAACTACTTTAGTGCAGGCTGTCGTAATTTTCGTAGGGAAGTGTAATAAAATTTTAATTAATTTGGAAAGTTTTCAAAAATATGCGAAGTCTACGTAGATGTGCATGCTATGTTATCAAAAATAAGAGCCATAGTTTAATTGACTATTATTTTGTTATAAAACGATATTGTTAATTGGTTTTTGGCAGTGCTTTGATGTTGAATTAGGCATATTTATTGTTAGATTTTACGCATTTTCAGACATTTGAAATTTTAACGTACTTTGAAACTACACAATTATAAAATTATCCCACGTAATTGGATATGCACTCGTAATTAAATATTAAATATTAATTTTAATAACAATTTCAACAATTACACTTCAGAAAGAAGAGGTAATTATTACTATTTATATACTTATACCGTAACTGTAGTTCAGGATGTGGATGCTTGTTTGCTTACTATGAAGTAGTCTTTCACACATTTACAGAATTTCATGTAAAACCACCGGGCTGAATAGTGGACTAAAAGTCCTCTTTTCTTTTCTTCAGATTGTTTCTATCTTTGTGTTACCCTGTCTGCTGGAAGAAGAATCATTGAAAAAGTGGAAAAATATGGAAAAAGAATGGAAGTACTGAAAGTTGTCTCATTTTATGTGCAAATTGAATTTATGTAAAGAAGATAACGAAACAGTACACTTGAACTCGGTTGCTCGGTAACTACAAAATATTATGTTTTCCAGGAAAACAGAATTATCACCTTGAATAGTGCTTTCACAAATTCCATTTGTTTTTAAGAAAACGATTGCCTTTACCTCTATACGTTGACAAAAATTGTAAATAAATTGCTAAGAATAAAGTTTAAATCAGTAAATTTAAATTTTATGAATAAAAATCTGTCCAGAAGTTATCAGTATACCACCGGTTAATACGACTTGCATTAAGAGGTTTTGAATTTGAGACCCACTGATTTTGAATTGATTCATTTTGAAACCCAACTTGATAGATTTAGTAAAGTACTTGATAGTACTCGACTTATATTCATGAGAACAGATTTTTTTTTATTATTGTAATCAAATGCATGGAAAAGTTTCATATGAACTGGTAGCAGTCCTTATCTCAGAATTTTCAATCGATCAAAATAAAATTCTGGGGCTTGTTTAGCAACATATTAAACTACTTTGTGCTGTAATATTCAAAATATCATAAGTTCTTTCAGAGGTTAGGTTTATTAAAGATAACAGCTTTATTTTTGGCACCAAACGATTGTTTTGAGCAATTCTAGCTTCAAAAATGCGACTGAAAGAATAGGGTTATTTCAAATAAAACACGAGTAATGATTACACCACAATTCAGTGAATCTGACGTAAGCTATAAATCTAAATAAAGCCTGCAAAATTTATGGAAAAACCAGATTGTTTGAACAAACGCTTCATGTGCTACAATGTGGAGAAAATTCAAAGTGGAAAATATAGAACCTTCTCAGACAAAAACGCTATTATTCTAGAGAGCCCTTGTTTGGCTCAAGTCCATGTATACGACCAGGCCCCATATGACCCTAATTATTTCTCTTCTGTTGTCCCTGATAAAATCAGCAACAAGATAATTGCAGCATCTTGTTGTGTTTGCTCACAGGCGCTTACTAATCCCGTCCAGTGGTAAATATATGAAATTTCGTGCCCGTTCACGTGCCCTACGAGGAGCCCTTGCAATGTTTTGTAGCGCCACCCTACCTGTATCCTTCAATATCTGTGGCAAAACCTGAGAAACAAATTGTGTTTTCAACCTTGCTATGTTATCATGCCCACAAAAGTACGAAAAAGAAATGAAAAAAGATATTTCCCGAGTGTTATCATGTCGAGGAGCAGCATGGGTTTTTCTGCTTGTTCTTCTTCTTTTTTTGCGTAAATTGTTGAGGGTTGTCTACTACATGTGTCACACTGTAGTACTCCTCACAACAACAACACAAAAAAAAAACTAAATAAATAAATAAATAAATAAATAAAAAGATAACCAAGGAACGCACAAGGGACCAACAAATAGGGCCAAATAGGACGAAGGGAACCCGAACCCAAAGTTTTCTGGGAAAAGGCTCTTATCTGTCGCCGCTTTCGAGATTCTTCGAATGTCAAATGAAATCTTACATATCTCTGGCATGGTTAAGCATGTGGTTGAGGCGATGATTACATTTGTTGGTCACAGATATTGTTCCTCAGTTATGCGCCAGGCTTTCCTACCAATTCATAAATAGCATAGGAATTTAATTTATACCCCTACCCGGCGCCCATTTCCTGGAAATCGTGTCGCCCATGTGGAGGTAGCCTGGGCCCCAGCGTACTCTATCCACTACCAAATAATATTTGTGGCCAGCCGCACTATGGACATTCTTGACGACAGACGGGCAGGGTGGCTTCCATCAAGATTAATGCACGACAATAATAGCTGAATAACAAATTGGTGGGCTTCTTCAAATTGTCCGAATCCCGGGGTAGCGTTCACATAATAAATCTTAAATCTTTTGCCACTCACACACAATCACGTAATTTTATGGCCCGGAGTAATGGCGCTCATGTTTACATGCTAGTTTCAGTGCGGGGGTGATTTACCCGGAGCTTTTTAAGAGATTTGTTGTTATGGATGCACTCAGACCACAAATTTAGTGTAGCAGGCAACCAATTTTTGCGAATCTCATTTTTCTGCTCCATAGAAATGTACCTAGTCTTATAGTATGATAATTTAGAAAATAAAATAAAAACCGAACCAATTGTATGTATTTTGATTATCAAAAACAATCAAAAACCAGAATCCTTAAAAGAAGTATACGGACAAATTAAAATTAATAATTGCGTAATATTTACTTCATAATATTGAGATAGACAAAATCCGTTTACAAAAGTCATAATTATTACGATGCTTAAAAATCTAAAATAAATTGTAATATTTTGTTTTAGGAACTCCTGCATTATCTAAAAAGTTTAAAATAACATATACATATGTACATGATTTTGTCAGTGTTTTCGAAACACATTCATATTCATAATCTTATATTGAAACAAAACGTTGCTTAATTATCCTGCTTTAAGTTAAAGCCTTAGACCTAAACTAACTCAACAAGATTTCATAAATAGTGTTCAATTATTTAGAAACTGAACTTTAAATTATGATAAGGAATTTAGATCATTAAAATTATTAGATATTATATGTATTCATTTTTATAATACTTAACTTTTCTCATTCTATTCTAAAATCTTTCAAGAAGAAATTTCAAACTTAAGCTAAAAGCAAAACACCTGTTGAGCAGAATTCACAAACCGATAATAAAAAATAAATACAAGTTTCCTAGGAATTCTATTTAGTATATTGAAACCATTTTTAGAAGTTTCGGATCTGTATATTTTCTGAAAATCGTCGTGATTCTTTATATAATTCTAAAATTGTTTTGGAAGAACTAAGCTTCTTTGGATGAGAAACGTTTGTCGGCTTTTAGCTGCTGTATTTTTGTTCGGATATATATATATATAGATGTTGATAGTACATACATATATGAAAAATTAAGTTCACTGAATGTGCTGAATAGCATGTGTGTACATGAAAATCTTTTTAGAAAAACAACAAATTTAAAATGGCTTCATATGGTGCACCTCACGTATTGCCCATATATGCCGCAGACATACCAAACGACGTGAATTTTCTCGAAACTCTCTTAGAATTTTGTCTTCATCCAAATAAATGTCATGTGAGTGCACCAGAGTATCTATCTAACAGAATGAAAAATTCAAGGATTTAGACTGAGTCCTCAAGAAACAAGGGAAAGTTTTGCTTGATTAATTCGTTTGAGGTGTGCATACGCTACAACAACATTAGTCTTTTAGTGAGTAAGAAGAAAAGTTGCTTTTATGTTTCTTATTTATTTTGATTTATTCGTATATTAACCTATCAATCGTAGACCACTCCCAAAATGTTTTAGGTATTAAAAGGAAAAGGCGGGAAAACGATAACTCAACTCAAATTTTTACTCCCCTTTTGCTCCAACATAATTCCTAAAAACGTATAGCATTAAAATAAAAGAATTGCACTTGATCTCTCCAACCTATTTTCCTTTTCCATCCTTTTATAGTTCAAATCTGTTAAATAAAGAGCCATCTGAGAAGAAAAATCTATGATTTCCCGCAATATCTTGATGCTATAAAAGACGATTAAATGTGACAAGTTCATGATTTGTTACAGCATCCCTTCTGCCCATCGGCGGACGTAAAAAACAGTATAACTATAAACCAAACAGAGAGGGTAATTTAAAGATACATTATATAAAGGGAGGAAGTATCATCTTCGGACATTCAACATGAAAGAATGAGTACAAAACAAATATGTGTATATGTCACAGTATATAATAGTTACATATTTTTATATAAAATACATAGTATCTGTGAAGAGGGACTGTTGAAAAACACTCCTTCTTTTGATGGAGTGAGAATGAGGCGACGCCAACGGCCCCAGGGGGTTAATTGAGACCAGTTGCTTGATCGTCACCACCCGCTCTGAAAATTTATTGTGCCACAGATTTTGGCTAGATAATGAGGTTCCATTTAATTCACTGACGATGAAAGTCCACATCATGGCTGCACATGTGTTAATAAATATCACAAAGTGGTCCATCGTCATCGTCATTGTCATTGTTAGTATCGTTAGCAACATCATCATCATCGTGGTGGTGATGGTGGTTGCTTTGCTACCCCTCCCTTCTGAACATAGGGTTCAATTTGTGGAGTCCTATGTGAGCCTTTGGGGCAACAGTTCCATTTATTTTGAGTGAGGCATTCCCTTACAGATGGATTGCATGTAATTGTCAGGGATTTTGATTGACTCAGGCCATTTATTTCGCTTTTGGCAACGTTTTTTCGATTTTGTCCCTTTTTTTCCCAGCAGTTACCCGTGGCAAAACAGACCTTTTACAGGATGTGTCCTGTAAGAGCCTCCGCATGTTGGGATAATTAACATTTAATCCTTATGTAATATAGAGAGAGTAGACCATGAAGATGAAAGTAATGTTATGGCTGTTTAATGCTTTTAGGTCAACCTTGATTCCCTTCACTGAAATTAACCACCGTAACCTTGAAATGATGAAGTAGGTATCATTAGCCAACAGTGTTGCTGAAATAAAACCGATGATAAAAGGCAAATTTTCCCAGCATCTGGGTTCATCTCAAATTACCTTAAATTTGAAATAATTACACTCAAAGGAGACAATAGTATAGATAAACGTCTATCTATTAAAATATGAATAATTTTATAAATAAATATTTTTGTTTTAAATTATAATTGGCGGCATATGGCTGTAAAGAAATATTTTAGCTTACAAATATCAAAATTATTGTTCATAATATTTATTTAACAATTTTTTCGAGGACACAAATCGATTGTAGATCGGTCAGAAGGAAAAATTCAGGTTATCAAAAGATCTTTCGCTATAGCTACGACTATGTATACTTAAAGAAAAGAGGTGTTGTAAAATCATATGAAATCAATCTAAATTAAAACTTTTGTTGGTTAAATTTAGAAAAAGCAACGAAATACGAAAAGTAATTATGCACAGCTCCTATAGTAATTCCTTACGTTTGAATTCATTTTCGCTATTTTAATAAAAAGGTTGCATAGTTGTTTCGATTTTAGTTTGCAAAAAAATACATTCTTATATCACCAATATTTATTTTTACTTCAAAATTAAAATTGTGACGTAATGTGGACTAGTACAATTTTGCAATCCGTACCATAGATTCGGTGTAAAGTTTGTGGTAATCTTTAGTATTATATAAAATTGTACACTAACTGTAAAAGTTACCACAGACTATTTATTTGATTGATTTAGTGATCTCTGTTGCGTTAAAATTTTAATTTTCTACTAAAAATCTGTAAAAGTGATACCTACTAAAATCTAATATCTATACTAAACATGTTCAATGATGATCATTTTTAATTTCTTTAATTTCTTATTTATAGCGTAAGTGTAAAATGAATTAAAATTTTGACAGAGGTTGGAAAAGAAAAAATCGTAGCATCAGAAGTGGTGCTCTGGTGCTCTGGATAAAATTATTCTTGAAACTTTAGATTTTAATCATTAAGTAGCTACATCAATAAAATACGTATATTCTTTCTTAAATTTCAATTTTGATCCAACTATCTTTTTAAGTATCACACCGTTATGTATGTGGAATAAGTAACAAGTAATTTACGCCAATTGAAACAAGAAGTCATAACCGTATCCTTCCAAAAACTTCTTGCGAAGTTCCTTGAAATGATAAAATTGGTCAATTATCTTAAAATATGTTGCACATCTACTAGCAATCTTACAACACGTGTAGAAGCCATAGAGAGTGTCGTGTAAGAAATTGGATTTCACAAAATGTAATCTTATGAAACTTTTGCAAGCAATATAAACACACACAAAAAAGTAAAGACCCTTTACAGAAGGGAGGTTTGTTGCTAAACAAAAGCGGCAACTTGAGCAACCGTACCGCAACTGCTTTGTATGATATTTGCCAACATTTGTTTGCCGTCAACATGCAAATGTAGGTAGCCTACTTGTAGTCGCTTATTATAGGGGCGAGGGGAGTATGGGGCCCATGCATGGAGCCTCCACCCCATGCGCCGCGGTGCCCATAACACAAACCGCTAGGCAAAGCTTGCGGTGAAATTATTAAGCCAAACAGCTCACCTGTCGAGCTCCGGGGGCACACGTGGCGGCGGCGAAAGGAAAGCTCCAACTTCAAAGTGGGGCAGGAACCGCGTGCGACCTCTTGGAGACCGGATTCGAGCCGCGTAAGCCACTGAAAGGGCGGAAGGGGATTACTTGAGTCGCTCATTAATATTGATACCACTCTTTACGATTGGGAGGGGGCCCAGGCGATAAAGAATCAAAGGGAGAGGAAAAGATTAACGTATTTCATAATTAGAAACATATGAACGACAGCCCCATAAATTCCAACAGTCCGCATCGCTTCCCTGCTCCTGGCGCAACTTTTCCCGAGGGTGCTCCAGAGACCCGGGACTGAAACTAAAGAATAAGAAGAAGAAGAAGAAGAAGAAGAGGAAAAGTTTGCGGCATGTGCGCGCTTAAGAAACTTTTCCCAATAATAATTATTCCTTGTGCTCATTTACGAAAAGTTCCACTTACTCTCACTTCACTTGTTGTTTTCCGTACTTTTGCTTAATTCATTGGTCTGGTTAACTCGTTGTTACACTTAAGAGTAGTTAATTAAAAACTGCTCACCACTGCCCTATCTTCCCTTCCGTCACCCTCTCCAAACATCGACTAGGCTGGCATCTAACCTTCTTAGAAATATTCAAAGAGACTCAAAAAGTAAACTTTAGCAATTACATCATTTCTAAGAAAGTTTCATCAGATGAAGGTATTTCTCTGCGAATTTTTTACTCCACTTTTCTATATTTTCATTTTTATGCATTGTTCTGGCTCTTACTTTTTCTAATTGTATTTCTTTCTTTCTTTTTTTTTTACAAAATAATAAAGCTGCAATAACTTAAATAAGAACTAAAAATAAATTGACAGAAAATTCAAACAATTCTCAACCCAAACTAAAACGAACTTCAAATTAACCTCAAGCTAAATGAAAATTCACTTATATGGATATTCTAGTCAGCCAGACAATTAATATATAGTTTAGTTTATTAAAGTTTGTTAAAGTCCTACTACATTCTAATAATTGAAATAATAGGCCCAAACTTTTTAATTTAAACAAATCGTTATTGCCAATTGATCGTAGAAATCGCAGTTTTTGATAGATAATCCATCGAAAACACTGAAATTAAAATTTCAAGTCCATCGAATAAAAATTACTTAAGTTCTACTGCTGGCCAATTTTGTAAATGAGAACTCCTCATTCAAAGTTTGAAAATGCATAGTGAGCAGGGGCAATTTTTCATCAATACCTAAACGTTGTTTGCTATTATTATTGAGATGTACCTATACGCCTACGATATGTAGTTCTTAAACCAGAAAATTAGAAACAAATGTAAACAAATATTTCGTCTTAAATTTTATTAATTTGATTACAAAAAAATATCATAGATATAATTGAATGAACTATGATTCCGACCTTAATTATAAGATTCAATTATGTATAAAAATTGTATGTGATCTTCCGAAATAATAATATAATTATAACAATAATAGTATGTATATACACACTGACGTATCTTTTGTAGTTAATTAAAAATCAGCAGAAAGGCTGGAACTAAAGTTCTACGAAAATAATTGTCTCTAACAGACCTGAACACATGCCGACTTTGTTTCGATACATCAAAGGGAGCCTTTTACCTGAAAAATTTGGTAAACGTAAAAAAACAATATTTATTCCGACATTGCACATGTTGCTGCATGAAGAGCTTCCAAGCCGGTGGAAAATTCAACTCACGTAAATTTACAGCTCAAATAATATTTTCATATATATTTTTGCAGCGTTAACAATGCGCAAAGAGGAAAAGGGGTGTAATTCTTCAACGGCTCAAAGGTAAAGGGCTCAAAAGGGTAAAGGCGAACTTACGAAGGCGTATATATTTTTTTCAAAAGAGACAATCTTGATGATGATGTATGTGACTCAGTCACAATCAGATTGTCGGTGGGGGCTCCATCAAATGGGGGGCGCTGGGGTAGAAACAAAACGAAATCTTAAATCGAGTTACATCTCAAGCATAAAACGAACATCCTGCCCCGGTTGCAGGAGCAAATCAACAAGTGAACAAATCAAGCAGACATCCAGGCCGCTGGAGTCTGTATGCATGCATGATGGGGCCCACTGAATTTCTATGAAAGTAAGTCGAGTGGGGCCCCCTTGAACTTGTTCCGGGCTGCGGAGCCCTATCCATCGTATCATCCATACGTATGACTCTTTTGCTTGGGCTCAAACCGTATCCCAGGAGCAGACATTTTCCGAGGAGCATTCATCACACCCTGTGGAATTGCTCTTGATTTTTCCCCACGAAAATTCACTTTAAATGTTCTACATCGACATGAATTCCCTTTCTGGTTCAATCTAAGTGGATTACTCCTGTCGAAGTGGTTTTTAGTAGTACACACGTACCATGTTAGACTCTGACGTGATTACTTATATCCCTCCCGGGGGATGGTTCTTTTTTCGTTCCTTATTCTCGGCCTTCTATCCGGATACCACCGATCCACGGCTGTTCCCTGACTCAAGTTTGGATGAGCACTTGAACCAATTTATTCGCAACACCCGAACCACCAAAAATATTCGCCCCTTTAAATATCTCACATCTTCTCAAGAAGTTTTCCAGTATTTTTTCTTTTTTCCAATATTAAAATTTGGTGTCCTCCTCGACTGTTCCTTAGCGGAATTCTGCTGAAGATATTTCGAGCGCCAGGCAAGTCTGTGATTTTTAGAAGCAGATATTGTTAAATATCAGACATTTCTTAAGGAACCAATAAAAATGTTCCTCCGGAACGGTTCTGGAGGGGGAATTGCTCTCGCCTTCTTAACCAATAAAAATATATATAAAACAAAATTTTTATTTTTTTTATTTTTTAAATGTCGCCCCACCAACTCAGCATATCATAAAAATTCCATGAAAATTTGCGCTCATTCAGTTTAGTGCCATCACTTTCAAATTCATCTGATAAATTTTCTAACCCCTCGAAGTTCATAAAAAAATTGTATAATGTCCCGGACTGGCTGGAAAATTTATCGTTTTTCGCAACGAGTCCAGAAAATGGTCTCATAGTCCATAGTCCAGTTTGGGGCTCCTTGTTCCACCTTCTCCCGAAATTCGCACACTCCTTTTGCGTAATAAACAGATCTGTGAATTTATATATTCACTTAAGTTTTTGGGTCTCGGGGATAGATCTGCTCATTAAATATTTATTGGGATAAAAAAGTTAAACTATAAATTAAAAAGTACTGGCGAACTGGTCGTTGATGGTTTTTATGGCCAGCAAATTTTCCTTAACTGCTGTCGCCTGGCGTTCCGTACTTTTCTTCCCGCGGCCGCTCCCCAGGACTCATTCAGGCAGCGCCACCCGGTGCCCGCCATCTATCGAAACTTTTGATTGAAGATATTTGACTTTAAAATTATGTCGTTTTCGGGCTTGAAAGAGGACCTTTTGCATAAATTTTCAAAGAAAATACATAAATATGTAAATAGAGAGCATTTTGAGTTCATAACAATATCTGAGAATTTTATTATGATGTTTCCATCGCCAGGGCAGAAGCTCCTTAGAAGGAGTTCCCGGCCTCTGGTTGTTGGTGTTGTTACAGGACCCCATTACGGAGGGAAACTCTCTCAGAAACTCTTCCATTTGCAAAGTGAATAAATCTTGAGTGAATTGCTGTGTTTTCATAACATCGAGATTTTTATTTAGAAGTGGCTTATTATTAAGTCAGTTTTAATGACACGTGGGTTATTAGGAGGACTCTTGAGCGCAGGCTGTGCGTAAACAGGAAGCTCTAATTTCACATTAAATCAAGAAATTGGTTTTTATTTAAAAATTTAGGAGATAAACTTGACTGTTTATGGAAAATGAAAAAAGGTCTTGTCATCACCAGATATTAACATCAATTCGGGTTTAATACAAAATTAGATTGTTATTACAATATGTATATTAAGTTTCAATGTTAAAAACAGGATAATGAAAATATAAGAGGATAGCATTGCATTGAAAAATGTTCTATGAATGCTCACCTTTTCTTAATGGTGATTTTTTTAGTGTTGTTACCCCAAAGCCATCAGTTTTAACACTAAGTTTACTGATATTTCTATATTATGTGTCTACCTTAGGACACATATCTTACATACATATATGTATATATTTAAACAAAAAATATATTTATACAAATGTATTTATATATCAATGATAGAAAAGTTTTGGTATAGGTACCTAATTTATAGATTCTTTGGCGGATTCGAAATCCATTAAAATAACTCGAACCGTAAACCTGATGTTAAAGAAGTAATTCAGTCAAAAGGGCAATCCCTTAATTTCCCAATTCGAATGCACATGTATCATCCTTTCAGAGGAGCGAACATCTTTCGAAAAAATCAATTCCTTTATGGTTACACCCGATTTATTGGGCTGATGTTTAACTGATTCCCCAAAAATATCACCAATTTAGAAAAAAAATAAAGAAGAGAAAAACAACATATATGTACATACATGTCTAATATGGAGCAGCTTTATGTTTAGACTGTGATAAAACTCATAATAATGTAATAAAGACACGACAGGGGGAAAAAAATTCGAATGAAAATAAAACGTTCTGGACTCCCTAAAGAAGGTCTCGATAAAAAATTGAAAGGTTTTTGCCCAATCGATCGGGCGTACATCAGACTCCATCCAAATTATTTGTTTGCCACAGGAGAGTAAAACAAAAAGAAACTGACTTTTTTCTATTTAGGTTCAATAATCCTTTTTAAGACAAATATCCTTGAAAAAGCCGGCCGAGCTCGACAATATGGGAGAGATACGGAGACCTTTATACCTCCGGCCTTAGGTCTCTGTCGACTCGAGTCTTTGTCGGAATATTTTAGTCCGGGTGGCTTGGTTTCTACCTTATCTACGAGAAGCAGTTTCTTACTTGATTTGTCAATTAAATTCAACATTTTTGGGTTGGGGTGCGTTGGATGATGGTAAAAGAAAAACGGAAAATGGATCGAGAGGAGGCACTCGAATTCTTAAAGCAGCCGCAATACACAAATTTCCAAGATTAATTTCGTTTTATTGTTCTCGAAAAAAACGAAGAAAGACGGTGCTCCTTGCCACACAGACCCCACCCTATAGAAACAGAAGGTTTTGCAGTTCAGTTAACTGAGAAATTCGATGTTCACCGAAACGCAGTCGTTGAAACGTTTTGGATTGACAATAAAATCGATTGGGAAACATCAGAATATAATTTTATGTGATTTCCTTCCGCTTTTTTCTCGAATCGCGCTAGCGAAACCAAATTACCCACTCACTTGCTTCTTCCCAAAATGCTTAATTAAATTTGCAAAAATTCCAGGGCTAAAGGAAGGCATTTCACTTTCACTATGTTTTCCGTTGAACTGAAAAATACCCTCCTACTTCTCCCTTTCGGCGTGAATTAATTGCTTTGAATTAATAAGAAATGTGACACGGTCCTAGTCTGAAGGTGACTTCATTTGGTCTTTCTTTTTGCCCTCTCCTATTCATGTTGGAAATTTTCGGGTGGAAGAAAGTGATACAAATTAATTAAAAGAGAATTACGTGAAATCTGAAGAAGGGATTCATGGAAACTTTGCAATTTAACTAAGCGCGGCGCAACTCGAGGAGAACAGGAGCAGGAGGTGGATGGCTCTTTGCAATTTCATTATGCAATTATGCGATAGTTTAGAACTGCTTTTAAAAACAATAAACCCTCTTGGGCGGGATTAACTGGGCGATGCTAGAAATTCGCAAGAAGATATCGCTTAAGGTGAATTATAGCCGCAATTAGATTAAATGGGATTCTGTGTTGTAGCGATTCGGTAAGCTAACTAACATTATAGTTTTCTGCGTCCGTATGAGATTTGGCGTAAAGAAACTGCCATAAATTGACATAAGTTTGCCAAGTCAAAAATTTGTAACCAGTACAAATAATATAAAATTTGCATTTACCTAGATATGTATATATATTGTACATATAAGTATAATTACAAATTAGATGTTTTATTTCGAAACCACTAACTTCACAAACATACTGTAAAATATAATTTTGAAAACAAAATTAACCTGCACATATTTATCAAAAAAAATGGATTTACAGGTTTCAAGAAGAGTTCGTCATATTTTTGCGTACCCAGCTAACTTTAAATTTGACAGCCTATGGCTTGAAACCCCTGCAAAAACAACTATTTAGATTTTAATTGATTTATTTTCAAAAGCTGATGAAACCAAAAATATACTTAAACTGGTAGTCAACTGATAAAAATTCATAATTTTTATTTGATAGTAACATTGGTAATTCAAAAATATATGTGTAAGTATACTGATTTTCTTTTAGTATCCTTTGTAAAACCTCACAATAAAGTCAAAATATTAAAAATTACCTACTTATATGTATAATACATATGTGAATATTTTAAAATTAATTTTGCCTTGTGTATAAGGTATGATCGCTAGACAACGTATTCATATTTATAAATTTTGCTACTTGTAGGTATCGAATATTCAGCAGTTAAGAAAAACATTTTGAAACAATTAAATCATCATTTTGTTTGAGAGTAGAAGTATGCTCTATCTCGCTATCTCACCATAATGATTGTGTATTGTTAGACTTAAATGTTCTGAAAATAAGTATATAACCCTACTTACAGTATTAATTATCCTAAAACTTGTACCCTCGAATAGTCCGTAAAATACTGAATAGTTTCTCTGGTATTGTCGCTAAACTAGATATACATATGTATTTATGTCTTTCTTCCACTAAGGCAACGGTCTACAAAAAAATATTTTCATGGATTCTCATGGATTCTCATAAAGATTTTCATCCAATAGACTAAAAAAGTTTGTAAAGTTCGCAATTACGCTTTCTCAGGGACATAAAAATGAAAAGAAAAATATATACATAGATACATATACATACTATATATGTATACATAAGTAAAAAGGCTATTTCGTATTTTCAACGGCATAGCAACGGCGGCGGTTAGGTTTTGCTGATTCACTCATAAAGTGACGAAACTTTATGAGGTTTTCTGGGTGTGAAAAAACCTTCTGAACTAGGTAGGTATCCTTGAAAGTTTATAACAAAAATATAAAAGAAAAAAAGAAAACTGCACAATGTGCCTTTTTCATACAAAACATAATATTAGGTGAACTGGCATCATTGCACCACCTTTCCACCCCCTCTCTCAGCCCTAAAACGGCGTATGGATCCTGTGTTCTAAGACGGTGCGGCCACCTTCAGTGCAAAAAACAATTTCGAGGAACATTCCGTTTTACGATGATGCTCCAACACCTCATAAAAATGTTGAGGTTGGCCTTTGTTGTTTCTGGGCTTCCTTCGGTTGCCGCGGAGGTGTTAGCTAGACCTGGCCAAAGAGGCTAAGGATTATGTGAGGTTTTATGAGTAAATGTTTCTGACTCTTTTCTTAGGTTTTTCTTTTGAAAATCTCGGCCTTTGTCATGATGATAAAAATCAAAAGAGGATCATGAAAGTTAATTCAATGAATCCAGGAATAATGAACTTAAATACTTTTTCTAAATAACAAAAGTGATTTGAAGAATTGATAAATATCTATTTGGATGTCGTATAAAATCGGTATCGTAAATGGAGCTTCTTCACTTTGAAATAATTATTCTGACTATTAGACTCAGAATAAGTAAAATTAAACTCCACTCGCAAAGTTTAATTTATAGCCAAGTAATTTTCCAGTCACTTTTATTACTGACGCTTTTAGGAAGAACTAAAATTCTGAAACATTAAATTGTAATTTTATAAATCGATTTTTGTAACTCAAATTCCTTTAATCCGATTTATATACTTACTTGCATATTTACGAGTATATGTATAAATCTAAAATGCAATGACTTGGAATTTTTTTATAGTAAATATAATTGCATATTTTCGGATAACATTTAAAAGAAAATTAAATGAATCTTCTGGACAAGATCTTCAATTTCGAAGTTGATAATGACCTTAAGTCCCTTATATTAAAAGTACATATGGTTATGAATCGACTCCCCAAAAATATCATCTGTTGTAATATTTAATTATTTAGTTACGAATTAATTGTTTTAATAGACTTGGGATGACACACATTCGGTACATTTAAATTGGAATCATTCGAAAATGAATAATTTAAATTTTTCTGTATTCAATTGAAATATGTAATTATTAAATCTGAATCAATGAAAAATATATGTACATATGGAAATTCCATTTCTCTTAATATTATTGTTATGAAAATAGATACCGCACCTAAACTACAGGATTAATAAAATCCCTTTAAATAGACATTTTTCTCGCTCAAATGCATTTCGTCCTGTTTGTTATTTTCCGGAAAAAATCTGGGAAAAAATACTCAATACCAACAAATTAATACGTTCAGATAGGTAACATGTTTTATTTACTTATCTTCATATTTTGCATCATGAAAAGACAATATTTATAGTAGGTGTGAGTAGAAAAAGGGGGTGCTGAAACAGAAGACCAACAAATTTTCATATCTAATGAACCACAATCAGATATTTTATTTTAATGAAAAGCGCGCATATTAATTGAGGCGTTATCACCAATCAAGAGAAGTGCTCATTAATTATAGTATTTATTTATGGATTTCCTATGAATTTATTCGAACACCAGTGGTGATTATGATGATGAGCATGATTATGGCTATCAACTATGGCCGTGATGGAGTTTCATTTTTCGAATTTTAATCAATAATATTTTCACAGTTTAATTTAAGTAAATCAAAGCAAAACAAAAACATTAATATAAAATTCCTCTGTTAGTTCAATTATGTGTCTCGAATTACTTTTGGCAAACCTGTCTGGAATAAATTTGTTTGTTATTTCTGTTATTTTAACCAATTTGAATTAATCAGATAATCCAATTTAAAAAACATTGATGTATTCACTGCACATGTTTTTGTTTCTACTTCAAATTAAATGCATCATCACGGAAATAAATATTTTAAACATTCTGAAAAATTATTAAAATCTATACAATTTTATTTAAATTGTTACTTTTACAATTCACTTTGAAGAGGTCTAAAATAATGCATTTTTTAAAAGCATTATAACTAAATAAATCAGCTCAATAGATTTACCCTTACCTTGTTTATACATGAATTACTTATAATTGTCTACAGTAACTTACAATTACTTGGAATTACTTTATATTTTTTGATATTACTCGGTATTACTCAACTTAACTTACAACTATGTATTTTTAGAACCTTTATATCGGAAAAATTTTAATAAATATTCCTTCGAAGCAATTAATAAAAATGTCAAAGTAACCAACTGATTGCTACCGAATAATTCTAGGAAATGCTTAATTAGTAATATCAATAATTGTATTTGAAAATCAACAATTTGAACCAGAATATTTTAATTCTATTTATTACTTTTTAGGGCATTGAGTAATATTTGTTAACAACTCTGCTACCAAAACCCTAACTATGTAGATATGTTAAAAGGCGACTAATTCAAAAAGTGTATTTGAAAGGTAATTCAAACTTTAGCCAAAATCTCACCAATCTACGAATGACGAAATACCACTGCACAAACATTGAACGTGAGTTTTTCCATATCCCTGCTACGCCAGAAATGTATCACCATAAAATATAATTAAAAGTAAGTACCCTCGAAATTAAAACGCTGTATAAACACAACTTTAATTAGCGTTCAACGAAACGTATCCACTTTGAAAATTTTTAATGCGCATTAACTAGCGAGTGATATCCCTTCCTTATTAAGCTTCACGTGGGTTAGGTTAGACGTATACGTGGCTCAAACGAAGTGATTACGAGTGGGAGTTACCAAAAAAATATAAAAACCAAAATGTGTAACTCTCTTTTTAGCTCGTATTCACCTGTTTGCTTGGCTGGTAGAAAAAACCTTCATTGAGGAGAAAAATCGCGAACACGTACGGATAATCCCGCCAACATTTGTACCTTCCCACTGGATTCTAGTAAAAGCTTACAAATGAATCTGGCAACCGGAAAGGGTATTTTTCTCCATTTTTTTTTTTTCGTACACACAAATCTTCTTTTTGGTGAAATAAAATTTGATTCACGATTTATTCGAGTGAGTAATTGAATTTTAACCGAACTATATTTTTTTTATATTGCGGAAGCACTGAGATTGGTGGTGAACATTTGTATACTATCAGCAAGTGATTTCATATTTTTATAATATTTTTTTAGATTAAAAACGACAGACAAAATATATTTCGTTTTTTCAGATATATACATACATACATATGTATCTGCAGCTATCATTCTCTATGGTAAAATATTTACATATGTAAATATATAAATTTTCGCAAAGTTTTCATTTAAGAATTTATTATTTTAGATATTAGACAAACTAGGTAAATTCTTTTCAACTGTTTATGTACATACATATATTAATATAAAACTTTCACTTATATATTTGTGCGTAATTGGCAATTCTCGATATTTTTGATTTGGAAATATGGAAATTCAGTCAATACGTTAGGATTTTTCAGATTTATCTACAATTAAATATAGTGTTCCTTTTAATAAATAAAACTCTTAAGTCCGATTTAGTTAGAGGATATCTTCGTGCAGTTGATATTTATAAATACCATAGAATGACAAGTGAAGCATAAAAGAAGTAGATGAAGAAAAAGGATTTACTTCATGGAAAGAGGGTTCTGGTGCCTCAAAGTAAAATATGTTACTTTTCTAGTACTTATAAAATGATGGAAAAGGTTAAGATTATAGTAAACAAAAAAAACATTTTACCTTTTAGTTTTACCATTGACTTCTACAAGTTACTTTAAAACATATCAATTTTATAATATTATTTATAAGTAATCTTTCGATGTTGTAATGAAATTCTAAAATAGATTTGACGTAGGAAGAGAGTAAATGTGTGTTTTTTGCCATTATTTATCTAAAACTATGAACTCTTCGAAAAACAATACACACAGAATTATTATGAAAATTAAATAATAAAAGTACCTACTTAAACTTATAAGGTACTATTGTTCGCGACTCTCTAGTTCTTTAAGCTTAATTTGCAACCATCGTCAACATGAATAGTCTGAGCGGCTTATAAAACTGTCCTCATTATAACTTTTCCCCAGTTTCCAATGCATCACAATGCAATCAGAAAATCTCCGATTTTCCGCGGTGAAAATCGTCGAATAAAGAGGTCCACGGAGCCTTGCCGCTAATGAACTGGGCTGCTGCGGCTATAAAGCGATTCGCGATTCTTTTCCCAAATTACAATCATTATCTACTTTTTGCGCAGTTTCTCGCACGAATGATTCGAAAAGTGAATTTTCAAAGAATATACACTGTTTCATAAAATTAACGAAAATTTTGCATTCAGAACGGCGAGCCAGATGCATTCGAGAAATTCAATTGTGGCAAATTATAAATTGAAACTGAGATGGCTCTGGCCACACCCCGCACGTCCTTGCCTAGAGGAGCACCCCTCAGAGTTTGGGACAGCAATATGAGATGCGCCCCAATTCAGAGGCAGCTGGAGGGCGGGGGCGATCCAGCGTGTAACGATGAAAACTGTGCCGCATTTTATCGAGTTATGACTGCCGCAAATGAGTCAACATTGAATACAAATGAATACCTCGGAATTGGAATATTAGTGAACCGAACCAAAAAGGGCTATTTACACAAGTTGTGCAACGTGCGTGCCTCGCAAGTAATTGCAGTTGCATCGGACAGATTTTCAGTTGCAGTGAAGGTCTGCGGTCGCATTGGGAACGACCCCAAAGGCACGTAATAGCTCACAAAAGTACTAAAGCCCTAGAATAAAGCTCCAGCGTGTATATCGGCCACATTCTAGACGAAATGTGGTCCAGGGGAGAGCTCTGTACCGGAATTGATCATATTCGTCCCCTTTAATAAACATTTCAGCGTAATTCGGCAGCTCACCCTCTGCAGTGCGAATGGAAACTGGATAGTGGATGATCCTTTGGAGGTAATTCGGGGACATGAATCGCATTTATCCCACCGCACTGGGCTCAGTGTCCTGGCTACTTCCCGAAACAGAATGCGACTTATTTTCGCTTCCTGTGCATTTTCATTCTCGAGACAGGGACCACAGAGCCAGAGAGAGAAAATGGATGATGAAATAACCTCTTTTATCCCACAGGAAAATAATATAAAAAAACCGAAATTCGAAGCAACCAGATTGGAGCAATTCTCCCATTGTTATAATAAATGCTTGTGCATACAATGTTTCTTGTACTTACACCCGGAGCGGGGGTAGACGAGTATAACAAGCACTTTTCTGCTCAATAACTTCTACGGACGTTTTAGGGTGATCCCAAGGTTATCCTCTTGCGATGAAGCCACTAGAAGGACACGACGAATCTGAGAAAGTTTTGACCCCATATATCCCACATCTTGAGAGCCCAAGATTTTCGTTTAACCTTCAGACAAAGTCATACCGCCTGCCTGGTACAAAACCACCAAGAAAATTTCTCTTATATTTGTCCATTCTTTAGTTTTTCCATCACTAAATTGAGGTGCACTCTGCAACAAAAAAAAAATGATAGTCTTCGAAGAAGCCCAAGACCAAGATACACCCACACAAAAATCTCAGTAAAAGAAAATGGACTAGGGCAAACACAAAGCAAAAAATGGGGAAAAGGGATATTAAAAAGAAGCAGGAAAAAAAGATAAATATACATATATTCATATTATATTGTACACATACATACATAACGTGCAAATTCCTGTGGGATGCAATACAATCCAACCAGAGATTTCTCAGGGTGAGCTAAGTCAAGGCATCCTCGGCAAAGTTATGATATCTTTGAATACACTCCAACCCAGAAGATATAATTGGAATTTGCTCGAGATGTTTGTGATAGCCTGCCTTTTCTGCAGATTTTATGGTGGATTAGATGTCAGAGAAGAGCGGTCTGTCCGGCACTCCTTTAGCTCTGGTTATTGCAAAAGCGACTAGAGGGGAATTTTGAAATAATTTCTCCGGTAAAGTGATATTATTGTAAAATACAATTTTAGCCGGCTTCTTGGGGTCTCGCCATGGCAAACAATTGAAGCTCTACCCTTTAGAGCTTGGGGTATTGTTAATTTATGTGTTTTAATATCATATTACTACTGTTGCACTTTCCTGCATTTTTGCAATTTTTAATACATATTCGAATAATTACTATGTATTCGAGCAAAGTGTACCCAAAAATTTCTCTAACATATGTATAACATATTTTTGTTTACGTAAGGTACACTCACACAAAAAGTCTAAAAGTAAATTTTATGAATCTAATACACATGATATATATAGTATAATAGCCTTATCTAAAATTATAAATATTTGAGAAATAAACTACACCACGAAATTTATATTTATAAATAAACTAGCGGGGTTGCCCGGTTTCACCCGGTGAACAAATATTTTGACCGCCGTATTGGGTCCGTCATTATGAAGTTCCAGTTCTTCTAAACCTAGTGCCTTCTCATGTCAGATTCTTAATTACTTAATACCTAATTTGCTTTTATTCTTATTGATTTTTTTATCTTTCATCACAACAAATTAAAGCCATGGAATCTACTTATATTGCAATTGATAGTATACATAATTTTAAAAAATAAAGGCTATTCAAAATCGATATTTTTTTTCAATCGTAGCTTTTCTTGGTTTCAATTACTTAAAGTCGTTTATCAACTTTGTAAAAGTACTACTCTGTTTATTTTTTTACTTATTTCATTCATCCAAAGAAAATGTATACACATATGAATTTAATTTTATTTTTTATTCCTTATACTATGTAGCTACATTGCTAAATTTCGCTTTAATAAAGTTTATTCCGTAGAACATATTTGCGGGAAATAAATTTTATTAGCAATTAATTCTCTGATCCCGAAACCAAGCGCAGCTGCAACTTGCAACTGGGATAGAAAAATATTTTGATAATGTTTTGTTTAAACTATACAATTTAAGGGTAGCAACCGTCGTTCGACTACAATTTTTTACAGATGCATAGGCATATGATATATGAAATACATCCAATATGTTTGTAGCTTCATAAAATTGTTTTATTCGCCATTTTCTTCACTCGAAAACGTGATGTATAATAGAACTCTAGTTACAACTCTGTTGGGCTCAGCATTTCGCAGTCCCTTTTAGTTTCCATATAATTCTTCATTATGTTCTTAAGAATTTGATCAACAAGTTATCAAAATATGAAGTACTCATACCATTTTACCAACAACGTGCTATTTCTTCGATTAAAAACATTTCCCTCATCCATAATACGTTTTTTATAAATTAAAATCACAAAATCAAACATTACGTCACCCACAATGAACTAGATTTTGTGAAATTCTTGAATGGAGAAATCAAACAAAATCAGATCGAACGCAAGAATGGGATTTGCCGAGAAGGAGTAGACAAAAATTGAAAAATACACGAAAAATCAGGAGAAAGACAAATGCCTATGGAAACGCTTGATTTATTTCATAACTTTACCGAATGCGCTGGCGGGGGTGCATAATTTATTTGCCTTTTGTAAACATCATACGAAAAAAGAAAACTGGCGATTTTGTGGATTTTCGGTGTCCCGTCAAATTTCTAACAAAGGGACTCTCTTAATTTCCTTATGACTGATTATTGATTTCTTTGTTCTGACTTCCAATGAAAGTCCACGAAAAAAATTTATAAAAGATTCAAAGTGAGTCCCGCAGGGCATAATCTAGTTGTTCTCAATATTTATGGTAATTGGAAATTCTTTTGATCCAGAAAGAAGGAAAAACTTTTCGCCTAATCTTGCAAAGTTTGCGCTTTTTCGAATAAATGTATATTTTCGTTTAGGGGTTGGGCCCCGTATTTTTGTGGGCAAGCGAAATATTTCTTGAGGAGAATACAAGTAATAAAACAAAAACTAGAGTCGGAAAAAAAGCAGAAGACATAAGAAAACTTGTGTAAGATTTCCTCTTCTATGCTTGGAAATGTTGAAACAAATTTCACTAAATTTCCAGTTAATGCTTCGCCGTCGCACTGTCCCTTTGTAACCAAGGACTGGATGAGGCTAAGGGCTGCATCTCATCAAGAAATGAATTTCCCACTCGACTAACTGCAAAGCATGAATATAAGCAGTACCTTAACAACTTCGCTAAAACTGAGCGAAAAATGTAGCGCTTTTTACAAATTTTGTGCAAAAAACTTTGTGTTTATATTCGCCTGGGTTACTTCGCCTTTTTTTCCCGGCGCTGAATGTTGTAAGCTTCCGAGCACCGGGAGACGCCACTATTTCTTTTCGAAGCTCTCTTTTGGACTCAGTTTTCATGGTTCTTTGATGTTTCACAGCAGCGCTAATGAAAAAAGTTTTGAACGGCATTTTACATGGATTAATACCGACTCATTTACTGGCCATTTGCTCCTGGTTCGCCTTCGCAGCATCCCTTAAGTCTGCATATTTCTGCACTAAGGACCAACAACAACAAAAAGGGAACAAACACAAAAAAGGGATAAATTACTCAGAAAGTGAACAGTTTCTGCTACCTCTTGACTAGTCGTGCTCCTGCAGACCGACGAGTTAATGGAGTTTACTTTTGGTCCAGTTTTCTAGGACGAACTCCCAGCGAATAGACGGGCTGAATATTCTGTTCGCGGATTGAAACAAATAGGGGCCCTGAAAAGGAAATTGTTTTTATCTATTCTTGTTTCTCACTTTTTGATATTCATGAAACTTCTTTTCCCGTAACGAATACATAAGTTTAAATTTATATTTTGCCTTTAAAAAATATTTCGTTGTTTTAGACTGAACGTAAAAGAGGTATGAAAAATATCACACATTACCTTCTTTTTCCCTAATTTTGTCACTAAGGAGTGGTCCCGAAAAAACCGACCCATTGATTTTTGTTTGTAATAAGATAAGCAATGACAATATGTATATAAACAAAATTTATGTACTTTATTTCTGGTTGTCTAAACTTACAAGTGCAATATCTATTTTCTAGAAATTATTTATTTTGATGCCTTTCTTTTCAACCCTATCATTAGATTTAGTAAAATTATATTAGTAATATTTTTGTGTGCTCTTTTCCAATTATTTCAAAAATCAACTTCATTTTTAGCAAACTTCTTCATTTTCCTTAGCTCCTTTTTCATTAATGTCTACTGGGTGAAGTTCAGGATAGTTTGCTGGATGCGCTTCCCTTGGCACGATATTAACTTGATTAGTTCTGTACCATTCCATAGTTGCATTTGCGTAATGACTTGTAGAATAGAAGAATATTATTTTGCAATATGCAAAAAATATTTTCAACTTTTAGAATTTTAAAACAAATAGTCTTAGCTTTAACACTATATTAACAAATGTCCATTCACTAAATTTTTTTTTAAACTAATAATCGTTTTAATATTTCCTAATGCAAATGTGTGCTGTCTTTAATATATAAACTTGGTGTTAAAAGGTTTTTTTTTGTTTTTACAAAATATTAACTCTTAGAGTTGTTCTTCCACTTTAGCCAAAGCCTAGATTAGCCAACTTGTCTTCAACTGACTCTCCATAATTTCGAATTTTATAAACCATCACATTGTCTGTATTAATTTTCTTTAGCTAAATATAGAAACGAGTTAGTGCTGCCCAACTCTTTACTTCTATAATGTTGTTATCATACGTTCTGCTCATATACGTCGAAAAAAGTGATAATAGATTCCTAAAGTACATTTTATGTTTGATAATTTTCATAATTCATAATATAATATTTAAAATAATTTAAATCAGCTTTGCAGTTTTCGAAAGAATCACGCATTAGCTATTAAAGAAACAATTTTTAGAGGGAAATATGTATAAAGTTCCATGACCTCCATTTTGTTAAATGATGCAAAAACCTCTCAGATTCAAGCAAGTACCAAATTTTAGATATAATGTAAAATAACCTATTTATATGTAGATATATAAAATATTTGGCTACGTCTGGTTTCAAAAAAGCAAAACATAAATCTGCGTGTATGAGACGTTACTTAAAAACACTTTAGTTAAATAATGTATCACCACTTGAATGACTAACGCGAAAATTGTTTCAGTTTCTGTTTGTTGGTGCACCTACTAAAAATAATGTTAACGGAGTTCAGTAAAACTCAGTAATGCCTGATTATTAAATAAATCAATTCTAAGTATATACATATATTAATACTTGAATACAGTAATACTATTAATTATCATTAATTTAACTAGGAATTGATATAATATAAATATTTGTCTCCATAATGTAAATTTTACTTAATGTGCAAGTTCGTAACTAAAACATTTATAAAACTATACCCGGTTTCATCCGTTGTACAGGAATGTTGGTTGCCATATTGGATCCGCCATCTTGAGCTACCAAATTTCGAACGTAGATTCGCAATAAGGACATCTAGAAACCCCCAAATATCAATTTTGATGGCAATCCCTTAATATTTTCAATTGTTGGGACCAATCTTGGATCCGTCATTTTGGAACTCGCGAATAAGAATTGGTCTACATATATGTTGGGCCGAAATATGTAGTACCTTCACCAAAAAATGAAAACGATCGAGCGTTTAAGCATAACTGAGCAACAAACAAATAAACTATCGATTTTATATATGTATATGGTTTAATGAAACTGAAGCACGTTTTTTACATTGCCCTTGAAGAATCTGACATTTGTTAAATTTTCTTTTAAATTTAACGAAATACAAGTCCATAAAAAAGAAATTAAAAAAGGGAACTACATTATTTAGCGGTTTTACGTTTCCATATAAAATTCTTAAGCGTATAAATGGAAATGGATGAGCTCATCTTGCAGCAGCATTTGCACTATCTAATTAAAATTAACTTAAAAACTTCTTCAATAAATCTCGACTTTACAAAGTCCTCCTGTTTTAAGCGAAAAGCTCCTTGAATTTGTAATTTATCCCTTTATCTCCCCAACTACCACCGAAGAAGAGGAGTTTGTGGAAAAGATACATCTTCATCTTCAGCTTCAGTCTTACAGCAATATCTGCCGCACTCTCTCGTTTCGTTTACTGAAAAGTAACACAAAATAAAGTCCTTTGTGCTCCTCGATATTTTCACAATATCAATAGTCTCTCAAAAACAAAATCCCAACTGTAACCAGAATTTCCGACGGGATAGTATTGAAGAAGATGCCCTTGCCAGGAGCACGCTTTCGTACCCACCAAAGTCGCATCTTATCTTCACGGGTAAAACTTCTTCACTAACGAACTCCTGTTCGCCCTTTTCACCTCGTTTCGTTTTTCTGGGGGAATCTAGATACACATACCTGTGTAACAGCTTCTCCCTGATCCCGGGATGCAGGATTCGGGGATAGAGCACAAAAGAAATAGGGAGTGGAAACTGTGTGCGATTGAGCCGCCCTCTGTTGCCCTTATTTTAAATTTTCCACCTACTCGGGCGTGTCGTAGTCTCGTCTTTTTTTCCTGATTTTGCTAGTGGTGGGCTTGGCTATCTTATCCATCTTATGAGGCAGTGAAGCTTAAAACCCTTTAAAGGTATATTCAGAGAATGTTGTTAAAATAAAGATTGCTTAAATCGAGGCAGCTGCATAGTAAGACATTTTGGGGGCATACCAAAGGATGGAAGCGGTAAAGGACGGCATCGTCATCTGCATCCCATTTACAATTCATCCATTCTCTCCCTGTTTACCTTAAGTTTTCAGGAAAATCTCGAACGAAGATGCCGCGTTGAGAAGTTAGACCGTCGAAGAAAACGTTGTCAGGAACAATCAAGGAGGACTTGAAACGCTTGTGAAGAAAGTTACAAATTATCCTAGAAATTATTTCTGCACACACCTTCGTCGAATATCCCCATCCCAAGTTCAGTCTATCACCAGAACCAACCTTTCTGCTCCGAGTAGCGCAATGAGATATGAGATTTTAATAGAATCACAGTTTTTACACTTGAGCTGATTCTTTAATTTTACCTTGTTGCGTTCTAATGAACTTTTGCAATAGCTCCCGGCAGTCTGTTCTATTCCTTTTTTTCATTTAACTTATGTGACGAGGAAAATTGGAAAAGGGCAAAAAAATATTAAAAAATGAAGGATGTAAAAGCGGAAAGAAATTATACCAGGGAAATTAAAGGAAGGAAGGACGTTCCTGTGGGACGAAGTTTTAAACTTGAAGAAGTCATGTTTGGTTGCCGAGGTGCCCTGACTTATTTGTATTTTTCTTTTTGCCTACGTTATAAAATTTATGTAGAATTTTTGCACATCAAAAGGTTTGTGCGCTTTCTCATAGACTGATGATGGCACGGTTTATTTTGAGAATTTATGCGACAATGGCAACAGTGGATGATGAAAGCAAGTTACTTTGACAACATACTCGTGCTAAAAAACGAATTACGCTTACTTTTATTCATATACAAATACACGTGCATGCTTGGGTACTTCTAATAAAAATTTGATTTATTTCACCCACATACTTAGTTTACTTTCAGAGTGAGAAGAACATCCATGAAACTTTTTCAAGGATTTTCAATTTCAGCGATTTAAAAATTCAATAAGATGAAGAGGATTTTCATTAAATTAGAGGAGTACAAAAATACCAATATTATTGTAAAAAAAACCTCAAGATTTATTTTTTTCAACATTATTTTACAAGGTATAACACATTTTTAGAGGAATGATGAATGAATCTGTATAATATTTTAATATTTTTAACACGTATCAAATTAAGAAAGGTATAAATAATTTTTGAATTTAATTTATTTATGGTATTTTCAAAAGTTGTTGTATCATGTTATTTCTTTGAAAAGACGAAGGAAACAAATACATGGACATCTAGAATAGTATACCGTAACTATGCTTAGAAAGGCCGTAGTTGGAAACTTTGGGGTGAAACTGAGTAGGTACCTTTAGTAAAGCCGAAAAATTGAAATTTTTTTACGATTAATATTTTGCGTTATTTCTTGTTTATTGTAATCACCAACGGACAAAATACACCTTACCATTTCACACTTAGTTTAATATTAATTATACGGAGTTATAATGGAAGTATTTTATCAAATTGAATTGTATTACTATGTTAGTTATTCTTCAAACTTTAGTTTTGAAATATGTAAAAATGAACATAAGACCACAGATGTACCTATATACATTCTAATCATTAAAAACCGAAATCTAGGGTTAATATAAATTTTATTCATAAAAAAGCTAATATGAAGAGGTTCATTGTCAAGCAATGTCTGCATTTAATAGCTTCTTAATGGAGATGTCGAAACGTCTAAACAGTTTGTTAAATTACTTTGACAATATTACCACGAAAACTGGAACATCCATTTTCATTCAAACTTAGCTAACCAAGAACAGTAGACGGGTAACCAACTTTTTCTGAAAAAAACACAAATTTCAAATAACATTTCAACTCAGTCCCTTTGTGGGTGTGTGTTTGAGATATTGTGAAACTTCGTTAGCGTTGAATTAAGGGGATTTTATCCAGAAACTGATTGTGAGGGTGCAATAAAAACAAGTGCAATACGACTTTAATCAAGCCAGCGATGCATGCCGCTTTCTACGCCTTTTCCAACCCATTCTATTTTCATTCTAATTCAACTCCGCATCGGAAACTCAGGTTGGTGTCTGGGCGCCAAGGGAAAACTTCTGGATGTGCTGCCCTTGGCACTCTCACCTATTCTTCCATATGCACCTCTACTTTTTGAAAGTCCAGGGCGGAAAATTTTCAGAGTCAACCTGAGCCGTCCTTCGGAGACAAATAGCTGGTAGGAAATACTCGGCGAAAATTGTATAGTTATTTAGAGCACAAATATACAAAAAGTCGTTACAACTCGGCAGGGGATTTAATTAATTAAATGTGCGACGTAAATGGCCGTTGTAATTGAAAGCTTGAGAAATAAACAGGGTCCAGGGGCCCGGGAAGAGTGCTTTGCATGCGACAAGTGCAGTCCTCCTGGTGCATCTCCAACACACGTTTAAATGCATTCTGTCGTCGTCGTTGTAGTCGTCGGTGGAGCATGGCAGCCCCAGAAGGGAAACTTTCTAGGGGTTAACACAATTGGAAACGTTCAGTGAGGCTTCCCTCGCATTGTTCCACAGGAAATGTTTTCACCCCCGACGATGTTTACTGTCGGGTAACTTTCCTGTTCCAATGTACTCCTGAACAATTCTTGCGCCCTGAGTGTGCGAGGTCACACTATTGCTTTGTTTACGGCAATAACTTCCAGAGCAATTTACTTTTAAGCAATTCCGTAATTTTTCTACCCCATCAGCTCCGCAATTTTCTATCCTCATTTTTCGCGAAGATGGTAATTACCTGCGGAGATTTCCTTGAGAGCGACTCACGCGAATATAGAAAGAGATTTAACAGTGGGTTTTTAAAGCGGTTTCACCCAAAAAATGTTAGATAGTACCTTTTGATTTCTATAATATAGGTGTTTTACTCAAAAGATTTTTAAAATTTCTTCTACGTCCATTTTGCATTTATAATATTCATTCGGTTACTCTAAATTCTTTATAAACCATCGCGACAGACTAGTTTCCTATAAAAGGCAAACAGAGTGACGTCGTTGCTGAAGTAAGAAATTCTTCAGTTTCCTCCTTCTTCGAAACATGCCTTAAAATACCTGGTCTTCTGAAACTTGGAGATACCCCATGCTCTGAAAATAAAGTCATAAGGCCGCCCGCTTCTTCCTTTTAAAGCGTTTCCTAAACGAAACTCGCACCACATTTGTGTCCGCCTCAACCGAAATGATCTTTTTCAATTCAATTTCGAAATGAGGTCGAAAGGCGGAAAATAGATGTATAAAATGTTTACATTTATTTTAATGGGCTTGTTGGCCGTAAATGTTCCAAGATGACGCCATCCATCAATATCACAGTCGCTTTCATTCGTCACAGATTCAACTAACTACTATTTTGCATCTTGTTTTTTTGTGTGGCGCAAATTGGGGTTAGTGGGTATAGTGGGTTTAGTAGGTATACGATATAATGTTGACGTAAGGAGAAACTTGATTTTTCTTCATTTTTTTTCATTTTTAGAGCAATAAAACATCGAAAATGTTACGACTTTTGCACATCCATCTAGCTGCTTTTAGTACGCCTCTTTACCGAACTCCCACTTCATATGCTAATAAGAGAGCGTTCAAAGTATATGGACCAAATGCGAAAAAAAACTTGGGGAAAAAAGCGCTGGGTCTACTTTTTGTGGGCTTCTTTATTGCCTTTTCAGTGCCTACAAAGTTTCAATTGGTACAGACATTTTACACCCTCTATCACCTCCTCGGGTGGAGAAAAACTTGCTTCTGGGGCTGGTTCTGCAACTGCAGAACGCCTGGACTGCAATTGGGTCAGGACCATTCTTCAAAAGGATCAAAATTAAAGTGATGAAAGTGGCGTGGAGCAACAAGCAGGCAAATAGGTTGAGCCAGGGGTGAGCGGGTGGACGCGGTTTCAAGTGTGAAAAAGTTTAAACAAACTTTTCAATGAGAAGCAAAATTAGCAACAGAAAATTTCCTTTACCGCCTCCATCCTCATCTTAAAGTGCGGTTACGGTGGCGGTGAGTAGTGTTGGTGTTGGGGATTCTGACGACGCAAAAAATTCAGGATAGTGGAACAAAAGTTGCTCCTCGAGACTCAAGACCACTCGTAATGGCGAGTGCCGAAGACGAGGTGGCTAAGATTTGTTCAAATTGCCTGCCAACAAAGTTCGTAAAACGTCTGAGTAAATTGTTTCTTTCAGGGTGTAACGTGAATTTTACTTGAGGAGGCATACACTGCCTTCGTCTTCGCCTCTTATAACAAAAATACCCCCTTCATTAGGACCCGGGCTGACGAGCTCTTGGGAAATATAACCAAAAGAGTAATTATTGCCTTTTAGTTTTAGACCCCAAGTTAAGAAAAGTAAAAATATAGTAAGCATTTTTGTTATAAAAAAAACATAACCTAAAACCCAATTTAAGAAACTTTAATTACATCCGAAGAAATTAAACCAATATTTTGTTTAGCAACCGGTATTATCTAAAGTTAAACAGTTTTTCGTTTCCATTCGTCAGGCCACTATTTTTAAATTACAACAAGCATCATAGTTTACTATCATAAGAAAAAATCAGTAACTAAACAAACTATAATAAAATATCTCCAGCGGAATTTTAGTGAACCTCGTTACCAGTTTTCTATTTGATAAAACTACAATATATGTATTTAATGATATCGAATATTTATTAAACTTATGAAATCTTACCTGGTTTATGAGTTTATTTCTTACTGTCACTAGGCAAGCTTCAATTTTATATTATATTGAAAACTTTTATTAATTCTACAAAATAATTGTCAACATTCATACTACGTAAAGTTAATTTTATGTATTTTAACGAACAGCAAAGTAAATATCGGAAAGAGCTTTCTAAGTTGCATGTTACTCGCTAAATAATTACAACAATTTAAGTGTTCATATACGTAGACCTACTAAATTTGCTTTTA
Source organism: Tolmerus cingulatus (assembly GCA_959613345.1). Taxonomy (NCBI): domain Eukaryota; kingdom Metazoa; phylum Arthropoda; class Insecta; order Diptera; family Asilidae; genus Tolmerus; species Tolmerus cingulatus. Next base: position 42,408,569 of record OY390709.1, read on the forward strand.
AATTTTAAAAGTTAAGCAATCGAATATGTATTTTAAAACCTTTTGCTTCCTAGCGACTTATCTTAAGATTTCATGTTGCACTTCGAGATCCAGCAATTATATTCAACTAGTCTACTAAATTCTTCTCTGTTTAGTAGTTGCTCTAGATCTATTTTATATATATATATATGTTATATAAATAAAAATATACCCCTTATAATTATGTATAATAAAAGTCATAAAATATATGCCTCACTAAAATATTTTGGAGAATACATTTTTTTATAAATCTATAATCGATAGTAGATATGTTGAATTTACTACAGATTTTCTACATTTGAATTTTTATATACCGAAAGAAAATGCAAGTATTAACTTTTGCTGTAAATCTGGTTTTTTTACCACTAATAAACATCAAATCGAATCTGAGTTTCCTCTCAAAAATGTATCCGTATGTACATATGTAAATAATAAAGGGTTTCTTGCAATTATGTAACTCTTTTAATTATATCCACATTTTCTTCTAAGTGTTTATGAAGTAATTGTAGTGAAGTTTGAATTGAGTGCAGTGCAGAATCACTTTTATTAGAGAAAAATAGCACAAAAGCATGATTTTTCAAAGAAATTTAATTATTGTAATCATCATGCCATTTCATTATTTTCCAAATCCTTCTTATGTCGTCGAAATTTTCCTCGAATTTTAGGAAGAGTAGAAAGACTTTAGATGAGGACAAAACAAAATCCAAGGACAATAATTCTACATATAATACATCACGTTTATACCTACTGTCGTCGAAGGCTTTCTATAAAATAATATTAATAATAATAAGAATGGGGATGAACGTCGAAAAATTTCGTTGAGACGAAAATAACCCCAGGGGACGGCTGATCCATCATCAAAAAGTATTCAATTTGTTGGGAATCAGTGGAGCAGTACGGAAACTGGGATAGGAGTATAGGGTGCCTCGGAGCTCATCCATAGAGAAAACGGCAGTTCACTTTTATTTTCGTTTATATTTCCCTTAAAATAAAACGATTGCTCTCTTTGTAACGTCTCGGGGCATTCATTTTCTTATCTCAAAGACCTAATAACTTCCTCTCTAGAAATTCCGGATCAATTGATCACTTAAATGGCGGAAATGATTTGTAAGATGATAAAAAAGTATAAAAAGCACGGCCAAAACGTAAATGAAAGGGAAAAAGTCTGATTAGCTTCAGAGGAAATAGAATGCTCCGGGACTCCGGTGTCTTGGCACGGTATTACCATCATTCCTAATGGTCGAAAAGGGAAGACGATGACGACACGGGAGGGACGTGTGTGCCCTCCTGATTATTCCCGGGGCTGATCCCAGGAGCTATATCTATCTGGTAATTGCTTCCGAGGTTGGCAAAAAACGCGAACCCGGCGAATAGCTTTTGATGCGGGAATTCAATTCACGTGCAAGGATAATAAAATAAGCGAAATCCACGGGAGATTTTATCTCGTCCCATCCGCCTGATGCTGCCGAAAGGACATTAAGCATTTTATCGATACTCTCGCAAACAGGCCCTTGTAAACAGGAGACAGATTTAAATGTTCGCCGAGAACCATCACATCGACGATTCATTCGCGGTGGGGGCTCACAAAATTAAGAAAAAATTTCACGGATTCCATTTGATCCGGGGCGGGACCTTAAAATACTGAAAATTAGGGAAACTTAGTGCTCTTGTAAATGTGGTTGATCTTTTATGCAAATTACACTCCTCTATCCACGGTTCCCGGCTTACAAGTGAATTTCATGTACCTGTCTTTCAGTTAAAGAGTTCAATCAATGCTTTAAATTACGCTGAGAGTAGTCGTCAAGGCCTGTTTAAATCAAGTTCATTTTCCAGAAGGGAGATAATAATCCATTCAGCAATTTTAATGAGCTTGTTGACAGACATTTTGAACAAATCTCACCATCTTCACTCTAAGATTAACCATGTAATTACCACGATTTCATATAAAAAAAAATTTTGAAATCAGCAAACATTTCCAAATATAGTTTTGCAAGCCTGAAAAATCAAATACCATAAAAACAATTCATTACAAAACCCTTATTAGAACAACTTTTAAGGACTGAAAGGTTGAATTCAGAGATCAGATCAATAGCGGTGGATTAGGCCTATATGAGGATATCACATATCTATGTATTTTTAAAAGAAAACCCATCTATATTTCAATCAAAAAGATTAGCTACAAATATAATATCGACTAGTCCATTATTTTCGAGATATTTACGAAAAGTCGTATTGTGTGACCTTTAGCCCTTTAATTGCACGACAATGGGAAACATTCACGCAATATTTGCAGAACTAAAACCAAGCTGACTCTTAATTTTCAGCCTCATTCTAATATTTTTTATTAAATATTTATTTATTTTTTTTAGTTATATAACTAAATTACAATATGACCTTAATTCTTTTAAAAATGTATAAAGGCTATACAAATGGGAAATAAATCCACAAGACTGACCTTAAGGCATCCATCCACTTTGAGCCTTTATTACACACACACCTTTGGCTTTACAGAATGATAGAAAAAAGCTATATAACTATTCAATTTCTCTGTGTTGTCATTTTTTTATTTGTATTCCTTTTTTTTATTATTCGGATGAAATCCAAAGCTGGCTGCCGAGTGAGCGAAGGAGCATATCGCCGAAGTGCCAGCATAGGGCCATTGTTGGAGGAGGAATTGTTATGTGTTTACATTTTCATTCACCGAATGGGATTTCCCTTATTTTCCACCGAAGTAAGGGTTAATTTCCCATGTGAGTAAGAAATAATATCAAAGTTTGTCAATGGGAGGCAACTTTGATTCCACAAGAGAATGCCAAGCTGTTTAAAATGGAAAAGTATCACAAAAGGCCATGTTTCATACAAAAATGAGAAATGGATGTATATTGACAAAGCCCCATACGGTCTCACGTCCCAGCCCCACTGTACTGTATCCAGGCTCCGCGAACAGTTCCTCCAACTTCAACCACAGCATCCAGAGCTGAAGCCCGACTTCAATAATTTCCCGCGTCAATCCAGCAAGGAAGACTCATTGAGTGTCATTAAAAGCACATTGTAAAACGCATACTAACATCGGGAGGTATGAACCCTTTGATGGCTCATCTGAAAAGAGGAGCAATCCTCGTTTATTCAATTCTAGTCGAGCGGGAGAGTGGATTTCGAATGAATGGTTCATCTATGTATGTTAGTATGATTACAAAAAAAAAAGATAAAGATATAAAAAAAAAATAGAAATTTCCCTAGCTCCAACTGAATTGACTGGCTCTTTTTGTGCAACCCCTTGGGAGAATATCTCGCGTGTAACTCTTCTTCAAAATAAATTCTGAAATCCCATTTAAAAAACGCCCTTAAGTGGAAAAACAAACCGAACCTATTGTTCGGAGACGACTCTGAAAAATATTATAGAGCGATAGGGGACAATCGCAGGGACTCATGGGATCGATTTATTGTTACCTTACCTGGCTGAAAGGTGTCTATATTTTACGTTTCGATAATTTGCATGAATAATCCGAGGATATAGAAGCCAATGAATAAACACTCATCCCCCATACAAACTTCCATCATTCGAATGTTGAAATACATGCCAGCAACAAATAAAAAATACTCCACCCCCGCGGCGAGACACGACACGACAAAACATGCATCCTGCTAATTGCAACACAACCACGTTTTTCAATACAACTTGATAAATTGTGCAGCACACCTGAATAGTCGCATATATTCGCCTATTAAGCCTCGAGCCGAATGGCGTGAAAAATAACCACATTTATGCATTTGCTGGACCCCCGATAAGCGGGCGCACATTCGGGACGCCTCTTGCCCTGAAACTTCCCGCTCCAAGGGATTATCTCGTGGATAAATTGCGTTTTTGGGGTAATTACGAAAAACCGAACCCAATTTCGTGTTCCCAAATTAATTCCATTGAAAAGAATAGGCTTTAGTTGTTATGTTTGCCTGTACCCCATTTTTGCGATTTGAATTGTTTTAAGTACGACCAGCCAGACCCTGATTGGGATACATTCGAAAAAACCAAACAGAATTGACCTAATTAGAGACGATGTATATTTTGATATGTGGACACAATTATAAGAGAAACGGGAGGTCAAACACATACCCATTTTATACAGGTGACATATTTTTGAATAGGTACCTACTTTACTTATGAAGTACCCTCATCTATTGCTGCTTGTTCGCTATAAATTTTAAATTTCCCATGGGAGGATGAGACGTAATTAATTGCCATTCGTTTTTACAATTTTGGATTAGGCCCAACGAGTTACACACGAGTCCACATAATTACACAACGTAATTAATTAAATATGCACTCTAAATAAAAAAAGATTGATATTGATAGTAAAATAAGTTGAAAACTAGCAAATTTAATTCAAAAAATACTCATGAAAATATTTTCCTGAAATTCCAATGTTCTCTTTTTTACTATGTTGGCTCAAACAACATATGTATACAAATTTCATAAAAATTTCACTAAATTACGAATTTTAATCTAACATAGTAATCAAAATTCTTAAGTTAAGAAAACATTTTATGAGTGCAAAAACAAATTATGTATTTTAATTATCAATATTTATAAATATACGTATTTAATTTATAAGATACATATATACATATTAAAATATGAAAACTTTTAAGATAAAAGTACTATAATTTATGGGGAGAAACACATATATACATATAACATAAACAATAAAGTAAAGTTAATATATTATTATTAATTACTCGCTATACCCTTCTGTTAGTTAAAGGCATATACTTTTGTTACTCTATCCAAAACATGAAATCCCTTTCTTTACATTATGTAGCTCAATTAACTGTTTGACCCAAGAAACCATTTCTGGAACATTCGCGTATATGAATGGTTTATGTGTGTCCGGAATGTGATTTTCTTTTTTTGTCGAAAACGATACAATACCAACAAGAACATCTTTCTTTGGATCATTTGAAGAACTCCTTAAAAGCAAAGGTCCACCTGAGTCGCCCTTTGTGTGCCCTCTTTTATATTCGGGCTCATCAATAGCGCAAATCACTGAGGAGTCAACTTGGTAGTTTACTATCTTCTGGCAGGTGAGAGGACTAATAACTTTTAAAATTGCCTTTTGTAGGTCTTTCGCTTTTCGCCCATTTTGTAAGCCCCAGCCCAAAATAATTACTTTCTCTCCGATAAAATTTTCATTGCTTTCTGGTAGTAAGATGGGTCCCACAAAGATGTTAAAATTAAATCCTTTTTTTAAAACCAGCACAGCCAAATCATACCTTGGTCCTTGTCTAGTGTACAAGGGGTGTATTTTAATTAATTTTACTTTCCTAATTTGACGGCTTCGATCACCAGCATCATTCCTTCTAAAACTACCAGCAGAAATGGTCAAATCATCTTCGTCCAAGTTGTCAACGCAGTGTCCTGCAGTTAAAATCAAGTTACACGAAATTACAACGCCACCGCACTTGTGCCTTTCGTTGCTTTCAACCGCGACTATGTATGGAAATTGGCCCTTATTTTGAACAATTATTTCACCCGTAGCCTTATTTTTGACTGGAGTCCCTGCATACTGGCCATTAATAACTTCGCTTTTTAAACTGAATCCTAGACTGGATTGAACCAGAGTTATAGTTAGCAATAGCGCTAAGTCAGCAAAAATGGACCACTTTATCATAGTGCACCAGATTTTAGTTGTAAACTGAAAATACTGCCTGAGACTCGTTTCTTTTATACAATTTTAAACCAAAACATGCTCTATAGAAAACTTTTTTTCCTTCTTCGCATTTACAGGTACGTTGATTTCAGCTAAGTAAATTTATTTTATACTGCATTTTATCTGGTTACTGTTTGCATAAATAACATTTTTCATACAGTTGATTAACGCAATATTACGACAAAAACACATGTCCCTCTGCTCAAATAAAAGTGTACATCAAATGAAATGCGAGATAAAACTCCTAAAATGTTGAGAATAAAAAAATACTATAAATTAAGTAACATAAATACTCGTATATAATAAGTTTGCAGATAGAAATAATTTCATATCTAAACTTGGCAAATTTTTAACTTCTTTTACTCTTAATTTAAATAGTTGTTTTATATTTATTATATTCGTATAAAAATCCAAAAGAGATAACGTTTTCGTACTTTCACATTGTAAAAAAGACATTTTTAACAGCAAGACATATGACTCGTAAAAACTCCAAATGAAACCTACGAGTATAACAATACAATTTCAGAGAAACTAATAACAAAATTAATTTTTAGTAGCATTAATTGATACATATGTACGTATGTTTATAATTCGACTTTAAGATTATGCTCAAATAGTAGGTAATGCTATTAAAAATTTGTAATTCCAATCTGTGTTTTATTTTACATTTAAGTTGGTATCTTGGTTCCACAGTGAGCGGGCAGAATTTATAGAATTTTTAAGTCGATGCAAGATTTTCAAAATTCTGAAGTAAAGTATTGCATTTTAGTTCTAAGAATTGCTCTTAAAGGAAAAACTCCTAACTCTAGGAAATTTTTGTACGACTCGTAAAGGTCAAGCCCACTAAAAGACCGACCCTTCTGCTCTCCCACAATAAGCAATTACAGCGAAGTGGATTTGACGGGGTGAACTAGATTGCTCCTCATGCTGTACCCAAGGTCCTTCACCTAACGAGAATGATGTAGGATTTGACAAGGCGTAGGAGGACGTCACGGCCTTGGTCTCATTCAAAATCATCTGGATATTGCTGGAGCATCCCCAAAGATGGATTATCTTATCCTCGACATTTTTTTTCGCATTGCTGCTCAATGCATATCCACTCCGACAGAGGATAGAGACCAATTTTTCCTGGTCGAACCGATAAATCTAAGGAAGGAAAATTGCATGGACTTCGCAGTAAAATGTCGACTGCTTTCCTAGGTATTTATGTCATTGCTATGGAAAGCACTATGTTTTTCGTGCATGGCAGCATAAGGTCCAGTATTCTGTGCAAAATATTTCACTACAATTGTTGGCTAGTTTAATTTCCCTCTGGAGCTTTCTGTTTTTCAGATCCGTATATAGACTTGATAGCTCTTATATTTGCCCGTCAGTATAAAAAACAAAATACCGACGCAAATGGTTACTTTTAAAATGCGTACACCTTCGTTTTTCTACACTACAGCAGAATCGATTGAATTCTACGCCAACGAGGTAAAAAGCTGATTTCTATTGGAAGGCGAAACATTTTAGGATCAAGCTCTTTCAAGTTTTGTGGAAAATTCTTTAAATTAACAAACAAATAAAACTAATACCCATAGAGCAAAAATTTTAAACGTCAGCACACTCAACCAATCGTTAGTCTAAAAAGAAACAAGAAATTGACTTAGCTTCTACTTTAAAAGCTATCGAACCCCAAAATTATGACTGATTTTCTTAAATTTTACGCTTATGAGAAAAGTATTTAAGGAAACTTATAAAAATATATAAAAAACCTCTGAAGATAAAATTCCAAAGCGAAGATAGATCAAAACTATAGGAATTTGCATAGAAATCTTAATATTTAGTTAATTAAGGCACCCTATACCGTTCAAAGCGAAGCCTTGACGAGGAAAAACGAGTAATAAAGTAATTATTAAAACTTTCACTCACCGGTTTTTCTCCTGAGGTATTTTTGGGCGGAACTTGCTTACTTTTTATTTTCTCTGCTTTTAGTTCACTCAAGCCACTAACACAAAATTCGTTCTTCTCATAAAGTAAAACAAATTCATAAAGTTAAACCGTAATTCTGAAAGAACAGAAAATAAATCATGTAATATAATTATAATAAAGTAATATAAGTAAATAAAAATAATAAAACGTATTCCCTCCCCTTAGCCGAAAAGATCAGACACCATTTTGTGCTAAAACTCTTTAAAAAAAGTGACATTTAAAGTAAAAAAAGGGGCCACCTACCTCATGAGCCCCCGGCGGAGGCTCTTTGAATTTCATCCGCAATTAGTCTAATTTTATCAAAGTTTTTTCCATTTGCACAAGGTTTCACCACTTGAAGAGCTTATTTAAATAAAAATAAAAACACCTCACAGGGCGATGTTTTAAACTTTCCAAGTTTCCATCCACTGTAAATTTCGCGGACAAATGAAAGAAATTGTGATTTAACCGAAAAACCAGATCAGTCCTGTTCTTTTGACTAAAAGAACACCGATTGAGGAATTTAAAAAAGAAAAGTGAAAGCATCGAGCCCTTCTATTTTCACCATAAAAGTAATGTTAATTTTCAGGACCACGTGAACAACACCACACATTTGAAATATGAGCACTATTTAAAATGGCGTTATACATATGTAAGTGAAGTTGGTTGCTATGCACTTTCGGTAAGTTGGGTAATTTCAGTCTATTACCACAAGGTGTCGGAATAAAATTTAATTGGAAATGGAATTTATTCATGTTCAAGTTTTATGAAAAAAAATACATTTTGTTTTAGTTGGGTTCTGGTGCAAATCTGTTCCGAAAACTCAGAAAAAGAAATCAAATCAAAACATTAAACGAGAATTAAATATTTAAAGTTTCACAGAATTAGAGAAAAGGCGCTCACATAGCACTTTATTCGTTGTTCGTCCAGCTGAACGAATTTCTCTTCGTTTTATCGGACGTACACTTTAAATTTTCGGGGATGAATTGCTTCTCAAGTTCTGGTAATGATTGGTGGAACTCTGTTGTCATACGGGAGATGGAGGGACCCGCCTCTTGCCTTTCGAAGCGGGGGACAGTTTTTGGGGGAAGGGGACTGCAAATTGCCGCCTTAAAATTTATTTTAAATGACTCAAGGAAAATCTGCAAAATTTACGGCTCTGGCGCTAATTTTTTTGGGGTGAAATTTGATAAAAAAATTGTTTGGGACGTCTCCTCTCCTCTTAAAAGCACCTTTAAATTTCCGGCTGCGAGGGGAATTGATCTGAAATAATTTTTTTTTTCATAACTTAACTTTTTTTAAAGTGTTCTCTGAGCAATTTTAGTGCTGTTCTTCTTTCAGAGAGGCGCGGGAAAAATCACAGAGCAAAAACTGAGACAGAAGTGACACCACGAATCGAGGAATCTTTGATATCAATGGATTTTTGCTTTCAAAATATTAAAGTAATTCGGTAGAAAAATATAATCGAATTATTTTGACTTCGGAAGCGGAAAATTTAGCAATATTATAATATTTCCTCATTTTTAAAAGAGTATGCTACTGAATTCTTTATTTTCGTAACCCCTCAAGGCGCATCAGAAATCAAAATTTAGCTACAATATGTAGTAATTTTTAAGATATTTAAATATAACATACTGAACATATAATTTGTGTTGTCTAGTTTATTGATCCTCTCACATCACTTGATAATTTATAATGGTTATGCTTAAACTTTTCTTTAATACTACAGTTAAAAATGAGCAAAACAGCGTTTCACAATTTAAAGGCAATAACGCAATAAAATTCGAACAGGTGTGTAAGAATCTTCGCAGATTATCGATAAGGCACCCAAAAGAACAAATTTCAACAAATGCGAGTAATTCACCTTCAAGCAACGAATCCATTTCCCGGTTTCAGTGCCATCATCCTCAGTGGCAATAAATAATTTCACTATCGGGTCGAGCATCTCTCATTCGGAACCATTCAAGATTATGGATATTGTTCGTCCTGTATGTGGGGAGGAAATGCCCCTTATTTTGCGGCAGATCACTTATCACCCCGCCCCTGACTTCTATTGCGAAGTGTCTCAGAGTAGCCTCGGGAGATAATGAACTGGATATCGTTCCCTTGTCGTCATATCACCTAATTAATACTTGAGAATATACGAAGCAATTAATTAAAGCAGAAGGGGCCCCAGAGCTTCAGACGTCGGCACAGTAACACCATGCCACGTCTGCTTATCGAATCATGCAGTAAGTGCTTTTGTTTATTGCCGGGAAACTAGGAATTGTTCCAAATTTTCATCGACTCCAAAGGAAAACGAGATAAGGACATTATATAAAACTTTTTTTTTGGCTATTCGCCCATTTGGCACTAGACCGAAATAGTATTCATCACACGACTGCTAATCACTGATCGGAGTGTGAATTAAGATGTGAAGCTCCTTAGGATCCATTTCGAGTATGTCTTTTTATTCGTCTTTTACGAAACAAAGACTTCCCTTTTTTGGATAAAATCAAATGAAAGAAAACATCAAAAAGTTTTCGCTGCAGAAGAACTCTTCTGAATGGTCTTAGAGCTGTGTCTGCATTTTTTCCGAGGGATTAATTAAGTTTTAATAAGTTTCTCAGTTGTTTTTCATCGATTTGTTCTAAAAAGAGATTGGGGCTTTAATTAAGAAATAAGCTGTCCTGGCTACCAGTCCAAATCGTAAATGATTGGAACTCTGCTTTTCAACAATTAGTTCGAAATAAGCAATAAAGTATTGGACGAAGTATGAAGCAAGTAAAACTACTTGGGTACTTACTTTTACTTTTTATAAAAAGGGCAATTTACTAATTTCGGAACCTTCTTTATATTTATACAGAGATATGTATATAATATCCAACTCGAAAAGATATTCTTTTTAAATATCTTGCTTTAATTAACTTTAAGCGATTTTCATAAAATTGTATTGATGAAGTTTCTGATCTCTAATATTGGCCGCATATACGAAGGTCTCTTAAACGTGTATATATTTTGAAACATTGATTTGAAAAGATTTTATGATTCAATTACTTTTCTCCAAAAGGAGATGGAAAAATAAATACCCTTAAAAGCTTAAAGTATTTAACGCTTGGGCGTCAGCTGTAGTAGATCCACGACTTTCTTAAAAATCATGACAATATTTTATTCTTTCACAAGCGGCATAGCCACTTCTATTTCTTAAGTGTATCGCTATATATTTAAAGAATTCTAAAGACGAGACTGATGAAACATTCGAAAATTTCAGTTCACACTTTCTAAGAGGAATTCATTTGGCATAAAGTTTTAGCAGATACTGTAACTATTTCCTCCAGGAGGGAATAAATTAGTTGACATGTACTATGCCGAACGTGTCGGCTATATATTTTCTAGTTTAGGTGTGTAAAACTTTTAGAGGATGAGAAATCACGAACGGAGGATTGTTTCTCAAGGGAACAAAAGTTCCTGCACAGTACATGACTGAAGTTTCCCCAAAAACGGACCACATCGCTTATGGGCTACCCCTAACAAAACCCTCATGCGAAGGGAGTTTCACACAAAACCAAAAGAAAAGTGCCAATGTTCTGTCGTCATCGTCTTCTTCTTCCACTTATCTGGGATTCGGGCTCCTGGAAACGAATAATTCTGAACATAGGTATAAAAGGGCCTTTTCTTTTTATGAGATCTCTCCGTCATTATTCATTCTTGCCATGTTTCTCCTTATGTCGCAGATTACAAGGTAGGACAAGAGATTAAATTTCAAGGAGTGTCCTGAGTTTTTCGCTGGAAAAAAAAACCAGGAATACAAGATGCGACATGGATGCCGAACCTCAGTTGTGCTTTCTATCTAGTCCTGCGTTTTTCGACCAACCAAGGTTACCCAGAAATACCTGGAAACACCACAGAGACCCATCTCTCCCATATTTTAAAAAGTTCAACAATTTTGACACCTCTGTGAATAATGAGCTGTAAAATAAGACAACAACCCCGCCATCACTACAATACCTACTTTCGTGAATATCCCTCTTCTGAGATGATAAAAAAAATAATTCCCTCAGAGGGAGATATACCTTCCTATTAAAACATAAAAACAAAGCAAAACACCCAATTTTCGATGATGTTTTTGATCCGTCTCCAGAAAATTTAATATTTCTGGGGGTTCTTAGGGTGATTTAATAACGTACTTGGCGTTATTTGATAATCATGGACAGGATAACCCAGGGGTATACCCAGATTTATTGACGATATTAAAGCTAAGGGAGGCTAAGAGGAGGAGGATGTTTGCTTCAATATTTTCATGAATTAAATTTTTTTTTTTACATAACAGAGGTTATTGAAAAAATGTTCGTATATACATATCTATTTTTTCCATCCTTCATCACCGCAGATAAAAATAGAAAAAATATAACATTAGGTCGCTTTTGATATACGCAAAGCACTCTGAGGGAGGTAAGAAGCAATTCAATCGTAAGATATAAATTCATATGTAATATTCACTAAAGTGGAGTGGGTAAGTCAATATTTCAAATCAAAATTGAAATCCAGGAAAAATATCGCTTAGATTTCTTTGTTCGTGAGACTTTCAAAGGATAGAATGATATAAGACGCAAATACATCAGAAATCGATTTGAAAACCGACAGGAAACCTCCTTCATACGCCTATAAAATGTCATTGGGCCACTTAAATAGAAAATTTTCAGTTGTTGTTCAACATAGAAAACTGCGATTTATTTTCATGAAAGAAACCATTGAAACCATTGATTTTTGGATTCGTGGAAAAAATAGCTTTTTTTTCGGTTTAACAACATAAATAAATAAATACTTATAGGTGCATTATACAAATGGTATAGGTATATCAAATGGATGAAGCAATTAGTGTCGAAACTCGAAGTATTCTATTCTATTCCATAGATGTTTTTTAAGCCTACATAAACGATTTATTATCATAATTTAAATTTAATCGGTTAAAAGGTAGTTATTAGTACTTAAGGCATGTCCTCTTTCCCACTTTTCAAAATGGGGCTAAATATTAACTGTCGCATTCAAAACGCTAAATTTTGTTTTTCCAATTTAAAAAGCATTATATAATTTGTCTAGTTAAACCAAAAAAACATTGTGATAAACCCAGAATTTTTATTTGCTTAAAACAGCTCGCAGCATGTTTTCACAGAATTCACAAAAATTATAGTAAAAAACCTCTCAATTCAAATTTCATAATTTTAAGCATAAAACTACATCCTAGTGAATAATTATTTTTAAAATAATTGCACAATTTCAACTGTTTTAGAAAAGTTGTGGCGGATATGCATCCTTTTCCCATATTAATTTAAAATTAAAGCGATCATAGCAAAGGTAATGTTACTGAGCTAGAAACGGCCCGTTAAATAATATACTTTAGAGCCAAAATAAGTTAGAAAAAGCGAAGTGGAATATCTAAACAACTGAATATGTTTTAATGAATTAAAATTAAGAAGTTTACCCAAAATTCGTATTGAGCTACTTCATATCCTTTTCAGATATTGAACTATTGAACAAAAACTACTTACGGATTTCGAAGTGATTCCCTTTATTATGCGATACTTGCCGACGCTTATCCCATTCACATTGTCGTCCGTCATGCATTTCATTCACCCGGACTCAATATGTGAGAAATCGAAGTGAGAAAATCGTCAATACATTCTTCCACAATGTACGCCCCGCAACTCAGTCCCTCAATAGACAGAATTTCCAATATCGTTTTATGACAGCCCCCGAACGAAAGTTCCCAAAGGAGGCAGAAGAGAAAGTATTAAGTGATTTCACTTCAGATTCCCACTGACGGGCAACGTGCGGCCCACAAAAGTAATGCTCTTAAAGTGTTGCTTTTGACTTCGCCTGCTGACTAGCGTCCTGGCTTCTGGCTGATTGACGTTCCATGGAACCTTCGAAGGATCCACAGCCATCTCGGAGCAGCCAGCCAGGCATACCTTTATCCTGCAGAACGAGCAAAAGGAGTAGTCGCATTTTTCTCCTTTTTAATATTTTTGTAAGGCAAAAGATCCATTGAAATTCTCAGATAATCCAGCGATATGAACTCTGATCCGGATTTTATGAAGAATTTTATGGATTATACCCCAAAATCTACACGTACACAATTTTTCCGACAAGAAGCACATGTGACGCGTCTGTCGTGCCGCTCACTGCCTCCAGTCGTAAGTTGAGAAACACCTAAAGGGCAAACAGTCGATCGAGATGAGTTTCTAGTTCGAGTTTGATTTTGAACTTATCCTTGCCTTCAAATTAATAATTTTGCTGGAGCTTTTACCCAATTGAAATTGGATACATTGACCTTTTCGAACTCCACTATGATACCGCTTTAAATTTCAATATCCTTCAACTTATTGAAAATGTTCAACCAAAGTCACGAGAAATAAATTAATTAGTCTATTCGCAATTTGAACTTTACCCTTACTTCAGTTTTTATTGTTATTCTGTTAATTAATCAAAGGAAACTTAATAATAATAAATAAATAAATAGTGCATGAAAGTAAAGTTTCGACTAATCCTCAATATTATTAAAAAAGACAAACTTATGTTAAACGCAGCACGGAGTTTTTAACTCACACTCGACCAAAAATTTTTCTTAATAGGATTATTACCTGTTAATTTTATTTTCACCTGAATCTGCTGCTTCTACCCTTTGACGGTGAAGTAATTTTGTTGAAGCTTTTACTCGATTGGAATTTGATACATTGCTCTCTTCCAGCGGAACGACGGTAGAGTTTCCAATTTCCTTTAACTTTTTCCTTAATTAAAATTTTCGACCACCATCACGGGAAACGAATTAATTCAATTCCCATTTCGGCGCTTGCTTATCAAAGGACCGTTTAAAATCCATAAATTTTCCCTTTTACGACAACAAGTCATTTTTCCTTTCGGAAGATGAATCAAAGCGAAGTACAAAACAAATTTTTCCTGCCCCTCGAGAAAGTTAATAATTTCCACAGGAGATTCCTGCTCCCGGTATAAGGTGAAAATATTTGGTTGGCTGACCTTTAATATCCAGAAAACCCCCGCACCCAGCGCCGCCGAAGACGGGAATCTTGACGGTCGTAATTAATGGCAAACCCATTCCACAATATCCGTTTATGAAGAAAAGGTCACCACCGCGCGAGTTCTGGGTGATGCCCGGCAAAGAACCGAACCAAGAAAACTCGAATCTCCTTTAAGACCGGCCAACATAAAAAGTTTTATAGCTGTCATTACAAGTCTTTTTAGGAGATGTTATTCTCCTTTTGTTTTCTTGTCTTTTGTAGCATCCCCGAGATCTCTCTCGGGGCGAAACAAAAGTTCAGGTCGACCGACGGCGCACTGCACGGGGGTAGCTTGTTAAGGTAAAAGCCACACTGCCACCGTGTAGATGACGGCTTGGCATCGCACGGCGGCGGGTAAGATACCAATTAATAACTTTTTATTGTTCCCATTTTTTTCCTTTTATCTCCTTTTTACTGTTGTATAATTAATAAGAAGTCATAGCGGCGCTATTGTTGATTGATTTATGAGGACAGGCACCGGGCTATTTATATCGGAAATTTCCGATCATTATTGGAGATTCACAGGACCTACCTCCTGATGGTTCACCATTCCCTCAAACGAGTGGGTGGTGACTGTCAACAGTTTGGTCGCAGCGAATTTTTCGACTTACCATGAGTAATTATATGCCATTAATTTCCTATAAAATATGCCACAGGATCCTTAGACGAGTTTGGGTATGTACCGGAGTGATAATGAAGATATCAAACATTGCTATTTTTAAATATGCTTAAAATTCTTTCAAATGTTGTTCAAATAGCAGTCATTTTAATACGCAATTTAATTTTAATTACCGGTAATTACTGTAAGTTGCTTATTTTCCCTTTTCCCCATTATATTATATTTTTAGGACTTTTTATTGCAAATACAAAATAAGGCTCTAAATATTACTCCGACAATTGTGTATTTGAGTGCCTATTTAACATTAGCGTATCCAATTATTAGAGTATCTATGTACATAAAAAAAGATATCCGTCTAAATTTCCATCAAATATCAAAGAATATATCGAGGAATTGGAGTTTAGCGATTTTATATTCAATTCTTTTTGAAAATCTTTTAATTTTAATCTAAAATGTTGATAATTAATTTTATAAAAATCCATTTGAAAAGAAAATTTAATTTTTAAAAGTATTTCACATTATTATCAAAATTACTTTACTGACTAAAGATTAGGTAATTTAAAGCTCCAGAAAAACTTTTACTTTTTAAGAATTTCTCTTCTCAAATTTAAAAACTTTTTAGTACCAAATTACACCCACAGATGTTCCCCACAATTTCATTGCAACTTTATCAAAAATATTTCTACGACTAACTTTTATCTATTCCGAAGATTAATAATATTCAAAGGATTGGTTTATTGCTCCATTCATTTCATTTTTATTTCCGGTCGGTTCAAACATCTCAAACGTTTTCTTCAATTTCCCATTAAACGCATCCCGAGGGCAAATAGGTCGAATGAGCCGAAATGAGGCAAAATCACGGCGATTTCAGCCGAAAGGGATAAGATGTGCTCCTCGTTGTTAAAGAGTACCTCTCGAGTCTCCATTTAAGGAGGCACTTACCAACTTTACGAGCAATATAAGAACGGAACGGTGGCGGAATCTATCGCCATCGTAAAATTTTGCCCCCATAAAGTGGCCCCGGCCCCGCATCGGCATCAGAAGAGCTGCCGTTTATTATTCGAATTACGAAAAATGTTGTCCCTACGTATGTCCTTAATATTTATGCACTCCTTGGCTCACCGCGATTCCTTTTATTTTTTTTCCCTTATTCTTTTTTTTAAAGGGATATGGTTCCATTTTAAGTACATGTTTGTTACGTTTATGATTTATGCAGGCGCACTGGCTTTTACTTGAAGAGCTTATTTATTTTACGGCCCACTTATTTTGTGGAGAAGCAATAAAAGCATCTTTGAGAGAAGCTTAGAACATTTAAGAGAAGAAAATAAAATAAAAATTGTTCGGTGAAATTTTGTTTACATCCTCTTAATGTTAAAGTGCTGGTAAAATATCATACACATTCATTTTATGAAGTTTTTTTTTATCTGACTTTATGACGATTCTTTAAGCTGCTTGAAGGTATCAAATTCAAATTATGAAAAAGAACTTAAATAACAAAATACAAAATACGGCTGTTATCGCTCACGGACAAATTGTCAGGTAGTCGGATTTTAATACATAAACCACTAATCGATTTTTCTTATATTGAAATACATACATATGTATATTAACACACAATTTCATTTAGATGAATTTTCTTTTATTTTTACAGATCGTAGCATCAGTTCGGGTCAGCTAGTTTATAATAAAGAAATCGAAATCTATACAAAAATTCGATGTTTAGCTTTAAATGTTAGGAATAAATATCTCCTACTGAACAATCGTCGTCAAACTTTTGTACTTTGTTACTTTGTATATTATACGTTTTTGCATGACCATTTGCTTCTTGATTCAAAATTAAAAACAGTAATTCACTTACATAATTCTTTCATCCGACTTTATAATTATTCAATACTTTAACCAAATTATAAAAAAAATCCGCCAAAAGTGGCTTTTATCACTCGCGGACAAATCTCACAAAATAAGAAAGTTTAAATCATGATTACTTAACCGGTTCACTTGAAAAGAGCTGGGGTTAAGATGGAAAGAAAGGAATTGAGGAAAAGGTTTATAACTAGTTAAAACTTTCCAAGTGGAATTGGATGTCAAGGCGGACTGATGGAGTATTGAAAATTCACTCGTAAATCCACTTATGGCGGGCCAAAATCCGGCGTGGGTAGAAACCCCGGGTATCATTACAATTCCGATCTCGTTTCTTTCGAGGAAGACCACGCCGTCGAAGACATAAGAGTGGAAAATAAGACGATGCCCGGTCTCTCCTTTAGGTGGTTTGGAATCGAGACACATCGGAGGAAAAAAATAAAATATATATGTATATATATATATAACAAAAAACAGAGGCCGCAACCAAAAAGCGGACATAAAATCGGAAATGGAACGTCAATCAGGAAAAGTGAAGTGGATAAC
Source organism: Tolmerus cingulatus (assembly GCA_959613345.1). NCBI lineage: Eukaryota > Metazoa > Arthropoda > Insecta > Diptera > Asilidae > Tolmerus > Tolmerus cingulatus. The sequence goes on from OY390709.1 coordinate 42,426,322, forward strand.
ATGAAAAGTTTGAAATTTATCATTTTTCCTCCGGATAACATATGTTCACAATTCAAACGAAGAAAACGAAAAGCTTTATGACACCTCAGCAACAGCCCAGGAAAACTTCTCAACGGGATATGATGCTCTTCTGAGAAGGTGCCGCTACCAGTGCCAAGGAAACCATCACTCTTCACCCACAGTATACCACCACCACCCCCACTACCCCATCTCAAATTCGACCATATAAAACCGGGGAAAAGGTAAAGACCTTTTGCGAGAACTCTTCAGGGCAGGATTTTGTTCTTATAAACTGTGTCACGTACACGTGAGAAAAATATCACGAAAAACGCCCAGGAAAAAGTTTCCCGTGAAAATAACAGGATGTTGATGACTTCAGTTCACCGGTACCTTTCTCTTCACCAGAAAACCTTTTGACGATTTACCTTCCACACAAGGCACATAACTAGAAATACTGCTTTACCACCTACCACCTCCCCCCGACAATTGGATGGGCGTGGAACGACCGTTTAGAAAGCAATTTGCAGATTTCTTTGTGCCGTCATTAGATAATGAGTGCCCTAAGCCGCTGAGTAGGGCCTTTTGATCCGTTCTTGTTTCAGAAAACTCCACAGAGCTCATTAGTCCCACAGACCCCCACAATACGCTGTACAAAGCAGTGGAGCACCCTTTACTTTGCCCCACAGAGCCCTAAACGTGACGAAAGCAGGAATTGCATGTTTTGAGCATAGGTGCAATTGCAGCAACCACTTATCGTTTATACCATTTACAATAAGAGAGATTTTTGTTAAAACAGAAAGCTTAACATAAGATAATGACATTCGAATCACAAATGTATTACCAGTTTCGCTTTGAAGTCTTTGATTTTAATTAGGTGCATATGTATATATAGTACATATAAATACGAGGCTGTATTAGGAAGAGCACGGCCACATCATATAAAAATAAATAAGATATTCTATTATTATAACTCTTATTTAACTTACAATATCTTTATTTACCATTGTATGAAGTTTCATTTCGGTCTTAGTTTTACCTTTGATTTTATTCTGATAGAAGTGTCGTCAGAAACCATGTCTGAAATTTACAAATGCGGGTTGAATTATTGCCTGCCCTCCTTGTCCGCCTGACTTGAGTCTCAATTTGTTTTATAAAATGATTAATTTTGGAAGGGCCGAGCAACAAAATGTATTCTTACAATTTTGCGCGTTGATCAGCTGGCAGACAAAATTCCACGATTACCCTTCCTTGCAATTCCAACATCACAACGGATTTGCACTTCCCTTTAAGTATGTGCCTGCCACAGATGCCCGGATCATACGGGCCGAACGCCGGTTTTCATATCTGCTCAAGCAAACCTCAATAAAATATTTAAATTTTACACTACGCAGACGATTACGATTACAATTTCACGGGCACAAAAACGCCCTAACAATTTATTTAATATAAGTGCCTTGCCTATGTTACTAAATTCAGTTAATCAAAAACTAGAATAAAACACTTTAAAGTATTTTTTTGTGTTTCTCATTTCATTATGATATTTTCAAATATTTAGCCAAATGGAACTTAATCTTACTTTCTTTCATAGTTTTGATGATCATAAATAAAGATTTTAAATATATTGATAATTGCGAAGGTACCTAAAATTTTCTTTTGATATGGCTGGATAATTTTAACTTTCAATTATGAAAATTGAACTAGGTATACTCGACGATTTGCTGAAATGTAAACGAAAAGTAGTTGTTGCAATTGAACCCCAAATGGGCGAAATATCTACTTAAATCTCGCTACATTCGATCTAGATGTAAATTACGTAAACATGTTATGCTTCCTCCGAAGTCGAAATATATTAATTCCGAGACCTATCCAGTTGATTGCCTGCTTGTTGACCTAGATACACTCGGGTGTTGCACCACATATAGCAACTATATCGTTTTAGAGAACGATTCTTCCTTTCCATATGCGTCCCCAGATGATGACGATGCTGCCACCACATACTGTAACTATATCTAGCCACCCTGTATTGCATCCCTCATCGAGTGCATTACGGATGGGAAAATTTTTGATGCATGAAATTTTGCATTTTCTGTGTATACATATACATACAATATATATATATATATATATGTTGGAAAAGCCACCAAGGTTGATAAATTAAGGCAGGTTTTATCAGTACCATAGCAGCTTTTATGGACGCTGTAAGGGGGCAGCATTTTAACCTAATTGGATACCATACCAACCTAAAGTGTTGGCACAAATTCAGCTGGTTCAGAGGAAGCTTTAAATTTTAGTGGCTTTCCTGGCTTTATGGCCAAAACAATTTGTTAGTAATTTTAATATAAACTTTCTCGATGTTGGAACACCTTCACATGACTCTTGCGCAATGTTCGCCAAAGATGAGCCAATCGATACATTTTCTAAAGGGGTGGATGCCTCTATTACGTAAACTGGATGTCACCAATGCAAGCATTGACAACGAAATGGGGTTGCATTACACTTAGACTGTCAATTCGCTTGTCTTAATATTTGAATTAATCCTGTGGCATCAAACAGTCATTGAATAGACGATTGACTAATGTGTGAATGTATTCCTGATAAGGTCAGGAGACTTAATATCCTACTGTGTATATGCAACTAATTGTGAGTGCTGTTTTGTATAATCCATATAATTAGGGATAAGCTCTACCAAATCATATTATTTGTGTAATAGTTTTCAATTTACTTTTGTTCTCAAAACACATCCAGAAATGGTTAGACATCGCAGACAATTTTGTAATTCTTACATCCAAAGGTAATGAATTGTCTTTTCGTACAATTATAATTTCCTAGTCAAATTTAAAATATCTAACAATATGACAAATAAGTATGTATGTACCTAAATAATCCAAAAATAACCAATTTGACAAAATAAAATGCATATGCATATGTACATAAATATATGTATACTTCTTAGGCTTTTAAAATAAAGTTCCAGATAACTACTATTTAATTAAATCGAACTTACAAATTGGCAAAACCGCTGCAATAAGCTCATGATTTGTTATTGTCCCACAGTCTTAAATTTAGGAACTCTTAAAATATGTAAAACAAAATGTTCGTGGCCCACCTGCCTATCTGTTTTACATTCTCTGCAGCGAAAGAAACGTGCCTGAGTACTCTGGAAAAAACATATGCGGAGCCAAACCAATTTTCTTCCCATTACATTTCGTTTACATTCCATGTTGTCTTTAATATTTCCTAAACACGCTTTCGCCTTCTTAGCAGTCCCTTTTCAATATCTATTTTATCTACATCAATTCCTCAGTAATGTTGCAGCAACAGGAAAGTGACCCTATCCACACTCTCTTTCAACGAGATTTGCGCAAATTTGAAATTCAGTCGCGCCGGGTTGCATACATAATTTAATTTGCTAATAACCCGCCGAAAGCTTTTCAATTCTTTTCTACTTTCTTTTTCACCCAAAGACGCTGAGGCGGCTCCTGGTTTTATCCCAAGAAAATGATTTTCCATTAACTCCAGTGTTTTCCTCCATCTTCACAATACACCAAGGTCCAAGTCCATTGGATGGGAAGAAGAGAAAAAATCATTTTATGTGACAAGGAGGAAACAGTGCGGTTTTTCTTCGTGTTTTTTGTTTTGTAGGGATTGGTAGGGATCTTCCAGGAAGGCTGTTGCTACTGGGGCCCTTGTTGTTTTGTGACTATGTAAATAGTGTTAAAATGGGTAGCTTCCGAAAGCACAAAAAAAGGAAAAAGGCGAATTGTACTGCAATAAAAATACCTTGGTCCGTACTTTTCCTTTATCCAAAAGTGTTTTCACTCTCATTGTCGAATTGAATAGCGAACCCTGAAATAGCCGCCCAGCGAGGGCAGTTAGGAGCTTTGGGACTTAATGATAATTTTAATTTGAAGAGAGCCGGCGTCTTTTTCATAATTAACAAATCAAGGATAAAGGAACAAGGCGGTCGGGTTCCAAGTGAATATTCAAAATACCTTGTCCTACTTCTGACCTGTATTCAATTGGAAATACACTAGAAATTTGGGTAAAACACATTGTAAAAGGTAAAAGGTAAAAGCGAAAGTATTCACTTTTTAAGCCGTGGAAATTATGCAAAGAAGATCTGAGGAGCTCGTTTCCCTTTTTAAGGTCATTTTGGGTCTTTTGGAATGTATTTTTTAAATCTTAGTTGTATATGGATATTTATATTGACTTTCTCACAAACTACTATATGTACAAAGTTTTCTTTTTTTCATTTTTATGAATCCAGAACATATATAAAGAAAATTTACAGCAATTATTGAGTCGCTACAGTTTTTTTGCACAAACTAATACAGAAAATCATCTATAGATTTGTTTTTGCTTTAAGTTTTTATTTAAAAAAATCAAATTTATTTTCGCAAAATTTGAGCCTTCATAATTCAAGAATTAAAAGGAGACATAGCAGAAACGCCTAATGTCTCTCATCCGTTAATCCTATTTCGGGCATCAGCTACAGCACCAACAACACCAGCACCCTTAATGATACCATCACGAATGTGACGTCCGGTTTTCTCCTAAAAATTCGAAAAATATCGTTAAAGTTCTATGCCAATTATATTATGAAATATTTTAAATACTTACAACTTTCTTCCAGAACTTTTTCCATCCGGCTTCACTCTGTCCAGCCATAAGGATCAGGACGATAGCGAAGAGAACAAACAATTTTCCGAAATTCATTTTTAGAAGTGGCTGTGCTAACCGAGGTTAAATAAAGACTGATAGTTCTGATAGACGGTCACTATTTATACTGTTGCAGGTCCAAGATTATATTTAAACTTCAATGATAAGAAATTTGCGATTAAAGGGAATCGAGCTTTATCAGTCCAACTATTGACCGTCACCGAAGGTATAAATCTCTGCCACTCGAAATGGGTTATTGTTTTCAAATAGTGTAATAATGCACTTAAAATTAATCTTGATAAACTCTGAGGTAACACCTCCTAGTTTTTTTAGTAAGACAAATTAAGAAACCTTTTACGTCGTTGCTTTAATTAATTTGATTTCCTAATAAATTTTATTGCATGATCGCCAAAATTAAATTTAATTAAAGATGTTTTTCACAGAATAAAATCCTTTATCTACCTTGGAGGAATTTTCTGATTTGCTGCATAAAAACCCCTTTTTTATGTGATTCCCTAAACCTATTACAGCACGGTATGGAAGAGATCAAAGAATTTTTAAAATTCCTCCTCATTTCGTGCCATATAAAATTAACTTCATTAAAATTTCGAAAAGAAAACAAACAAGAGAAAAGGTCGAAAACGACAACAATACGCCAGACAATAGAGAAACTTTTCAGGAATGAGGAATATATTGACTTCCAAAGGGACCCTGAGCGCTCATTACAACTATGGGTGCCATTAATAGGAGATAGATGAAAAAAGTTTCTCCAACAACTTTTCCAATAAAAATCATTTTGAAAACCTCGCCTTTGAAGGAGTAAGTAAACATCATTCATACATAGATGACGGGCGCAGTCATGGTGTATAGCAGTCCCGGATATGGTAACTTTTCATCTATCTAGTTGGGCTCTTCGATTCCCTGATTCCCCGGTTCCCTGCTTTCCAGACGAGCTTGCCTCAACTCTTTGTATAATGGATATCAAACTTGCTTTTGCATACTGCTATTGGGAGGTTCAATAAACACAATTATTGAAAGACTATCGATGATTTTAGGTGCTCCCCTATGGAGCCTGGCCGCTCGCGAGCTCCATGTTTTTTAGATACAAACAGAAACGCATCGCTGAGCGAATCGTTCAATGATGAAACTGATTAGAACCGCTAAAATCATTGAAGGGCTTCGCAATTATTTGACTATTCGAGGTTTCGTTGAGATTTTCAAGGGACCGTCTATACCGCCAATATCGTAATTAACTTTGCCGGCGAGAATTTTCCCAACAGCGAAATTTAATTGGCTATAGAGCAATAAAAGGATACATGTGCAGTCAATGAAAAGGAATATTTTAATTTCCTACTGAAACTTTTGAATCGTTAAGAATCGAAATAAGAATGATGTTTTTATTAAAAGAGAAACAACTACACCTTTTGGCGTAGATATCCCAGTACTTTGATTATTTTGATTTTATAATATTACAAAATTTCAAATATAGAGATATGTGAATATATGAATATAAAAATATTGTATGCCAATTTAAAAGAATTTATTTTGGTATAATATAACTTTATAACAAATTTCAAAAATATTTCGAATTTAAGTTTAGTTTAGCAATACAATATTTAATTATTATATTTCTTGTTAGACGAACGAACAAACTAAAAAATAATTAGAAATTCAAAGAATTTAAAATATAAAATATCATTTAATTGATTCTATTAATGGTCAATCTATGTGAACATCAGAAATAGATATGTATATATATCCAAATTTGGTCTTAGCAAGAAGCTTGAGCTTTTTGGGTTCAGGATTTCTAGACTTATGATTTGAATGTTTTTTTTTAACTTTTGAAGAATTGCTCGGATTTGAAACTCCGGATTTCGAACAATTCATTCAAAAACTGCAATCCATTAAATTCAAATAAAAAACCTTTAAGTAAACCAGTTTTATGGATAACTCTACAATTGTTCAACATTACATTGTATACTAAAAGGAAAGAGAATGCGACTACGAATTGGAAAGTGCACGCATTCAAAGATTTGAAATGTTGGGTACTTTTAGTTTATGGGGACTACTTAAACATAAAGTAGGTACTGAAGAATTTAAAACTTTTGAGTGCGGCTTATTGAAGTGCTCGTACTGCTGTGCAGCATAAACATTTATCCATACTTAAACATTTTCTTCAACCAACCAACCAACCAAAGCCTCTAAGATAAGACGTGTAAATCCTCACTAACCTCTGGACAAAATGAAGGAATTATTCGGTGAGGGAATTTATAGCAGATAATTGAAATTTCACACTGATGTAATTTTAAAGGCATGAAACATTTCATTTATCCTACCACCATCTGAATCCACATTTGCCTCTAATTGTGACCTTTTTACGTATCCGCTGGGAGGTATATCCGCCACCTGGCAGATTCATGTCACGAACATTTCCCTCCTTTACACGTGAAAACGTAGCAGTGTTTAAGTGGAATTGCAGCAATAATATCAAAGTGCTGGCCATAACGTTTTCACATAAGTAGCATTACTTAACCGACCTTCTCCGGAGGCCATACCCGTGGAAAACCATCGCCTGAAAAACTAAACCGGGACGACAAGGAGGAGCACCATTAGTCCTATAGCATGGAATAAAGAAAAAAGAGCAAAACCCAGAACCAGCCATGGGCAATAACAACAACAGCCGGTTCCCGGTTCCCGTGGCGTGTAAGCAGGACTCCAGGAGCGCCGGGAGAAGTTCCAAACGGGGGCGAAGAACGCATTAAAGATGGATGCTTTACTATCCCGCCCATTAGCCCGTCTTCCTTGGGATGGCGTGGCGCTCCCGAGCCCCAACCGGAGGAACCCCCACGCTTTACATAGTACAAACTCACCTGGCGCTCACACGTCGGTCGGCGGGGGCGTCAGGGATTTGCACCTCGAATCGTCTGGCGTATTCACCTTTATGGTAGAGATTTAAATCTGTTAACTGAGCGTAAAAATATTGCTTGCAATTTGCTACACGTTATACTAATAATATTGAATGAACGCGCTGTTAAGCGATGTTTACGATGAGTGCCGAGATTTTTATAGGGCGCCACTCGTAATTGCTTCTGGCCATAAAGCTGCAACATTAAGAAAAATCCTTTTAATTGCGATTCCCCGGCTTCATATGCATACCATGTCTACCCACAAATACGAGCATACACATATCCCCAGCACACAAACTGAGAGACGTATTCGCTCTCCTGGACTCGCTTTGAAAAAAAGGGATTTCTTTCCAATCCTCTAGGACTCCCGGGTTTTCTGTGGTTGACTATATATAAAATGTTGAATTAATTTTAATAGCAGACCATAATTGGTGCTGGGCTTTTTAATAGGTCAGCTGCTTTTTTTAATGGCCGGTTTTATTATTTTGAAAAATTTATTTCGTTGGATTATGGGGGTGGATTAAGTGCAATTTGGGAAAACGACCCGTAATCCATGTTAAGAACTTCATGGCCAGCTGCATACCTGCTGCTCTTTGATACATTCAAATGTCGGCTTTATTTCCGGATATTCTGAATGTTTTTCGATTTTTATAGAACGCTTCAATATTGTGAGATGCGTAGGGGTCAAGAGTTTTGATGAAAGGCATATATTATACACAAAAAAGCATTTAATTCGGTTATTCGGCAGTTAATTTTATGCACTTATGAATATAATAGAGTTTTTCAGTTTTATATTTTAATTATTTACTTGTCCGTGTTTTTTTAATGAGAATGATTATTTTGTTATGAATTTTTAATTTATTTGAATATGTAAAATTGAACTGAGGTATGGTTTTATTTTTGTACATCCATAAACCTCTTTTTAGACTTTTAGCTCCAAAGGAGTAATAAGACCTCGACCACTCCTCAAGGTGCCGTCAGACCGAACTAACTACGGTTATCATGAGCCGATCACGAACTGCATTATTAAATTTAATACGTTTTCTCCATTCGCTGATATAGCAATGCCTCGGGAAATCTTTAGAAATGCAATAAATATTTGTTTTGTGATTAACTTATTTAAGAATTAAAATAACTTTTTGTTCTATAGTCTGTAAGATTTTGATATTTGTAGACTTATATATTTAAATAAATAAATAAATAAAACAATATTACCTACCCTCAAATGAAGATAAGGATCTGGTACGCAGACCACGTCTGTCTCTTTCTACTATATGTATGTACGTATATTTCTTATAGTCAAATTTTTTCAAAACTAATTTTCAACAGTTAAAATTTCGCAATTATACAAATTGTATAAACTAAGAAAATCCAACTTTACATAAACAAAACTTAATTAAATCTACGTGAAATTGAGGATTGCTCTTGTCTCTTTAAACGCTAAGTGGCTTGCCTCATTATTATATAATGAAATAACTATGGCATCGCTCCAAATTCTACATCCACAAATTCCCATTTTGCACTTTGCGAAGAATTCGAATTATGATGTATGTATGTATATCCTGTCCAAAAATGTTATTACTAAATAATCCATTTTGCCACCGCAACCGCAGATACGTGCATGTATGTAGGCACGTATGTATATGTTAATGTGCCCGACTGCAAATTAGATTTGCGCATCGTAACGCGTCCATGCAACTGAGGCGTTCTGCTAAAATCCGCTTGTCCAATTTAATCGCTATGTGAGCCCCTCGCATCCGGCCCTCGTCGGCTCAGAGCATAACCGGAACGCCTATCCATCTCCATCGCAACTAGCCCCATAAATTGCAACCGCAAAACCTTAATATTGCTCATGAGAGGCAATAGGTGAACACCTCGCCTGAGACAAAATTACTTAATTCACTAAGGCGGGCAAAATATGCGGAGGGACTCATTGATAATCCCCAAGCGGCGGTTCATTATTTTCTCCCCACGAAATAAATTATAATCAAAATCCCTAAAGTACACCCGCAACATGCCCTCGGGGGGTGAATGGGGCCCGGAGCGCCCCATAGACGCCCCCATTGGTTGCTTACTGCACGTCGTCGTACGTATCTTTTTCGATGCACTATTAATATACTCGTGCTTACGGGCTTGGGGTTGTAGCCCCCAGACCCTAACTACAGCTCCTGCCGAGGGTGCTGCACATCCCTTTTTCTTTTTCATTTTGGTTACCAGCACTGGAAGATACTCATCGTGATAGGGATGAAAGTCCACATAAATATACGAAAAACGAGCGGGAACAAAAAAAATAGAAAATAAAGAGCCAGAAAACATCTCCGCCCAATGTAAAATTAGCACTTAAGTGCACGCTTAAGAAAGGCTGTGGGTGGCTAGATTTATGGTCCACTTACATTACATTTCGGGTTATAAATCTGGCGGTTTCGGTGCTGATTCATCACATAGGACTTAACCACCAACAGTAGATGAAATACTGCATACCCAGATAGATGGGGGGTTGGCAGGTTCTGGTATCCTGGTGCCTTTATTCCTTTTGGTAACGACGGACTTTACTAGAATGATGCTTGGATGATAGTTAGGCCGAAGATCAGGGGTGTTTCCAATATCTAACTATTCTATTCAATTATCAACTTCACCATTACTACTTCGAATTTTTATACCATTGCATTGTTCAGGCGTAAGATCAAAGATTTTAAAAAGTCGCACGCAGATTTGATTGATTTGGCCTGATTATGTAATATGTACCTAAGTAGTTCTCCAAGTCGAGCTCATTCGCACCTTAGTTTAACTAATACGAGTTTGTCCTAAATTAACTGAAAAGCACATATGTAAATCCTAATTCATTTAATAAAATGCGCGTTTGCTGTGCAACTCAAATGTATAGTCGATCTATGGTAGCAGCATTTCTAGTGTATTCAAAATTATGAAAAATTACAAAGATTTCTAAAACTTAATAATCTTCCTTCCACCACTACTTTTATAGAAAAGCACATAGATGCAACATATTTGATTCCATGAATAGCTGCACCTTAACAACAACTTTATAAAAGAATATGCATAGTGTATACATTAGTATATTAAACAGTTGAAGCTTGAAAATAAATCAATGAATGAATTTCACATTCAAGGGAACAAACTTTAAAAGCATGTTTATGGTTGGACTCGGATATTCAGTTTTTGCTAGCTAGGCGTTTTAATCAAGTCAAGACCCTATTGAAAATTTATTTGCCAAAATTAGAGCAGAAGGTGGTAATGCAAAAATTCGAACGAACACTTTATAACGTAAATTTACTGCTTTCGAAAATAATTGCAAATGATTTAACAACTCTAAATACCAGAAACAATTGGCAAATTCATGAAAATATCTCTTTCAGGTAATGTTGCAAATCAAATTAATGAAATTTCAATTGAAAATTAAGTTGCAAATGAATTTATCAGCAATATGAGTTATGAGCAATTGAAAACTGGTTATTAAAATATACTTCAGAAAAATTTATTTGATGGTCTAAATATTGATATTGAGCTTCTTTGAATGCGTTATTTTATAAGCTATGTTTTTACATAACTCTGTAGAGAGAAGACTGTACTGAATGTAGATGTTCTATGTAGAAAAAAGAAAAGATTTTGAAATGTCCTTCTGAAACATTAAGATATTCAAATTATCTAATAAAAAAGTTTGTACCTACAATAACGAAAATTGCATTTATTAACATATTATCTTTAATTTTAAACTATGTTAACTTAAAACCAACTATGCCAAAGTATTTCTACCAAAGCAGTTTCCCTGGAAATACTTTTAGATAAGGATCCTCGCTTGAAAAATTTGTACAAGGTTTTGTCAATGACACAGCATACCTCCTGCCAATTTGTAAAAGCCTGCACGAAGCCTTATTTGAAGAGGAAGTAGACGATGTTGAGCTGGAGCGGAGCAAAATCGACTACAAGTTGCACGACCGATGTATACGACCAACCCTGGTCGACGTCTCGAAACCGACCTGAGTGATTTTATTTCACTCGATTTCGTTAATAAGTTTTTTCTATTCATAATATAGAGCGCCGTAACTAAAGAACCCTCATTCGGCCGGGTGGTGCACGTCGCATCTCATTTACGTTAATGGACTTGTTATGGGGAACTATTGACTTTGTAATCTACAAAATTGCGCCAATTACACGGCAAGGGGCTCCACCCTTTCATGCGTATTGTGACCGGACGGCAGCGAGCACAAATCGATGAATAATTTAAAATATTTTCAATAAAATGATGATGTGACCAAGTATGTATATGACTGCTTTTGACGCGGATTAATTTGTTGGTGGTTATTTATTTGTTCACTAAATTTGCTGCGGTTAATAAATTAGTCAAGTGCGGGATTTGCGAACACCGCCAGCAGAAGGTGCGTTTTTCATTGTCCGACTGTTTTAATGTTGCGACTGTAAGCAGAATTCCATGAGAAATGTGAAATCATAATGATTAGCTTAACCTATTGATAATATTACAAATCATTTTATAAATATTATTATATTATAGCATGCACTTCGATTTTACTCGTATTACAACGATTACATAAAAGCTTAAAAAAAGATATTTTAACTGCACATCCATGTAAATGTTCATATAAGTATAAATAATAAATTAATTTCGTAATGCAGCTGTAATACAAATTATTTATTTTTTATTTGTTACCATTTTTAGAAAACATCCTAGGCAATTGCACACCGCGTTGAGAACATGAGTTGTTCCATTTTGAGAATTCGCGTTCTGGCTATGCTTCCAGCTCTGGTTTTCACTTTACGACGAAACTTTTCCTTCGGATTAGAGATTTATGGAATTACTAAAAAATTAGAAAGAATTAAAGTCATACAGTCCCAATTCCGTAGATCCAGTTTCCAATCCTCTTCCTTAATCCAGAAAAGTTTGTTCTCTAGCATGAATAATGGGCGACGTGAACTTTCTGCAGCAGACTCCTGGAACATTTGTGGGTTTTTTCCCGAGCTGATTCGAGGAAGTTAAAATAGAAATAAAAAAAATTAGGAAAAAAGGGAGTACTCCCACTGGTCCTTTCTGCAGAAAGAACACTGCCCAAGAACTGAACGTGACGAATCCATCCAGAAGCAGTTAATTCACTTAAAAGAGAAAATTTTGCAGAAAATGTATTTGACCATTAAAGGGAGTAAACTTTAGCATTAATCTCGCCTTAGATGACCCGGCCGAGCGAGGCATCCTTTTTCAGGGGTTGAGAGTTAACACTTTCATATGAAACATTATAGTAAAATTTACTCCGAATTCTCGGAAGTGGATGGTGGGGTGGGAGGTGCGACATGTTCAGTTTTTGGGGGGCGGACTGAGGAACTTTCTGAGTTATTTACATGGTAACCGCATCAAAAAGGACTTCTGTGTTCGTGCGGTTACGGTTGGCCACATCTGGAAATTGCGCTATCCTGCTCAGATGGCGAAATTTTCTTTGAATGGATGTTTACCTAAAACTTTTACTTGAGCACCATATCCCGCCTCCCTCCCCAAGGGTAACAAATGTGACAATGTCCACACCTACTCGCCTCCATCGCCTTCCCTCACCTTAAATAGTCCAAAATGTTTCTGGATGTGTAATTAAATTTAGCAGAAGAAATCTATTTTAAAGTTACTAGCGCTGCTCTTTTGGGGAGTATTACGTCTTGAATCTTGATCGATGGAAATGAGGTGAAAGAATGGTGGTACAAGTTAACTTCTATTGCAATTTATATACATAGTTGCCAAGTTCAAAGCGACTTTGGGGGTATTCGCTCTAACAAGGAAACTTGTCGTTCAACACTTTTGGTTCTGTGACTTTATAAGGTCACTTTAAGCAGGAAGATCTGATAACCTGCAGATCTTCCATTCTGATGCATTTAGTAAATATGCAATTGAAATCTGTTTGGACAACCTGGATGCAATTAAAATTATTGCGGTATGGTTTCCTAAAACTTACCCCCAGCAGTGCATGCAAACTTAAAAGAATAAAACAAAATCAATTTTTATTTCTCCAAAGTATCTAATTTTTAACGTCATTTTCGTTACTTTTGAATAAATTGTTTGAAATAAGTGTTATTTAAAAAAACGAACTTTATAAATTGTTCGCAGCCATTCAAATTTCCGCTCAAATTCATCTCATTTTAACAAAAAAAAGGGTATGGAAGTATTCCCGAACAATTGATTTTTAAATATTTTATTTGCCGCCTTCATTCTCTCATATTAAAATTTCCTAAAGTTCAGGATTTAAGTGGTGATAAGGTTCCATTTCAGTTTGCCTATTTTTCAATGGATATTATTACTAATCAAAAAACCTTGAAACAATATTTCTTATTAGCATTGTTTATTTTCATTTTACGCTGCGATATTATAATCAATAAATGCCAAAATATTAAATATTTACTTTTCCTCGGAAGCCACCTTAAGGCTTGCATCTGTCCAAAAATCGTGGATATAAGCAAACCTCACGAATATGATACCTGTTGAGTAGCCAGCACAATAGGCGCTCCAAACCCAAACCATACCCTCCATGTGGCTGAGTTCCATAGAGTCTCTGGTCAGTGTACCAGTAATAGGACTTCGGATTGATTTGCTCCCGCTCAAAGCCCTTGAGGAGTTCATCGTAATCGAAGGACCTCATAGACCCTCCAACGATTTCACCAACATTGGGGAGGAGTACATCCACGCTTTCAGTGAGTTTTGAATCCTCAGGGCACTTTGCCATGTAAAACGACTTTATCTCAGCTGGAAAGCGACAAAGCATAATCGGTTCGTTAATTGTATCTGTCATTTTTCGTTCAGGCGCTTCAGGGATGTCCTGGAGGTGAAAACATTTAAGAATGAATTATTTTTGTATACAACATCCGCTTGACTTACTTCTCCAAACTCGTAGAATGTTCCATCGTCCTTAGTCACATTGTTCTCCTTCAGCCATTTGATTGCGTCTGAATAGTTCATCCGCCTGAAAGGCCTCTTGGGCGGCACAAAGTCTGGATTCAACTCCTTGACTAAGTGACCCCACGGTGATTTGAGAACGCGGTCAACTACATCGCATATGAGATCCTCTAAACGATCCAGGAGGCCATCAAACGATATAAACGGGCATTCAGCCTCAATGTGCGTATACTCAGCTAAATGCCTCCTAGTCCGACTTTGTTCTGCCCGATAGCTTTGGGCGATACAGAACACATCGCCTAAGGCTGGGATGCATGTTTCCAAATAAAGCTGTGAACTCTGGGTTAAGTAGGCTTCCTCCCTACGATAAGATGATTTTATTTTTATATATTCAAATGCGGAATAGTCTTTGATTAACTCACCCGAAGTACTGCAATTTAAAAAGTGTGGAGCCTCCCTCTACTTGAGTCTGGACGAGAGTTGGGGGAGTGACTTCAGTGTATCCGCGATCAAAGTAATGAGAACGGAATGCCTGCATAACTACGGAACGCATTTTTAAAATTTTCGAGGTGTTTTCTCCTCGGATCATAATGTGCCTGTTATCCAGCTGTACGTCCGGATGCGCTTCTTCGTTGAGGATGCTTTCAGCTCCTCCAGCTGGGGCTAACCCCACGAGTTCCCAGTAGTCAACATGAAGTTCATGAGCTCCGGGCGCCTGTGAAAATTTAAATATGTACTTATATACTCTGGAAGACTTAGAAGATTCAATTAATTTTAAATCTCATAGCATTTATTTCTTAGCTTGCGTATTTATTATAAATTTTGTTCTTTAGTTACAGTAATGCGAAAATTTTTAGGACCACTTGAACAATTGGGGAGCTTTTGACTCCTGAAGCAATTTTTTGTAGGTTCGACAGAGGAGAGAAATCAAAGCAGGGCTAAACGAATCGTCAAAGTATCCTTTTTCATTGATTTCTTCCCCTGTGCCCAACATAAAAAAGAATGCTTCGGAAAATTAGAAGTACTCGAAAAACCAGACTAGTCCTAAAAATATTCCATACATTAAAAATGCATTTGTACGAAAATGTAAATTCACAGCTTTTCCTATAAAATTGTCCCACATAAGCTGACAAATTTTGTGAACAAAAAATAACCCAAATAGAACACAAATACAGAAATATTCCGGATTTATCAAAAGATAAAAGGAAAAACATATATCTTCGCAGCTTTAAATTTGAGGTGAGGTTCTTATAAAAAATTTCCTTTCTTAACATTCTAATAAAATATTTATTAGCAAGCGAGAATTACTTACCGTTTTCCCTTCAGGAACCTCTTTGAGAGTCCCGTAAAGTTGCACAGAAGATTCTGTGGTCAAAACCAGAGCGTCGTACGTCTGGCACAGCAGGTCAGTGAGAACGCACTGTAAAAATCCAGTTCCGTCCCGCAGAGTAATAAAACTAAGCCCCTTTCCTTGACGCCGCAGCCTGTGGACCCAACCGAAAATCTTCACCCTTTTCTGCCGATTCTCAACGCCGTCAATAATTTTTATGAGTTGGGCGGCCTCCCAGGACGGATCTTCGACTATTTTAATTTTCTTTGCATCTTCCAAATTTTGCTGCCTCTTCTTAGCATCCTCCTGCTCGCGCTGGTCCTTCTCCGCAGTCTTATAACTTTCCCTCACCCAAATTTTTTGGATTTTCTTCAGCTGAGATTTCGCTGCCGGCTCAAAGTGCTCTGCCGCAGTGGGGTCCTTAGCATCGACGAAAATCACTGGGAACGGCTCCTTTCCTGCATGTCGCATTGCCTGTAGAATGGTTTTAAATGGGTTTTCCTCCGTCCCATCGCCAGTTTCATCACTCCCTTTCTTGTCTGAGGTGTAAATTGATTCTGAAAAAAAGGGCGAAAAGTTTAAAAACTTTGTCGCGTTGGCGCAGGTTAAGGTTACGAATTGGATCAATACTCACCAAGAGACATTGCTGCTAAGCTTTGTTCAGGCATTTCTTATTCACTGTATACCTTTCTGCTGATAGTTGCAGAATAAAACGGGCGATTTCCTCAACTTACCACTAAATTGCAATAATTGCATCAGCCGCAACGTCCAGTCACAGCAGAAGCAGAAAAAAAACTCATCGCCGCATGGAGTTTGTCAAAGTAATGTCAAAAAACATAACAATTTTGAATTAATTCACAATAATTCTTCTAGTTATTTCCGAAATATTTGAAAACGGCCATCAAATAATATTTGTTTGTATAAATACATGCACATTCACTAATAACTAAAAATTGTCCATTTATTTAATAGTTGAAACATTCATTTATATATAAATCTTTTAATTCTTTTCACATCACGCAGGCTGCAGGAAAAACAAATGAGAAAATAAAACTTGAAAGTGCGATCATACAAAATTCAAATAGAAGAAGACTGAAACAAATGTCAATTTTTAAGTGAGCAACTTCAGCTCTCGTGGACTATTTCGTTTTTGTTTGAAAAAAAAGATGATAGAAAACGGTCGCTAATTATCTTAACTGGCTTTAGAATATAATTTTACAATCATCAGTATTCTCGTTAAATATTACAAAAATGTTTCTACAACAAATGTGCTGTCGAAATTTATACAAATCGTTAAGGTAAGAAATTTTCACGGTGAAAATATTCGAAATTTTAAAGAATTAAAAAATATTCGTTTTATAGTACGCAATTGACATCGTCAACTAAATACAAATCAGCTGTTCATTTTAAAAAGTTTACACCAAAAAGACGAATATCAGGGCAAGGACCAATTGGCCAGGAGAAGGGTTTGGTACCAACCCCTTTTCAGGGAGTTCGTATCGAAACTGGTCCCGTGGGTCCAAGTAATCTCACCAAATGCACAATATTTGCAATAGCTGTAAGAGTTCCACTAATTTCAATGGTCGATTCAAAACAAAAAATTTCCAGTTCGGCGCAGGAAGTTTTCTTGGGGCTGCGGTTTGGGAGTACGAAACGATTAGGGCGAAGATAAAGGATCAAAAAATTTACTCAAATTTCACATGGTTTAGAACTAAATTAAACCATAAGAAGGTAATATTTATAATAAAGGAATATAAAGACGCCTAAACGTTCTCTTTGTAGGCGGAGTGGCGTGCAGAAGTCGACAACTTCTGGAATCGTTTATCACCTGGTGAAAAGGTCTTCGTCCCGTTGTGTTTCCTGAACGTCCTGGTGTTCGCTCTCTGGAGAGTCCCTCGCTTTCAACCGACTATGGTGAGGTACTTCTGCTCCAATCCATCAGCACGTAAGACCATCATTTTTCTTATTCAGTGTCCAACCAACTCCTTAATTTTATTTTTTAAAAAGAGGAATATTTTAGCTTAAATTTCTTATAATTGAGTTCATCATCTAAACTGGCATTTTTGCAAAACAAAAAAAAACCCAAAACTTAAATTCTCTCCCCACCAGGCGCTGTGTGCTGGCCTATGATTCTGTCAACATTCAGCCACTATTCGATGTTCCACCTCTTCGCCAACATGTACGTCCTCCACAGCTTCTCGAACGCAGCCGTAGCCGTTCTAGGCAAGGAGCAGTTCCTCGCACTCTACTTAAGCGCCGGTGTATTATCAACGTTGGCCAGCTACTTCTACAAAGCAGCAAGTGGGAACGTGGGACTGTCCCTTGGAGCGTCCGGGGCTATCATGGCAATCTTGGCTTTTGTTTGCTTCGAGTATCCTGACACCAAGCTGAGCATATTGTTCTTGCCCATGTACACTTTCCCCGCAGGAACTGTAAGTCCTTAACATCTAGTATTTCAAGCCCAGATGAAAATTATTAATTTTAGGCAATAAAAGTAATTATGGGCCTGGACCTCGCTGGATGTATGCTTGGATGGAAATTCTTCGATCATGCGGCACATCTGGGAGGAGCTTTCTTTGGAATGTAAGAATTATTTACAGAAAGATAAATTGAATCATCCTACTTCGCTCCTCATAGCCGAATTGAATGTTAAATTTCTTTGTAAAAGTACTAAATGAAATTCAGCTATGGCTGAATATAACGCAAACATTTTTGGCTATGAGGAGAAAGAAAATTCGTTTCAATTTCAGTAATTGAAAATTTCTTCTGTAATAAAAATGAGCGCAAAAATAATTTTAATAATTCCCCAGGTTCTGGTGCTTCTTCGGTAGAGAAATGGTATGGCCCGAGCGGGAAAAGTTCCTAAGGTACTGGCACCAATTGAGAACAACGAAATGACATCATTAGGAACCAAATATGGATTAAAAATAATTTTATTTATATTGTAAATATTTTGTCCACTAGACCAGATTATAAATTAATTATTAATTCACAATTTTGGCGTTTCGTTAAGCGCCTTCATGTGATATTCGATGTGTTCTTCTATAAAAGTTGACACGTAAAAGTGGCTGTGGTTGTAGCCCTTCCGCCACTTAATGTACGCATTCACTAGATCATTCTTAGAAGCCGCTTCCACAAAATTTTCAGGAAGAAGATTTCCCTCAGAATGATAGGGATCAGAGGTACCCTAAAATAAAATCATTAATTTATTTAGATTAGAGAAAATCCTAAAGTTTTACTTGGTCCAGAAAAACTTCAATTGGTGGTCCTTTGTACTGCGAAATTAGATATGAAGCATCCCATGGCTTCCAGTCTTTTTTGTCCGCCCCGAGGTATGTAATAAAAGGTCTTTGTACGACGGGAGAATTAATAGGGTTCGTAAGAGCTTCTAGACAGGATAGGGAGCGATACATTCCAGGATTTTTCAGGGCACATATCAACGCCCCATGTCCTCCCATGCTAAATCCCGAAATACTCTTCCTTTCCGGAATTACAGGAAAGTTGCCTTCTATCAATTCCACCAATTCCTTAGTAACATAGCTGTACATTTTATAGTGCTTAGACCACGGCGACTGAGTGGCATCCAGATAAAAACTAGCAGAGTATCCGACATTTTCGAATTCGTCCTGTCCAGGGATATCAACGTTTCGAGGCGATGTATCCGGGCTGACGATGCAGAGACCGTGCTTAGCTGCCAATCGTTGAACTCCAGCTTTAACCAGAAAATTTTCCTCGTTAGCAGTTAGTCCATTTAAAAAGTACAAGGTGGGCACTTTGCCCTGCTCTGCTTGTGGTGGAAGATAAATACAGAATTTCATGTCGCAATCGAGCTTTTCGGAGCGGTGGGAAAACGTTTTTTGGTAGCCGTCAAAGCACTTGCTGCAGGTCACTTCTTTGAGATTGGTCATTGTAGAAAATTTCCTAGTGAAGGATGAGAGCTTGAGAAGAATGGAGGATACCACAGACATTAATCTGAAATTTACGGGAAAACTTATTTGTGAAATTAGCCTACAATCAGTTAAGCAAAATAAATGAAGGGATAAAGCCTTGGGACTGCAAAGAAATTCAAATTTTGGTAAATTCCTATTTATTTTAGCATTTCAAAAACTTCGAGTGGTACGCGATATGCTCTTCAATGAAGGAAGCAATGTAAAAGTAGCTGTGGTCGTATCCTTCCCTCATTTTGAGAATGCATTGGACTCGATCATTTTTAGCGGCTGCTTGAATAAGATTCTCTGGAAGAAGCTGCTTTTGCTTGTAGAAGTTATCCTGAGTTCCCTAGAAAAACAACACTTCAAATTAGTTTCTATATTTCTAATTTCATTTTTTTGTTTCTTCATGTTTATTGCATAACTTTGAATAGCGAATTTAGAATGTAAATTGTAAACATAAATTTAAAATTAGGTATTTCGTTTCTGAATCATTTAGAGTATTTTTTAAAGGTTTTTTTTACATGATACATCGTTATTTAATATGCATTTATTCCAGTTACTACTTAAGTTTGATCCGTTTGTTTATTGCTTATTTATTTTGAGACTTGTTAGAAGTCTTTTTAGCATACTTAATTTATTTATAACACTTAGAAATTCGTTGGATAATAAAATCAACCTTACCTGGTCAATGAGAAGTTCAATAGGTACCCCTTCGTAGAGTTTAACCAGCTCTGTCGCGTCCCACTCCTTCCAAACTCCCTTCTCCTTGTCGCCCAAGTATCCAGCAAAGGCCTTCTGGCCCCACGGAGAGTTTATGGGGTTTGAAATGGGGGAAAAGGCCGAAACGGAGCAATATAAGCCAGGGTTCTTGAGGGCACATACAAGAGCTCCATGACCTCCCATGCTATGCCCAAAAATGCTCTGTTTTCCGGCTATCACCGGGAAGTTCTCATTTACAATTTTGACCAGCTCTTGAGTCACATAACTGAACATTCGGTAATTTTTGTTCCAGGGGCTCTCGGTGGCATCCACGTAAAATCCAGCCCCAGTGCCAAAATCGTAGGAGTCATCCTGCCCGGGGATGTCCAGCCCCCGTGGAGAAGTGTCGGGACAAACGAGGCAAATCTCGTGCTGGGCAGCGTACTTCTGAGCCCCGGCCTTTATAATAAAATTCTCCTCGGTGCACGTCAAGCCGCTCAGCCAGAAGAGCACCGGGACTCTTTTGTCGCCCACAGCGCCTGGCGGAAGGTAGACGGCAAATTTCATGTCACATCCCAACTCTTCGGAACGGTGGGAGTAGATTTTTTGGTGACCTTCGAAGGACTTGTTGGAGGACACTTCGGTGAGGGACATTTTCATGGGGAGCGCCAACACAAAAAAGCTGATAATGTTCACGGAGTGCAAGGGACTTTGGAGTTGCTGATAAAATATTGCTGTTTTTATTTTACATCGGCACTTACAAGCGGTTTGCGTATAAACTGATGTTGATAATGAATGCAACGGGACTGCTTCCTTAAACTGTGGCGAGTACGTGAAATCAGCAGCTATTTATCAGGCGTTAAAACCGAACCGAACCGAACTGTGTTCGTCCACCGGCTGTCACCCTTGGATGGGATTGGAATTTTTTGCGGATGGTTCCGTTTAGACGTGCAGGGTCGTTCAAAACCTGGGCTTTTATAGAATTCCTCAACCAAATGCCGGAAAGAAGAACTTTTAACTCGTTTATTTCCGTTTTTTCAATATGAAAATAAACTAAGGAATATTTATTTAAAGTTTATTCAATTTATAATTGTTTAGAAGATATAAAAATACATTATTTGCGTTTAAAACTATCGATACTAAGAGCTTAGAAAGATTTAAGCTAAGAATAACATTATTACGTGTTCACATATACAGTAACATCTCTTCCGTTTCCCGATCAAAAGAAAATTAAAAAAAACTCTGGAGAGAGGAAGAGGGGGTAATTATTAATTTCTTTACAGCGCCATTTAAAAATACTAACATTTAAATTTTCTAGTTTTTCATCTTTTTGAGCGTGAGTAGTTCAAAACTCCTCCATTAGCCTCAATAAAGAAATACCATTATAAAGTAACGAACGGGCTCACCTGAACATGATTTTATTTTTTACTGTAAAATGCTCATAGCAACACTATTTATTTACGTATTACTAAGTGCCTTCATGTGATAATCGATGTGCTCTTCTATAAAAGTCGCCACGTAAAAGTGACTATGGCTGTAGCCCTTCCGCCACTTTATATAAGCATTCACCAGGTCATTCTTTGAAGCCGCTTCCACAAAGTTTTCGGGGCAAAGATCTCCACAAAAATAGTAAGAATCCAAAGTACCCTAAAAGAGGACCAATATACTTATTTAGATTTGTACAAATTCTAAAATTTTACTTGGTCTAAAAAGATTTCTATCGGTGGTCCGTTATATTGAGCAATGAGACATGAGGCGTCCCAAAGCTTCCAGTCCTCTTTATTCGGTCCAAGATATGCTGTAAAAGGCCTTTGTGGCGTAGGAGAATAAATAGGATTCGATACACCTGCCAAGGATGATAAGGAGCGATACATTCCAGGATTTTTCAGGGCACATATCAACGCCCCATGACCTCCCATGCTAAATCCCGAAATACTCTTCCTTTCCGGAATTACAGGAAAGTTGCCTTCTATCAATTCCACCAATTCCTTAGTAACATAGCTGTACATTTTATAGTGCTTAGACCACGGCGACTGAGTGGCATCCAGATAAAAACTAGCCGAGTATCCGACATTTTCGAATTCGTCCTGTCCAGGGATATCAACGTTTCGAGGCGATGTATCCGGGCTGACGATGCAGAGACCGTGCTTAGCTGCCAATCGTTGAACTCCAGCTTTAACCAGAAAATTTTCCTCGTTAGCAGTTAGTCCATTTAAAAAGTACAAGGTGGGCACTTTGCACTGTTCTACTTGAGGTGGAAGGTAAATGCTGAATTTCATGTCGCAGTTGAGCTCTTTAGACCGATGAGAATTCGTTTTTTGGTAGCCCTCAAAACATTTTCTATTTTCTATCTCTGTGAGATTACTCATTGTAGTAAATTTTCTAATAAATGATGCAATTCTTAGAAGAATGGAAGAGGTCACAGACATTGATTTGAAATTTGGGAAAACCTTCTTTTAGCTTATGTGGTTTTCTTAAGCTCTAAATTTACATACCCATGAAGCAAAAGCGGGCTAAGATGATTTAAAAAGCTCTCTTGAGTCCTGTTTGTAATGGAATGAAATCAACAAGGCGACAACGTTTTCGAAAAAATTTGCTTATTTAAATGTTATAAATTATAATTTGAACTGCTTGTCCCGTTCTGTAAAACTGACATATTCTACTATGTCATAGAAATTTTATTTCAATCGTTTACTTTTGATGGTGGTGCCCACAATCTTTGTGTTTTTTGATAATTTTACGCAAATTAGTTATCTAAACCACCTTTGCCTGATGGAGCAGCCATTCAATAAGAACTCAATATTATTTGATAGATGGCAGTATTAAAATACATATGCATATGAAATAGAATTTTGAACGGTTTCATCAGCTGTTAAGCAAAGAGAACTTTCAAGTCCTTTTTTTAATTTGTTTTTAATTACAAATTCTTTATAGCAGTTTTTTGTCCAAATAGAAGAAGATAGTAAAAATGGGAATGCTTCTTAAAACAGAAACGATTGCATGAATTATGCAGTTGTTTACTGGACGTTCAAAATAGTGTTGAATCATTTGAGTCGTTCTCAGGATTTGCGGCTGACTACGTCAAGACTGGCAGAGCTGACTAATATTTCTTTATTGTGAGTATTCACAATAAATAGAATAATATTTATGTAGGAATACTGAATAATTGAATTATCATTTTTGCTATTTTTGGGTGACTAAACCAGAATAGATGATTTTAAGGTCTATGCCGATTGTTATCACTCATGTAGAAAAGCCTGAATTTGAATCTTACAAAAAAAAAAATATGGTCTTAAAGAAAAGTTGGATATTAACGATTATTAGAAGAATAAATAAAAGAAACTAAAATTAGTATCCATACAATCTTTATCACATATATTTGGCAAACACGAACGATCTAGCATACTATCGAACATGATGTTTGATATGTGTTTCTAATATTTTTATGTACAGCAAAATTTCTTAGGAGAGAGGGTGTCAAGGAACCATGCATGCCTACAACTATTCTATTTACAGAAGAGCCCTATAACTACTAAAAACAAAATGACCTTAAATTTTAGGAGTTTTTTTTTTTTTTTGAGCAATCTAAGCAGTCAATGTTCCGGGGAAGCTACCACATACTACTACGTTATTTGGGGCGTAGTCCACACTTCCATAGTAAGGAGTTGTTAATGATTGTGACAGTGGAGCCTCGCAATCGGACCGCTGATTTCGTCTATTATTATTGTAACCATTGCACACCCTCATGTTGGCCAAACTACAAGATTTATTTTGATCACAGGCATTTTTGTAGAGGCCACTAAAAAGCAAATAATTTACTTTTCTGATCAATTGTAATATTTAAATTTACAACTTACTTTTTTATAATGGCATCTGAACCTTTCTTGTCATGCTTATTGCGTAGGAACGATTCTGTTGATTCGAGTTGCTTGTAAGGCTTCGGTGTGCGATCACAGCACATGAAGCAGACTAGTATAACTCCAACTAAGGCATGAATTCCTGTGAAACATTTATTTTGAAATTACATTTTGTCTACAACATTTATTAAATAAACTTACCTATAATAAAAATTGTTGCGCCACGGAAGCCGATTTTATCGTAGAGAGCACCACTAACAGAAGGTCCAATAAAGGCACCAAGAGCGAATGTTGATGTCCAAAGACCAGATATAAGTCCGTACGTCTCAATATTGTCAGGAAGGCCTTTTTTTCTGTTGTAGAGCAGGGTGAAAAAAAACTATATAACTTGCTATATACTTATATTTTTAAACGAGAAAAAACCAATTTTTTTATCTTATCAACTTACATAGAAGTACGTAGAGCATCTGTAAAGCTTGAGACTAGAATAGAAGCTATGCCTATTCCGTGAAGCACGAGTCCCATAATAACGGTACTTAACTTCCTATATTGAAATTGAAAAGCAGAATTAATAAAGCATTAAAAAATGCGATAGACGAAGGTTAGGTCAGCGACCACTGATAAGAAGGTTACGCCTGACAATATTGTTTTCGAAAGAAAACTGATTTGGCGGGCACTTACGTTTCAACGGGTAAGAATGGTGCCGGACCAACAACACAAA
This sequence comes from Tolmerus cingulatus, assembly GCA_959613345.1. Taxonomy (NCBI): domain Eukaryota; kingdom Metazoa; phylum Arthropoda; class Insecta; order Diptera; family Asilidae; genus Tolmerus; species Tolmerus cingulatus. The sequence continues at coordinate 42,451,327 of OY390709.1, forward strand.
AAGCTATAGCTACAAATATACTTCCGAGTAAGGATGCTACTTTCGGATTCAGGAACTTATCGACCATCCATCCCCAGACAGGTGCTGTTACCGCATAAACACCGCCGTTTATGACGAATACCATGCCTTAAAATATTAAGTTTTATATTAAATAACATATATTCAAAAACTTAATTTTTTTACCTAGCAGAACGGGGCTGAGATTAAATTGTCGAAGATGGGGCTCCAGTGTGGCACTCAGAAATCCTATAGATGCACTGGTGGCGCAAATTCCTAGAGCACATATTAATACTCCTGGAATTCGGAGGACACTCTTTATAGAGGCTGTAAAATAAGATTGGTTATAAAAATATGGTTCTGGCAGGAAGAAGATTTTTCTTACGTCCTCGATCCCGATTGTCGGCATCCTTAGCATGTTTCGGGAGAACACAAAGTGTTATAAGCGCTGTAACAAAGAGTGAGAATCCCAGAACCACAAACGGAAGGAAATATCCACCTAGAGAATATAATGCTCCTCCAACCATTGGGCCAACAATCAGTCCAAGGCCGAAAAATGTCTCTAAGGAGGCCTATAAATAGTAATACTATTTAATAAATCATAAATCAAGTAATTAAATTAAATATTACTTACAAAAGTCGTTGCAACATTATTTGGAAACTCTTTGGCTATTATCGCAAACGATGCTGTTAAAAATGCAGCGTTACCAAGGGCTTCAACTATTCTTACAGTGAAAGCTAAGGATATAAATAATGTGTGTCCCTATAAAGTACGTACATTAGTTGCTGTATTACATATTTTCTGATTTATAAAGTGATTGATTACTTACTGGAATTCGATCCAGAAGTCCAAAAATAATTGCTGAAATGCCGGTTGTGAAGATACCACCATTGAATAATACTTTTGGTCCTATCCGATTTAAGTATTGCCCATAAATCGGTGATATAATGAATACAATTAATTCAAAGACACCAAATACTAAACCGTATTCGGTTGCTGTGCATCCTTTTCTTTCTGCCTGGAAAATAATGTAGACGAAAACATATCTAGAATTTCCTTGTATTCATTATAATAAATTTGATTTTCAACGTTTTATTCATCAATGAACTTTATATACCCATTTACTAATATTGATTTTATTAAAATAGATTACATGTACATTATATAGGAATTGTAGACATACCACAACAATTTTTACTTGTTACTTCACTGTTCCCAAAATGAGTCATAAAACATGTGACCAGTTGTGTTATATACATATATTTGTTTAAATCCTCTGCAATCTCAACACGAGAATGTTCATTCTTTAATAGAGATTATGGCTCGTATCACAAACTGAATGGAACTTTTTAGAGCACATTATCGCTTAAAGGTCAGTGAAGATGTTTGGGTTATTAAATAAGTTCAGACCAATCACAAACCGCTCGGGAGAAACTACGGAATTTTGCAAAGTATAAAAAATTTGGCAGGAATTTAAAGTAATTCAGCAGCATTTGCAATTGGTGTATACAAATGAGTACTTTTTAAAAGCTTCAGGGTAAAAAATTAATTGATGACGAACATTCTGTCTAGATAAATTACAGAACTTTATTTGGGAGAAATTAATAACCAAAATATATTGAAGTATTTATGGCACTACCATACAGTTCCTACATAAAAATGATTCAAGATCAATGAACATAAGAAAATATATAAAAATGTCATAACACGAATCTAAATGTATTGATATATTTTAACTATATTTTTGAAGCACGCTCCAATAAGAAAATGCTGTTTAACAATCTTATTTATGGGCGATTAAATTTAACTACCTGTAGTCTAAGAATTTTTGCCTTTTCACGAAGTATAGGAATAACGTGGGAAATAATGACAGTATCCTTTTTTTCTTTGTATCCGAAATTATTTATTTGTCTAAGAATACTTCATAATTCGAGCAAAACTAGAAAGAAACTATTATAAGCACTGATCGTTAGTCACAGCATACCTAAGCCAAAATTAAATTTGCTGAAAATTCATATCTTAAGGAATTTCACAACATGGAACAAGTACAAGATTTGACGATGTTTGAAAAAAATATAACAGATCAAATTAATTGTTACACTTACTATGAACATTTTTAGGACCAGTTCAATCTTTTGGATCTCTTAATTTTCTTAAGCATACTTTCTCTAGGTTCGGCAGAGGAGGTAAATCAATTCAGGACTAAATTTAAATCTAACAATTTCCTTTTCCATTAATTGTGCCCCCTCTGTTCCAACTTAAATAAGGCATGATTCGGAAAATTAAAAATTGAAGAATTGGAATGGTCCTAAAAATATTTATATTACTGTAATGGAGTTATGTCATATACTTTTTAACCTTATTAAAATCGTTCACGAAGAAAACAAATAAAATTCCTAATAAGGTACCTGTACATTAAGGTTTTAGCATGAATAATTGCAAAGGAGTTAGTATGAAAAAAGGTTCCATTTAATTTTATGAATCAATTTTTATGTAGAGTAAATTTAATAGATATGCATTTACATACATATGTACATATGCATATATTAAGTTTTGTACCATTATTAAGTTATAACTGGAAAATAAATTTTATTTTCTTTTTATTTGAAAACTATTATAAATTTTCAAATAAAAATTTTGTTCGCTTTGTTATATGTATGTTCCAGAAAACGCGTGTAACCATCGTGTAAGTCAACACTTGAAGGAAACTTCGACGTTTAATTCATTTGTATAGTGAGACCCAACTACAAATAATTCTGCAGTAAAACCATCCTCATTTTCGCCCCACAGAGATGGTAAAATGTAGCCCACGCGGTGGATATAAACATAATTTGCATGCATTTAGTTTTATTTAATAACTTACCTCTTGTGGGAAGAATGGTGCTTGAAGACTAACACAAATTGCATTGCAAAAATCAGCCAAGCCCATAATAAGCAGCGTCATCCACTGGCGTCTTGAAAAATTAAATTTCGGTAGAAGCGACATTTTTACACTTTTTTTCTCTCCTTTGTTTAAATATTTATTATATTATCGATGTCAGAAACACATAAAATGAATACTTTTCTCCCAAAATCAGATTTGAAGTTTGGAGAATTAAAAAACAAAATACTTAAAGTGAAATAAATAGATGTGTTTAACTAAGGCTAAAAGAGTAATAAGGAGCTTCTAGCAACCGTTAGCAGCATTTATTAAATACACACAAAGTAAATATATATTTAATTTCCAGAATTAATTTGTCTATAACGAATTTAAAACACTTTTCTAATCCAATGATTGTTCAGCACACTCAAATCTTTTTTTCAAACGCACTATCCACAAAATTCAATTCACTTTAGGTAGAAAAGTTCGACAGGTAGTTAAAGATCAAATATTTTTCAAAAAAGAATTTACGGTTATTCATTTTGATCATGGTACGCAGCTAGATAGGTTAAGTTGTAGTAAGCGAATTTTATTAATTCTAAAACATTGATTAAGTCCATAATTTCAAAGTTAATATGCAGGAGCAAGGAGGCGAAATCACTGACTATTATGTACTTAATGGACCACTAAGGAGCAGCAGTACCGACCGAAGCTGAAGATGTTGCTGGACTTATGAGAGATGTAGAACTACTGTACATTTCGTCCAGTCGAAACTGATAACTGAGTCTGTCGCCAGCTCTAGTATATAGGCAGGAGCATTGATGAGGAGAATTTTTCCAAATGTTATAATTTTTCACTGATAACAGACATTCATTTATTGTCTCTCTATCGGGTTACCAGAATTTTTGCATTGCTATATTTTCAATTCAAAGATCTTCCTTTTGGAATTTAAGAGAAATGTAGAATAATTGAAAGATGTTCTTTAAATTACAATAATATAAAAGTATTACTTCAATATCAATTACCGTGTAATATAAAATAGATAGGAGATATTTAAATGTAACCGAAATTCTATCAAAATCTTAAAACTCATATGACTCATATGTTTTTAGCGATTTAAAACGAGTTTCAATGATGAGTTGAATGGACAAATCTTGAAATGCTTAAATTCCCATTACCTACATTTTCGCAATGATAATTTATTATTTACATTTGTCTTCACAAAGGAAAACGCATACAAAGGAGATTTTGAGGAGAAAGTATTAATTACTTTGTTCTTTTTAGACAGGTTGGTGTATATAACATTATGAAAATACCTGATGTTTTAATTACACAAGTATTTATCGAAAATTCCATTTATGGTAGTTGCAATTTTACGAATCTTTAAAAAAAAACACATAAAGACAAATGTTCTTTTCAAATTTGTTATTGTCAATATTTTTATTACTTCTTCGTACACAAAGAACGTCCAATTTTCTTGCACTAAGTAAACAAATCATAAAACCAAAGTCACACTTCGACTGTCCAAATCTAAATATGCATCTTTATATTGTAATCTCTGGATGGCAAACAAACAAACAAACAGGACTTTAGCAAGCAAATCTAGAAATTTACTCATATTGAATTCAAAATATTGTTTGTGTCGATATGGCTGCTGCAATTCAGTCACACATCGACAATCGACGACCGCAGCGCATCCTCTGAGCATTTACTCTATCTAGCTAAATTTCGAACTTTGATCAAATTAAAAAAATCGTTGAAAGCAACAACGCAATATTTTTAATTTTATATTTAGCCATTACAAGATAAAATTGCTACCTCTTATATGAGTTGATGCTGTTGTGCATGAAATGAAAAAACAGCTTGCAGTTGGAAATTGATCAGCGAAAATATAAAATTTCTTTCTTTTTATTGAGTGATTGCATAGGAAGTGCAATTCAAAAAAGGATTTTGAAAAGGGAGGGTGTGATGACAATATATATGATGACGGTGAAGGCTCTTTACTTCCTTGATAATAATTTTTGTTCATTTCCCTATTTAATAACTGGAGATATAGCAATTATCTTAGTTAAAGCAGACCATGACCCTTTATATCTGTTTAGGTACATGAAAACGTAAACTTATGCTGTAATTTTTCCATTGATAAATTGTTTATTTGAGAAAAGAATGGATTTTCTTTAGATGTAACGGAATTCCGATTCTGTGGCATTACGTTTTGTAGTAAAAGTAAAACATTAACATGAAGAAATTAGGTTTGAGTTTATATCTACGAGTGAAATATAAATACATACATATGAACATAGCTAATTTTATTCTTTTTCTCACTAAATTACAAAACCAGAAAGCCCGGGGAAGCCTTTTTAAAAGTATCACATCAAGACTATCTTATAGAATTATTGTATGTAATTTAACGATTATTATTAGTTTAGTGAATGAGTAAAACTCCAGGTACATAGTTGTAGTGGCATAAAAACGTCAAAGAAATAGGCTCACAGAAACCAAACATAATAAGCAGTGGACCAATAAATTGGAAGATTATCAGAATACAAACATAAATTAAGATAATTGACTAGTTCTCCCAAACTAAACTTTGGATTCAATAGAGAATTATGTCACGTCGCAATTGGAATCACGAGCTGGATGGAGTGAATGAATAAGAGGTTTCGACCGTTTTGATAAGAACGGTGCCACGCGAAATGTGGGTAAGAGTCTTGATTTGTAAACTATAAACAGAAATCGGCAGCTTTTTTTTGGTTTTAGTTAGTTAGCTAGTTATTTTTGTGCTATCTTCCTGTTTTGCATCAATTAAAAGATGAAACCTCTTTAAGGGAAATGACCGGAATAATCGTATTTTCATATTATCAAGACTTTGCGTACTTATAATTACTAGATTCAACCAGATTCTGTTGAGATTGTTTTAAATAGTAAACCTCATTAGTCGTAAATACCTTGAAATTACTCTGATTAATACCAATTTGGCATGCACACTACTAAAATTGTTTAAGGTCAATTTAAATGCTATCATTTAACTCTTAGACCTGTCAGTCACATCATAACAATTCTTGAGACCGTAATTTTGTTTTATTTGCCAATCTTGGCGCCATATGGATGTATATTTTTGCATTTTGCAGTGAAACTGCAGTGTGATAAGCGCCCAGTAATTTATGGTACAGTTTTATGGCGAAAAAAATTTTACTACTTTCCGGTTAGAAATAAATTCTAGAACCAAATAGATCAAGGCTTGAATTTACGAAGGGTGCCAGTTTATATGTTTTCATACTTCAACTAATAATGTCTGCAATGATTAGGGAGTTTAATTATAATTTTATTGACCTAGAACTGATAAATATTTACATTGTACGTACATATGTATATTATTTTAAGTAATATTTAACTTTTTGAAATCACACTCCATAAAGGAATTTTCTGCGCAATTTTCCACATTAAAACCATGCCTTATAAAAATAAAAAGATTGCTACTATAATAAATTGCGATTTAACATTTGTTATATTCTAAATGCCTGCATAGTGACGGCGACGGTCTGCCGGTTATATGATACTAAAATCGGTGAGAAGCGGATTCGATTTTTAATTGCGTCGAACCAAATGATGACGCCACAACATTCATACTCCAAGGTCTACTAATTAAAGTCCCTCCACAACAGGCAAAACCAGAAAAAACCAGAGGTCAATTAAATCAGAAAAATATATGTTTCTAATTGAAATGCAGTAACGATTACTTTTTTTCTGTAAATGCACAGAGATAGCCTTTTCGCAGTGAATGAACTGTGATGTCTGGCGACTCTTCAGAATATCGGCTATATCATCAAGTGCACAACAACATCATCTTTCCATCGAAGAATCTTGCAATTGCACACTTATTTTTTTGTTTTCCTTTAATGTAATCATGAAATGATAATTTTTATTTTTTTCAAACTTTATTCTTTTCCACGCTACGGGTGTCTAATTTAAAACAAATTTGTTAATTTTTTTTCTTTCGACCCGAATTTTTTGTCCATTTTCCCACTCATGTCTAGTGTCAGAGTAAAGTAAATCTCACTATCAACATTAGGCACCAATTAATTGAAAGACCAGACATCGAACTTGCTATTTCTTGTGGTTATATGAATTTTTTTGTTAAATTTTTTTTTTCAAAAATAGATAGTCAGTTATCAAAATGGAAGTGTAATTGAACTAGAAACTGTGGCATATTATACCAATTAATTGGATCACACGCGTTCAATCTCAACTGATCTACAATTACTGCGCATTACGAGGTAAAGAGAGGGCAACTCTTGACCGTGATGTTGTATAGATTGGCGCTTAAAGTCTTGATAGAGTTCAAGAAAGTAATAAAAGATTGAAAGCCAAATGCATGTCATCAAATTGTTATAATCTGACATGAAAATTATTGCTAACTGATGATAGATTTCTTTACAAATAAGCGATATTATGTTAATGAAGTTTAATCGCTGATTTTATTATAAATATCTAAAGATCGGAGGATACTATAAGTTATTGAAATAAAATTTTGGGTATAGTGTCCAAGAACAGTGGGTCAATAATTATTTGTTTTAAATGGCTTAACAAGTCTATAAAACCTAATTAGAATCCTAAGGTCATTGCACTTTGGCTAGAAAAATAAATTATTTTTAAGCAATATTTGGGAAGACAATGCCATATGCGCGAAAGACAAATTTGCAACGCTATAGGCGGTTAAGTTTTGATATTATAACTAAATTTATTATCAAACTATTAAAACATAATATTGCTCCGTCGCTTAAATTAAAGTCTATGAACGTTTTACAGAATAAATAAACGAGTTTTAAGATACTCCTGGAGCAAAATCATTAGTCTCTTATTTTCCAGAAATATATGTATTTAGACACTTTATTCATCTCCTGTACAATTCACAAACATTTAAATTTCGCTTTCGCAAAGATGTAGGGACTAATAGAAGAGCTCCTTAGGAGAAGTTAAAATTAAATAAAATTAAATGACTTAAACTATTGCAAAGGCTGAGTTCTGATTATAAAAGAAAGCCTTTGAAATTCATCAAATTTATATTTCCTTCGGAATTAAAATAAAATTTACAAAAATGTACTAAAATTAACTTACCATAAAACACTTAAACCTTACTTGACATATACAATTAAGATCACTGGCTCTTCCGTTATTCCAAAAATACTATGTAAAACCTCTAACTGGGTGATGGATGATACTGGAAAGGTTTTTCCTGCAATACTTTTGCTTAACAATAAATTCTCATACTCATAGGACGGAGATTGTTTTTTTATTTCATTTGCGAGTCTTTGGCGCTGTATGTAATGAGTGTGAACTTATTATTTTTAATTAATCCAACAGCAATTTCTTCATTTCTATTGAACCAAACGCCTGATTCAGGATTTTTTGGAACAATTTCCCAATGCTCTGTGATGCTGCAGGGCGCATTTCTTTTACAAGCTCTTTTGCATTCTGGTTTAAAAATTGATTGATAGCTTCACCTAGATTATTTATGAGAATTTTATTTAAACATGATTTTATAATATTAGTAATTACCCAAGATATTGTCTGCATTTACTTTATCATCAACGCGAAACTTGGCATGTTTCATTGTAAAATCGATTCCAAGCTTGTTGATGAACATAAAACTTTTGTCTTCTCGATGTTTTTCTTGACCATAAACTTTGGCAATTGCTGAAATATTTCCTATAAAATAAAAGTATCTATTAAATATGTTGCTTTTATTAAAAAAAATTTAGACGCTAAGTTTTCTTTAAATGCAAAATACAGTACTGTGAAAATGTTTACGATTACTTCAATATTTCGGGAACTTTTAATTTTTTGAAGGATACTTTCTCTAGGTTCGACAGAGGAGAGAAATGAATTCAGGACTAAATTTAAATCTTAAAGTTTCCTTTTCCATTGTTTTTGGTCCCTCTGTCTAACTTTGAAAAGGCATGATTCGGAAAACTAAAGCTTTTGGAAAAATTGGAGTTGCTCAAAAAGTATTCGCTGTTCTGTATGTAGGCGCATGATGCTCTTAACTCAAATTATTAGACTTATGAAAAACTCCAACGCATTTTAATCTTACCGAATTCCGCCCAAAAATTGCCATATGAGCGTACAGGTAGTAAAAGTACATTTCCCGTCACGTCATATTTACCAGTTACTTCAACATGTGGAATTGCCAAACTCATATCAATGCGCAGTTTCTAAAATATGAAAAATAAAATTAAACTAGTAAGTAAGAACAATAACAAATTATTTAAAACTCCAAAATATTTGCGACTTACCTTAATATCGTTTCGAACTTCCTTAATAGTGTAATTGTTTGCTCCTTTTACTACAATATTCGAGAATCTTGCTTTAACTCGAACGGCACCAGCATTATTTTCCATAACAAGTTCATCGATCTCCAAGGGTTCGAGCGGTGGTACTCCAAGTTCTGGAAGACCATTCGGAAGAAAATTCTTCAAATGGTTAAATGAATTTCTTATGCAGCCATTTAGCTGTGGATCTGATTTGCTACATGGAAGAATATATTCAGCTGTAATATAAATAACAAAAATATGTAAAGGATAAGAAAAATTGTTATAAAAAAATATTACAGTTAGTATTTAGTAATTACTGCATGCATTATACTAATTTTTTTAAATCTAAATATATTTAAATAACCTCAAATTAAATTGTTCGTAATTAAACTATTTACGAAATACTAACACTAGTGCAATATTACAAATTGCTTTTCCATTTCAAGATTTCAAAGCAATGAGTGACAATCGGAAAATTTGTTTATAAACCGGCAATACATACATATACATGCATATGTATAAACCTAGAAGCAAGCTAACAAACCGGTAGCACACCGGTGAATTAAATTGCCCAGGTTTGCGTGTGCTTTGCTCAGGTAAACTCCCAAACCGCACTGAAATGGCGACAGAAGTATTGAGCAACGAGTTTCTGCAAACAAGGAATATTGCACAAGATCTCGACCAAACGTAAGCTTGTATTGTTAAATAATACATACTTTTTCTGTGAACTCATGTCACGTTTTTTATTACAAAAAGAAACGCATTCATAACAGTTAATATGCCTAGTTGTACGAGTACTTGAAAATAACTACTACCTTTAAATAACGAATTTGGGAGCTCATATCTTTTCGATCAAAGTGAATAATATACAACACACGAAAATTTATGTAACAAACTTATTTTTCGAACATAGCCGAAACGGGGCAGCGATAAAAACATACCATCGACTAAGTCTAAGAGTTATTTTGCAGAAAGCATTCATTTAAATAGAGGATCTCTAGATGCATATTTTTATTTCCCTCTTGCAGATGATCACTCTTACACAATGTGCCAAGAATATTAATCTTATATGGGAATTAGGATTGCAACAATCAATTGATTGGTTCGCCCAATAGAGTAAAACAAATGCAAAAAGGCCCCGTTCAATTTCAGCATATCTACTTTTAATTACTTTTATTTCTCTCTTTCTTCAGTATCTCAAGCTTGAAAGCAGCATGAACTGTCGGTGAATGTTCGATGGACATAATTGGCCTATTTCTTTTCATATGGAACTCGCTTGCTAAGTACTTTCTTACATAATTTCATTTGCAGCATCAACAGACGCTAAATTAAAACAGAGTAAAACCAAAAATAAAAAGTGAAGGAAAATAAGTAAAATACAAGATTGGTTCGGTGTTGTTCCGATTGAAAGCTTGCAGGAAAAATTTAAATGAACATTTCGTAGTGTCGAACGACCCACTGACTTTGACCTTTTTATTAATTTGCCGTATTGGGAATTACGTGAAAGTCATTTGGAAGGATTGGGTAATACATAGTGTAAGATGAGATCTTGTTATCACGTTTTTTTAGGATGATTTCTATTAGATATATTAATATCCATTAATAGCGTTTGAATAAATTAGTTCTGCAAAACAACAAAATTTTACTTTATTTGAATTTTATAAATTCCTATCCTATTCAGTTGTAATTATTACTTGCAACTTTATATTCTTTGAATTGTTTAGTGAACTGAAAACAAATTAATGCATCCAGACGGCGTACAAGATATTGCAAGATATTTAGATTCAAACGACAGGCAATCAAGGACTCTGACAAAGATTTCCATCGCACGTTGAATCATTGGCTGAATAAAGATACCCGCCAGAAATACACGGAGTATAATTTAATCAGTTGTTAATCACAGAAGCACTTCTCTATCTGTTTACCATTGTTGCACGGCCTCATTAAAAATTCTACAGACCTCGCTGAAATAATTTCATTTATTTTTTTAAACGGACAATAGCCGCATTGCACGTACATGTTATAATCGGCTCCTTTTTTCACGAGTGCAATCGCAATTAATGAAAGTAGAAACCCTAGAGGGGGCATTACCGAATTTATTATGTCTATTTATGGTGTATTTTGATTTTTTTTTTTGGGTACAATGTCACATGCAGGAAAAGGTAAACCGAAAACATTATTCAAAGCCACTTTTGGTACGCAATAGTTGACCATGAGAAGTTAGAAATTGATTATGAATAGAACGCGTTTTTTAATGAGCATGGGGGCTATTAGTCAGGGCAAAATGGGTTCACGTTACCAAAGTAGGCTAAGCTGGTGCTATTACCTTTGTGCAATCTTATGCAATGGTGGCTTCTTGTGCACTTTGAAATTTCATTCACATATTAACTAAAGTGACTCAGCGGTAGACGGATGATTATTGCTGTTTTTCAATTAGAGCGAATTGTGCGCTGTGGAAAGTACCCTTTACTTGTGATGTTTGCAAAATTTCAATAATGATTAATTGCTACATAGTGATGATCGACAAAACTTTTGGATGCTTAAGTAAATTTGCCTTTTAAGAGCACACAATTTATCTGAAATCCTTTTTTGGAATCATTGAATCTCATGCACTTTTGTGGCGTAATTACGATGTATTTTTCGAAGTAAAATTTTGGTTGAACGTTAACTAGAACAAACACCTGATCTTTTCAGGGTGATCCACTATAAGCTCTATCTTCTATTTTAATTAAACTTATTTCAGCTCTTTCAAACTATACGCTTTTATAAAATTATTCATATTAAAATTAGTCTCATTTCGTTTTAATAAATGCATCTGGAATTTTGGGCACCTTCACTCTGAGAAGAACCATAATATGTTATAATAATCGTACATTTGTGACGGTATACCACTATAAAACGACGTAAACGTTTATTTTAAATTTTAGTTCTTCTAATCAATGACATTTAGTAAGACCTTGCGCTTCGATAAGTTCTATCTGTATATGCTTTTAACATGCTCAAATGCTTCAGAGCTACATACTTGATTACTTTGGCTGTAACTTTTAACACAAGGTATACCATTAATACCAATCAAACACTTTTGGAAAATCCCAAAAATTGAATGTTTATTTTAGGCAGTGTCTTAAGTCATTTTAGATTTATATAATTTTGCGTATATTTGCTTTTCATTGGTAATATGTATTCGCCAAATTATAATGTGCTTTTTACGACAGTTTTGCAATTATTAACTTTAGGCTAATGTAACTTGCAAACATCTGTGAGGTGAAGATATGTTGGAAATATTTTGAATACTATGTATTTGAATATTTATGTATTTTCTCTACTTGCGAAGTTATAGTATTGAATGGTTTTATATTAATTTCGAAATGCGTTAAATAAACACATTTATGCCGATGTAATTAATATAAGCATATTTAGTAATTTTGTATTGTTTCTGTTATTTCCCATTTTTATATTTTTAAAGATTAAAAATTATTTCATTTTCTTTTTTGAAGCTACCAATCAAGATGAATATTTTGTTTCATATTTATATTGCACTTGACCGGTTTTTAAAAGTATCTACAACGTTTTTTAAATTAAAACTAACTCTAGCAAATTTTATCTTAAAATCCAATTAATAGCGCATTCAAATTTCACCACTTAAATAACTTCTTCTAAATTCAATTAAATACCATTGAAGTGCATCAAAGTTTTTTTAAATCAATTTAAAGAAAGTAAAAAGAACTACAAAACAAAACTGAGATAATTAAAATTATTTCGTCGTAGTGAATCACATCCATCACAAATTATTATAATTACACCGATTATTTCATCGAGCAATTCAAGATATTATATGAGCATATATGTAAGAAAAGAAAAAAATATTAAAAAGATACTTACGTATTTCCTGGGCATAGCATTGAATTACGAGTATTGCTGCTATTGCTGCAAAATATTTCGACATAGCCCACATGTTATTGTTTTGTTCCAAATTGCAGTTGGGCCCAATATGTTACACAATATCAACGTTTTTCACGAAATTATAAAAAGCTTTACACGAAAACTGCCGTCTTTTAAATGGAGAACAATATTATGTAAGATAGAAGATACTATAATAATAATATTTTGATATAAATACGCATAGTTTTTTGACCATATAATCTAGGTTACTTTTTATTCTTTCAGATTTATATAACTCGTGAAAATCGTCCAATTTTTTTTTTCAAATTTTACACCAAAGAGTAATTGTTTGAACACTTTTTATTCACACACATTAAATAACTTTTCAATTTGATGAAAATTTATCTTTTATACACAACATAATTATAATAATAATTAGATGAAGTCATACGCGAACTTTTTATAAACGCCCTTCCAATTTTTCATAAAATATACGAATGAGAAAATGCCCTCCTGTATTGCTTTTCTTATACATATTTTAATGAGAAAATGCATTGCTCGTAACTCGTCCGCGTATAAGTCTGTCTTTTAAATTTGAATCACAACTGCAGTAATGAAATCCTTATATGTAAGTGCTTCTCAAATAATTAACAGAATTATTGTAACTAATTTAGTCTGATAACGGTAAATACAGTTTTATGTTTCTTTGCTTTCTCATTAATGAATTAATTTTATTACTTCTGAAATAAGTGAATATATTTGAAAATGGCGAAAGGAAACAATTCGAATTAAAAAGAAAAAATTAAGATCAGAGTATTAGCATCGTTGGGAACAGTTAAGAAACCTGGCGGTAATTAGTAAACTTGGTGGTTCAGAATACATAATCCGTAGTTTTCTCAATTGGGCGACAATTAACGGAAGATGAGGGTCTTAATAATGGCTGTTAAATACGTCGGTCATTTGGCAATTCACAAATTCAACTTTGAAACCATTTCAGCTACGCTCAGTCGATTTCTAGTTTCTAACAGAGGATTTTATTTTTCTGTCGTCAGGTATGTTTAGGGTTTATTTTCCAGTAGTTGCCGCCCAATTTAAAAAATAAAACAAATTACGGATTGCGTAATCTGTACGCCGAATTTTCTTAGCAACAGTCTTCTCAACCCCTCGCTGTGCATTTTGATCTTAATTTCCTCTTCGTCGCCAAAATATTACCCTTCACCATTTTGAAATATTATCACTTACTGCAGAAGTAATAAATTAAATTTATTAACGAAAAAGCAAAGAAACATAAAACTGTATTTACCATTATCAGACTAAATTAGTTCCCAATAATTCTGTTAATTATTTGAGAAGCACTAAAGAATTTCGTTGCTGCAGTTTTGGATCAAATGCAATAATTATTTTAACTTTGAAAGCCATTTTGGTAATGCATTTTTATTACATTTTCAATAAATTGCGTATAAATGATTTATAATTTAACGAAAGCAATGAAAGGGGCATCTTTGCATTAATGCGATATTTTATGAAAACTTTTAAAGGCGTTTATGAAAATTTCGCTCACTTCATGTGCAATATTATAAAAAGCGATTGATGAAAGTGCTATGGTTGATCTCTGACACGATGATCACTGTTTTTGATTCAATCTCATTGTTCCACTTATCAAAACCACAAAATATAAGAAAACACTAAAATATTCAAAGAGATTCACCTAAAAAATTGCAGCAGATACCTCAGAGTGCAACTTTTCTTACTGGACAGTACAAAGACGTTTTAACGATCGAAACTCTAGATGGATTAAGTATGCACCGCAGACCGGTCGGTGCTTTTATATTAGGACTCCCATGGAGGAGTTTTAGAGGCTCCGAATCGTATCTTTATGGGGGAAACCTTCCAGAGCATTTTGCTTCCACTCTTTTAATATTATCGCTGCCACTGTGCAGCACGACTACCACGTCCAATGGAGAAAAATTATCTTCTGTGGAAGCTTCGTGGTATCTTTGCGATGACGCGACAGTCTTACTATGCCCAAGACTTCAAGAAAATAAGATATTTTTGGGCAATTTTTTCACGGTAATATCCTCATAGGTCAGTCAGGTTGATCGGCCAAAAGCTGATGTACCTTGACCAGACCACTCGTTCAGATTAGTGGTCGACAGGTTAATCGCATTTGCCTCATTAAATTTTATTTCTTCTGACTTATGACAGTTAGGGCCTAGCGGTTAGATTTATCCAAGTTGCATAACTTTTGCTAAGACGTAGTGTTCCGTAGGTTACTTTTTGGCAAATAGCGCAGGTGATGTAATTAGTATATTGTAGTAATGAGATATTATTCTCTGGTTCTTGAGTATTGATATAGAATTTTCAGACCAGCTATGTAATTTTTTCCAATTCAATATCACTAATACTCGTATATCAGATAGTAATAGAGTTTGAACTGAGAAAACAAATATTTAACGTTATATGGTAATTTATATTGTACTAGCTGATTCGTGAGCGACGTTGCCCGGGTACAACAATCACTGCAATAAAAAACACTAAACTTTAATAAATATATTACGTTGCTGGCCTTAGAATATCTGTGTTTTGTTTATTTTTTGTAAGGTCCTTACTTCATCTAATAATGGAACTTGAGAAAAGTTTATTGTTATACATACGTATGTAGTGCCATTTTTTGGATAAGCTCTTCCACACCATTACCAAATTGAAAACGAAAATTAGGTAAAACTATTATTCATTGGAATAATTAAGTTTATTTTAAGAATGGTACAACATTATATACAAATCACATAAATATACTTAATCTTTTCTTCAATTTTACAACGAATAAAACGTAAAGTACAAATCCTTCCATCAACAGCGTATATAAAATTAAATTAGCATATCTTTTCGACTTCCACACAATTACTCACAAAAAACAAAACAAACTTCCAATAACTGAAAAAAAATCGATTGTGTACCGCTCAAAATTCAGATCATACCGGACATATGTATGTATTTTATGCATCACTAATTTCAAGGTCTTGTCCGGCAAAAATATTTGGTAAGAGTACATTGCATGGGTGAACAACCAGCAAATGATGTAAAATGCGAAAGAAATGACAATTTCGAAAAAAATGAGTACGCATTTAATAATACATCATCAGTTACTGTTTCAAGTGTATTTGTTCAGAAAGATATAAAAACATGAGAAAAAATTAAATTAAGCCCTTGGTGAATCGAAGAAATAGAGAAGTTTTAAATAAAATTTCTTATATGTAGTTTAAACCTATATCGTTATTTACAGGAAAAATCTCCTTCCTGGAAACTTATTAACTTCCCGATTATAAGGATTTTTTTGTTATGTAAAGGGCTTCAATTAAATCGATTAACTTGTCAAGCAATGAAAACAAGTTCTCTTTAGTATCGCCTTACCCTTGGTATCAAAATAAATTCTTCAACAAAAAATACCAGAAACAAGAATTGCAACTTTTTGGCACTGATTAATTACGTTTCCATCTCTTAAAATTTCCTCTTCTTTCGAAAGGTGTGCCTCGTTTTCGATTTTGATTTTGATTTATATTTTCGTTGATACTCTGCTGAGGAATAATTGCTTGAGCGTATGGTGGAAGACCCATTAGTGGTGGAGGATAATGAAAAGGCGGTCTTGGTAGACAATTTTGCCAAGGATGATGATGTTCAGTGACTTGAGGTTGAAATGTAATAAAAGCTGGATTTGGGGGCTGGACTGGAAAAAAATGTGGTGGTGGTGGTGGTGGATAGTGAAATCCTGGCGCAAACCCCAACAATCCGGGCTTTTGGATATCCCAACATGGCGTAGGTAGTCGTGGTGGTAATAAGTTACCCAAGGAGAATGGTGGAATATTATCTGGAGATGGATATCCGTGGAAATTAATTGGTCCATTTGAAACGTTGAGATGGAAGATTGGTGGTATCCCAGAATTATCACTTTCCTTGGAAGGGTTCGTTTCAGTAGCTCTTGCACACACATTACCATGTGCATCTATTTGAATGCCAAGATTAATTAGAATTTCGTCGATATTGTCTGTCCACTCTATATTCCGCATCTCGAAATTAGCATGACCATTGGAATTTTGATGAAAACGGGTCAATTCAGACGATAGCCGTGACAGCAAATGATTTACTTGAATTTTAACATTTGAATTTTGATCCTGATACCATTTTGAATTTTGCAAGTATCCATTGAAAATTAATTGAAAATTGGGTATGCTCAATTGTGTGGAAGTGTTTTCTACTTCCTTTCGCTTTCGTGGATCACAAGATAAATTTCCACAAAGTCCAATAGACGTATTGCTTGAAGATTGGGACTTCTGCAAAGAATTTGTAGCTGAATTTGAAGACATACATGGGTTGTCCTCTGAACTATTATAATTTTGAAGCTGTAACTCTCGCTTAAGTCTTGGGTCAAGTAAATTATTGTAATTCAAAGGGATGTTCGACTGCTGTATCTTGGGAATGTAGATTTCAATTAGCTAAAAAAAAATTAGTTTTCTTACAAATTGGGAAAAACATAATTTTTGTGTTTCAGAATTTTTAAAATGAATACGAAATCTTAAACAACCTTCATGCAGTCTATAAAATAAATGCGAAACTACAACATGAAGAACCACACAATAGACAAAAATGTTTCTAGAAACATACTCAAAATTTGTTCTAACCTTATATTTAATTGGTGGATGTGAACTGATTGATGCTTGAATTTCAAAGTCTGGAATAAAATCATGTACCGGGAGGTGTCTCATATCATGATCTCCTAAATAAAAGCAGAACAATTAATACGTTTCTAGTAAAGACGAAGTCATTACCTCTTGATTTAATATATAGATCCATTTGCTCAAAGTAGCCTAATCCTGTTTGACTACACGAAGCTACTAGTTCTAAATAAAAAAAATAAAAAAAACAAACAAATTTAAATTACTTTCATGTTTTTAAGAATTTTTTCAAAAATTACCTCTGTTTTTGGTATTGTCCACAAAATCACTCTCATTCTGAGCTCTGCGGCAATCTTTAGCATTCCTCACTGATTGCTAAAAACGAAGAATAATTGTCTTAATTAATTTAATTCGATTGATAAATTTAATGTATTATAGCAACTGCAGTGTAGTTCATGAATGAGTTTGATCTTTCATCAAAGCAGGTCAAGGAATTTTTCTGAATTCTACGCCAGAATTTGGTAATTTTATCATCATTGGGACGAAAATAAACCACATTTTTATAAAAATTAGCTACAGAAAACAATAAATTGCTAGAGATAAAAACCAGACAATCTTAGTTTTGTTTTTGTATTTAAATAACCTCTGATATGTTTTTTACAGAGTTATGCTATTTCGAGCAAATTGGACTTTGAAAACTTAACAAAAATATAACTCTCAGTGAGCGCTCATATAGAATTTAGTAGGCACTACCTCAGATTAAAGGCGGGATCCCAATATATCCAATCCAATTCGTTCCGACGAGCTGTCAAAGTTGAACACAATAAGCGGATCGGATCGGATCGGATCGGAACGGACGAGTTGAACAAACTTCAACTTTTGTCGGAACGACGGCAAGCATAACCTCACAAATGAATCACCACACGCTCAGTTTGCTCTAACAAACAACTGTCAAACGACGATTCGGATCGGGCAAATTGTAACCAAATTGTAACCAAAAGTCGAAACGGAGCGAACCGGATCGGATCGGAACGGTGCGGATACACTGGGATCCCGCCTTTAATTAATTTTTTTAATAGCTAATAAACTTCAAATTAAAATGGTTAATAACAATTTAACAATTTTAAATCTATTAAAGTAAAGTATATTTTAAATTAATCGAAATAAAAAACGACTGAGCCAAAATTTGAGTTGCCCAGATGTATTTAAAAGTAGCTTTGGGTTTCATTAATAAAAATAGTGCTGGTATACATTGAAATGAAAGATTTAAAAATGACTACTAGGGCATTAGATTATGAGCAATCCAAAAAAGAGATTATGGAAAAGTCGTCAAATATTGAAAAATCCACGGAGAGAAAAATTTCTTTTTCTGACTTTATACAATTAATGACACTGAAGATAATTAAAAGGGATTCTTTAGAGTATATCAAGAAATCCTTTCGGCTTCTTGATTGCAACAAAACTCGGTGGATTAATTTTAAAAACTTAAAAGATTTTGCCCAAGATTTAGCCGAAGATCTGAATAATGAAGAGTAGAAAGAAATGATTGATTTTGTTAATACTAAGGGCGATCGAGAAGTTAGCCTGAATGAGTATAAAGAATTTATGAATCGAAGCTCTTTAAGAGGAGAATCTCAAGGACCTTACCGTTGCATTCTTTCCATTGTATATCATTGACTTGAAGCAGTCTTTTAATTGTATCGAGTTGAAAGTAAAACAGATAAGCTAGAGACATTTTTTCGTAATTATATTATAACATACCTCACTTTCATAATCGTTTTCCGAAACGCAAGATTCATGAATTACCAACTTCGATCCATCTTCTTGTAAATCTGAAGAACTGTCTACATTGATTAAAAACAAAACAAAATTACACTAAATATCAAAGTAAAAATACATTAAACTTACTCATTGCATCGTCTAACGAGTTCAAAATATCCAAAATTGATTGATCAGATTCTCTGTCCTCTTTAACATCAAAATGTTGTCGTTCTTCCTCAGATTCATCAGAACTATTTAAAGGGAAAATATTTTAAGTTATATAATTTTAAAGTATAGTAGAACATATTACTTCAGTTTTCGTATTTGTTTCGCAACCATTGAAACCTTCTTAAAATCGTTTTGACTATTTTCCGTAGTTACAACATCTTTGCCATTTTGTTGTTGAGTATTATAAACTTTTTCAAACATTTGCTGTATCTCATTAATTTGGATAACATTCAACCCAATTTCACTTAATTTAGCTAAAGATAGATGTTTAATCTCCTCTATACATTTAATGCCAAGTTTTACTACAGAGATCAGCTGAGTTTCTGTAAACACTTCGGGAATTCGTTTTATATTTTCGTTTAATCCAGTTTCCAGGGGATTTTGGAAAACTTTATTCAAAGTTTCTTCAATAGTAGTTTGATTATTAAAACCACTCCCCTTTTCTTCAATAGTTTGAATAGAAGTTCCACTTTCTTGCATTAATAGTTCGTTATTTCTAGCTTCTAGCATAGATTCTAGTTTATCCTGCGGCATTCGCACAAAATTTCCTAAAATAGATCTTGGGGCACTGGTTATGTGCCTTATTAAAGCTGATTTCATGTCTGGATTTAAAGCTTTCCCATGAAGATATTTACACGGTTTCTCGTTTTTGCACTCTAATCCAAGATAAAAATATTTGCATGGAAAATCTGCATGCATATAATCGCAAGTATTACTTTTGGTGCAACAACCCGTAAGGTAAAATTTACAAGTCTCTAATTTTCGATTTTCATTTGTGTCTTCAGTTTGATGTTTTTCGGCGTTTGGTGTAGAAGAATTGTTCTTACTTGTCTGTCCCTTTTAATGTAAAAAACAAAAACAATTAGTATCGAAGTCATAAATACAACTTTTTAATTTTTATGTTCATTCTAAAAGCAAATAATGTTACTTCCAATACATATCATCATTCAATAGTCATCTTACAGCGCGTTTAAAATTAAATCGAATCAATATTTCATTATATGTATCAGGCCGCTATAAACATTTTATATGGTATTCAGTCATGGAGTGATTTCGAAGTTCAGTATTTATAATTTCAATCCTAACATTTACCTAATTTAATTCCAAGAAGACAAAAATCTAATTTGAATGAACCTATTCAGAAATACGATCACCTATAGTGAATTAAGAACCTATGTGAAAGAACCAGACGTACTTAAAGAAAACCAAAACTTACTCCTCTACTTTCACGAGCATCTAATTTATCCTTATATTGATGACTTCTTCGAGATCTTCGTCTATGTCGTGTTCGATCCTTTCTTCGCCTATTACTTCTTCGTGAGACGCGACCTGCACCAAAACCTTCATCACTTTCGGAATAATTTGAAGCACTATTTGAATTGTTTTTATTAGGAGATATATTCTTTTCATTTCTTTCGCGGATTGTCGGTGGGCTGCCACCACGTATATTAATCATTTCATACTCATCGATATAATCTTCTCTTACATCTCCAGATTGATGTCTCTGAAAAGATGAATAAAAAGCTCTACAGGAAATCATATGAACACAAACCATTTTATGTGAGCTTAACAAAATTTGAACAATTTGGTGATAATGGTAGATCCAAACTATTTTATTTGCAACAATTGTATTTTAGATTAATATAACTAAATGAAAAATGCGCTTAAAGATTATGCTAAACAATTTACGGCGAACAAATTTTTAAAAAACTTTAAAGATTAAATTATTTTCTGCATTTAAAGAAAACAAGTACCAGATGACGTCACGCGAAATATCGCGGATGGTATGCCGAAAAAATGCGAAATATTGAGTATCGAATTGTATTGTTAAAACTTATCCTTAATATTACAAATTAGTAATAAAATAATTGGTGTAATTTTCAGATGAAAGCTTGTGTGGCAACTTCTCGAGTTCAGATTTTAAAAGTGAACTTATGCATGCCAATTCCCAGAATAACGATCCAATTGTAAATTAGATTTGTTTGATTTGATAATAAAAGCAGCCAAAAATCTTTAACTTTAATGCCTTTCCAAATCGTTATTTTAAAATACGTATAAATTAAAATATAATTTCATCGGCCTAATAATTGAAATACTCAATCAAGTTCTTAATTTTTTAACAAATTCATTCTAGTTGCCTTTGACATTAGTTAATTTTTTTACTGAAAGTCCAATCGAATTATTTGAGGTTATGTGAGTAAACATTTATTGAAATCAAAGATACCTACAATAAATTTGTGAGAATTTTAAAAACTTTGCTAACGAATTTATGCCCAAACAATTATTTTGTAAGCACTTTCAACAATAAAGATCAGCTGAATTTTACAGCGTTTAGAAATAACTTCAAAATCAGAAATAAAAAATGTATCTTACCATTGTTGCATGTCGGAACCTATGGGAACCTCCACGAATATCTAAATATATTAATAAATATCTACATGAGGTTTCACATTTCGGGAAAATTAACTCACCGTCATTACCGAATGTTCTCATATTCAAATTGCGGTCGGCAGAGAGTTTTCGACCGTTTGTGGCCTTAGCCGCAGTCTCTTCTTCTTCCGAATTCAGTTCGCCATCTTCTAAACCTCCTGGACAAACAATTTCCAGGAGGGAATTTTTAGTTGCATTGGGATTACTACTCATTATTCATATATTTTATGAATAAGGATTATACTAGCAAATTACGCAACCAATTTTCGAAATGCCTCTCGGCACGTTGAACGCAGAAACTGTTGCGTGAAGCACAATCTCCGCAAATTTGTTTAAATACGGTGTATGGTGAAATACCTTCTTTTACTCCTTGCTTATAGGGCTGCACAATTTTCTAAAATATTGCTTAAAAATCACCACTAATTATCATCGATGAAAAGATCTAAGATACGAAGATTGCAACCGCTATGCACAGCTATCGAATTCTTCTGTTTTTTTTCGACCTAGCGTCTGACATTCGAATTAGTCGTGCCAACTGAGACTTTTCATAAAAACTCAATGCTTCCTTTTCGGTAAGTTTTATGCACGCAACGCATCCAACTCTGGGTCAGTTAAGTTCGCAAGATGGCTGCTACAACGAGATTGGTGCGTGCGGCAAGTTACGGTATGTAGAATCGCAGTTTGTTTACATGAAGCGATTTACAACTTTTCTTTACAGTTGTATTGCCGAGACCAAATAAGCTCTCCAATTAAATTTTCTTCAAAATCCATTTTAGTCTCACTATTTTTAACACTGACTAACACAAAAATAGAGGTTAAGTTGAACGCGGCGCGGTAAAATTTAAAACTTTACGCTAAAACAAGCGACGCGTTGCGTGTATTGCGTTGAGTGCGAACCCGTTGTATCTCGAAGGACACGAACCCATACGCTCTTTCTGACTTGGCATCATACGCAACGCACGCGACGTGCTCAAAGTTTGGTGGTATGTTTGGGTATCCGAATTTGTATTAATTAATCGCATTAGTTTTCGAAATATTAAATTAAACATTCTTTTCACGTGAAATAAAATTTATAATATAAACATGGAGATTGCATAATTTTCGGCAACTTTTGATCCAAATTATATTTGAAAAGAAAGATGTTTAAATTCAGGTTCGCAGTATATTTATATTCCCACAATATTATTGCAGCGTCGGAAAAAAGACATAATATTGGTGAATTACCGAACAGTGGAAAATAAAATCACTATACCAAATATGGATAATATTACGATGTTATGTATATGAAATATTCTACTTTTATAGGCAACTATTGCTTAAACCTCGGGCGTTTCTGTTCAACCCTTTTGTCTTCCTACTTTGGCAATTTAAAAATATGAAACCAATATTTTAATTTTTACAAACATAGTCTTTGAAAGTGCACAATTTTTAATAATTTTTAGATTTTCGTAATCTACCTTATATCACGGTTTCACCATGTACATCCATATGTCACGGTAAATTTATTCAAAGCCTATTAAGACTATAGCAATGAGATTTGGTACAGATTTTGGTAAAAAAGTTTTTTTTTCTTACCCCACCGAGTGGGGCATAGTTGGAAACTAAATTAAAAATCAGTATGAGGTTTCTTAAATCATTTTTCAAATCTATACCCCCCTTTTGAAATATTCGGCCCCAGAGCTGCCATTTTCGATTAGGTTTCTGCTTGAACGAAATTTCGAAAAATCTGAAAAATTGTCTGACGTTGTAATTAACATTTTATCGTTTGTAGCAAAACCTTCTAATGCATAGCCATCAACTGGCCTTCTGCATGTGTACGTAAGTGGTTTAACAGTTCAAGAATTTGACCGGTAGTCTTATGGAGGCTGAGTGAAATCTTCAAGATACATTGAATTAATTAGGTAATTTAGACGCTAAAATATAGCCAAAAATATTAATGAATTTCTGGCTAAAAAAAAACAGTAATATTTCGTTCAGTTCGATTGGAAGCCAATATTAGAGTATCAACGCTCGGGTTTTTTATGGAGTGATTCAAAGTCAAAAATTTTATAATTTTTGTTTGAAGAGGTGGTACAAAGTCTTACGTTGTTATAGGAGAACTTTTTTGGGTTATGTATTTATTTAATTTTTCAATAATAAGGAGTAAAAAAAATCGTTCTCAGCAATTTCCCTATATTGTACGTTCGAATTTGATAATTTTTTTGCGATTTAGTCAAAAATAAAACAAATTTTCGAAGAATTTAGCTATAGAAAACAATAAACAGAGAATCTTTGTCTTGTTTTTGTCTTTAAATACTCTCTGAAATGTTTTTTTACCGAGTTATCCTATTTTAAGCAAATTGTGCGTTCAGTAAATAACAAAACAGTAACCCTCAGTAAACCATGAGCATGTAAAGAGTTAATAGAATTAAGTAGGCACTTGTCTTTCAATAGAAAAAGCTACCTGATTGCACTACTTCAGATTTGATGAATTGTTTTAATAGTTAATAAACCTCAAATCAAAATGGTTCGTAGTAATTTAACAATTTGAAATCTATTAAAATATGTATTAATATATATTTAAGCCGGAATCGGAGTCAACAACTTCAGTTATTTTAAAACAATCGAAACAAAAAAAAATTGGCCCAAAATTTGAGTTGCCTAGAGTGCAAAAGATGGATTTAAAAACGGCTTTTGATTTTTTCGACAAAGATGGTTTTGGATTCATTGAAATGAAGGATTTAAAAGTGGCCATAAGAGCATTAGGTTACGAGCCATCCAAAGAAGAGATTATGGAAATGATGTCAAACATTGAAAAGCCCAAGGAGGGAAAAATTTCTTTTTCTGACTTCATACAATTAATGACACTGAAGATAGTTAAAAGGGACTCTTTAGAAGATATCAAGAAATCCTTTCGGCTTCTTGATCGTGACAAAACTCAGTCGATTAATTTTAAAAATTTAAAAGATGTTGCCCAAGATTTAGGCGAAGATCTGAATGATGAAGAGTTGAAAGAAATGATTGATTTTGTTAATACTAAAGGCGATGGAGAAGTTAGCCTGAATGAGTATATAGAATTTATGAATCGAAGCTCTTTAAGAGGAGAATTTTAAGGACCTTACCATTGCAGTCTTTCTATTGTATTCTATTGACTTTGGTATACTAAATTTAAAAGATATAAACTAAGGAAATTATTTCGTATTTATACATAAATTTCCTATCTTCATTTTGGCTTTTCGATCTGGTAGATACATACAATATCAACTTCAATGCATTGTCCAGTAAATCTAAAGTGCAAAGCTGGTCTTGGATTTAAGAAAAAAAACAAAAACCTTAATCTACACATCAAAAATATAATATTTTCAAAATTGATTGAGTACAACCTATGTCCTTTTCAAGATAAAAATGTAATCATTCCCCTCAAATTCATCGAAGCTATATAGAAAAAAAATATTTTAAACTATGTAGTTCCGAGAAAAGTATTGCAGCGCATATTGCGAATACCTCAGCTCTCGCATTTTTGCTGAAGCTCTGGAACCATCTTAAAATCGGAACAATTCATTTTTATGTAATTCTCCGTGCTTACAAAATGTTTACTATTTTATAGTCGAGCGTTAGAACACTTTCAAACTTTTGCTGAAGTTAATATCAAGTTCGCTTGGAGCACGCAACTGGGTTTCTGTAAACACCTCTGGAAAATGTTTTGGATTCCAGGTTCTAAGATATTTTGGAGATTCTTAAATAATGTTTGAGTGTTGTAATATTTGTTGTCATTGTTTTAATTAGTTTTACTTTGGCGACATTTACCCAAAGTTTCTTTAATAGTAATTAATTTATTAAAGATTTCAAACAAATTAGAATTTACTTATTATGCGCAGTACTATGCTTAATAATATAAACAGTGACATCATTGAAAAGTTTAGAAGTTCAACATCGTTATAAGTTCATAAATTAGCTCCTTAAAATAAAATTGTATGGTATATTTTAAAACCTCTGTACAAAAGAAACAAAACAAATACGAAACGTACAAATTAAGACTACTAACAAATATAAAATAATAATACAAATATTACGAAATCACAGAAGCCAAAGCTTAAGAGGCAATTTTGAAAAAACATTGTTCCAAAGGGCTTTGAAAATATCTGCAAGTCCACTCTCTAGGTCATTGCGTAACTCTGAAATTACGTCATTCGCATTTTGGTTCAAGAATGTGTTGAGGGATGTTCCCAAAATTTCATTTCCATTAAACAAATTCGTTAGGTGAATACGCATACCACCTACCAGGAATGTTACCTTCATTTGCTCCATGTGGATGACTTCCTAAAATGATTTAAATGTTTGGTAATTGGAAAAATAAAAGTTGCGGTCGCTTTGTTCTTACCTCTGGCTTATTCTGTGTTGATATCCTTGTACGCACAGCTGTTTTAACATCCTTTAAAGCCATGGTTACATCTCCATTACCAACCAAGGGAAGTAGTAAAATTTTTCCTTTGAGATTATATTGGGCTGTTATTCTTAGCAAAGGCATTTCCAAGTCAAAGTTTAAGTATTTCTTATCAAGGTCTAGACTAAAATTTCAAATTTAGTTACTAATATTAAAAAGGAAGAACAGTATATTTTTAAAATTAAATGGAAACAATTGATAACAAAATATTAATAACCTACCTGGCTCTTTTAACCGTCGCATTTGATGGTCCGCGTACAATAAGATTTTGAAAACCTCCCGATAGGACAAGACTTCCGCTGCCCTTCGAAACTGAGACCGCATCTATGTAAAGTGGCTCAAAGTTTTTAATACCCAATTCAGGAATTCCTCTTGCTAGTGCCGGAAAGGAGTTTTCAAACAATTTTTTGAAACAGTTGTCTTCATTTGGGTTTGATCGATTGCATGTAAGCAACCAGTCGGCTACAAAATATTAATGTTATGTTAATGTTCGCTAATTTTATTTTTATTTTCAGTCAGTATAATATTTTTTTTTAGCAACAAACACATTCCAATTCTTTATACATATATAAAGTTATTCATGAAGCGATAATTGTGAAATTAGAACGGCAAGAACAGCAGACTATCATTGAACAATTTTCATAATAAATCTACCAAATATGTAAATACATAAGGTAAAACATTAATTGTAATGGCTATTCGGTAATTAAAAAAATATTTGTATATCTATCAAATGAAAATGCTTTTCGTATGCTGGTCCTTACAACTAGCTATTTTTTTCTATGCTACACAATTCAAATAATTAGGTACGTATTTAATTTACATCAGAAAATACTTTCAATTTAACAAAAAACATAACGTTTTTTCCGTCTGTTAGCTCATTCAAATCAAACGAAAAAAATCTCTTTTCAGATTGTAATTATGTCACAAATCTTCGCTGAAATGGAAAGTGTAAACAAGATATCAATCGCACCACTCTCACTCTGACTCTCACATCACGTCACAAATGTAATAAAAGTTAGGTAATTTATCACCTGGACCGCCCACACATATGCATTACATTATAACAATGTCTAAAACCAAAAGAAAAACTAACTTACAAGAAATACAATGCAAAAATTGTTTAATGAACAAAAATGCGTATTTCTTTTTCTTACGTCTTTCCTCCAGCTGTGGTGCGTTGTTGATAATTTCTCGTGAAGCAAAGGTGAATGTGAAAGTAGCACTTAATGCCAAAACCAACGTCTGGCCAGAAATCATAATGACTACTTTTATTACCTTTGATGGCAATTAAGTTAATAACTTGAAATGACGAATTTACAGTCGGTAGACTAATAGGTGCACAAAATTCTTTCTACTTGTGAGGCACTGAAACTTCCACTTAAAGGACTCAAAGGAACACGGCAACCGTTTTTTTATTCTAAACTAAATAAATTCAATTTAAAACTAAGAAATTTAGCTTGCAACGTTTACTAGGCTAATAATATTATCCGACCGCTACCTTCAGCGAACGAAAAGAAAGTGTTCGATCGATGTGGACTAAATCTCTTTAGCTTTAAGATCCTATCTTGGGACTTGGGCAAATAGCAGGAGAGTGGGTCGTGTGGCTTGGTGGTGGCGGGCGGTTTTAAAATCTTGGGAAGTTGGGTAATAATTGTCGGTTGGAAATTCACATCGCATCCAAAGAGATTGCCCCGATTGTGAATTGGGAATTTCTTAGGTGATGCTATCAATTGGCTAATCGTTTAAATGCTTTTTACTTGCTTTTATCGAATGGTTAGCTGAATATTTGAAAATAACATACATGCATTACTTTAGAGTGATTGAACTTCTTTAGATGCTCTTTTAGTTTTATTTGTCAATTTACGAAGAAGTGCCTTCAATTGATATGGGAAGTGATGTTACAAATCAACTTTGGTCTTGATCGAAAATTAACATTCTATCATTGCAATGCATTACACTATTCTATTTTTACAAACACTGCTGCTATTTCCCATTTCCGAAAAATGTCTTATATATCACAAAAAATTACCATGAATTCAAATCGCCTTTTTTCCTTTACTACTTCACTCGTAATTTAAAATTATTCTTGAATTACACGGTCTTAAAATACAAACTTTCTCTAATCAAAGCTCTTCGAATAGTTTAAAAACCAGGTTTGACGGGGTCTTAAGAAATAGGATTATAGAAAATTTATTCGAGTTTCGATCTATTAAATCTATTAAAGGTAATAGTACTTTCGAACATAAAGGCTAAAATAATAATAACCAATGAATAGGACAAAAAGCAAAAAAGGGTCTCGATGTTCTCTCAGAATCAGCAAATTGCAATTCGCATGATGAATATTTTTCACATAATCTTAAAATTCAACTCAAAAAATATAAGTTCTTAAATAATTAATTTAATCCGCTCACTACCTAAATTTCTCATATCATATTACCATCAATAAACATTTTGGGTAGCAAAAAACAATGAAATATATAATTTCTGTAGCATACTGCTTGCAGTTTGAACTGCTTGCAAACAAATGTTTATGAAAAACTTGTAAACGAAGGTATGTGCTTCCGTAAACAAATAAAGTAAAATTTGCCGACTTCAGGATATTAAGAAATTCGCTTATTCTTGCAAGAATTTTCCTAATTTGTTCAAGCTCAGTGAACAGTTCAGTGCTACATTGAATTCCATGTGACTTGCATTTAAAATTTGAATTATGAAGAGTTTTGTTCTGATATTGCCTCTTTTTGTGGCTTGTGCGGTGTTGGTGAATTCAAATAGCAGTAATACACTTCGTATGTACCTAATTCGGAAATATTCAACCTAACAAAAATAGATTTAAAATATTTAACTCCGGATAGCCTTCTTTTTACAACCATGCAAACGATGGGACCCAGAGCTAAATGATTGCATCCAAGAAGTTATAGAAAAATTACGACCAAAGTTGGCTTATGGAATACCAGAATTATATATACCAGCGGTTGAGCCATTCGCTGTGCCAGAGATAAAAATGGATCAGAATTCTGGGCCCGTTTACATCCATTCCACTTATACCAATATTATTCTACACGGGCTATCGAGATTCAGCGTTAGAGATGTTCGTTTTGATATGAAAAACGATAAGTTCATGCTTAAATTCTGGTTCCCAGACATTTTCCTAAATGCTGACTATACCATTAATGGAAAAATCATGATGATGCCACTCTTCGGGCAGGGAGCATGTCGTGGCAATTTCTGTAAGTAATATAACATTTAGCACATTTTTTATTAAATTAAATCTTTAATTAATAACCAAATAAATAGCTGACGTGGACGTGACTAGTTACATTAAGGGTGAACGATATCACAAAAATAATCGAGAACACATGAGGATCAAAAGTGTTATGATCAAGTATAAAATTGGAACGTCGAATATTCATTTGGATAATCTATTTAATGGTGATAAGACTTTGGGTGCCACTATGAATACATTTTTGAATGATAATTGGAATACTGTAGCAGCGGAAATCGAGCCAGTTATTCAGGACGCAATGTCACAAATGTTACATCGAACGAGTGAGAAATTATTTGCCGTATTCAGCCTGGAGCAGCTACTCCCGGAACAGTAAAGTAGGAATTCTGATTTTCTGCTATTTTTCCTCTTTATTCCTGTCTTTAAGATAATAAATAAAATTTGAATTTTCATGAATAAGGTATTTTTGCAATAGTTTCAATTCGACATTTGAAAAAAGACTAGGATTTTTTGAGTATCAATTTCATTTCCATCGTTTTCTTTATGAAACCCCTTAAATCAAACTAATATAATATACATTATTAATTAAAATATTATCAATATACACAAACTTATACATTTCAAGTTAGAATGTTGTTTATTCGAGTTTTCATATAAAATCATCAAAGTCACTGACTTATCTCTGGTATATTTTCACCTTAAAGACGGTTCAAAAATATTTGTACTCCAGACATACATATTTCTTCCATTTTTATAAATTTTCTTTAGCTTTTTTAAACTCGTTTTCTCTCATAAAACAGGAAAACAAAACGATCTTGCTTTTCCAAAATGACACAGAAATTGCACTTGTCCGATAGTGACATAATATTTTGCATTAAAATTCAATGTGAACAATTCAAGTAGGTAATTTTCCCATACGACGAGGAAATGATAGAAATGGAATGTTTCGCAATTTAACTTTCTTTCAAGTTCAAAAAGTGCGGGCAAAATTCCCACAATCTCCGAAAGATAGAAAAAGACAAATCATAACGTTTGCAATTCGCATATGTATGTAGTTGAATAATCTTCGACGTTTTCACAAAGTATGAGGATTGATCGTGCAAAGCGATAATCCTTAGCATCGAGTTCCTCTTACTCGCACAATTCGAACAGAGGAAGTAATTTATGAGATTTATCAAATTATCCTCGTCAATACGAAATAACTTCGATATCATGACGTTACTGATCACAGGAAATAGCTGCTTACTGCAGCATCAGTGATCAGCTGATTAATTTGACCATCGATCGCAGAAAAGGTTTTTTTACGTAAGTGAAAGTGTTAACCTGTTCATTCAATTTCTTTTCGCTTTGTTCATCTTATTGGATAGTAAATGTGTGTGCAGTACATAGACACTTTAGAGGCCAGAAAAGTGAGCTGGTTGGTCTCTTGTTAAATTCTGCTTTGCTATAAGACGTTAAGTGAAAAATAAATATAAAAGTTTGCCACAAAATACAAACTGATAACTGCCGTGACTGCGTTCCACGCATTCCACGGACAAGTTTAAATTTTCTGATATAACTGGGTGGCATGTGTATTATTTTTTATGATTACTATTTTTTTCTGCGTTTGTTAGCATCTTCTTCCTACACTTTCTGAAGTAGAATGAAAGATACTTGAAACGATTCCCATGGAATCCTTTTTAATAAATTTAACTGCTATTGCATGGAAAATGCATCCTTAAATAATCTTATTATTTTCTCATATTTTAGAAAATTGTATGGGTTTTTGAGAGAAATGTGCAATAAACAACATTCTGAAATAAAAAAACTATTATACTACAAATACTAATTGTGGGCAAAATGCAAAACCGCCTTAGTTAATTAGGTTATTAATTATTATTACTATTATATGCATACAAGACTTCAAAAATTAGATAAGTGAGTAGAATCGGAGTTCTTTGCAATCTTGGATTTAATTTGGTGTTGAATTAAACGTAAATTTATTTGATTTCTAACCTAAAGACAAAATTAAGAAGGCGCCCTTCATATAGTACTGTTAAAATTATTAAGACCACTTCAATGTTTAAGAAACTTTTGATTTTCTGAAGCATAATTTCTCTACGTTCAACAGGAGAGCGAAATCAATTCAGGGCTAAATTTAAATCTCATAGTTTCCTTTTTCATTGATTTTCCCTCTCTGTCCAACTTTATAATGCTTTATTATTCGGAAAACTGAAAGTTAACAAGTGGTCCTTAAAATATTAATAGTACTGTAAAATTATTTAGTTAAATTTTAAAATACTAATTAAATTACGCTAAGAGTAAGTAAAAAATCCTAACAAAAATCTTATATAGCAACGTCAACTAATTTCAGAAACATAAAATACATATTCTTCACGTATACTATTCTAATACCGACAGATAGTAGTTCAATTCAACGACTATCGTCTAAGAACACATTACGCATTTAAATAATACTAAGAAAGCTGAGTTCAGCGTTCACTTATTCAGTTATTTTCCGTGCAAATTTATTTTTTGCCAACCTGCGTGTTAGGAATTTATATTATGGTGAGTTTTTGCAATTTGTTTATTCCTTTAAGTCAATAAGTCTGTTTAATTATTGCTCTATCATTTTATTGTATATATGTATATTATTATTTTATGCCTAAAGTCATCGCAATCAAAACGATTAAACACTTTTTAAACTCTTCGAGTTCCATTAAAATTTAAATTATTCTCTCAGTTGCAATGGATGTTAATGATGCTTTGTACATACGTATATTTCTTTTCACAAAATAATAGTACTCAAAGCATTCAGTAAACAATTTTACATAGCCATATAAAAGCACTAATTTTGATGCAGAGGCAAAATTGATACTACCTGAGTGTACATCTTCAATTATAATTAATGCATAATTACCTTTGCGTTATTTATTGCCGATGCGCCACAATGGTTCTCAGTAGTTCAGAGAGATGAAACCGTGAATCTGTATGCAGTACAGGAAACGATCGTCGACGAATTGTTGTTGCTCGAACTCGACAACTGCGGTGGCTGGTGGTGGTGATCACAATTCTATTGTTAACTTCTGGAAACTAGGTATAAAGTATGGAAACGAGAACGAATCTTGGGATTCTAGTTCAAGGATCGGATGTGATAAGTTGTTGGCGAGGCGGAGTTCTAGTGTGCTGGGATAAATAAATATTGCAGTGCTAGTTGCAATCTGAGATATTTGGAAACGTGATTCGCTTCACCGATTACGCAAAATAGTGCTCCGCAACATAATGTGTTAATTAATATGTAAACATTTTGTGATTAATGTGAATATTGTGAACATTTTTACTTTATTAACAACTTAGTGAATTGTCCGCAAGTGTTAGTTTTTTTTCACTTTTAGGAAATATGTAGTCACAGTCTTAATTTGGATCTTCATTCTTAAAAATTTTCATAATGTTGATATACAATAATGTATATATCATTTCCCAATTTTTGGATAAAAACAAATTATTTGTGCAATATAAAATTAAACTTATATGATTAACTTTTTCTGGGCTTGTCTCGAGAACCACATTTTCAAAATTGAGAATCTTTAACCGCCAAAACGAGCGCTATAATTTTAAATTCATTATTTAAGGATAATTTAGGTGAAACTTTGTAAAACAACGAAGCATTTACTTTCATTTACAATCTATAAAATTTGTTACATACGTTATTACCTATAGATATCGTAAAAGCACACCATATTCACAACTAGCTTACTCTGAATAATATAAACTGTACACATAAATAAGATTGTAGATCCAAATACATATATTCATTGTAATACAAAATCATAAATTATAATTAACAGATTAAAATCATATTACAGATGTGTTCTAAATTACAATTAATTTCATTGCTAACTATAATAGCAATTCTAGCAGCTTATGTAGACTCTGAAGAAGTCGAATTACGTAAGAAATTCTGTAAATTATATTAAACAAACTAAATCGTACTATTACAGCTAGTTACATTCATGTATGCCATAAAAGTGACCCAGAATTAGAAAAATGCTTCAAAGATGCGATAGGTAACTTAAAAGAACATTTAGCTACTGGAATAGAAGAAATAGACGTTCCCGGAATCGATCCTCTTTACATAGGTGAATTAAATCTTTTGTCACAAGACCTTGCAGGATTTGTGCTGAAAACCAAAGATGTCTACGCGTACGAAGCAGGGAATTTTCAGATTAATGATTTGAGGTAATCAAATTACTTAAATCACAATAAATATTTACTGTTTTAATTGTGCCGATTTTTTAGAGTAACAGATGTAGGAAAATCTTTCGATTTCCAGATATATTTTAGAAGAGTTCGAGTAGAAGGAATTTATAATATCAATGGGCGTTTTTTAACATTTCCAATTAAGGGACAAGGAAAATTTAATGCTAACTTCAGTAATAACGATCACTTTTTTACTTCTAATTAGAAAAAAACACAACTTAAATATTTTCTTCAAGGTCACATAACTGCTGATGTTAAATTGGATATGGAGATAAAACCAGACAGCGGAGAAAAAAATCGTTACATAATCACAGACATTCAAATAAAAGCAAATGTTGAAAGGGGAAAAGTTAAATTATATGATCTTTTCGGTGGTGACAGAATTTTGGGTAATATTGTTAATAATGCCCTGAATCAAAACTTTGAAGAGGTCGGAAAAGATTTGCTTCCAATTGTTGAAAAAGCACTTGCGGAAAAGTTAAAAGCTATCGGAAATAAAATTTTAATTCAGTTTACTTATGAACAGCTGTTGCCTGATTAATATGTAATGTCGCTGATAATATTTTGTTTATACAAAAACTGTAAATATGCATTAAGACATTAAGTGTCTAGAGAATTGTTTATTGTTATCTCTTGTAAGATGTTTTATTATTATTATTATAGAATCTTTCCGTAAATAAAAAGAAAGCTCCTCTTATGAAAGCAAAATTACCTTTACGGTTGTTCTTTTAATTCCAGATTATTAACCTGATGAGGCAACTGAAACGAAAACGATTTAAAATCCTTTCTTATCGTAATAGAAGAAAAATAGCTTAACACTTTCACGTCCGAACGGTTCACAGCCATTTTTTTCCCTGTCGCCGGAACTTTTTGCAACATTGTTCATTAAATGTACAAATATAAAACACGAAATGCATTAAACATAATAAACTTTGTCGCTTTTTATGAATTTGATTCGTGCAAGTACATGTGATTTATTAAGGTTTGCCAATAGCACCACGTTGATGTCACCAGAAAATAAAGATCGAATTGAGGATGGCACCATGGTTGTATCACCGGCCGTGAAAGTGTTAAAAGCCAAACTTACTGTGTTTTGCAGGCCGTTGAGTCTTATTTGGTTTAACTTACGCGA
Organism: Tolmerus cingulatus; assembly: GCA_959613345.1. NCBI lineage: Eukaryota > Metazoa > Arthropoda > Insecta > Diptera > Asilidae > Tolmerus > Tolmerus cingulatus. Next base: position 42,486,490 of record OY390709.1, read on the forward strand.
AAACTATAATCTCTTTTTGTTAGGAGTCTCTGCACTGAGAAAGTGCAGCGTGATGAGCCTTAATAAAAAGTATTGTTAATGACCGAATCAAACCTACACAAGAGTCTGTCATTTTATGTTATAGATATTTTTAAGAAATAAGCAATAATTTATTTTGTAACAAAAACTTAACATTATAAAGTAATTATTCTTAAAAAACAGTTAACAAACTTAACTTAAATAAGCCAATTTTCAAGAGGTATCTTATTAAAAAGTCTCTCCATAAAATTTCCAATGACCATGGTGAGTTTTTCTCTTAGCGCTGGTTTCATCTCCTTCAATAACTCTTGAGCGTTGCTATTAATAAACAGATTTAGTGCAGCCTCTGAAAAATATTTTTGTTTTTACTACTATAGCTATTGTAATTTTCACATGGTACTCTAATTTTGCCTCGATTGAACGCTTTGATTTTATGGTTAGTTTACAACTATTTGTGTTTTCATTTGTTTTTTAGTTGGATCTTTTTTTATTATATGTACATATGTATTTATCCCAATTCTGCTACCATCTCTTAAAAGAAAACAATTCTTGAATCCAAAAGCTGCAGTACTGTGAATATTTTTAGGACCACTTCAATTCTTCATAAACATTTAGTTTCCCGAATCATGCATTTCTTATGTTGGATAGAGGGGCAAAAATCAATGGAAATGGAAACTGTGACATTTAAATTTAGCCCTGAATTGATTTCTCTCCTCTGTCGAACCTAGAGAAAGTATGTTTCAGAAAATTAAAAGCTCCCAAAACATTGAAGCGGTTCTAAAAATTTTCACAGTACTGTAAGAAGTTATTTCGTTTTTATAGGTTAGTTAATTGCTGAATACTTATTAGTAAAACAGTACTTACGTATTACTGCATTTCCATTTGCTATATTATCAACGCCCATTCTTATTTCCTTGACACTAAAGTCCATTTTGACCTTATCAACAGATAGGTAAGTTAAATCGTCGTCTCTAGTTTGTGGAGTTGCTTTGAAGTAAATTTTAGCTTTAACACCCTCTACAATTTTTGAAATAATAAAAATGGATTGATATTACCACGAATAATTATGATAAATATTAAAAGTAAATACCATATTCTCCCCAATAGTCTCCAGCACCAGAAGCCTTTACCAAAATTAGAACTCCTGATGATTGGTATTTAGCTCTAACACGTATCCGAGGAATTTCAAAAGTTAGTTGGAATTGAAGCGTATCAATGTCTGACCTGAAGTACAATATACATAAGTACAATAATTCACTAAAGCCCTATAACAGTTTTTAAGTTATAATTGAACTAAACAAATCAATATCAAAATATTTATGTACTTCTATTGCAAAATTTACAATAATGTCCGATATCTCTAGTCTTACAGTTAATATTATATTCTTAACATTCGATAAAAGCTAACGGTGGTAAGTTAACTAAATTCTGGGGAATTTTGCAACTTCGATCTTTGAATGTTGTCTTAGGTATTTTCCTCAAAAACGGCTCATACCATAGACTTGAAATTTGGCATAATTATAAAAAATTGTTTGTTATGCTATTATAGGTCCAAGAGTCAGAACATAAAGGATATGTTTTCTCTTTTTGTCGATGGTCACAAATTAAAGAAATGATTGTTTTCTATTTGACTAAGAAATGAGGTACATATTTAGTTTTAAATCTAGTTTGTATTACATATGTATGTCTGATTGTGAGCTAAACTAATTGTTATTGAGTTGCTGCTACAATTTTACTTTTTGACCTATTTTCAAAATGGAAATGTAATTCCATTCATATTTCTCGAGACTCTAGAGCTTCTAAACACGCATACATATGTATATGTCAATAACATCTAAACAGGTGAAAGTAAAAAATCTCCATTCGAAATTCACACCTGTTACCACAAGCAAAAGTGGGTATTTCCAATATTGTGACTATCGATTTTTCTGAGTATAATAATTAAAAATTTGCCATCAATACCCAAAAAAATTCACTGCCCCCGATATAATTGGGTCAAAACGAAAATGAAATTGCAAAATTCTTCCTCTCAAGATGGTGTAAATTTCCTGCTAGCAGGCTCATCGTCATCATCATCAGTATCATCGCTTTGCCCCACATTCGCCTTTCGCAAAACTAACTTGAGAGAAGACAGAAGCAAAACCACAAAGAAAACGCATAAGATTTTAACTGCTGTTCTAAGAACAGCACAATTTTATTAACCAGTCAAGTAAGGTAAGACAATTACCGTTAGCTTCTTACGTAATGTAATAAGAGGATAAGAATCGAAGAAATGCGATATGAAAATAAAACTGTCATTTCGTTTGAGATCATGAACCGGTTGTACATTTTCATATCCGGCATAGTTTTCATCGGTCAATGATCTATCCGGCGGATTGCATGACCAAATGCAAATTGGATTAATTTGAGCAATCATATTAGATTTCCGCAGGTTCCTTAAGCAATTTTAATAAGTATATAGATTCTGTATAAACATTATGTACATGAATTTTGACACATTAATATTTTAATATAAAAATGTTTGTTTCTAGACTTTATGAAACATTTAAATTTCATATTCTGAATAAGCAAAACGAAAAGTAATCTTACCTAATATTAGTTACCGTCATATTGCTAACACCATAAGCTTCTATATTTCTGAAAAGTGCACGATAGCCATCTGGCCCACTGCCAAGAACTATTCCAATTTCATCAACAAGAACTGGTTCCACCTGTTAACGGAAAAAAATTAATTCGCACACTTAATATGTTCCACTATCTGGTACTATTTATTATCATGCTAAATTAATAATTGCTAATTTACCTCGAATATATCCAGTTCTGGAATTCCCTCACGCAAGAATTTTATAAGTCTGTTCCCACTGTCTCGTAGGCATTCATTAACATATTCATCATTACGAGCGCATTGCTGCAGGTAGTGCGCTAAAAGCAGAAAACGTGCATCAGAAAATTATTCCAATTTCATTTAAAATGCAGCTTCACTTGCATTTCTTCTCCATTGTAATCGCATGTTTTATGACCATAAATTTTATGATGAGAAGAAATTATGCAAATACAGTTCAATAACTTTTTACTGGAATTTTTTGAAATTTTCTTAACAAAGCAAATAGAATCAATAAGCCAAATTTGAAAAAATGCATTTCTTATAAATTGAACTAAACATTTTGAAACGCAAGGATTAGAACATGAAAGTTATGTAGTATGATCGTTTCAATAAACATTTTACCAAAAGAAAAGCAATATTCTCGCAGTTATCATATACTTATTATATGCACGTCTTTTGTGAACTGTACTTTGCTCAAAAAACTTGGAGGTTGCAAATCGTTGAAGGGTTCGATTGAAATATGTAATTAAAATATTGATGCAGACCTCACACGAATTGAAAAGAATAAAAATGTACCTTTTAAGGTTAGTTTTTCAATGTTAATATTAAAAGCCGTTTACACGTTTTGAAAGAAGTCAATATGCTTTTCATTAGAACGGCGACTATTTAAATACGAGCCTCTAAATGTACTACGTAAAAAGGAAATAACGAACGAAAGTCAAAAGTACTAAAGTAAAAGCTAAGCTAAACCTAGCAATTTCAACTAATCGAAGTTTATAAAAATTTCTCCGCAATATAATTCGAAATTCTTTACAAATTTCTTTAAACCAGCTTCTCTTGGATAAAAAATACATTTCTCGTAATTCAAAAGCTTAATCACTGCAACTTTATTGAATATGAAAAAAAAAAACAAATTTCTCTTCACGCTAAAACGGCGAACCTTTCACTCTTACTCTAAAAGATAAAACATTATCACCATTAACGGAAATCTTCAACTACAACACTTTAATTCAACATGAATCATTCACATTCCTTCCAACAGACAAAAATAAGTAGAAAAGTAATTATATCTTGCAGCTTATATTAAGCGAATCAATTAATTAAATTAAAATTAAATGAAAAGATAAGCTCTTTGTATTCCTAGTGTAAACTACAAAAAATTTAAAAAACTTACGTTGAAGGGCTCCTGCAAATAATACTAAAGTAAATAGGGCGGTGAACACCAACAAAGATTTCATTTCACCGCACCTTTTTTATGCTCAGGTACACGAAATCAAAAAATTGGGACAGCGAAGCGAACAAAATTCTGTACACTTTCTGTTTACACTCTTTAATTTTTTTTATCTTTATGTCGAACGAGTGTCCCCAATTGCGGGTATCGCTGAAACTGCTCGGTCACAATCCAAACACACTAAAGAACTGCACCGAAAAAACAAAGAAACGATTTTCTGGAAGAAATAAGGTAAGTAAAATGAACCGCCACTGTGGTAGAAAATACGCTGAAGAAGACTTTCTTTGCCGAGGTCTAGGTCACTAATGGAGCCAGCGCCAGGTGTGTTTACAATTTAAGTAACTGAGGCGAAGTGCTCGCGAAGAAAAGCTTTATTTTGGGGAAGAAGAGTAGAAATTCGTTCAAGAAGACATCATCTACAGGTTTCGTTAGGTGAAGAATAACTTGCGATATTATGTGTTTCGTTTTAAGAAAATGTTTAATCCCTTCAGCTAACTGAGCTACTTAATGAGAAGTTGTCTATACTTTTTATAATAGGAAAAAGTAGTAAAGACTTTAAAAACTTGGAAGAAAATTAGAAATTATTGTTGGAAGCTTCCTGGGCAGCATTGGCTTAATTCTTTGATTACATAATTGTAGGATAACGAGGAGTTTGCTGCAGACTACCCCCGTACCATAGAAAGTTTCGAAAAGTTAATTTTTCAAAATTACTTTGATTATTGGACTTCATTAGTTATTGGTCTAGAGATGTTGTAAGCCCCTTTATTTTAAAACCTTTGTACGTAGGACTTCTTCGATCGATTTTAGATTACGATAGTTTGCTAGAGTCTCTTTATTTCGTTCATATAAATGCATATCTAGAAATAAGGAATGAATCCACAAGACCAGCATTTTACCATTTCATTGTAGTAGGCTTAAATTAATAAATCTGTAGTCATTGGAGCGACGTCGTCAACTTTCTAAAATTGTTTTCGTATATCAATTACTGTGCACAAATATATGTACATTGTCGTAAATTATTGTAATTTGTCAACATTAACCTTAAATCTAATAATCTTGGAAGCTTACATATACTTCATAGGATCATCGAACTAATTAGTAGATATGTATTTTAAAATATAAATTTAATTTTTATAAAACTGCTTACCTCCATGCTTGTATAAACCGTTGCAATAACAATTTGAAAATAAATAAAAGAAAAGGCACGGTTTTCCTTTAAATGTTTTACCTACATAACAAAGAGTATTAGTTTTAATTTGTCACAAGGGTATCACCTCACTATGCAAGTAAAAGGGAATTTTTGATTAAGAGTCTAATCAGGTCCCAAAAACAAGTTTTTGTTACACCTTGCTTTTAACCACAGGCTTCCGCATCCAGTTCCTTCGATCAAGCATTGCGAAACCCTGCTTCATCTTGACCGAAAGCTAAATAAGACATTAAGTTGCACAAAGTAATTATCAATATAATTCATCTATTTAGATAATCAATGTTTTTTTTATCGTTGTCAAATGAAGAATTTAGTTTATATAAATAACACCACAAATTATCTGCAAAAATACAAAAACACTAATTAAGTCGCATCGAAAGGGAAATGTAAACGAAACTGAAGTAGGCTGCAGTTTGAAGAAATGAGAATCAGACGCTTTTTACTGGTTACCAGTAAACAAATTGATTTAATTCTTTTTATATTACATTATTAAACAATACATTTATTTAATTTTATGTTTTTTAAACAAACTAATTAATTTTAAATAAATGCATTTTTATTTACGATAAATTTATCGTAAACGTGCTGAAGTTGAAGAAGTTGCCGCGATCCATATAACAATAGTTCATTGGCGTGCGAAGAACGTCTTCTGTTTTTTTAACGCCTACCAAGAATTTATTTTCACGGAAAGTGTCCAATTCCCGAATCGAAAAGAAATATTGCGGTTTAGCTCGGAACTGTTAAGCGTCCGTTTAAAACGTTTTTCCTTTTCTTTCAGATAATTCGCTTCAGTGAAAAATTATAGCCCACGAAATTTTGTGAACAGAAGCCCCTTTTCAGGAAATGTCAGTCCCTTCATCTTCCCAAAATTCCTCCCGGCAGCCTTTTTATTAATTTTACTTTATTTTTCGAAACAATTTTTTTTTCTTTCGTGCGATTGATAAATGCATTAAATGTAAATAATTATGAATATACAGACAATAACAAATGTTTTGGATTGTGTGCCGCTTTATTTGCCGCACAGCTTGTATCTCAAGCCGCTGGCAAAGTTTTACATTTCGGTGTCGCTGCCCGCCAATAAGTTGGGCAAAACAATTTCGAATTATGATATTATGGACAAGTTGACCAGTGCGATAAAACCGGACAAACTCTCAGTGCTCAAGGTTAGTTAAAAGTCCAGAATTCTTGGCGTCATTTTAACAAAAAACCACTTCCAGGTTTCGAAGAGCACTTTAGAATTTAGTCGATTTGAGGCTGAGCTGGAAGACCGCTCGAAGTTGAGAAATGTTCTATCACGACTTGATGGGCGTGCAATAAAATTATCTGGATTCTCAGAAACTTTTAAAGTGCGAGCTAGCGAAGCCAAAGACGAATTCCCTAGTCGCCATGACTGGGACTCGTTCTTCCGCGATGCAAAGAACATGGACGAGATGAAGCCTGGCGAACGTCCGGACACGATTCATATTTCCAACTTGCCTATTCGTTGGTTCTGCCCTAGACATGCGGAAGATGAGGAGAACGTTAAGCCGAGCGAAAACATATTTAAAAGGATATTCGAAAAATTCGGCAGCGTAAGGTGCGTTGACGTACCTATTTGCGATCCATATCGATCCCAGATGAAGACTGAAATCGCGGGCATGAAGACATTCAATTTTGAGCAGGAAGTTATGTTTGAAGGGTAAGTTTTGCGAATAATTAATTCAAGTATATAACTTACTGCACAAAAGGAACTTTAAAATATTTGAACATTATAAGACTTTCTGTTACCATATAAATCAATTGCTAGGGAATAAAAATCGACAGCGGATGTGTTTTTGTTTTTAATAGATTTTGGTCAAAATTTGTTTTAAGAAGTTGTTTATATAAATAATTAGTTTTTCATTAAAAATTGAGCATAAACTATTGTATTTTATCTGACTAATTCCATTAATTACAGATACGTCCAATTTAGCGAGTACATAGGATTTGTCAAAGCGATGGACGAATTTCGAGGAATGAAATTAGTTCGAAAAATGGGTGACACCAATTTGGCGGTTAATATTTGCGTAACTTTCGATAAGAGCAAGCATTTAAGTGATGCTAGCATCAAACGGCGAACTATTGTCCGTGATCGATTGATCGCCAAGGAGCGAGCCAAGGAGGAAGAGGAAGTTCGCAAGAAACAGCAGGAAAAGAAAAAGCAGGAGAAAGAAAGGTTTGATTCAAGAAACTTGGCCAAGTGTCCTTTCCAGGGTTTTAAATGTGATCAAATTTTGATGAAACATATTTCGCCTAATCTTGGCAAAATATGTTTCTTAAAAATCTTTTGTGTTTTTTTTTATTTATTTAAATTGCATTTGAAGAGATAGCGATGTTTTACAGGAAGAAGCAGGAAGAACTAAAACTTAAAGAAATAGAGAAGCAAAGGGAACGTGAGGAGAAACGAAAACAAAAACATTTGCAGAAATTACAGGAAAAGGAACAGCAAGAATTCGCACAAAAAATTCAGGCTGAAGAAAGAAAGTTGCTAATAGCACAGAGAAAACTTGAAAGTATTCGAATATTGGAAGCCGTTTTTGAACGGCTAAAGGTAAATGAAAACAAATAATATGAGGAGTTTTTAAATAATTGTTTGCATTACAGCAAAAGGAGATGCTAAAAAATCCTAATTCAGTAAAAGATAAAAAGAGCAAAAGTCTTGCTTCCAACGATCTCCGCAATAAACTTCTTGAAAAGTACAAAAGTGCGCACGCTAATATTTTAGCCGCACATAAGCAGAAAATTAAGGAACAGAAGAAGAAATTTGAAGGGGCTAGCAAGAGCAGACTTTTAAGTCTTTTGGGAGAAGGTGCCAAGCCCGAATCCTCGCCGAGCATAAATACTATAAGTTCGGATGATAATGTGCTAAGTGATTCTCACTTAAGCACTAAAAAGAAAAAGCTAAAAAAGGAAAAGAAAGACTTAGAACTTTCTGCTTCCGAGTCGTCGGAAAACAATGATCAAACAAAACCTAAGACTGGTGCAGTGGTGCCTTTTGGTGCTCTTTATAATCCTGAAATGGCAGCAGAGTGGTTACAAATGGGAATGTATTCGTATGCTCCAATGTTCGCTGGGATTCCTCCAATTCGTCCTGGTTTTTTCCCAGGTTCAATGCCTTTCCGAGGGCTTCCGTACCGTGGTCGATTCATGCGAGGTAAAGGACGGGGTTCCCGACTTCGTGGGCAAAGTTCAGATGATTGGCTTGGAATGGGGTTGTATCCGTACGCATCAATGTTCCAAGGAATGCCTCCAGTTCGGTCAACTTATTATACTGGAAATCTGTCATACCGTCAGCAATATCGGGGTCGATCTCCAATGAGCAGGGATCGGGATTCAAGGTCACGTTCCGCGTAAGTTGTTTTGTTTTATAAAAGAATACACAGTGGTTAATTATATGTACTTTAGTCGTTTCAGAAGCCGCTCTAGATCTCGATCGCGTCGACCAAAATCAAGATCGCGATCGCGACGTCGTTCAAGGAGCAGATCACGTCGAAGTAGAGCACGTCGATCGCGTAGTCGCAGTCGGTCTCGGTCCAGGTCCAGGTCCAGATCCAGGTCCAGGTCCAAGTCCAGGTCCAGGTCCAGGTCGAAGTCTAGGACTAGGTCCAAATCGAGAAGACATTCACGATCGCGATCTCGAACCCGATCACGATCAAATGAAAGGACAAAATCCAAGCAAAAATTAGTCTCCACAAGACGTTCTCGATCTACGTCATCTGGTTGGACAAAATCTCGGTCCAGGTCAAGAAGTCGATCCTGGTCAAAAGCGCGAAGAAGTCCTAAAGAAAAAATTGCTTTACATCCAAGCAAACTTATTCGATCTGCTAAGGAAATTCAGCGCTCTGTTCAACAGAAATTGTACGATCGCATGAAGGAAGATGAGAAGAACAAGAGTCGAAAATCAAGGGAGGAAAGTTCTGCGAGGAAAAGTAATACTGAACCATCAACATCAAAGAAAACGCCTTCAAGATCACGATCGGCTTCCATAGATAGCTCAAAATTTATGTCGCCTAAGAGGAAGCAGAAGAGTTCAACACCAGACAAGGAGTAGAATTAATAGTTCAATTCAAGGATTTTTGTTATTTAAAAAAAAACAATGTATAAAACTGGAGATAAACATAACTTAATGCAAAAGAGCGTTTAAAAAGTTCCTAGTAAAATTTAAAACTTTTACTTTTGCGTTACTGAAGATTTGGATTTTGTTTGTTTTGAACAATTTCCTCACCTTCAGAAATGTGTAAAATTAATTAAAAGAAATACGAAAAATACTCTATTCCTCATTAATTGAAATTTTGATTTTACTCCTTTTTATTTAATTTCCCCTTTATTTTAAACATTACCCAAATAACTTGGAATTTTGTATAACATACGATATATGTAGTACCATCAATATTTTCTCGACTTTACTTATTTAATTCTAATATAATAAATAAAAACTTTTTTGTAAACTATCACTTACCACTTTAGAATACTTTACTATCTATTTCTTTCAAAATAACACTTAATTCTGAAAATTTAGCTTACGTTAATAACGGAACCCAATTTTTGTTTTCCAATACAGTGCGTTTGTATCACATCTCAAAATATACAAAATAATAAAACGAAAATCTTCTGTTACGAAAGAAAATGAATATGTTTGAACAAAATTGAAGATAGCTTTCATTGATTTGAACTTCATTTAATTTTTCTTCTATTTCGATTGTTTATGTTAGTTGAGCGAGCGGGCAATCGTCAAGATATATGAAAACTGATAGTTTTGAATACATATTTTCGCTTTTTTTTCTTCAAATAATTCTGAGTTCAAATTTTTCGAATTGCAAAATTCCAAGTAAATCTTAATCATTTTATTTAGAGAAATATCCATTAAATAAAATAGTGCAAAAAAAATAAAAAGTCCAAGCAGAAATATTAAGGACCCTCTAGCCTAATATAAGATAACTTAGATATAAGCAATGATCACATATTTTTCTCTTAATCGATATAGAACGTATCTTGGGGAACGTGTTTTAACAGAATGTTCACAATTCTTCCAAACTCCTGCGCTAACTTCTTTTCAAGTTGCGGTTGCATCACACTTACAACTTCTTGTCCATGCTCCCGGAGGAAGAGATTCGTTGCCTCAGCTGTGGACAAATGTATAGTTAGTTAAGTCAGATACTTTTGATTATCTTATTTTTATTTATTATTGACTTATTATTTTTTAATAGCATCTGAAACTTACTCAAAATTCGATTGTTGTTAAAAGCCTTTGCAATGCTCATGTCAACTTTATCAAGACCAAGTTTAACACTAAGGTTGTCTAAATGCAGGTGAGTTCCATCAGATTTTTTCTTGTACGAAATTGTACCCGTAAGGTTTGAAACCGCTCCCTCTGTTAATTCAAAAAATAATTTAAGTATCATATTTCGAATGTGAGGTCGTCAAATTACCGAGATCAGCGTGGAATTCACCACCTCCGGATGCTGGAATAACGAGGAGTACCCCTGAACTTGTGTATTTTGCTTCGATAGTCATTTTTGGTACAGCAATGGTAGCCTCGAAAGGTTCACCGTTTTCGCTAAGTTTAATAGCAGTTACGCGGAAATTGCTTGTCCCGTAAACTTCTATATTTTTCAGGGTTATTTTGTAGCCTTGTGGTCCGTCGGTCAGTTGCAGCGAAAGTTGATCCATTATGAACGGTTCCACTGAAGGCATCTGAAATGAATTTCCGAAAAAGGTTATTTAGGGTTGAAGTAAGAGATTAAGGCAAACCATTCTTTAAGGTCTTCCATAAATGTTTTCAATCAACCGTTATAAATATCTTTGAAATTCTTTCTACGATTCCTGACAAATTGCCAACTACAAAAATGGTTTTGGGTACAGTTTGTTATCTCCAAAAAGTTCAAACAAATAAATTTTTTAGTTCTTACAGGTAAATTTTATCACTATTCCTAATTTAAATTTTTTCTTCAAACATTCCCTGAGAAAAGCAGCTGTGATAAATAGGCGCGTAGAGGTATGAAAGTCTAAAACTTGATTTACGATCTATAACGACCTAGTATTTCAATTAAATCTATCTATAAAGAACCACACAAAACTTTTTCTTTACTCCTTTACCCAAAATCCTCATTAGGAACAAAATATTATAGCCATATAATTGTTATTGTCATGCAAGTGAAATTCGCATTAACTCAGTTAAAGAAGTTTAACGACCCATTCCTCAATAGTCGGCGCACTAAAGAAAGTGCACAGACTCGAATGTATGTATGTCATTATGAATAAATTCATTCGTTCAATATTGCACAATTCAGCGCTTGCAGACTGCATCGATGCATTGCGTCTTCTGTAACCGCGATAACACGCTAAGAAAATAAAATATGACGGAAAGGCAGGCAAGATGAAACGTGCAAAGTGTCTGACGATGTCTCGGTGAACGAGGAAAATTCACTTTCATTACCATTTACCTTACAAGAGCGCCTGTTTTTAAAATCACATGAAAACGAATACCTTGCGATGGCTCCATTGTTCAATTTTAATGGATAGATCGATCATCCACCGTCTGCACACTCGAAGAAATTCAGTTGTTGGTAAATCTTTGGCAATCAAAATTAACCCTTTATCTCACGCAAGGCAAAAATAATATATTATGATTTTTAAATGTTTATTCATACTTTTGCAATTTCGTAATTTCCTAAACTATTGATAAACTGCTGAATTTTGTTTTTTTTAAAATAAAAGTAATAAAACCGTTTTTACAGTCTTATAGCAATCATTGGGTGGTCTTTTTTTATTAATTACTCACCTCAATTTCTGGGATTCCTTTAGCTAAGTATGGCCGTAAATGATCGAGGGAGTTTAAGATACATCGGTTTAAATCTGGATCCTTTCGACTACATGGTTTGATAAAATCGGCTGAAAATAAAATAAAACAAATATAAAACGTTTAAAAATTGTAATATAACAAAAAGAACTTTTCTCATAACGCGTAAGTATTAATGTGTGTGTAAGCATAATTGAAAAATAAATGTTCAGATTAAACGAAATAAATCTTCTGATTCAATTCCGGGTTCAAATCAAATAATAAACACTAGACAAAAGTTGACAGCTAAAGTAAATATGAAAAACAATTTGTTTGCTTTAACCAATTTAAACTTGAAAAGATGTTTACTCAATAAATGTGCTTTGCATACTTAATAGTACCTAAAAAGACACGCTTCTTCTCAACTCTTTTTAATAATTTCTTAGAAAGCTTGTATGGTTTGAGATAGAACAATTCTTAGATCATTTAGTAGTATTGTTTAGTTATTATTTAAAAGATCATTACAAATAATTGGAAGTAAAATTAATTTTTTGAGTTCAGCGAGTCAATTCCTACTAAAAAGGCCCAATAGTGTATTTTAAAGAGATAATTCGGATTTTTCCAATACATTTGTACAAAGACCTTAAGCACATCTTTAAAAATTGCGTTGCTTAACCTAAAGTTAAGAGTTACTCAAATATTTCTCGCCAAATTGGCTTCATGATTCAAAACCTCTCTTAGAAAACTTGTTTTTTTTCTCCTAAAATTTTAACGCCTTCCCAAAACCAGACAAGTTGCAATGGTCTTCTATGCCAACGACCTCAAAAATAAAGTTCACTGAAAAGGAAAAGCAAATGCTCGGTTTGCCGAATAACCACCAAGTTTGAGCTATGCCCGTCGTCCAGTAAAAGTTGAAACCGAAAATGATTAGGCCAGCTAGTTCTCATAGTTCAGTGCAATGCAATGTCATCTTATCTAGTTTTCCTTGAAACACAATGCGATGCAGCAACCCGATGCACCTTTTCAACTAGGGCTTTTTGAAAATGCCATAAAATTATGTTTTCAAAGCAATTTCCCGCCAAAAATTTACGATCGTTAGGCACGTCCATAAACTTCGATCAGGCGCCAATGATTGAATTTAAACGAACGTGCATATGTTCCTCTTTTCGAATAATTTAATTTGGTGTCTGCCAATCAATCACTCATTGATTCGCTACATGTGATTCCCTTGAACTGAATAGTGCAAAACAAAAAATAAGTAAATAAATAAACAATTTTTCTTTGTGTCTTATGTGCATCGTAGCTACTAACTTACATCTCGAAGATCTTCTACGAATTGTTTTCATAATTTCCATTTCTTTTCCGATTACTTTTGTTCACTTTGTTGGTGATGATGATCACTTCACCGTCATCTGAGTGACCGCCAAAAGTGTTAATTATCATATGGCACTCACCGTTTTTTTTCCACCTTTTTTGATAAAAACTTATTTGCATTTCTGCACTTCCACTTGAACTGCTTTCGTTTTATACGTCTCATTTTTGCATCTTTATAATATCATATAATTAATGTGCAACAAAATTTTGTTGCTTATTTTTAAATCGTAAAAGATAATACTGATAAATGGATAGTGGATGGGTATGACAATCGTAGATCATGGATGTTATAAAAATATTTTACTTCGATTTTCCGTGATATTGTTGTTTTGACTTTGGCCTAGATGAATGCTGATGACCTCTTTTAATAAAAAAAAACCATACCGAAAAATGTTGCTAGGTTGAACTGAATGACTCATATGAAAAGTAAGGAAGATTTCTTAATGTGATCAAGGTGAAAACACTCTTTCTTTAATTTTATTATGTCGGAATTTTCATAATTGGAACCTTATTCTAATTGTTGAGACTTTTAGCACGTGTTCACACAATTTTGAAATTTATTTATTTTAGATATGTATATACATATGTCTAAACAGAAATTAAAAGTCATTTCGTTTTGGGTATTCGGTGCATATAAATTTTACATATACAAACATTTTCTTTAAAAAATAAATAATGCTTAGACGGTTTTCAAATTAAAAATTCTTTAAAACTCAAAATTCAGTTGCTTTGTTTCCTTTTTAAAATCGCACATCAAAATTAAATAAACAAGTAAACAGAAAAAGAAACAATGCATACCTATATAAAAACTATTAATTTTAACTCAGAAGATTGAAATAAAAATTAAAAGCAATTAAGAAAATTGGTCAAGTGCTGGTTTTTAACATTTCAAGTGTTTCGGAAAAATGTACGCAATTTATCATTATTATACAAATTTGCTTTAAAACTTATATTCTCATATGTTAAACAAACTTTTATTAGAGCTAATATTTTGAATTTTGGTAGTTTTGGTACGTTCAACATCAAATACGATATCAGTATTTATTATTATTTATACATTTTTTTTTCACAAATAAAAAGGGAAAGTTATTTATAGTACTGTGAATATTTTTCAGGACCACTTCATTGTTTCAGGAACTATTAATTTTCTGAATCATACATTCTCAGGATTCGACAGAGGAGGGAAATCAATGCAGGGCTAAATTTAATGTTCAAAATTTCCTTTATCATTGATTTTCCCCCTCTGTCCAAATTAAAAAATGTATGATTTCGAAAACTAAAGGTTGCTTAAGAATTGGAATGGTCCTAAAAGTATTCACTATACAGTATTAGCACTTTAATAACTCGAGAAATCCATCCATGGGATAATTAAATTTTCTAAAATACATTGAGGCTTCTCGAATTAATAGAGAGAGCCTTATAGATAGTTATGAAGCGAAAGTGTCTTTGCGTCCTCCGTTCACATTCTTCCTTGGTTAAACCTATCTTGAGATGCAATTCGCCTTATCTAGCGAACTAAATAACAATCGAAAACGCATTCTTTGAGGTAAGCAAACATATATGTAGGTACACAAAATATAAAAAAACGTAAGAAAGCAAGGAAAAGTGAAACTTACGGACATTAGAGTCTCCGGCCAGGGCCACAATTACTATCACAGATACTAAAAAGATCAATAGTTTCCACATTGTTTCGTCTTGCGATTTTTAATACTTATGAGAGGAAAAACTAACGGGAAAAAACGCGATCTATCTAATCAAAAATTATTAAATTATATTTTTAATCACTCGAATAACTTTTAATAAAATTATCTTTAAACTGACCGTTGTTAATACTGTAAATATTTCAAATAATTATTAAAATGTTAACTGAATAACAATTTGACTGTTAAAACTAACGAACACTTTATATTTTATCTCGTGCGACACCTTTCAGGTGTAAATCAACTCTGCGAGTGCATGCGACCCAAACGGCATATAAAAGTTTTTCTAGAGTCGAGAAAATGCCTAAAATTGATGAAGGAAGACAAAAAACGAGTTTTCCACCCGTGCTGGACTTGATGAAGATGCAGAAATGTTAGTAACTTTAAGTACAACACAGGTAATCTTAGTCGGCTGGGAAAATTGCTAAGATGAGTGAGCTTTCAGGTGAAGTTGAAAAATCCATGCTTATGAAAGGTAGTCGAATACAGCGTACCTAAGTGATGCTGGGCTAATTGGAAGTGCATCTTTTCGTGGTTTTTTTGAGAGGGGAGTAAGCTTTTTAGAAGGTTGTTGAGTGGTTATCGTGCCAAGTTCTTTGCTCTTTAGCTGCGGTAGAAGTTTTATTTTTAAAAGAGAATCCCTGGGAACTGGGTTGTCGCCTTTTGTTATTAATTTTGTATTTTTCGATTATTTTGTAGTTTATAAAAATATGTAAAACCGCTAATACTTATCTGATTTCTATTTTGCTTCACTATTTTACCTAGAATGAAAATATCAAGATTTTTATTGTATATTACATTGCCTTAAAAGGAATGATATTAATTTTGTTTATGATTTTGATTAAAGAGACTCCCTCCACATTGGTAAAATGAAATGAAATGTTCAGGAGTTTTAAGACATAATTTAATTTTAGATAATTTTAGATAACGATCCAAGTAAGCTCTGGAAATCAATCCAAAAAATTAATTCAAATGAAAGCTTATCGTTTGCAAAGATAAGTCCTGAACCAACACTCCAAGCGATTACATTGATGAAATAAAGTCGTAAAGTGATCTCTCATTTATTGAAACCTAACTTAAGCCTAGATCTTGCCCGGCGCAAATATGATTCAGATTTTACTTAAAATGGGTCTAAAATGAATAAGCAAAATGATTCGTAACGTAATCATGCGAGATTAATACCTGAAGAGTCTTGATTATTTTCTATTTAATGATTATGCATAAATATGTATATTCAGATATCAATTCACAACTGTGGTGCGAACGGGCACATTCTTGTAAAAACTTTTTAAAATAAAGTATCCGATCTTTTGTTACAGACCCGAACCAGTGTCAGTGTGCCTAAAGTTAGACTCATAAAATACCAAAATTGTTAAAACGTAACTGCAGGTGTTATTAGTTTTTTTTCGAATAGTGGGAATGGGCATTCAAATTATGAATGCCATGTCAATATAAAAAAGACAGTTGCTTTGGGGCTTCAATAACTATGTATAATTCAATCAATCGTTAAATTGATCAAACTATTTCAAAAATGAGTTTAAGATTTAACAAACTGATAATAAATAAATAGGTAGAAAATAATTTTCAGGAGAATTAGATGTCCTTTCATCGCCAGAAATCTAGAAAAATAAATTCATTTAATCGACGACATTTTCAAAAGAAAGTATTAAAAATTGTAAGTTTTCAAAATGTAAACAAAAATCGAGGCGACGCTTGACTAGTTATTTTTATTAAAATTGTATGCGTTGTAACATTTCGATTTTCAGTTAGTAAATAATTTAGGTGCTTCCACTGTCAACAAGTGAACGGACTGAAAAACCAGCCAAGTGCGAGTCGGACTCGCGCACGAAAGGTTCCGTACCATTATCTATAAAAACGGCAAAAAAATTATGTCTGTTGTATGGGAGCCCCCTTAAATATTTATTTTATTCTATTTTTTAGTATTTGTTGTTATAGCGGCAACAGGAATACATCATCTGTGAAAATTTCAACTGTCTAACTATCACGGTTCATGAGATACAGCCTGGTGACAGACGGACAGCGGAGTCTTAGTAATAGAGTCCCGTTTTACCCTTTGTGTACAGAACTCTAAAAAGGAAAAGAAAAGTGAGTTTTTTACCCAGAAAAGGTAAAAATTATATCTAAGCCTAATTAGTCCACAACTTTTGCGAAAATAACTCACTTTAAGCAATAAAGTTTTAAAATATGGAAGAGATTAGTAAAATATTGGGCCACTGTCTCCGGTACAAAAAAAGCTGCGAAATGAATAGATCAATGCTCTTTAAAAATTCAGCAACGATTTCCCTATTAGCTCCTAATATCTCGTCTCAAAATTTATAAAAGCAGAAAACATTTCTTAAGAAACAAAATTTGTACATCTCTCTTGAGCAAAAGATACGTGACACATAGTATCTATTGGGTACCCCAAATTTCAGCTTGTCTTCTCTCCACCACCTCTGAAGCGCATCAAAAATTCATACGAATTCCATCGTTTCAAAAGAACACTCCATAAATGATTACATAACTGAAAAATAAAAAATATATTTTCTTACTTGCAACAAAAACTGCACCCAGCATGCAGCGTGATATTGACCTCAAAAGAGACCCAGCCCTGGAAAAGACAAAAAGTGGTATTTTCATTGGTAAAATCTCAATCCAATGTTTCTTAGGTTTATAGGTCAGTAACACTACGTAAAACTTCCTTGTAAGTTTGCAATAAATCTCCCTCACAAGACGGGGTCCATCTTACCTTCTTAGGAGGCACCACAACTTACAACGATTTTTCATATCAAAGTGCATAAAGTCTGAAGTGCATTGTACCAGTCAAATCCCACCACAGCCGAATACCCCCAACCCAAGGTATAATGCAATTTTAAAAGTTAAGATATTTGCGCCTGCTGGAGAAACTTTGGTTAGTTAGTGTCTTGCGTGTCTTCTAGTTTAACAGGTGAAGCCAGGCTAATTCAGAAATCGAACCTACCTGAGGTTGAATGCATATAATCCCAGCGCGCATGCCAAATTGATTAATCTATTGATCGCCGTTCGTGTAGTCAAGTCTGTTGCAATTCAAATTGAGTTTGAAGGTATTTTTCACGGTGGTGCTATTTAAAAAGTGTTTGTGAGGATTTCTTAAGTTAACATTACGAGTATACTAAAAGCTTTACTTCTTGGCTGCTGTTAAAAGAATCTTTAGCTGTTTTTGGCATCTTAAAGGTAATTTATGTAATCTTTATCTTGTTTTGCTTTTGAAGGTCTGCTCGAATATCTATACGAAATAGGTTGAATATCTGTTTAAATAATTGACAACAAAACAAATGGATTTTGTCCGTCAACAATGTAGTATGAAAATGAAAAAATAAAACAAACCGGTGTAAATCAGAACCAAAATGTTTAGATTGTTCAACAAAAACTCCACAAGTGAGAGTCTATCTGTTATTCGTTTTCGATAGCGAACAGTAATTTTTTTTATTTTATTTACTTATTTCTTTTTTGAAAGTCTTCTTCTAATCAGATAGGTCTTTTGAAGCGATTATTTTAGAGGGTACTCAAATGTATACCTTTCAAGCATTTTGATAGCATTGAAGTTGTTTCTTTCCAAAAAATAAAAAATCTTTAAGAAATGTTTATTGGAAGACTAATGCTAATCTGATATTAATTCCAACTTTTATTTTTGAATTAGGCTTATGAGGGTGTATAGGGGTATTTTTTTTTAAATCTACATATATATCTAATTGAAAAGTGTACCATTAAGTACAACTTTTGGAAAAAGAGTTTCAAAAATCTCACGAGTTTGCCGAACACTGAGAAAAATTGATTTTCTTAACCGCGACGCTCCTGGTGCAGTTAGTGATAGTAAAACTTGGATTTTCAGTTACCCTTAATTTTCATTAAAACAGGAGGTTAATTGAAATATTTAAGGACGAATATTTATTTTATTTTTTGCACTTTCGATTGATTGTCTAATTTTATTCTACAAGAATTTATGATTTCCATTAACCTTTAATTGCTTAGAGAACCGAAAATTTCCCACCTTTAAATTCGCTGCGAATTGTTCGATACAAAACTTTTGCGGTCATGGCTCAACTGCAGTACCCCCGGTTCTTTGTTGAAAGTGGTAATTATGATGAGCGAGCCCATTCCTGTTAGAAGTACATATTATTTATACTCTCAAATACGTTCGCACTTTTTAGTCTCTTAAAGTTCATTCGTATTATGCAATTTGGTTGTATTTAGGAATTGAATATTAACACATCTTTAAACTAAGAAAAACGTTTCAACTATAGGTGTACACTTTGGAAATGAAAATAATTGTTACTGTGAATACTCTTAGGACCACTGCAATTTTTCGGGAACCTCTAATTTTCCATATTATGCTTTTTTTAAGTTCAAGGAAAATCAATGGAAAAGGAAACTTTCAGTTTTAAATTTAGCCCTGAATTGATTTCCTTCTTTGTCGGACCTACAGAAAATATGCATCAGAAAATTAAAAGTTCCCGAAACATTAAAGTAGTGCTAAACATTTTCGCAGTAATCTATTTAGTATACTAAAAAGAAAATTATATAGGTCTTGTAATACGGCCAAATATATTTTTAATAAATTGTGTTATGAACTCCTACATAAATATCATATCCAATTTCTTTTTCACATTTTTTTTTTAGAAAGGGGAAAAAATATGAAAAGTGTGCCCTTAATATCGTAAAAAGGTTTTAGCAAATGCATTCATTGTACATTTTTGAACGTTATTAAAAGACTCTGTGAATAAATCTCCGTACTTCAAACACTCTTAACTCAAAACAAGTACTTGTTGTCCAACATCATTCATCCCCCGTATCCAATTATACTAGGGTATCTTAAATCACCATTAGCCCCGTTTATTGTTTATTTGTTACAAACACCATAATTTATGGGATGCACTCCGGTGCCCTCGGAAAGTGCAAGTAAAAAGAAAATCACCTAGTTTTTAAGTAGAAAAGGCGAACGATCCGACACACTGCATAGTCGCACTAATCCGTCTAAAACGACCCATTCATCTTTTGGCGATCAGTTTTTTATCCAGCTTGAGCGCTACATGACGTCATTGCTTTCATTATACTCATCTCGAAGGAATATGAAAATTGCATAACTAGTTCGGGTTTTTGATTTTTTACAAGAGACCGGGCGTGGAGAAATGTACGGAAAAGAGAAAGAAGGAAGGTGTTTTGGCGATCTGATTGTTTTTTTCGGCTGTATACCTTTTTTAATGCAATATTGATGGTACCAGGTTTACATCATTTCAACTGGAAAGTCGGTTGCGGCCTAATATTTGTTTTTGCTGCAAGGTAAACGAGAGGAGTGCTGAACTTTGCAGATGCTGCATATCTATTGATTTATTACAAAAGACGTTATAGTCGATATCGATTTTCAGTTAGGGAACTTTTTTTCGGTTACTCCAAAAATATTTTATATAATACACATGCCCACTCATAATTATGCATAACCATAATAACGCAATAAACCTTACCTAGAGATTAATTATGTTATGTAAACTATTTACTTGCTCTATATTGGTTTATGTTTGTCATTATTTTCGTTATTAAATATGTAATTTAAGAAAACAAAAAGTAAACCTGAAAAACTTCATTATAAATGAGCTTTTCTATCTTTACAGAAAAAAAGCAACTGAACCTCATTCGGGAATGGCTTAAATTAGTTTTACGTGCCATCTCTCTTCGTCCTAATTGTTATCTAATTAATTACGAAAACTAGCCATTAGACACAATCATATAGTCCACTATGCTTCTGCAGTCATTTATTGCATTTACCTTTATCTTGGCAACGACAGCTCAGGAAGTCACTGAAACCAATTCATTTCCGCAAATGTTGGGAAATTGCAAATATGGAGCATCTGAATTTGATTCCTGCATGAAAACTTTACTAAATGAATTAAGAAAATACTTCAAGACAGGTCAGTATTTACAAAAACGTATTCGAATTAAAATTTTTTTAGATTATTAACCCTTTCAGGCTTCCCAGAGTTTAACATCCGTCCATTTGATCCTCATACAGCAGCTACCGTCGAACAGCGTAGAGGAGATAACAATGGTCTTCTAGGCTACAAGTTAATTCTGCGCAACGTTTCGGAGTATGGATGGATAAATTCGAGAGTTACTAAATTTAAGAGTGACGCCAAAGGCAACAGAATTATCTATTCACAATACTTTCCTGAGAAGAGTCTCGACGGATATTATGAATTCTCAGGTGGTGTCATGGGGTCTCCCATCAGAAGGAAAGGCGTGTGGAATTTAACCCTCTACGACTACAGGTGAATTTAAAAATTGTAAATTTTAAATAGCCTCTATAATTTTATTCTATTTTTAGTCAAACAACAACTGTAAGGAGATTAGGGGGACCTGGGGCACCCCTGAAGGTGAACGTTGTAGTGGATAAAATTGGGAACATGAATCTGCACATTTCGGACTTCTTTGGCAGTCAGAGGCAATTTTTGAATGGGGTGGCGGACACTGTAATCAACAACATGTGGTCAGTTGGTCTTCCTGTTGTCAGGCCACTCATCAACGATTTGGTCAGCACGGCATTCACAGAAATTTTCAACAATTCATTCAGACACTTCCCGTGGGAGCAGTTCATCAAGTAAATTGCCGTTGTGTGCTAAGTGCATAGTAGATCTTGTTAAGTTTTTTTTTCATATAGTATAGCATTTACTGTAGGTAGGTATATTAAGATAAGTTTTTGTTTTTAATTTCTTGAATGATTAGAGGTTGGAAAAGTTTGAGATTGTATTTTTTTCTTTCCTAATTCAACTAAAAATTTAATATTGACCATTTCTCAACTAAAAGTTTAGTTTGACCATTAAGAGGTATATTAATCATCAGCAAGATAAGTCCATATTTTATGCAAATGAGCTTAACTTTTTTTTCTGGTGATATTTAAAAAAGGACATGTTAGCTTCCCTTTTTTTATATATAAAGAGTACAAGAAAAGAACAATCACATTTTTTTCGCAATTGAGATAATGATAGCATTGAAAAGATTCAACGAATTAATTTAATTATAAGCCATAACAATCATTAAAATCCAATTGAAAATTATAAATATTAAAGCTTAGAAAGAGTATAATTGCTAGAAATATGTTAATTCTAAAATGTTGGCTTTGATTATCTCATTTTCATGCAAATGTGGGTTACTCAATTTTTTCTCTGTACTCTTCATATGTAAACATTTTTTGATATTTTCAGAATAACATTTTGGGACTTTAATGCAGTTTTCTCAGTTCCCCAAGAATGTCGAATTTAAAATTATTTTGAACAAACAAATTGGCACACTATCCTGACATTGTATTTTGGGTCCTGGAAATCGTATTCACAGTTTTGCTACATCACACACATAAATATAGACAACAAACACTACACATATAAATTTTATTAGAAAGTAGAACAAACCATTATTAAATAAACAAGTGAAGAAACGAATTTAAATTTAGATTTTTTTTAAATCTAGAGGCAAGAGGGTTAATAGGACTCAAAATAAAAATCGTGAACATTTATTTAACATTCTATACATCATAAGCTCGTTAAATATGTAACTGAATGAATTTGTTCCATATTAACAATTTTAAAATCCCGCCATTATCACAAAATATCCCTGATTTTTCCCTAAGAAAATACCTCACAACGTACTAGAAGAGGTGTCACTGCAATGACGTTTCTCTTGCAAAATTTCAACAGGCGTACTCAGAAATGCGAGCTAGTGACTAATAACGTTCAATTTGTCAAAATTTTTCAATAAATACTTAAGTAGTTTAACAAGTCCATCAGCGAAAACGCTACAATGGAGGTTCCCTTTGATGTAACGAAAATTACAATACCTGACGAGAATTACGAATGTGAGTACAAATGCCAGAACAATGTGCAACTTGGAAAACTCTCGTTAAATGATGAAATTATTTTCACAGATCTTGACCACACGGCAGACGTCCAGTAAGTTTTTCTTTTTTAAATATTATTGTTTGTAACTAAAAGAAAGTTAAGATTGCACTCGTGGGGCTCTAACCTGAAGGAGGCCTTTGAGCAATGCGGCATGGCAATGTTCAATTATATGACCGAAATGCCCTACGTCGACATCAAACAGTGCTACAAAATCGAGGCTTCTGGGGACGATCTGGAAGGCCTGCTTTTCCACTATTTGGACGAATTACTCTTCCTGTTCTCGGCAGAGCCATATCTAATTTGCAGGAAGCTGGAGATCACGAAATTTGACTTGGACAATTTCGAGATTGAGTGTTTGTGTTACGGTGAGCCCTTCGAAATTGGAAGGCATCCTCAGGGCACTGAGGTCAAAGCAATTACGTACTCCGCTATGCAAATTATTCAGGAGCCTGAAAAGGGAAAATATGAGATTTTTGTAATTATTGACATTTGAATAAAGTTGCTAGTTTTTGTAGAACAGAAGGTTCACGATTCCCTCCTACTCTTGTTATCTGGGACTTCTTAATTCAACTATAGAAATATGTATATCTCGTTTACGTATCAAAGTTATATTCCAGTAAACTAGACTATTTTTCTATTGGGGATGTTTGGGATAACACTGATCTAAATTTAATTTTTATTTAAGTGAAGAATTAGATATAAAATGTCGGTATTTAAAATTATATTTTTATTACATGTATCACAAAACTTTCGAGTTAAAAGTAAACAGACGCTTGAGTTCAAATGGCCATCAGATTATGTATCCACTTTTCAAAGGACAAAACGTCTACATAAACGACATATTCGTCTAAATTGCAGAGGATATCTGTGTTTGCGAGTCCTGATTGAACGGTACCCGCAACGATACCACGCAATTCCCAGCGACCACTATTATACATAACCAAACCGCTTCCCGAGTCTCCATGGCACGGTCCTTTACCATCTCTCTCACCGGCACAAAAATTTGCACTACCTGTAAATACTTCCAATTGAGTGCTGCCCCGAATGCAAATTTTTCGTGAAACGATAGGAATGTTGATTTTCTTTGGTACAGGTGATGGTTTATTTCCTCGTTCGTCCTCTCCCCAGCCCACGACTGTACCTATCCGGCCTTCGATCTCAGCTATGCTCTCAGATCCCGACCACAAACATATTGGACGAATAAAAGGATGCTGTGCGAAACTAGAAATATAAATAAAGTTTTAGAAGGCTTCCGAAATCGGTTTAGGATTGCACGCACTTAACTGATATATTGTGGACTATCGCACCGATGTCCATTTCAAAGGAATCTGTTTTGATGTAATCAGGGGGAAATTCAATTCTTTCAGTATATAAATATAGTGATCCAGGTTCTGTCCAATGCTGAATCCTGTACCTTCCTAAAGCTGTAATCACTTCACTGGGCGACATAGGTTCATTCAGTCCTTCTCTGAAAAGACAGTGGGACGCAGTGATAGTCACTTTCGATGTGAGCAGAGTGCCGCCACATTGAAAAATTGGGTTCGCTGGTCCATTCGTGACGAAGATTGCGACCAACCAGGGCCATTCTCCTTTGTTTGTGGGGGCCCCATTGATGACAAATTGTTTTATTGGGATATCTTGACTAGAAGAATTTAATTGTTGTTGCCCGCAAACTCCTGCGGATGTAGCAGGTCTGTACATTTGTAAAAAAGTTATAAATGCATTATTTCAATTTTCTCTATTATCGGCTAATCAATCAGAAAATATCAGTCAGTTAGACACCCTATCCGTTAAAAGTTCAATATCATTCAATTCAACGGTCTACAACAAATAATAGGCAATGGATGTTTCAGTCTAAATATGCATAGTAAAAATTACAATTTAGGTTTTTCAAGTTTAATGTGTTTTTTGTTTTTGTAAATAAAGTTAGATGTACATATATGGTATGGTATCTATTATTATCATATTAGTAAAACGATAATAAAAAAGCTAAAAGAAATACTTACGGGAAAGGAGTTTGTGCTAGCGTTTCTGACTCAATGCCATTCGGATTCACAAGCTCGTGTGGGTTGAAAATGTGATAAAGTTGAAATTTTGATCTCTGTGACGCTCGATCTGTGAAAAATGGAATTTTGTTTAAAAAGGATTTATATTTGAAAAAGTGTCTTAGTAACCAAATTTAAAAATAGTCCACAATTTATTTAGTAGAGTCAATAAAATTTCATATAAGTTTACTTTTTTTAAATAATGACCAAATATTTCTAGATCAAAATTTCTTTGAACAATAACTAATTTTGTCGTCAGTCATTACCTGGGTCGTAATTCTATAATAAATGTGTATGAATACCTGATGGCCCATTGCATAACACATCATTATCTGCTACAATTTCGGTAACTCTTGGAATAGGGTCTTGAACAGGAAAATTAATCTTCAAAATAAGTGGTTTTCCATTTGCAACTGATTGAACTGCATTCTGTTGACTCTCAAGAAGATCAATACTTCCTACGTAAGACTAGGATTTTGTAATGCAAAAGAAATTTGCTAGTTAAATAGCTAAATGTGAAACTATGACACTCTTACCGATGGTAGAAATGTTGATAGAGTCAGACTCACAATCGTGCTAACGGTTTGGTTCACTTTAACATTCTTCAATTCAATTACACCGATCCATTTATTTTCGACAAACTTATACTGGAATAGTTGGGGACATGGATTATCTGGAGGAGCGCTTAAGGCCAGATCCGCAATCACGAAAAACAAAAAAATACTCCTCGGGAATTGCATCAATTTGCCACGTCTCATGCTACCCTAGCACTTTACCCCTTTAAGCGATTTAATTGCGACAAATCTTTGAATCTCCTTCGCACAGGTATCACTTCAGTCATTAAATGTGACAGCAACATTTTCTCACGGTCATTCTTCTGCTAGGCTTAAGAACTTGTTTCAGAGCAGATCCAGACACCGCAGGTTCTCGGCGAACAACGAAGCCGACACAAGTTTCACGAGGAAATAAAAGAGCTGTGAGAGAAATCATATTAATTAAATTACGCACATTAAAATCTACGATTTCTCCTAATCAGATAACACCTGTTTTCTTGGTAAGTTTCTGCAATTCCCAGTATTATTCACATGCGAGAGCAGAGAACGTCAAGATTTTATTATAACATATGATTCTAAAGACTTTATTTGTTATGTATAAAACCTATTGCAATTTTAACGTAATTTTATTGGACGATTGTTTATTGCGACCAAAAGGCAAGTATTAATTTACTCCTGGCAAAAATTGATTTTGCTCAATCGATAGAACTTCATAGTAATAATTTAGGAGTTTTTCGAATAAAATTGTTTACTTCCAATTGAGCCGAGCTGCTTGTTTATAGGAAACATAAAGTCAATGTATGTATGTATGTCCGGAGAAAATTACTAAAAAATATTTATATCACGTTTTATTTCATTGTTGCATGCATTGATGATATAATTTTAATATTTTCTTCATTAATACCTCAAAATTCATCTTTTTCTTCCTTTTCTCCCCAAAACCCAGGCGCATAGGATCAGGACACATGGACGCTGAAATTAACCCGGGGATTATCGGAGGAAGAAACTTTCAGCTGAAGTGACCCACCTGCTTTAGGAAAATAAAAATAAGTTAAAATTATTATTAAAATTGCCTACATTTATTTAGTGCAAGGCCAAGTAAATAAATAGTGTTTTTACTTTGTACACAAAAGTACACGTTTAAAATTTTTAAATGTATCCATCCACAATGTCAATTAGAATTATCTATCCCGAATTTGTAAAAATGTATTTAAAATAAATAAAAAATAATTAAAATAAAACATACTCTGATTTTGCATTTATCGCCCTTTGCTTTTGCATTCCAAAGAATTTTCAGAAATTAGCTTCATCAAGTGATCGAGTTTTGAGAGAAAATAAGGGAAGTTTTTAATTCCTCACGCAAATGGTATTTAAAGAAAACACTGCCCCTCATTTCCCCAGAAAATTCCATTAAAATCGTCTCAATTTTTGAGACTGAGTCACAGGAGCCCAGAAACCGCAGCAGGGGCTTGGGACTACGTCATCCAAATCCCGGCCTTGCTGACATTTCTGGGCCCCTGTTGCTGAGTGGCCAAAAAATCGCGTTCTGACGGGCAAAAATCGAGCTTAGGCAACAGGAGCCCAGAAACTGCAACAGGCTCTTCGAATGACGTCACTGAAATTCTGGCCCTGCTGACATTTCTGGGCTCCTGTTGCTGCAGGCAGAAATTGGGGCGTGGTTTCGACGGGCAAAAATCTGCCGTCCGAAAAATCCGAGTTTAGTCACAGGAGCCCAGAAACGACAGTAGGGGAAATTCGCCTGCCGATCCCCCTGAATAAGAATGAAACTTCCCCACGCAGATCTACGCTACCCCTCATTGTGAATGTAGTTTTTCTGTAAAGTAGCCGCTCTCATTCTGCAGAAAGAGGGGCAAAGACTGAAAACCATGGCAACAACAGAGATTTTACATTTTTACACAGAAAAGCAAGCGCTGAAATGTTAGAACGATCAATGAAAAAGACACCTTCAATTTCTCTCATTTATTTGAGCAATTTTTTACATTCATTTTACAAAATAGACATCTTCAATTTCTCTCATTTATTTGAACAGTTTTTCATATTAATTTTAAAAACTAAATTTTTCTTAAATCTCTCGCTTTTGCGCTATGCGGCGATTGGCTGCTCCCGCTGTTTTCGATGCGATCGGGGAGTTGCAATGACGAATTTTAATCCAGGAAACTGGAATATAAATAAATACTTAAATTATTGTGAATTGAATTATTTTTATTTCCTCTAAAAGCTCTGAAGTAAAAGTTTAAGATTTAAGGAAAAATATGAAAAAATCATGCGCGGCAAAAAATTTAAATGCAAAGAAAAATAAGTGTTAAGCTTCAAATTTTAAATATGCGTTCGCTACAATATATTTTAAATTTGTGAAAACCAAATAGCTACAAAAGCTGTAGAAGTAGTATTCTAAAGTTAAGATAGTGAACAGTTTTAAATGCCACACAAGCTAAAAATACAAAAATGCATAAAAGTATACAAATTGTCCTCGCGTTTAGAAAGTAGTTTGCTTTTTAAACCTCTGACTGAATTACAACTCGGTTTTCACTCACGTACGCTCTGCCCCGATTTGCTACTAATGCTGCTAATCAAGGATGGATAGTCATTCTTCAATTTCTATTATACACTAAATAAAGAGACAAGAAAAAAGGAACTGCTGACAAGGTCGCTCTAAACAAATAGCTATCGATTTTAAAGCATAAACATATTTTTTGCGTTCTCGGGTTATGTCGGTAAACGGGCAAAACAAATACCTTAAGTTATATGAAAAGAAAAGTTCAAACCTTATTATTATTATTTTGTGAACTAGTTCTCTCATTCTTCGTATTTTTCTCCGTTTAGGTTAATGAACAATTGAATAAAAATCCCACGCGTCTTAACTTAAAACTATACTTTTATTATTTATCACTGAACTTAAGAGTTAGATAGAAAATATAAACTATAGTTTAAATGGCCATCATTTTAAGTATCCAATCTTTAAATGCAAATATATCTACATAAACAACATATTCGTCCAATTTGCAAAGTTGATTGGTTTTTGTAACGCCTCCTTGAACAGTGCCAGCAACGATTCCGCGCAACTCCCAGTGATCGTTGTTGAATATAACCAACCCGCTTCCCGAGTCTCCAGAACAAGGTCCTCTTCCGTCCCTCTCCCCGGCACAAAAATTCGTGCCCGCCGTAACTGCTTCCAGTTGGGTGCTGCCGCGAACGCAAGTCTTCCTTGAAACAATACCAACTTGGACCTTTTTCGGTTCAGGTGATGGTTTATTTCCGAGTTCGTCCTCACCCCAACCCACGACTGTACCCATCCTGCCTTCTATTTCCAAAGGGTTCGAAGATCCCGACCACAAGCATATCGGACGGATCAGAGGATATTCGGCGAAACTAAACAATTATATAAAAATTACAACTTCCTTTTTCAATTGATGCTTAGACGAACCTCACAGGTCTTCTGTGAATGATCACAGCGATGTCCATTTCAAACGAATCTGCTTTTATGAAATTGGGGGGAAACTCGATTCGTTCAGAGGGTAGAAACTCTGATCCAGCGTCTGCCCAGTTATTGATATTGTACCGCCCTAAGGCTGTAAACACTTCACTTGGCAACATCGGCTCCCTCTGACCTTCTCTGAAAAAGCAGTGGGAGGCCGTTACGGTCACCTTCGACGTGAGGAGAGTGCCGCCGCATTGGAAAGTACGGACTGGTCCATTGTTGATGAATATCGCGGCCAACCACGGCCACTCTCCTTTCTTGGTTGGGTCTCCGTTAATCACAAATTGCGTGATTTGGCTAACTTGGGGTACTCCGCACGCTACCTCAGATTGGACTGGGTTTGGTGTAGCTCTTCAAATAAGAAATAAGATTGAAATTAAACCAAAAAGCCGACCAGGTGTATGTCGAAAAAGGGTTAGAATAAAAGTAGGGTTCCGTAGTTAGATCTCCTGCTCCAATTACTGCACAAGCGACATTTTCCTTATGGGGACAAAATTGAATACCCCTTAATGTTTATTTCAATGAATTTTACCATGAAATGCCGGTAAAGAATTTATAAGGGTAGATACTACGGAACCCTAGATATATAAAAAAAAAATAAAGGCATAATTGCACTTTGGTACAAATGTTTGCATCCATGCAGGTTTGCAAGACTTGTTTGTAATGAATTACGAGCATCTATGCATTATTGGCAGTTGCAACATTTTTATAATTGCAACTATAATTTTTGATGCTAAATAAGTTGAATTACTCCAATAAAGATGCTTCGAAACTCGTCAAAGTTAAATAAAAACACTTACCTAAAAGGTGGTTCATTCGGTGGTCTGGGGTACTGCGCAGGTGCCACTTGGTTGGGAGGTTCTGGTTGCTTTGGAGTTTGGAGTATTTCGAACTCGGGCTGCTTGGACGTTTGGGGCAATTGGAAGATGTAATCGGGTTGATTTGGCGTTTGGGGAAGTTGAAATTCGGGCAGCTTTGGTGCTTCGGGTAATTGAAACTCAGGCTGTTTCGGGGTTTGGGGTAATTGGAAGAAGTAATTGGGGTCTTTTGAGGTTTGGTGTCCTCCAATTACAAAATTGGGCATGTTCGATATTTCGGGTATTGGGATGGGATACTCGAATACGGAGTGGCTTGGCGTTTGTTGTTTTCGTGTAGGAAATGCTGATTCTGAATTTATCGTATGGAAATTGCTCGGCGATGATACAAAATAAGGATTTTCTTGTTGAGGATTCGAAGAAATGGTTGGGTATTGAAAGTTGTTATAATTATTGAAACCATCTAGATAAAGTAAAATAAATTATTGCTGTGTTTGAAAATTTATATACTGAATTCACCATAAGAAGGTTCTTTGCTCTTGTTAGGGGCAGTGCCAGGACCACCAGGCCCATAAGTCTTCGTGTAAAAGGTATGGTATAGTTGAATTGTTGACATTTGTGGACTCCGGTCTGTTAGAACAAAATACAAGTTTATTAGGTGGATATAAAATTTATACTAGGAACTTTTAAAATTTTCATTATTAATTTCAACTACTGTACAAGCGCCAAATTGTAGATAAAATTAAATTATTTATATGTATATCTTAAACTTTGTTATGTACATTTTTTCGAAAATAATGTGAAGATAAAAGAATGACATGATATTAATTCGTGTAAATATATGTACCTATATCCACAAAAAGCATTTTCAAAGATTCCGCCCATAACATCATTTTGTGGCATCTTCTTTAAGGAAAGCACCAGACATTTTCTCAGTAGGTCTGGTGAATGCTTTATGTATCTTAATAACGACTTATTCAGTTGTTATGTAAATGTGGTCTTGCTTGGTTTCTAAAGCTCTGAGCTTTTACCGAAAATTTCAACTTGTTCATTTCTATGTACCGTAAATCTTTTTGTCATGAAAATGACTAATATCTTTGTATATGATAATAAAATAAAACTAAAATTGGAGGAAAGCATGTAATTTTAGCTACTGTTTGTTATGTGATTGTGATTGTGATCTTTGTTATACTCTATATGATCGTTTTTCAGATCTAACAATTTGATGATTGCACTCCGGGTTCCGGTTTATATTATTTAATATTGCATGCAGAAAATTAACAATTATAATTACACATTTGCAATTTCCATCTGCGTAACCAGAGACTGGTCATTTAAATATTTTGAAGGTTTCGACTTTAAAATCTATTTTTTAATTATTTCAAGTTATTGGTTTCTTATTTGGGAATTTTATTTGATGTTATAGAGCTTCGGAATTAAGACTAAAACTTAAAAAAAGGAAGAATTATGTATTTACTTTTTGTAAAAATCCCTTATTTAAAATATTTGTTTTTGTCAAATTTGCTTAAAATAAATTACAGTTAAAGCACTCTCAAACTAATATCCATTTTCTCAGTAGAACTCTTCCCATTCTATGTATATCAAATAAGTTAGTTTAACCTCGCTAAAATACGAACTGAAATTTGCGCGTTTTAGTCTGATTCCTCGTATGTTATAAGTAAAGCATTTGTTTTTGGAAGCTCAGTTCTCAACTCTAGGATTATCACTTTATAAAAGTATATATACATATAATATATACAATATATGTGTATGTGCTATATATGGTAGATAACGTATTATTATAAGCGAAGTTTAATCCAATAGTCATGTGTACATTTCTAGATTCACAGATACATACATATATCACAATGTTACAAGTTCGGGGAAATACTCTCAATTAGTTTGTTTTTATTTATATAAAAATCCGGTTATTAAAAAGTCAACAAAAAATATTCGAGGTACCTACATACATACATATATGTAAGTTCACACCTTAGTTTGAATAGAATGTCTTTTCCGAATTTTTATCTTTAAAGCAGTTAAAGACAACAGAATCGGGTACGAATTTTTATGTAACTTAGGTAGGACAATAATTAGATTTGCAAATATTTTAAAGCTACCACCATAATTCTTAAATAAATAAATAACTACCTGGAGTTCCACTGCATACAACGGCGTTGTCTATGAGGATCTGAGTAAGTTTTGGAAGTGGATTTTGAATTGGAAAAATAATTTTGTAAAGAAGTGGTTTGCCCTGGAAAACTGATTGTACTGCTTGCTGGCGGCCCTCAAGAAGTTCAAGTCGTCCTATTCTAGTCTGTAATTTTGTTGAAAAACAAACGATTTTGGAAAATTGTCAGATTTGAAGATATTAAATTCTTACCGGTGGTAGCAATGTTGGCAAAGCCAGTCTGACAACTATGCTGACAGTTTGGCCCACTCTTATGTTGTCCAATTGGATTACCCCGATCCATTCATTTCCAACGAATTTATATTGAAATAATTGAGGGCATGGATTATCAGGAGGAGCGCTTGATGTCAAGTCAACAATCACTATCAACAAAAACAAACACTTGGCGAACTGAAACAGCCTTCCCTGTATTATACACATGGTTTTTATCGTAGCACTGTGTCACATTTATGTGAATTTAATAGCGATCTCAAGTTATTTTGGTATCTTTACACAGTTTTCAATCACCTTATCCACTAAGTAGTGAAGTTGAGGAACTCTTTGCACGATCATTCGGCAGGTACAATTAATTACCTGTTTTAAAGAAGATGCGCACAGCATTTGCTCTTGGCGAATAATGAGAAATGTTGTACCGGCACAAGCTCCATGGCGAAGTAACTCTAGAGTTATAAAAGTGATCACAGTCGTCGTCAAAGGTGACGCTTACTAAAAGTTTTAAATTCCCCACAGTCGATTAGTAATCACAAATGTAAATTCCCAGATTTAATATCATAAAATGTGCATCAAGAGAGTTTGTGTGGCCAATCGGTAAGAGAATTACAGGAACACTGAGTAAAATCTCAGTACTAAGAACTCATCTTTGAGATTTCGCTTACCATTTTCTTTCGTATCTCATTTTGAAATATTTAATATTCATGTTTTCGGGTGGGGTGGCCAATTACTCACTTGATTGATGGACTTCTTCTCGGGGAAGAACCTGTTGTGCATCATCACTTATGTTTAGAAAGAAGCAAAACAAACAGTAACAATAAATTTCAGTTATGACTTCTTTGACGACAAGAGGGTGTGGCTTTGATCCACTACCGCTTTATTTAGAACATAGTGTCAATCTTTTGTTTAACATATCCCTATTTTACTGATTTATTATTTAAAAAAAATAGAATATAAACGAACACAGTTTGATTAGAACATATGAGATGTAGGCAACTTTCTTCATTTATGTTTTTCTTACACTAACAAAAAATTCCTTTTTAGCAAAGTTTCGCTAAATTCTTCAACTAATTAGAATCTCCCGGAAGTCGAGTTACAGTTCGAACTGAGTGCAATGGACTCGATGGAGTCCGAGTGGTTGGGGCGAGATTCTCTGCTCTGAAAGCAATAACCGATCAGAAAACAGGTGGGAACTTATGTACTAGTTTATATATTTCAAAAAACACGTGCTAAAACTTGGATTTAATCGAGTTGAATGGGGAAGAAGAAGTATAAAGAAATATATGTATGTATATATGTTAATGTCCCCAAAATGTATACGTATGATGACGAGTCTCGTAAAATATCGGGTTTGCATCCGTTCTTATTACATATAGAATAAACGTGATAAATTTTTACTGATCAATGCTTAACTTGCTTCCGTCTTTCAACTCTAGAAGGTAAGGAAAAGCAAAGGAAATTAATAAAAGATATATCGATTTGTGGAAGTGGTTTGAAAATGTACTACAGAACTGTGAAGATTTATAGGACCACTTTAATGTTTCGGGAGTTATTAGTTTGTTGAAGCAGGCATTCTTTAGGTTCGATAGAGGAAGGAAATCAATGCAGGACTAAATTTAAATCTCAACGTCTCCTTTTCCATTGACTTTCTCTTCTTTGTCTTATTTAAAAAGGGCATGATTCGGAAAACTAAAGATCCGAATTGGAGTGGTCCCAAAACACTAGCAGTATTTTATGTACTCCGTTTTTAATACTGACCAAACTATTTTCTCATTTTGAATGATTTCTGGTAAGGATAAAAAAATAAAATAGTGCATCATTTTTAAAACGTGAATCCAATTATTTGAAAAATATTTAATTATTATTTCCATACTTTTAAGTACGAGTTTCGTTTATTAGACTGTTGAAAAATTGTGTTATTTTCGATTCTCAGTGTACTAAATTAATTTGGATGAAATTAAAACGTAAAGAAGTTACGTAACCAATCTGAAAATTGTATGACATCGACGTAAACCACATATTCATCCAATTCGCAAAGTTGATTGGTTTTTGTAACGCCTCCTTGAACAGTGCCAGCAACGATACCACGTAATTCCCAACGGCCATTGTTGTATATAACCAAACCGCTTCCAGAATCTCCGGTACAAGGTCCTGTTCCGTCCTTTTCACCAGCACAAAAATTGGTCCTTGCTGTAACCGCTTCAAGCTTACTGCTACCACGAATGCAAGTTTTTCTTGATACAATACCAACATCAATTTTCTTTGGCGTGGGTGTAACTTCATTTCCATTGTTGTCCTTTCCCCAACCCACGACCGTTCCTTTGCGGCCTTCAATCTCAAGGGTATTTTGAGATCCTGACCACATGCAAATTGGACGGATGTGTGGGAATTCTGCAAAACTATGAAAATAATTAAAATTATATGGTGCTGTACTGATGCGTGTAGTTGAATAGCAAAAGGGAAATAATTCATTCTCAAAATTATCCTCTTATTGAACTAACTAACGAACCTAACAGATTTGATGTGTCTCACAATGGCGATGTCGTCTTCAAATGAATCGGTTCTGTAGAAATCAGGGGGGAACTCGATCCGTTCTGTTGCCAGAAACAGGGATCCAGGTTCTGAAAAATCTTTAACATTGTAACGCCCAATAGCTGTGAAGATCTCCTTTGCAGAAATTGGGACTCTATGACCTTCTCTGAAGAAGCAATGAGCCGCTGAAATTGTTATTTTTTCTGTTAGCAGAGTGCCACCGCATTGAAAATCTCGAACTGGTCCATTTTCAACGAATATCGCAGCCAACCACGGCCAATCTCCTCTTTTCGCAAGTTCTCCGCCGACAACAAATTGCGCCACGTTGCTGACGGGCTGTCCGCAAATTGCGTCAATTGTTTGTGGACCACTTCTGTAAACAAATAAAGTAAGTTATATTATTTAATGCATAGCAAGTTCAGTAGTTGAAACCTTATAAATTTTATTTAAAAATACTATGAAAAAGGATATCGATTTCTTCTATTCAAAATTATTTTTACTGGACTAAATTTTGTTTGAAATAAACGTTTTTGAAAGTATTTGATTACGAATTTCCTCTCACAATTTAACTGAGAGGAAAGTTTCATGAAATGCCAAATATTCTATAACTTATATATTGGTATCTGTTTTCGTGATTATTTTCTGAGAGAAGTGTATGATAGTGTCAGCATTAAAGCTTTTATTTAATACTAAATAATATTAAGTGATTAGACAAATAATTACTTGGTAGGTCGAGGTGTTGTTACCCTAATTGAAATCGGTGGTTTGGTTGTTGGCGGCAGAGTAATGATTTCTGGCTGGTTAATTTTGTCCTGTATGGGATTGTCCTTGTATTCATAGGAAGTTATCGCGTCTACATTAATTAAAGTTGAATTTAATATTTTTATTTTTTCCGATTGTTATTATCAATTTACTGAAAGGAGAGTCAATGGCGTTTGGGTTATCGTCCGTTGCTTCTTTAACCCTTGTATAAAAGGTGTGGTATAGTTGAATTTTTGTCACTTGTGGAGTTTTATCTGTATAAATAGAAAAGCATTTGCTATAAAAATGGGTGTAGGTATGTATTATATGTTGAAATGTTTTATGGTTATAATATTTACTGTTAATTTTTAAGTTAATCAACAGCTAAATGTTTTAATTTTCTACTATCCTGCTTTTTGGGGCCATAGAACTTTAAACTGAAAGGGGTACTGTGTTATTTTATAGTGTCGTATACGTTATTTCACCTATTGATTATTTATGTTTTGTGATATAGTTAAGCAAACGTTAAAATTCTGGTATCACTGTTTTTAATTGTTATGTATACTTTTGATGGTCATTTCTTATTATATTAATTTCATGAAATTAGAAAAAAAATAGAGATTGTAGTATAACTACCACAACTCTAACTGAAATAAACTTAATAAGGCCCAAATAAATAATAGTAGTACAGGCCGCTTGTCAAACGTTGATTAAAAATGACCCTGAGAAAGTTAAAATTAAAGTTTAATAATAAGACACATTTTAATTATTAAGTAGTTTTTCTAGAACAGAGCAAACAAGTTAATGGGATTTCCCCGAGAGATCGGAGTTGATGAATTTCCGTAGAAATTCAAAGGAAGAATAGTATCGGCTAAATGAGATTCTTGGTAATAATTTAATTTGTGAACAAGACTGTCTCCTTAAAATTCTATGAAAATTGTACACTATTTTATTTCATTATCAATCAATTTTGTTACGAACATATTTGAGGGCCATTATTTAATTTTTGATTTTAACAATAATTTCAATTTTTCCAACATTTAATCTTTTAAGAATTAGTAAGTTCCAATTATCATTTTAAATTGAAAATACAACACAAAGTGGAAAAAGGTAAATTAATTATCCTACGAGTAAAAATGTTTAAAAATAGCAACTTTGATCGTTAAGAATCTGGTTTAGTTAAATAGTTATTTCTTTGAAATATTATCAATCTACACTTAGCCTCTGAAAGTTATTGACACATAATCACTGATAAAAGTTCCCACAAATACCATGTTATTTTATTTTTTCATTTTATTCCTTATAATTTATGTCGAAATCCGGTTTTTCGTTCGAACTTCAGCCAGTTTAGATGATTTCTGCACAAAAGTAAACAAAAAACTACCATACCTACAAGGCTTAACTTATCTTCAATAATTTTTATCATTGGAAAAAAAGATATAAAGCAGTGGAAACCCGTAAATGTGTTAGTTGATTATTTAGATACGTCTTAATATTTCTGAAAATTTTAATTCTTGGAATAATAAATACCTGCAGGTCCAGAGCAAACAACTTTGTTATTTATGGTTATCTCAGTAATTCTTGGAAGAGGATTTTGCACTGGAAAGGTGATTTTATACAAAAGTGGCCTGCGCTGGAACACTGCTTGTACCGCTTGCTGTCTTCCCTCAAAGAGGTCAAGGCGACCGATGTTAGACTGAAATTTAAATGATTACGAAAATTATTATTAATTTTTTGAAAATAAAATAAAAATACTCTTACCGTTGATAACAGGGCTGGCAAAGACATTTTAACATTTAGAATGATGTTCTCGCCGATTTTAACATCATTCAAGTGAATTTTACCAAGCCACTCATTACCAGACAATTCATACTCAAATAAATCAGGACATGGATTATCAGGAGTGCTTGATACTAAACCAACGATTACTAGCCATAAGAAAATGCACTTGATAAATTGAAATGAATTTCCCAGCATCATTTTCACTTTATCGCTCAAACACTTTATCACATTTAAGCAGATTCAATTGCGATCTTTTAACCTTCTTCACAAAGTTATCACTTCACCCACTGGCTAAGTGGTAAAACCGGGCAAATTCTTTTCACGATCACTCAGGGGATTATTATTGCAATACCAGTTTTAAGAAGATGCACACACTTCTAATCCTCGGGGGGAAGTGAGTTGAACACCGGCGCGGGCTCGATAAGAAAATAACCGAAGAACTGCGAAAGTATCTCTGAACAAGCTATATGTATACCGAGCCTGATCACGGTCGGATAAACGTGACGTCAACGACGAGTTTTAAGAGCTAATAGAGCTACCTGTTTGAGCGTATAATTCCCAGACTCGATACCATGACAAATGAGAATTTCCAAATTTTACAATAAATTTTGAATTTAGATTAGAGATCGTGGCTATTCCACAAGACAATTGCGGCAAGACTGAATACAAATTTTACTAGCTACTAAGAAGTCAACTCTGAAAATGCGCTTAACTACTACTTTTCACAATGATTTTTAAATTCCATATTCATGTTTTGGCGGGGAAGTCAATGAAAAACTCGAATTACAAATTATTTCTCGGGGAAGACCCAGTCGTGCTTCATCGCAATTTATTTATAGTCTAAGGAAAGCAATTACTTCAGATTTTTCCTTCCCATCTGAATCCAAGAAACAAGTTTTTTAGAATCATCGTTCACGTGATAATAAACCAGTACAGGTAACTTCAAGATTTTTCATGAGAAAATGAAACTGACTTCCTTTTTTATGAAGTTTGTTTCATTTGCAATTTACAACGTAAGTAAATGTATACGAACAGGTTTTAACTACATATACGCATATACGTAGATCGAAATCCAAGACCATGCTTTTACATTTGAGATCAAAATTTTTAAGTATACATACAAAGACTGGCTCTTTCTTAAAAAGTAACTGAACATATGTAAGTATCTAACCTTAGGCACCATTAAAAAGATCGCTAAGATTAGTGGTTTCTCTATTATTATATTTGTTAAACATTTTTTCACATCATAAAAAAATGTAAGCCAAAATAAAAAAGATATAATAAAAGCATTAACGAACAGAATTTAAAGGAAACGATTTTAAAATATTAAGAAAATCAAAGTACATAAATAAAGGCGAAAGTAAACCCTGAAATCTTCACATTAGATAAAGCTGACTGACGAAAGCTAATTATAATAAATCATACTAAAATTTAAAATCGTAGAAATATACTAATTATTTAGAAGTTTTTGCATTTTTCTATTCAGATGCACTTAACAAGGAAAACCGAAATATTCTTATTGAACAAGTAGCAATAATATCTGAAAATAATTCGAATAATCTCAAAATACAAATAATATGCGTTAGACATTTATTTATTTTTTTACAGAGAAATTAGTCGCTCTTAGGGATGGTTTTGATCAGAGCGATGCAGGGCCAGTGGAGCCAGAATTTTCCTGCGGCCTTGTACTCCATGCACTTGGCCTTAATGTCGGGGCGGT
The DNA here is from genome assembly GCA_959613345.1 of Tolmerus cingulatus. Lineage (NCBI taxonomy): Eukaryota > Metazoa > Arthropoda > Insecta > Diptera > Asilidae > Tolmerus > Tolmerus cingulatus. Next base: position 42,525,654 of record OY390709.1, read on the forward strand.
AGGGCATCAAGACGCTCTTGTAGGTGTCCTTGGTGAGCTCGACACACCTATTTTCACCTGGCTCAGGCTTGCAGACCTGCTTATAGATCATCTTTACGAAGGAAATCCATTGCTTATCTTCGTCATCATCGTTTTTCTTGGGCTCAGCGACGACGAAGGCCACGAGGATTCCGGCAAGGAGCAAGAAAGCAAGACTGATTTTCATTATGCTTAAACAGAAATTCCTTTAGTTTACAAGAAATTAAGAAATAGAATCTTCTAATACACCTTCGTTTGGAGTTTCTTCTGCTATGTTTATCAAGCTGAAGTGTGACACTATCTGGGTTGCAGTGTTCTATATATATGATTTTCATTGGTTTTACTTTCGATAAAAATACCGAAAAACATGCAGGTGAAATAATGCGTCAATTAATTAATAAGTTTACTATTTGATTTGTTTAATTGTCGTCCACTTGGATAGCAAGACATTCCAACAGTTGTGTAAACAAAAGCACTTTCTCTCTACAGCGGCCGGCAAATAAATTCTGAAAACATCTTTAATTTTTGCGTTTTACTATCTGTTTATAATAAGTCTATTATGCGTATTCCATGGCATATCCTCTCATATGTTTAAAGTTTTGTAGAAACACTTTTTATTTTTACAGGAATTGTGTGAAATATGAAAAAAAAACTTTTCTTATTTTGTTATCAACTAAGTACATTTTTTGCTTTAACAATTTTATGAACTAAGACTAGCTTACAAGTTATAAAAGAGGAAGGTTGAATTTTTTTTAGTTATATTTTATTTAGATGCAAACCTCTAATATTTATGCAAAAATTTTATTTAATATTTGAAATATTTATATACTTTTGGGACTTTTAACTGACTATAATAATATCTTTCTAATTTTGTTATATAATTCACACGTTTTCAGTTCTATTCTTAATGTTTAAAAATCGTAATAACCATAAATCGTTCAAGATCATTGAAACATTTGTTCTGAAAACATCAATATTCACAAAACAAGCAAAACAAAATATAACAAACAAATATGTTCAACCACCTTGCAATTAAAGGAAATTTTTCTAACTCTGTGCGTTCGCGGAGTAGGTGTAGATCTATAAAAGGTTCTGCAATCCTTACCTCTTCACAGTTAGATTTTCAATTCCCTAGCTAAAAAGAGTGAGTGCTGAATTATATATTTCTCCTGAAGAAAAGCACATGGTAATTTCTCAAAATTTTCCAGCAAAATGAAGTTCTGCATTGCTTTTGTGTTGATTGCTGGCATCTGCGCCATGGGGGTGAGGGCTCAGGAGGAAGAGATCACCGACAGCCAGTGGCTGATCTTCGCCAAGAGCATCTACAAGGAGCTATGCAAGCCCGACGAGGGGAACCGTTGCGTTGAACTGACCAAGGAGACCTATAAAAATGTCCTCAAGCCCTACCGTGACCAAATCAAGGCCAAATGCAAGGAGTACAAGGCCGCTGGTCAATTCTGGCTCCACTGGCCCTGCATTGCATTTATCAAGACCATTCCCAAGGACGATTAAGGGCTTGGAATCCTATGGTCTTAAATAAAGCTGATTTATATTATTAATTTGAATAATTCTTTTTTGTAAATATTTTTGCCCTTCCACTGTGGAAACAACAGAGGAAAGTTATTTCAAAAATAACATTTCTGTGAAAGTGAGATAATTAGAAAGCAGGGATTTTAGTCGCGGATTTCAAATTTAGTATTGAATTGATACGACAAAGATACAAAAGAATATAATTACATTTTACACATAAAAACAAGGTTTCATATACAGTTACACAGTTTTACATTAAAGCGACGCGATAAGGCTAAGAAACAAAAAAAAAGTTATACAAGTAGGCGAAATTTCATAACTGCTACAATTTCTTAAACCTAAGCAACGGGAACGTGGCTCCGCCTACCGCCTACCGAACTTTGAGGCGAGCGAGTAGAGTGACTTGAGGAGTTCGAGGGCTCGTTCATCGGAGCTTTTATGGCTAAGACTGGGCTGACTCAGGGAGGTTTCGACGTCCTTCGCTGTGCGCCTCGAACCACCCACCCGCGGAACAACTCCGAAATTTATTGGTGAAATTGTTGGAACAGAACTATCGCTTGTACTGTAGCTGGGCGTGGTTTCCTGGCTGGGCCGGGTTGTTGTTGTAGACAAATTTAGAAAATCTGGTTCGGTTGTTGTTGTGCTGGTTCCTTCATCTGGGTCTTCCACATGAATTTCGAAACGGGTAGTCTCATCTGAAGGGTTTTGGGTCGTCGACCCTGGGTTCTCAGTAGAGGCTGTATAGGCACTTATGTCCCTTCTAAAGGTCGTCACTGGATACTCGGTAGTCGAGGAATCTACGGAGTTTTTATCTGAAGCACCAATGCTCTTACCTCTACGATTCTGCTTGGGTCGCAACCTGATCACCTCCACTTCGTCGTCGAGCCCGAGTTTGTCGTCCATTCCAATAAGGGCGTTAAGCAAGACTTGGCGGGATTGTTCGACCGTTTTACTGTAGTCATCATCTCCGCAGGTCTGGATCAGCAAAAGAATTAGCCTTCGCACTGTTGGATTGTCTTCAGCCTTCCTCATCACGTTCATGAGATGATCTGCGGAGGATTCGTTCAGACTTCCAAACACTTTATTCGCAATTCGCTGCATTCCATTTTCAGGTGGTAGAAGGTCCTCTGGGATTCCAGGAAGAGCCTTTCCCAGCCGATCTGCTTTAGGATCAGTCAAGTGAACGCGATTAAGCATCGAGGTTAGGTCCAAGTGGACGGGACTAGTTTCAGTTGTAGACAGAGGCACTTTAGGCAGGTAGGTGTAAGGGCTGGCTGTGGTTGTTCTAAGTTCATCCATTAAACCGTCGTTGATTGTAAGAGGGTCTAGGAACCAAGGGCTAACTCCTTCTGGATATTCTGTAGTCGTAGGGGTGTCCGAAACAAGTCTAGTTATATAATGCCCAGGGGTCTTAGTACCTAATTTACTTCCCTTACCAGATTTTCTAGCATCTTCCTTACCCATCCGATTTCTGGAAGCTACGAAAGACTGTGATTGAGCACGTTGCAAAGTGTCCTCGTCATCGTCGTAGCCAGGAGGTAGAATGTCAGAACTTGGGAGTCCTAAGCTGCTCGACTTTCCTCCACTTACTGGGGGCAGAAGATCAAAGTTTAATGGAAGGTTTGTGGTGGTACCTTCTGGGCTAGAAGTCGTACTAAAACTAGTAATTCCAGCAGAACCTCTTGGCAGACCAGTTTTGCCACTATCTGCTGCTAAAGGTACAACTGTGGATAGTCCCAGACCTTTGTTAATCTCTACTGCGATTTGATTTGAAGATGTTTCATCCCCTCCCCGCAAATGCTTTCCCTGTTTCTCCCGCCTTGCAGCAGTCAAACTTGATGCTGGAACTCGATTTAGTCCTCCCTTTAAGTTAAGGCTTCCAGTAGTTGGGGTATCCGTTGTTGAATCCAGGAGAGGAGTTTGTCCTCTTTGACCTGTAGAAATAGTTACATCCGAAAAATCTAAAACCTCAAGGTCATCAGTCGTTGAAGGAAAAACAGTAGTAGGTGCTGTTGGGAGGTATGACGCAGCAGTGCCTTTGTTGAAGTAAGAACTCGTCGTTCGTGTTTGAGTTGTGACCTCATTTTCCTCAGTGCTTGGGGGTTCAGTCGGACGCACTTCGGTTAGAGTTTTACGGAAAGTTGTAGGGTCTTCGAGGTATGCTGAGAGGGCGTTTGTAAATACTTGAGCTATTTTTCTGGTCTCACCCTTGCCTGCAGCATCCCCTAGAAGACTGTTTGAATGTTGGGCCTCTAGATCATTGCTCACTCGTGACTGGAGGTCAGGTGTAAGGGTTGTTTCGGCAGCCCTATCTGTAGTACTGCCCAGCCCGAATAGAGCCTCATACTGTTGAACAGTTTTATTGCTCAGAGGTACCGCACTGATGTCAGCCTTAACAGTTGCAGTTTGTTCACCAGTTTCAGTAGTTGGATTAGATTTATCTCCCTCTCCAGCAAAGTATAGGGCTAGCGAGTGAAGCGTCTCTGGGCCGGAGGAGGGTGGAATTTCTAAACCTGCCCGATTTTTGGTTGACCCTATTCCATCTTTTAAATCACTCAAGGACTTAATCATTTCGTCTACATGTTCTGAAACAGATTCCGGCAAGCTAGAGGGCTTAGTAGGTTTTGGCAAGTAGGTTGGCCCCGCTGAGGATGGTCGGACTGTGGTCTCATCCTTAAGTGAGTATGTGGATCCAGAGAAACCACCCTGTCTATTAGTCGTCGAGGATGAGCTCAAAGGCTTAAACGTTGTGACTTTAATGTTGGAATCTCCTGAGATAGAACCATGTACCGAGTTAGCTGCACTGGGACCAGATATCTTTCCGCCAAAAGTTCCATCAGAAAGGACGTTAACAGCGATAATAGGGGATGATGATTCGGTACCTTTATGAGCAGGATCTGTTGGTATCGTACCTCGCATCCCAATCACTAATGGAGTGGCTGTGTTTGAAGATCCACCTGAAAATGAAGCTCCACTTCCAGATTTAATTCCTCCAGTCTGCGAAGTAGTTGTTGATCCGACTGAGAGTAGTGTCGAAGATGTACTGGATATTTGTCCAGCATCTCCTCCAATACCAGATCTTCCGATAACAGCAAATCCACCCTTTAAGGTGGACTCAGTTCCTTCTCTAACGGTTTGTAGGCTGATTCCAACCCTAGGAGTTTGTCCAACTTGTCCAATAGTAGGAGTCTGAATTTTACCTCTTCCAGTAGGTTTAAGGTTTCCTACTATATCACCTCCAATTCCTGAACCATCTGAAGTTGTTAAGGTACCGCCTTCATTTGCCTGCAGTCCTTCTGAAAGTGATAAGGAAGGAAGTGAACCTTCTTGAGGTGAACCTGTTGAGGTTCCTGCTCTCTGTGTTAAAGAAGCTATAAATTTCGTTTCATTAAAAGAGCTTCCCTGGGCTCCTCGTCTTGGCGATAAAGGAGCCCCTGATTCTATTTGGAAACCTGCAGAAGATCCTGTCGATTGCTCGCCTACACTTTTTCCAAATGAATCTGATCTTTCTTGCGTTGATTGAATTTGTACACCTACACCTGGCTTTGCGGAATCTTCTGTCTGTTTCGAAGAAGTTTTATAGGAGTACCCAGCATTGTTTCCTGATCCCCCTGCTCCTTCTGATCCACCTGATCTGCCTGATCCCCCTAATCCTCCTAATCCACCTGAACCTCCTGATCTGCCTAATTCTCCTAATCCGCCTGATCCTCCTGATCCTCCTGATCCTCCTGACCCACCTAAGCCACCTAATCTGCCTGTTCCTCCTGATCCGCCAGACCCGCCTGATCCGCCTGATCTGCCTGATCCGCCTGATCCGCCTGATCCGCCTGATCCGCCTGATCCGCCTGATCCGCCCGATCTGCCTGATCCCCCTCTTCCTCCTTGAGAAGATCCCGAATAGTCTAGTGTTTGTGCTCTTCCTCCATCGAGAATTGGTTTGCTGCCAAAAACTCCAACACTATTTTTACTCGAGCCTGTATCTTGTGGATTTCCAGAAAATCCTGCACTTCCAGTCCCACTAGTTGCTGACGGGGATGGGCGTAATGAACTTGGAGTGCTATTGGGAAATTGGGTTTGAGAGATTTTGGAAGGTGTTTGATAGGAATACCCTGTAGTATCCTGAGTAGGTGGTCTTTGTGTGCCAAATGAACTACTTTTTCTTGATGCAAAGGAGTTGTCGAGAGGTGAAGCAGTGCTCGTCGGTACGCCTTGGGATTCGAAGGATGTTGAACTAGGACCAGTTTTTTGGGATTCAAAGGATTGATCATGAGGAGGAATGGTAACTGCTGGAGGGCCACTTACCGCAAAAGTGCTTGAAACACCAGCACCTATTTTTGGCTGACCAGTTCCTGAAGAAATGGAGCTGCTTACCCCAGTGTGTCCTTAAAAAATATGTTTATTAATTTCAAAAAGTTTAAGTAATTTATAAAAAGTATAAAATATTTCATAATCAAAGAATTTATAAAAGCTATTAAAAATTTTGAAGTCATATTAAATGGGGTATACATCTATATGTAGAGCTTAGGTACTCGATTCTACTTATATGTAAATACACCCATATATGAATAGATTTGTAAATAACATTAGGATAGAATTAAATAAGGACTAGAATTAAATTTGGACTATTTCATGTAAAAATAGTAATAGTAAACTACCTTTGAGAAGAATAACGAATATACATTCGCGCCAAGATTTCTAACTAGGAATTACAATAGTTTTAGACAATTTTTTAATAATTCAACTTAATAAAGGCAAGCTCTGAATTGAAAAATTCAACATTGTTTTGTTAAACTTTTAGAATGGCCGATGTTATTCTTCAAAGCACTGGCCTATTGCATGCCCCTTGTATTCGAATTTCATGTTTTATTGTTTTTTTTTTAAATTAAAAGAAAATTCTTACCGTCACTTGGAATACGTTGTGGATAATCTAAATTTCTTCCGAAACCTAAATTGTCACCAGTTCTTGTTGGCAAGTCCTTAGATTCTGAAATTCCACCAGGAACTCCTGTAGTCGTTGGGAAAGATCCAAGATCTGTTCTCTGCGCAGTGGTCGTTTCAGTGGCGCGGATCGTTGGGACGGTTGGTGTGTAGTAGGGCGTAGTTCGGGAGTTGTCCAAACGTCTGGGAGTCGTGTGACTTCCCGTGCGGTCTCTCGTTGTCTGGGGAGAAATTGTCGGTAACGTAGGCTTCTTCTGGTGAAGTAGGCCTGGAGTCGAATGAGTTTCGCTTTCAAATTTTCTTGTAATTCCGCCGCGTCCAGTTGTGCTCCTGTCCCTTGTAGTAAATGAGTTTTCCTCAACTTCTTCCCCTAAATTCTGACTTCGACCTCTTGGTGGTTTTGTTGCGTCTCCACGATACTTTTGTCGACCGCGACCATTTTTGGTTCTATCGTACGTTTTCCGGTCATCGTAAGGTTTCTGGCCTTCATGGAGTGTGTCGTAGTTGTAACCGTTCCTCCGTTGTCCGTTTCCTACAAACGAGGCCGTCTCCGCGACGTCCTGCATCTCTGCATCACTGGGATCAGGTTTGGAGGATTTTAATTTGCCGCTTTCCTGTCGATTATCCGAAATGTCTTCAAAGTCGAAGTTCTCGAGGGAAGGCACTTCATCAGATTCGAACCGGTGGCCTTTTTTCTTTTCTTGAATTACGCGATCTGGAGAATCCTCGAACCTTCTGTTGTCTTTCTTGAAAGGATACTGGCTTTTGTCATTGAACGAGGTTCTGGAGTATCCGTTTCCGTTCGAATGAAAATCGTTTTCGACCTTTTTCGTGTATGAGGGACGCTTTCGACCTTGAGATCGCGAAAGCATTTCAGCGCTTTCCACGTAGTGTCCTGGAGAGGCTGGGCAGTTTACTTTAAACCACCAGTCGCAGATGAGCTCCGATTGTTGAAAAATTGTTCCATTCGGGCAGAGAAAGGAAATTTTTCGGCCGTCGTCGCATATATGGAAAACCTTTAAGAAGAAAATCGTTAGATAAGGGAAATTAACTGGAGATCGTGGCCATTACAAGTAGACCATAACAGCAGAAACAGAGCTGCAATAGAACTGTTTCTAATAAATATCACAACTTTTGAAATCATTCACAATATTGATTTGAGCTAACATTCTGTTTATAGATTAATATTTATATCTATATACTATATATGTACATACAAATAAATAATACATAGATATAAACAAATAAATCTTAAAGGCCTTTATTTAAGAGTTTTTGTGCTTCTACCGCTGCTATTTACGATCTTGAGGAATGGTTGCGACGTACCTGACATTCTGTTTCCAAATCGGCAAAGTAGCCGTTGCCAAAGGTCCTGCAACTGAAGGTCGTCTGTGGTATCCGGGGAAGGATAGGGAAGTCAATTCCCGGTCGACCAACCACTCCCTGGTACACCTCGTAATCGAAATCCTCGTCGGAAGCCCTCTTCCGCAGTTGGTGCTCCTGGCCCTCCTCCGACGATCGTTCCTCGTAGTGAGCGGCGCCGGTCTTTTCGGCGAGTACTCTGGCAGATGCTTTTGGTACCTGTCGGGCAAGAAAATAGGAAATTGCATTCTTGTAAATTTCTTTTGTGACGCTTTAAAGAGGAAATGCTGTTGCAACAGCCGAAAATGAAAAAATTTTCTTGACATGATTGCTTCCGCCGTTGCACAAACATCGGAAGATGATAGCGGCGCTGCGCAAACGTGCTTATCGGGGCTCATCGATCTTCTCACTTTTCGCCGAGACCACGGCGAGATTTTTACTTCGATTGCGCTCCGTGGCCACAATCGGCGTGGGAAGATGGCGCAAAAACGTATTAAGATGCTCCACTGCCGCCGCCGCCGGTTAAGAACGGATCAAAAGACAAAAGGTCTCTTCGCCCGTGCGGTCTCGCGATTCACGAGCGCGACACCTGCGTGAGACAATTTTGCAATGCAAAGAAGATGGGTCTTGGGTCTGGCCTGGGTGGCCAGGTGAGATTTTCGCGGTCTACCGCTAGTCACCGCCATCGCTTCTTCTATTGTAGCGGTTTTCAGGCACTTGCCACGCAATTGTGCGGGGGTGGTGCGGGGCAAGTGAGCTGATCTCCAATTGCTCCCTAGCCGCACGCACTTCATGCTAATTAACCTAGTTGCGCTCGCGGCCCGCACAATGAATACCGGCGCGGTGCCGCGGATTACCGCTCATTCAATTTGCTCTCGCGTGATAATGCGCACCTCGGAGAATGAAAACAGTTACATAAATTACTGTGGCAGAGGGCGCTGCATCCAGCGGATCACTACCACTTTAATTGGGTAATTAGAAGTATCACTTAATTGAACTGCAAACAGAGATAGACAAATTAATCCCAATTTTTTTGAATTGAATTGGCTTCTTTGTTCTTCCAATATCTTCTTTATTTTTCTAATATTTACAATTGAATTATAAATGCAGTACTGTGAAAATGTTTACGATTACTTCAGCATTTCGGGAATTTTTAATTTTCTGAAGCATACGATCTGTAGGTTCGACAGAGGAAGGAAATCCATGCAGGGCTAGATTCAAGTCTCAAAGTTTCCTTTTCCAATGATTTTCTCTCCTCTGTCGAATTGAAAAAGGGCATGATTAGGGAAACTAAATGTTCGTGAAGAATTGGAGTGGGCCTAAAAATATTCACAGTAAATACTAAATTGAAGATTGTTCTTGGTGTAGGAGTATTTGCGATTGTGGTCTGATGTGCAGCTATGATTTTGAGTGGACCAATAAATTGCAGAGTTACAGAGTAGCGAAGGTCCGTGCAGGTAAATCTCCGGACTCACGCTCGTGAATTGCCAAAATCGACTATCGTTGCATCATAAATAATAAATGACCAAACACCGAGACGTGCTCTTATGTAATTGGCCTGCCGGGGCACTGTGAGGAATTTCGGAAGCGTCCAAGAGATGGGCTTCTTCCAGGACATTGCTCCGACGACGACGGGCCCGATTGGCTATGGCTTGGCATGAACGATGTGCCCGTGATTTATCGCTGGCACCATCGATAATCCCGCTAATTTCCATTTAACCGCGGCCAATTGGAAAGTTCTGCCGAACGAGGATGAAAGTGATGACACTCGCAACTACCACAGCATGCCATTCGTTTTGGCATCGAAACAGCGGACCACTCGGTTACCAATGGAAATTCACGCCAATTTATTGCATACGGTGGTAAAACAATCATCATAATTTTTTTCAGGTAAGGAGTCGGATAGGAAGACGTGATTCACCTGCGCCGATAGACAAGAGTTAATCATTTTGATTTGGAACAGCAGCAACCGAAGAAATGCCGACTATAAAGTGAACGTGCTTCGCTGGGCCCCATCTGCTGAACTGCATTATCACGGGACCCAAACCACATATCCACCGCGCTGGGGACTCTTCGGTGAAAATCCCTCGCACTATGAAAAGCCGAGGAACTCCGCTGCGGAGGAAGATGTCCACTTCGATTATGCTAAATGAGCATTCTTCCCCGCAAAGCTGGTGGCAATATCATTTATTGGAAGCCTGTAATTTCTTCTGTGGTTATCATCAATTAAATTTTGACGATTTAGTACGCTCGTCGTTCGATTAAAGCATGTTTGGATCTGAATGAAACTTTGGGTGCTAATGAAAACTTCTACGAAGATATGCAGTTTGCGGTTGAATCACTTTCCAATGCGGTGCGCGCAGCCTTATCAATTTAATTAGACATTCACCTTTTGTCTTCAAAATAAATTGACTTTCTCTACAAATAAAGTCTGTAGATTATGGGGCAAATACAATAAAAATCATAAGCCCCATGCATATTTTTTTAACTATGGTTAATCACTTGTTTTAATTTTCCGAGGTGCAATAAACTTTTAAAAAAGTTTTATTTTGCCTACTCGTAAACACATGAAGAAAATGTCATATATTCCTTATTAGCTGCAGCTTTTTCATTTATACGAGTGAGTTTTATTAGTTTTATTTGAATTCTATTATTATTAAATCGATTCAATTAATTTTAAATTGAATTTTTATTGCCATTAGAATTCGGAATTATTAGAAATCCAAAGAACGAAAATAGCTGTGTTTTTTTCACATCAGAACCGGTTCTGGGTTTTACATTAAATTGAAATTTTATAAATCGTCACGTACATTAATATTTTAAAATTTGTGAAAAATGCATCTATATTGCTATCAAATTTACCCATCCAAACTTCAAATCTTGAACAAGATAAACTCTTGGTTAAGGTTTTAACACAAAATAGGTACAATTCCAGGCAACTATATGATTTTATTTTCTCGAAATAGAAAATCTTTATATACGTGACGGTTTATAAAATTTCAATTCGATGCAAAATTTCCTGCAAAACCCAAAACCGGATCCGATGTGAAAAGAACGCAAATTTAAGCTTAAACAGAATTAAAGTATAAAAGTTGGCATTTTATAATTTAAAAGTTTAAAATTTTTGAAACACAAAATTATTTTAAAAGATTCTATAGACTAAAGGCAATTGGGTTGATTATTTTGAGAATTAACCAAAAAAATATTTTATCTAAATCTATTCTCACAACGTGGCATTGAAAGTTAATTCGAAGAAAAACACGTTTAACATTTGAAAAGTTTATTATTAATAAAACTCAGAGTAACGATAATTAAAGGTGTAGTTATTAGTTAAATAGCCAAATTACTTTATCAATGCCAATTTTTTTATTTCTGTTTACAACAAACCTTCAGAAGAAATAAAAAAAAGTACTCAAACTTACCCGGGCAGCATCAAAACACGCCGTATGGACTAGTAGAACTATTCCTATAAAATAAAACAAGAAAACAATCAGCTATTATAATTCAAAATAATTTTTTTAAAGTAAATTTTTATATTGTTATGCAAAATTAGGAACTTTCTAAACACAACACAGAGTGAAAATGTTAACAAGATAATAAGACGATGAGAAAGAATAAACTTCAATATAGAAGGTTATAAAGTCGTCTCTGGCCGACAGCTATAATTATGCGTCATTACTGATTATTACACAGCCTCGAGAAAAGGCCTCTATTCTTTAAAAAGAGTGCATTAAACAGCAAAATTAACTATGTACATAGGTATAATCTAAAATCTTCTACTAATGACTGAAAACTGAAGTACTAACTTTTGCTCCACTATAAGACAAAAGATTTTATATACTCGTATTCACGTATGGATGTGCTTTTACTGGACAGTTTTATAATGATATTTTTAGAGTTTTAGAGTTGATTACTTAAAAAAATATTTAAAGCATAGCTATGGGTAATGTAAAAGTAAAAAGAATAAAACAATTTTGAAAAGCCAGTCGAAGTTGACGCGATGCCTTCCGTCCTAACCATTTATTTAATTATGTTATTATTATGTTGTGAAATTTATCTAAATATTTACGACATTTTTACGACTCTTTAACGATACTTTTATTACGGTTTTATAATATATTTTCAATTTTAAATCAACCATTAAACGAAAGTTTTTGACGTAGGATTAAAGAATTATTCAACTTTTACGAAATATCCCTAGTTTTTAATGAATATATGGGAAACACTTCCGAAAAAACTATATACCCCTTGAGAAACTTTGATTTAACATGTTCGTGGAGAGTAGAGCTTTTCTGTCATGTATCTTTACTGTGAAAATAAATGCTATAGCATTTATGCCCGCGGATATACATATTTTCGATTTAAGTAAATGAATTTACATAAAATAATATGATTTCTCGATTCATTTACAGTTTGATTTGCTCAGAATGTTTTAAGAGCCTTATCATAAAAGTGTTGTGAGTACTGCCAAAAATATTGCTGAAATGTTGCACTTTCGAAAAACGTTAAAATCAACCAATTTTTGAATTTAGCATAATCCCTTGAATGTGCACAATATGCATATGTACATTATGTACCATATGTCTTCTAAATTGCACTAGCTTTTGAAAGGTGTCATAAAAACGGTTGAATCTCAGTCAATCATTATCTGGCTAGTTTTTAACTTTCCTCATACCGGGAGGGCACCTTGATCGAGCAAGTAATTGCGCAATTTCTGAAAATAGCCACCAATCTCTTGCATATCGCTCATTCCCAGGCTTTGCTTTGACTTGCAAAGATCGCAACGACTTCATCGTTGATTTATGGTCTTTTCGCAGCTAAGGACGCCGTTTGGGGCTCGTTATTTTGTTGCAATCATTTTGGGCATGCGTTGTCTATTAATCAGCTTCATCGCGGGACTTGTTTTAATACAAAGTGGCTACTGAACGCGTTTTTTTAGCTGGAATTTGACATTCTTTTATTCTTCTGCAACGTGCCAGAACAAGGAAGTTGTTAAGAACTAATTAGCGTTGTAAATGCCAAACAGCAGTGGGATGAAAATACCCAGAAATCTCAGGAAAACAAAAACAAGGTGGCATGGAGGAAAGCGAAAAATCTCTCGTGAAATCGAGTTGCATTTGCGCCGTGCAATAGGAGTACCGCGCGGAAGAGTACGCCAGTGAGTGAGTCCATAAATTGCTAGCCTGAAGGATGAACTCGACCAGGAAATTGAAAATCGCAAAGAAATACTTTCACTCGACCTTGACATCGTCCGTTCCTATTTTAAGGTCAATACCGCGCCGCTGCGCTGTGCATGGAGTATTTTCTGGCGAAATTTATTGACCGTAGAGAGGCACCGTGAGGCTGATAGACTGGTGTGAAATGCTAAGAAAACTATATTTTGGACTCAGCTAAGCACCTTAATAACTTAATTAGATAGCGTATTAGCTGATCGTAAATAATGGACTCGACCCGCCGATGAATATTATGTAAATATCCAGCATTCACAATGATTGCATTAAGAAATACAATTTAGTCGACGAGTCGAACTAGTGTTTTCCTTTGAAAATCACATAATCATTAATTATACCACAAGGTGTCAGTTGTCAGTATATTTCATATCTGATAGCTACAACTGGTAAAAACATCTTCTCAACCTTAATTGCAATGCAAGTTGTACCACATTCATTAGACAGACGAGGAGGTAACACCTTGCAGCCAAATCGTGGACGGTAGTAGACTCCCATAATTAGACCACCCCTAAGACGACGATTCAATGAATCGAAAGAAATTATAATAAGATAGAAAACTTCCGGTAGTGCTTTACTGAACCACCGGACGGTGTCCAGTGCATAAATGGACTTGTAGGTCAGCAAGAAAATTGCCCCGAGTCAGCGCCTTTTCTCGAGCATTAATCTTTCGGACCTGTTGACTTGCACTTGGGCTTTGTTTTGGACCGCAGACACAGATTCGCCTAGCAGAGTTGATGGTGCAGGAAGCAATTGAGGATATATTGAATTGGCGTCCAATCGGGCTCATGGGTCTATCTAGTCATGCTTTTATTCTTTATCATAGCTTTTCTAAATGCCTTGATCTTTATCCTCAAAGGAGGTTTGCATGATTATAAACAAGAAAAGAATCTCTAAGTTCCGCTTGCGAATATTTCTGACACAATTGACATAATCGGCTTAAACAACAGATTTTAAGCCATCGTTGAAACGTATGTTTTATTTTATTATTTTTTCATGGGTTTTTTCATTTTAAGTATCATTTGATGAAGTACCTAAATTTTGAATTTGGTAAAGTCTAAGAATGACATTTTTGAAGGCACACTGTATGTAAAATATCCCTTCTTTGCGCTTTAAACTGCTCATCTTGAAAACTATAACCATTATTATAGTCTTAATTTTGTAGTTAGTGGAAATACTCGATTTTTTGGGTTCGAGTAAAATAAGTCTGAATTTTAAGGATATTTTTTAAAGAACATTTTACATACATATTTCCTAATAACTTTAAGACTATTGTTAAATTAAAAAACTCGCTTTTCTAAAATAAAAATATTAAGGTTCACATTCTGCATATCACACGCTAAAAACAAATAATTATAAAGCTTAAGACTGTTGGAGGAAGAGCTAAGTGTCTATAAATGATGTAATCTACAAACTCTATTATGTAATGACTTTAACAACTTAAAAGGAAAGTTAAACCGCATTTAACGTTTATTTTATTGGCGAGTTTCAAAGCAATCAAACCAATAGAGTAAAAATCAACAGCATTTGATAACATTAAATAAGATTTCACTAATACAAAAGTACTTCCTTATTTTCCAAATGCCAGTCTGACCAAAACCATGGACAAAATAGTAACCTGAAGGACTTAGCCTTAAAATTTCCATCGTAGCGAATAGTTTTGGTGTTACAGCAAAAAGTAACACTGATTTAAGTTTACTTATCTTGGGTTAAGCGAATCATTCAAAACTGTCCTGCTTAATAATTTCTGATCCAAGAACGCAGGTTTCTTCGCTGCAGGTCTTCATCACCGCGAGGTCATTTCCTAATTCTTCATTGTTTTGTAGAAGTCCAAGGACACCTGACTCGCGGCTGATTGCTGACCCCTTAGCAGCACCGCGAAGCCGCGCAATTCAAGCGCAAGACTCCAAAGCATGAATGGAGGAACCCCGTGTACAACGGGGCAAAGGTCGGCGCAGAGCCATCGCCTCCGCGACTGCTCGATTATGAGGTTAATTAAAGTCATTGCAAAACATTCGTGGCCCGGCATGTCCGCCCCCGCTGGTGCTTCTTCATCAAAGAGCATAATCGGGACGCAGCGACCGCATAGTTGCGTCACAGCTACTGTCATGCGATTATTTATGTCACAGTCGTATGCGACCAAAGGTACTTTCCTCGCCGATTTTCGCGACTTTTTTTGCGTGCCTGCACTCTTGAAAGTTTCAAGACGTTCTCAAGAGGCAATTAGGGGCTCTGGATGAGGGGAGCTAGGTAACACCGCGGCGATTACGTCCGCGGACCTAATGCCAGGTTCTCAATAAATAATACTTGTCATGCCCGCGGAATTGCCGGCGATTAATTTGTTAATTGCACGGTGAATGGAAGGTGATGCCGCCGAAGGAAGACGGATTTTGGCTTCTTAAGATGATGAAGACTATCGCGAAACGCTCGCGTGTGCCTTGGGGAAATCTGAACTTTCGCAATGGCACTTTTGAGTGAAACGGCTTTTGGCACAAAAGAGGTCCACGCCCAGACTTTGAAGAAGCAAGGGCATCGTGACGGAGCACCGCGAGCCATTTCCTCGCTATTGTTTGACACCCATTAGCCTCGATCGGTTCGCGGGCGTGATTCGGCGCCGACAGTCTTCTTCCTGCAATATTATCATGACGATGCGGAAGGAGAGAGAGTCTTTTTCGGAGATGGTATCTAAACCAGGTATATTAAAAAATAAAAGATTAGCTTGACTAGAATTCATTGAAATATGCTAAATATATTTATTTTAAGATGCTATTATATAGAAATCCAAATGCCCAAGCTCCAATATATCATTAAATTACAAACTGACGAAAATTATACGTACAGTCAGCCAAACCACTGTACAACGAATTTTTCTACATAATCGAAAAATTTTACGACACAAGCAATTTCAAAATAATAAGTTATATAAAAAGTTATTCGTTTTTTCGTTTATCTAACAAATTAAGTTGAAAAGTTTTATGTCATCAACTTAGAGTAATATAGACAGATAATAATAATTTAGAATTAAAATCTTTGTTTATAATTGACATCAATACTAAACCAATTAACTTAATAATAAGATATGAACCTAAAGTGGCTGATTCCGAATTTAAATATTAAAGTAAAATTGTTTTTCAAGATGACAAGGGTCCAATGGATATTGAGTTAAAAGATAAATCGCTTACTAAATTATGTTTTTTCCTCGAAATGCATAAATTATGTCCAAAACTTCTCATCATATTGAAATTCAAATAGAGGATACGTCATTAGTTATCGAATATTGAAATATTTCATTACTTCCTTTTATAAATACTTGCAGAGATTATGATTTTGCATTGATTTACCATACCCATTCAGATTCCGTAAAGGTAGTCGTGTAGTCGTTTATTAAGGCATATCTGCGCAGCATGGTGCATCCAATAAATTTTATAAAGTGAACTTAAATCCTACCATTTAGCCCTCATGGAAAAACTGATCCGGCGTAATTTTGCCTTGAAACCGGATACCCACACCGATCTCAGAAAATTGAGCTATGGGGACACTGCGCGTCAAGTCACGCAATTAATTGTGAACTTCCAAGAAATTAAATATGTCGCAATTTTGATGCGATTTAATCAGTGGCTACAGTTTCCTCCAATTCTGCAAATAATTAACCGATTTTGCAATTTGTAGTCAAATAACTAAAATTAAGTGGAGTCAAACTAATACTTGGCACATTTCGTACATAGTCTATTTTTGAATTTCGATAAAAATCGTAGAAGGTAGTAATGTAAAATAGTTCGATTGAAAATTGTCAATTTATTGTTAATGGCTATTTGTTCTTCGTTAAACATTAAATTTACTACATCAGTAGCTTCTAAAACAATTTAAAATATTAGATAAAAAGGTTGCTTACAAATACAAAAATTATCGAACATACTGGAATTATTGCAAAATGTTTTAAAATTCAATTTACGACCTGCTACAGCAGTTAAATTTAGTAATGTATATACAATAGCCGATGTTGGTTTTCTGACTACTCAATAGTTAATAATTATAGACATTTTCTGTGCTGCATAATTGCTAAATTGCATCTTTTAAAAATAGGTTTTAAGACACTTACCGGCGTAGAAAAGCAATGAGCGCCAATTGAGACCCATTTCAGCTGACGATCTGAAAAGAAAAAAGTGTAAGTAAAATTTGCTCAAATAATTTTGGCGAAAGGTGTGGGAAATCCACTAATTATTATCTGATCGAGAGACTGTAGATGGATGCAATTATACGCTGCGATAACGCCCTTGTGCGCAATTAGTTTTAATTAGGAGATTCCTGAGAATTTTGTAACTTCAGCGCATGCGCGCCTGATAAAAGGTTTGTGATGGCTGGGCGTAATCTTTATAATCAGGAAATAAAATAAAATTCCATGTAACAGCCATTGCATAATGAGTCTCACCCGCAATTCCATTGTAATCCAATCAAATTTCTAAAAGCCGTTGACCACGAGATCTTCCAGACGACTATATCGATCGCAAAATAATAGACGTTTTCACTTAAGACTTTACGAGACGGTCGTGACCACAAATTCCGGTAGTATCTCATTGTCCGTAGGAACTGTTTAGAGGTAATTGGCGGGCATTTGGAGGTTCCGATCGGACCGATCGTCCATCGCTTTCCCGGCCGCAAGGCCCATCCGTGACGTGCCTTCACTTTGATCGTGCACGCAGCGAATGTCATCGGTGCAAGATAGAGGCATTGTCTATGTTCGCAGGTACCCCACAGTCTCGCAAAACAGACCACTGGTAGTGATATTGAAAAGTGATCTTCTCGAGACCAATGCAAGAGTGGCGATCTTCCAACTCCAACCTCGTTAACACCAACTAACGACCTTACTGCACCGTCAGATATACGGACAGCTCGATTTAAGATAATAATAAACGATACATCTACTATACATATATATGTAAAACACAATACAAAATTCTACCGTAGTGCGCGCTATTAATTAGAATTTATGATTTTTTCTCCACCTGACATCGATCGTGCATAATTGCAGACTGACATTCAAATCCATTCGGCGCATCCGTGTGCCGCCGCTCTGCCGGTCCAAAACCGACAGATTTGCGCTATCTGCTCATTCTATTAATAATAATAACATTCAATTTTTTTAGTGGAACGTGAGAGAATCACGGCAGGGACTCGTTACGTTTATGAGTTGATTGTGCTACCTTGAACCCGCGTGAGATCGCTGATCGTGTGGCGGGCACCTTAAAAAAAAAGTAATTTAATTCGAAATATTCTGACGACGAAAGCATCATGTTGGCTAATCAGCTTCCTCAACGGCGGAAATAGATTGGCAATATTTATTACTTAATTGAAACTGGATGGGTGTGATTCAAAATGTTGCAGAAATTGATTACTTTTGCTTTTTTAACGAATGGAAAGCATTTTGGATAGTGTAGTACAATTAAACCTACATTAATTTTTAAAGACCCCCTGTTGTTTTTTTTTAAATTAATCTAATATCCAGGAGCTTCTTTTAATTAAAAAGTAAGGAAAAATCAGAAAAAAAGAAAGTTTACTTTCGATTCCTATATGTGCGTTTCGACTAATATTAATTTTATAGTTGGGTTTTTATAAAATTGGCCTAATACATATTATAATGCAGTTCTGCTTTTTTTGGGAATACAATAATGTAATCCAAAATGAAAGGTTTGTGTCTGTTACTTAACTCAAAATACAGTTTTACATTCCATTTTATTATAATTTAGACTCTGTGTAGAAAATACTGGTTACATATTTTTGTTTTGTAATTTTAAACAATATTAAGCAAAATACTACTACCAAGATAGACATGATTATTCCCTCCAATTTGAAACAAAAAAATTGCAATACAACAATGCGAAGATATATTAAATTTGGCCAGTAGACATATTGTTTTTATGAGACAATATTTTAAAGCCATAGTGTGAGTTCTGTCGAGTTTTCTTAGAAGTTTATTAGCTTTTATTAAAAATTAAATAAATTATAATGTTACGACATAGTGCAACTGAGGTGAGTAAGGTACCTAAATGGTCCGCAAATAATTCAACACCTGATAGAGAGGCATTTTTTTCAGAAATTCACAACTTTCAAGGGCTTTTGAATTTTCTAAGAAAATGTCGTGATCGAAGTGGTTGCCGAAGACTGCATAGAAAAGACATTAATGGGTTCGAGCGACTTCAAAAGCAGTCGCCCAGCCTCGAAAGTTTTCCCATGACCTCGATCCTCTTTGGCCACTTTAGCTAGCTCTGCGGCGTTTACATTCGGAGCAATCGCAGATGACAAGCTGCGAAATTCTTCGGAGGTCTTAATAAGCCCCTTTTGCGTCGCGTGCTAGCGTGGAGGGTCTTGTCAGACATTAGAAAGAACACGGCGGCGGACGGAGCCCCTCGGAATCCGTCGATTTAGCAAAAGTTGGCGCCTTGGAAGTAACCGTCGCTTACCCAAAAAATTGCCCAACTCATCCGAGGTCTTAATTTTTACATAACTCGCGCCTAATCGCAGCACCGGTCGTCTTGCTGTAATTCGAAGGTACCCACCAGAAAACTGAGTAATTTTCGTTTTACTAAGACAGCGCCCTGGGAACTGTTGCAGAAGCTTAAGACAAAAGTTTTCGGTGCAGAGTTGTCGTCGTCGACGTCGCGACGATGAAATTCGACCCAAATTCTGATGGGACCGGCTTTATGGTGTTTGGGAATGTGGGTCCCATCTCAAGCCGACTTGAGACCCTATTTCTCTGCATCATACACCAGCACCTCTCCGACGACTCAGAACCAAGAAAGGTAAACTGGTCCGACCGACATCTTTCGATCGCTGACATTTTCGCGGGCAGTCGGTGCTCCACTTTGGGACCCAGAAATTCCACCACGGCAATGCGACAACGCACGGTCGCATCAATTTCAAGGAAATCGATAAAACGTGAAAACAGCCCGCGAAAGGGAAAGGGTTTGACATTGAACTTCAGGAGCTCCGCTGGCATCGGCGGCAACGAAGGCTCTCATGACCTGCGTAGATGGAAAAATTAACTCGCGCGGAAAACTGGTTCCTGCTCTGATGCTCCTATCGGGCACCACATGGGGGGCTTGGGCGCTGCAGTAAGGTGCACTCGTGGCAGCGACTTCTTCCGCAGCTAAGTGCACCTTCGGCAGATCTTCGCGACCGCACGGTCTTATGAAGAAAGAAGCCATGCAGGGAAGATTGCGGGAAGCCCCTCTCGAGCATTTCAAGTTTTTCTAGGCTTTTAAATGTCAGCGGAACATAGTAGATACAGTCGTCGAATCGTTTGCAAAAGATGCATCATCAAGGAAAAATTTTATTGAGACATGCGTTTCGGGTCCCCATCTCCATTTTGATTTATTTCGCTCTACTGGGATGCGTTCAGGGGTCAGAATTAATTTTGGGGCCCAATAGAGAGGAATACATTATTGTTTTAAATGGCTTTAAATAGCACTTCTTAACAAATATCTACACTTTACACCGGAAACCAACATTTTCCCTCAATATTAGATACCGTATGTAATAGGTATACAAGTCTTATAAAAAGAAATTAAATTATCATTTATTAGTAAGTATTGTTAATCATATTTAATGCATTCATTTGCACTGAAAAAAGATTTTATTTACTTAACAAATGGTGAACTTAATATTTGTTAACTGGTAATAAAACACATTAATCGGAATAACTTAACAACGATTATAATTGCCAGTTTGATAACAATCGAATATTAATTTCGCCATGTGTGTTATGAATGTCGCAGTTACAGTCTTAAATACAAATTTAAGTTAAGGTTACATTTTACTGATTTTCAGTATTAGGGGTAGTAATTTAGAAAATGGACCAATCACTATTCTGTGTGACTTTCTGTAACTCTTTACAGGCACACATTTTGAAGACCTTGCGAATCAGTTTCTAAAAACTACCTATTAGTTAGCGGGCAAGGTACTTCGGAAGATGTTTCTCTGCACTGTGGTGGTTCCCAGAGCCGTAAATTAGTGCCCATCAACCCCCTGTCGAGCAATTCAAGACCATCACGGCCCTTCTCTCACTAACCAAATAAAATTACCTGCACAACGGACCGCCAGAATTTTGTTGCTTAGGCAGGCCTCCGCCACCTCGCAATTAATAAGCCCCGCTCGGAGACAGCCTTTCTTCAGCCTCTGCGACTCGAGTGAGTTTGGCTCGTGGGAAGGAGCCCGGGAACAAAGACATTAATGGCGCGCGGCTAGATCGCACCATTGTGCCTCGGTGCCACAAAGGCGCTCGGCGACGTCATGTGGAGCAGATTTTCCTCCCTGATTTTTCAAATTTCGCTTGTTCCGCGGGGCCACTCAGTCTCCGAGGCCCCGGTGCTGAGTGCGGCTCGTATCGGGTCCAGGCCGCCGCAGCCTCCGCCGCCGTGGGGCTCCGGGCCGTCTCCGCTCGCGGCCGTACACACAACCAGCAATTACGATGATTGATTGAAGTAACTCCGACTCGCTGGCGGAGTTATGCAATCGATTCTCAGACTTTTTAAAATCGTCTTAATCGCCCCATTGTGTCGGGGCATTTTTCTATCTTGGGACGTTTTTGCGGCCGAAATAGATTCTTCCACTGCGAGACGAGCGCCCCTGCTACTGGTCTTTATCTCTGTTGTTTTTGCGGCGTCATCGAAATCTTTGCGCTGCACCGCGCGGTTTCCGAGTTTTGAGGTCAAACCAGTCCAAGAGCCAACTCGGCTGAACCCTTGGTGATTTGATGCGCCGAATGGGAAATTGGCTTTTACTTGAGAATTTATTTCAATAACAATATTTTTAAAGGCAAATCATAACTCTCAGAAATTAGTTATAGACATATTTTGAATCAATTTATCCTTTCACGAAAATAAGTAAAAACAAGAATTAACCAATTTCGTGCCTAGCAAGTAAAGGTTTGATTTGTCTTATAGTCAGAAGACGAAATTAAGTCGTTTTTAATTTATTTAAGATGATGAACCCATTGGTGATAAATATTTACTATCGCTTTTGATATCACAGTAGTTTAGATAGATAAATAAATTCCAAGTGTTAAGCAAGTTAAGTAAGAATTCAAGCAAATCAATCTGAGGGTTAAACCCAATACCTGTTTGCTTTACTGGAAATTAAAATAAATCTGTAACCGCCTTTCGAAAATGAACTTTTACGGAGAACAAATAAAATAATTGTAAATGTTAAAATCATAAAACCTCCCATTTTTCGAGTTATATAGCTTAATAAAAAACCTAATTATAATTAGTAAGATTTCATCAAAAACGGATTAATCCCCCAACACGGAGCAACCGTGAAATTGGTATACGCTGTAATATCGAATAAAATTTTATCGTTGGCTTGGCACCTCGAGTTGTATCAACCAGTTTCTATGTCTCTCCTAGCTCTACTTTTTCCACTGGCTCTTGTACCAAACACCAGCCGACAAAGCACCTGGCTTAATGCGCGCGGTGACACCTTCCGCCAGCTCACCTGTGGCGGCTGAGTGCCACTGGCAGCCCGTGTGTGGGAAGTGCGAGGATGATTGACGAGACCATAAACTGAACGCAAATAAAATTAGCACGCGACTCGCGGTAGCGCGGGCAGGTATGCAACTAGATTAAGATTATAAACGCCAATCGCCAATTTGGGCGATTGCTTTTCCGCGAGTTGCTCAGTGGGCACACGGCAGTTTGCGTGGGCGGCGGGGTATTTAGTAGTAATTTATGTTCACCTATATATCGACTAATTGGTTCTTGTGCGAGGCTCAGTTGGAATTGTGAGAAAAACTAAACAAATGTTATGAGAAACAGAGTCGTCGAAGATTTGATAGCATTTTGACATAATATTATAATGCAATAATACTGCAATACTCTAAATCGCCTATGCATGAGAAATAAATTACCCTGAAAACTCTGATTACAGGAAACTTGTTAGATCTCATGATTTGTATAAAACTCTTGAAGTCTGTTTCTCATTACGCAGCTGATCAATCACAGAGATCGCATGTCAGCGGCTAAAATATTGGCAACCCATATAGCACCGAATCTACCCCGGCTAGGGTTTGATCGTTGTATTAATTATATATTGCGCCACGTTAACTGCTAATCGATCAAAAAAGTGGCACCTTCGTGGTCGCACGGATGTTGCATTCGTCTCTGCACTTAGCGGGATGTGCCGGATTGCAAAAGCAATCGTGACACAGCACATCGCGTCCAGCCCGCGATGGGCTCGTTACATTTCAATAAAGGTGATCAGTACGTGACTTCCAAAAATCTGGTAATTGGGCTCCGGCGATCGAATCTCAACGAGTTTTTTTTGATGGATTGATCGGTGGCCTTGGTCTAATGCGGGCTAGTTAAAGCCTGACCAATTGTTTATGAATTAGGACAGCGATCGGAGCCATCATCTTCGTACGCTAATCATTGGCACGCCAATCGAAGCGATTGCAATCGCCCGCCGAGAGTCGAGCTGGATCTGCCTATTTAGCGGGTAGGATACTTTTGTTGTTTTGGTGCAGTGTGTCTGCACCTTAAGCAGTGACCAATCGCGCCATGTTCGATAGTGCAGAGCAATGGCTAATTCTTGGGAATTAGTGCCAATGTCTCGCTGGTGACGAAAGTTTATGATTGACATGGAATTGTTAAGCTGTGCATCGTTGCAATTACCCGTGAAATTGAGCCCCAGCTGCTGAATGGGAAAAAACAGCGACTTTCGACCTCTCGAGGAAGGTGGCAATTGGCCCATTGAGCTACACAGCGCTTGTGCCATCAAGGGTGCAATTTCGCGCCAATAAATAAACAATTGGTCTCCCTCGAGTTATTTTTTTTAAGACTCGAGAAAGCGAGAGTTATTTGTCAGATTCAATTTTGGTAATAGGTGCAATCGCAATCGATTACTGATGGCACGAATTCTGTCGTTCAGCTCGTTGCAACTTGCAAATCGTTTACCTATCCTTACACACCATGACCATCTCTATTCAAAACTTATCAAAGTCGTAAGGCATGTTAGTATAAACAGACAATTTATTATGATAAGTATAAATAAGCGTTTGATATCTTGGAAATCGTTAGGTTTGAGAAAATATGAATCAACATATTGCGTAGTTCAAATTTGAAATATCTTATGTAGGACGGGAAAAATTGAATTTCTTGCAGAATATACCTAACAGTATTGACATATCAGTTTTTAAATTACTTTATTCATAAATTGCTGCGTTCCTTACATACATTTGTATAACGAATATTTCATATAATCTTGCATGCACGCACATATATGATATAGGTATCACGCAACTATAGGAAGGTTATTGTAAGTATTGGACCTTCACACAAATTAATAGAATTTTACACGGTAATTACTGCTACTAAATGTTTATCGCTCCGTGTCTTATATGGAACCAGATGAAAGGATTATTGCCTCTTAATCTATTGGACTGATGCGGAAGAAATTGGAACCCATTCAATGACACGTTTCCCATCATCGCCCAAAGACCACACATTTTGTGTTCGCTTCCGCGCCAATAACGTGCTCAGTGATCAAAATGAAAAGCCTCCTACCTACCTTTGACCCCATGGACCATTACCATTAATCACTCCAAGCAGAGTAATCCCAAAACTTCCGTCCCTTTGCAATGGTCCACAGCTAAGATGCCAAAAAACAACTCGACCACAATTGTCTCTATCTTTTGTCTCTATAGTGTCCATTGAAATGAATGAACCTTCTGTCTAATAGAGACTTGGATGGGCTTCGCTTTATCAAAATGTTTTTCTACTTGTGGTCGCTACAGTCACCTTGAATCACTCGATCTGAAGAAATTCGTGAATTAAAAAAACATGAATAAGGAAAAATAAAAAGACGGAGAAACGTCTTGGAATTTGGAATTCTCTGCACTTGAGTAATTTGCAGGTGACCTTCTGAATGCCCAGTTCATTTAGGCAGCCACAATGCAGTGATCCTCTGCAATGTGATCACTTTGATATGTGGCCATCACGGGCGCACTTAATCACCACCTTGTGTATAGAATCACGAATTCGTTACGGCTGGCGATTCCCCACGGTTTATAATCATTTCGGATAGAATTTTAGTTCTGCTGGAATTGGCAAAATTGATGAATTTTGCGATTAGCATGAAATCGATAAAAGTATACGCAAAGAGATGATCTTCTTTAACTACATATCAATCACTTTGTATATGTGACCATGTAATTATCGCTTACCGCAATACTACAATTAAATCATGAATTAAACCTTCTGCTCATCGAAGGAGATAACATAATCTTCTCAACTATTCTAATTATTAAGTTTTGAAGTTTCTGAGCAAACTTAATCACGAAATGTCCGCAACAGCGCAGTTTACTTTCAAAAATATTTACAGAGGCCGGTGATTAATGTGGCGAAACATTAAGCTCTTCCTCGCCCGTTAATTGACCGTCTTACCTGTGAAGGTCACTGAAGTACCTTCTCCAGTTAAATTCAGGTTTATCGTTATTTTTAAAAATTGCGCCGGCGCCTGGGTGTGGATTCTTCTTTAGAACATGCCCCAAGCTGGCCCGCATAAATCGCGAAGCCTGTGATTACACTCTTCGTTGAACACAGTTCGAACCTTGTTTGAATCCGGATTTTCTGCGATCTTATTCCAAATAGCTCGAGGTCAGAGCCAGAAGGAGCGCATCTGCAATTAAATTGCTCCGCTTCAAGTAAACACAGTCCGGATTTTTGCTTTCAAACGTCCGGAAGGAGTCACGGCCGAACGGCTTTAGAGTTTTAATGACACCAAGGAACTCAAAAAACGGGAAGTCCATG
The DNA here is from genome assembly GCA_959613345.1 of Tolmerus cingulatus. Classification (NCBI taxonomy): domain Eukaryota; kingdom Metazoa; phylum Arthropoda; class Insecta; order Diptera; family Asilidae; genus Tolmerus; species Tolmerus cingulatus. Next base: position 42,551,530 of record OY390709.1, read on the forward strand.
CCACATCATATCTTATCCAGCAATCTTAATCTTTTTACTAGGGAAATGAGTTTAACCTTCAAATTAACCCCTAAATGCTGCTTAAAAATAATATCAATATCTTTAAAAGTTTATCTCTTCAATTATGAAAATAGCTCATTTTACTTATATCTAACAATTCCTAAAATTCTGCTTCCATGGAATTAGTCTGGGGTGAAATTTTTGTCCCGTATCATGCACACAATATATACAAATGTATTTGGCTATTAAAAACAGTATACAAATTAAACAATAAATCTACATAGTTAAAAAACTTCGATATCATAAAAAGCAAAGAAAAGTAGCATTGAGATATTTTTCACAATTTGAGTGAACTTTTTACATATATTTTAAAGGAATGGCTAAGTAAGAACTATTTACGTAAGCTAAAAGCTTTCCATTACGAATTCATTAACTCAAGGAATCAACAAATTTATTTGTGCGCACCTACATGCATGTAATATTTATATTGCAACACTTGCATTTTCTTCTTTTATGAAAGTATCAATGTTAACAGAAATAGTGTAGGCTTGTATAATAAATATTCAAATAAAAACAATAACAGAGTGATCTTAAACGATATCTATTACTGAACTCGCAAAACCATTTTTTTAAGAATAGTTACGCCAAAAAATCTTGCGTCCTCTCACTATTGAACTTATTTTAGTTTTTATCACAAAACTGACTAATAATAAATCAATGCTTATTTGGGTATAATTAAAGTGTAAAGTGATAATGCGGGCCAAGCTCACTATCACTAAATTGACTAGATGATTGTATGTGTTCACTAAATTTGATCAAACATAGCGCAATGGTAAGTTCACTAACATTATTTGATCAACAATGATGTTACGCCGCATCTCTCAATTTTCTGTTTCAAAACTCGAATTAAAATGTGAATGCGGAGTAGCATTGTCATTGATCATTTAATGATAGTGAATTTGGCAACGTACCATAGCAATTCAGTTACTACATACCAAATTCACAATGATAGTGAACTGTGAGTCAAAGAAAAGTTTAGTGAAATTCGCCCAACTCAGAGAGATAATGAATCTAGGTTTCTGCTATGCACATGCATTGGGGCTAGTTCTTAAAATAGCTCCTAAAATCCTTGTACTAGGTGTTCATCTCGTCCTAATGTGGTTTTTCTCGGGTTCACCTTTCACCTAGTCAAGGCGTCTTCCAAACCATAGAGACCAGCCGTGCGTCCGTCTAGCCCGCAAGGCGACTGCTAAGCGCTGCGGGCTAGGGGCCATTTCCCACTAGCCCCAAGACAATTTCTCGCATTACTTCACTATCAACAAGGCGATCTGGCTCGCAAAAATGAAGTGCCCACTTTGTACTTCAAATCGAATCGTTGTGCAATCGTGGCCCAGCCAGCGCGAGATGTCCGCCGCTGAGATAATGGACCGCGATGCAATCCGCGGCGGACGGGACGGTCGCGACGGAGGCGCTCTCTATTTCACGAAGGTGAAACCAGTGCATCCCGGCCGCTGGCCGCAAACAATGCGTAATTAGTGCGCCGTCGGAGCGGCCGGACTAATTACGCCTGTCAGACTTCTGGGGTTTGGTAATCGCCCGTGAAAGCATCTCGGGACGGGACGGGACGGGCGATTGGAGCGCCATGGAAGGTGCCCCTTATTGAGGAGCCTCAGGCACACCTCGAAGGCAGAGTGCTCCACTTTCGGGAGCAAAAAGCGGAGGAGACCGTTTGTTTTTCGTCAATCGTCTCAAATTACGCGGACGGGGCATCTGCAAAAAGTGGTCCCAATCGAAGACGTACATACTTACATCTCAATGCAACGCCTTTCTATATCTCCAGTTAATTGCCGATGAGCCGCCGCCTAATTACCGCGGTGCCTTTGAGAACAAACTGCAGCCACATTAAAGCTCGTGCCACACTCGCGGAGGTGAGGAGGGCGCAAAAAAACTGAATTGGCCTAGGGAATCGACCGCTCGAAACTAAATCGGATCGCCTCTGATAAGATGGCGTAGCCGCGCGCGCACAGCTAGTTACTGCCAGGGGGCGTTTTTAAGGCGAGGTCTTCCTTGTATCGCCGCGTCACGAGATCAGCTATTTGTACGAATCTCGTGCTCTGTCCATTTTGTAGGCGGTCGAGAAACAAAATTATGTTGCTGGACGCGGACAATTTTTGGAAAAAAGCTTGAACATAGCTAAGTTTAAAAAAGTGGAGATTGCTAACTTTCTTTATACACATCTCAAGTACCTAATATAATTCAGTAGTTAGATTTTAACGAAATTTTATAAGTATTAGTATAATACTATAGTAGATATTGTTAAAAATTTGACTTGTTTGATTTAGTCGTTTTCAATTTTAGTTTTATTCATATCTACATACATGTGGCCTCAGGGCTGTGTGTCGCTCATCATTGATATATACTATGCACAATGAATTTTTGCAAAACGAAGTATTTCCCAAATGACACAAAGTGCATCAGATGGAGTTGGAAATCACCTGAAAGCGACCGCTCACGAATTTCAGCGTAAGTCGCCGGGGCCGCGTTTTATGCAAGCGGTCCGGCGGGGCCGGGGCTCAGCGATGAGTGATGGCGTTATGAGCAGTTTTACTTTCCTCATCGCGGACGTATTGTTTCCGCGGCATTTTTGTAATTGATTCCCACGCAGTAGTAAAGCGCTCCGGCAGCTGCTAGAAGCGAACTTTTCCACCGACTTTGGGACCCGGGGGTGCGGAGCGGGCTTACGCACCAGCTGCCATCTGCATAGCGACGGCTGAGCCAAAGCCGCGCTTCGGCGGCAAGTTTTAAGCAGAGCAAGATTTATGGCGCTTCCTCGGAAGATGTTGCGTCGATGTTGTGCAACTGTTTTCCTCCGCTAACGACGAGTTTTGACGGAAAGTCTTTTGCTGCAGAAAGCCAGACATTCCCCGGCTCGGATCGGGGGTGGGATCTTCCTGGTCTTTCGTACGCAAGCTGGGAATGTTAAGGTTCAACTCAGTACTAACCACTAATCTGTAACTTTATAGTTTGTACCGAAATTGCCTCAAATAAATAATAAACCTAGAAGTTTTGAAATGTCTAAAAATAAGTTTGGAATTTTATTAATAATTTATGGTACATGTTCATGAAAGAATAAATATAGAAATAGTCAAAATATTTTTTCAATACCCTAAATCTGACCCAAATCAATTAGCAGAACCATAAAACCCGCGATGAGAAATTAACACTCCGAACACGAGCCGAACCACAATAAAAAGCCACTGAATTTTATTTTTAATAGCAATTCCAACCAAAGATCTCCCGCGCAGATCGAAATAAAGCTAGCTGATCTGATCTTAGTGCGGATCAGTAGATTTTATGATCAAAATTTTTGGAGATTAAACGAGTTCGTGGTTTTTGCTTATGTATAGATCGAATGAATGTTTGCAGTATTTTCGAACACAATTCGTTTTAATAAAAAGACACAAAAAATGATCTATAAAAAGTCGCGCCTTAACTCGATCAAAAACTTAGCTCCACGCTTATATCGTCTTAATCGCGAGCGTCACAAAAAGATACAAAAAAAAAATGAATTGCAGATTAGCGCGAAAGGCTTTATTAAGAAAGGAAAGTATATCTTCAAAAATCCCTGCACTAATCCGCTTGGAATTTTCAAAAAACTCCTAACTTGGCAAAAAGTCGTCCGCGTCAACATGATTTATCGTTGCCGATCTCTCGACTCGAATTTTGTATTTTATTAGAAGCGGCTATTGTCATCGTGAACTTCTACTGAATGCGCAGCGCACGGTGAGAAATGCACTTCCTCAAGTCACTCGTAGCATCTTAATGAATGTCTTTTATTTTCGAATTTTCGGCAAGCATAACACCTGCCCGGCTGAAGGAATGAAACTCATTCATCAAGTCAACGACTTGCTATTGTCACCGCGATTTCCTTGAAAAGTAAAGACTTAAAAAAATTTCAATTGAAAGCAAAAGTTCACCCGAAATCAGAGGCTTCTGAGGTACAGCTCGCGTGTCTTTTGGGCCAGTTTAGCGTGTGGCCACTTCGTCGACTTTTTTGTTAAATATATATTCATTCAATTCAAAGGCGATTGCATTCACACAGCAAAGCGTCTCTCTCATGGCTTTCCCTGTTAATTTTAGTCAAATTTTCTTTTCCTCGTTAATTACAATGTTGCTGTCGTTCAAATTTAATTAAAGTTCAAATTAGGAAAAAAAAATATACAAATGGGAAGAGGACCGGGCATTAGAGGCGCATGCGGGCCCCATGTATATGTGGCATGCCCAGTAGCATGCGATTCGAGCCGCTTGTCAGAGTCGCTAATTGAAAATTCATCAACTCGCCCTGAATATGGGTTTTATGCAATTGGCCGTAATTTTGGCGGAAATTTGACTTGTCCGATCCTTTTGATTTTCTAGAGCGACTCTGAAAATTACGCAAGTAGCTGAGCGCTTCTTTTCCAGCTTGCGCACTATCTGCGAATCGTAACAGTTTAGTATTGCTTAACTGTTGAAAAGTGGCTATCAAATTCCCATAATAGTGTCAAGATAGAGTTTAAAAAAGCCTTCAACTGAAGACATCGCAGTTGGGGTTCGTCTTATCTAATTTTTCACATGACTCAGTCGAAACGAGAGCCCGATTTCATCTTGCACCTCGTCAAAATCTTGACATCGTCAGGCGATTACGCAGTAGCTAAATTTCCCAAGAGGTCCGATCATATCTCGCAGGAAGTTCCAAAATTTCCCTTATTTGGCCTCGTCGCTGATCTGCGGAGCCCTAATAAGGCTCTTGCTGTTGATCGCGGCGATGGAAGATGAAAGGATGCCTAATGGGCGTGATAAAATTTGTTTGGTTTCGCTAATAGCTGACTATTTCTTTACTCATTGAAGAGGCTGGCAGATGGGACCCTCGTGATTGATGAGTATTCCTGGATTTCCGTGCTTTTTCATTCTTCACTCTTCAAGCAAACAGATAAAAAACCGTCGGCGAGTTCACGAAATATACTTTCGAAATCAATCTAACATGCAGCGATACGATCGATATGTCGCCGTCACAATTGAGAACGGCGGACGCAACTGTTGCACGATGATCGGTGCTGCGATAAAAGGCCTCAAGCCTCAAGACCTGGGGTCTAGCTAAGGTCATGTTGACAAAGTCTTTAGCTTCGATCCAGCCTAACTGCAAGCGACGATCATCATTTCATCATAACTTGATATTTACAATCGCCGTCGGAAGATGATTGAAATTTTATTAAAACGTCGCGCCAATTGATGTTAATTAACTGGACAAACACGTCAGGTGAAAAACTTAACCGAAGCTATTTGACAAGACTCTTCGAGGCTTAATAAGGGTCATTTGGGTAAATGGGTGGTTTGTTGGTCTAAAATACTCAATCTTTAATGATTTTATAGTGAAATGGTCGATAAAAGGTAAGATCAATTTTTGAAACGCCTTGTTGCGGTTGAAACCAATATTCATTTTTCTTTAAAAGAAATAAACGTAAAATCTTTACGTATATATTTATTAATACACACTCGTTTTTCTTTTTTATAATCTCATTAAAAAATTTTGTTTCCAAATTTATTTCTGCCATTTGACTGAACAGTTTCCGGCAACTCAAAAAATGTAAGGCTAAAGACGAAAAACTTAAGCGACGAACCTGATTATTACAAACAAAATTTTATTTTGCCTTTTGGTTTTGGCTAATTGAAGATTTGGTCTGTTCATAATTATACGAGACCTACAGCTGAAAGGACTTGAATTAAACATTGAACTATGATTAATCGTAGCTACGCTTTTAATTTGTTGCCTTTATTCAGAACATTTTTATTGCCGATTGTATGCTTAGCGCTTGGTTGCTATTTTGTTTTCCTAATTTTCTTATCTGATTAGTTTATTTCCCAAACAATTATTATACATTTTTCTTTTAGACCTAGTTTTTTCTAGAACGAGAATTATCTAAAATATTTGTTTGCGAGCTCTACATCGACAAAAACTATACTGGCCTTTGATTTTTGTCATATAGTAAGAACAAATGAGCTTGTCGGAGCATCACATGCATCACATGCACAACTTCTTTTGCACTCGCTGCTCGAAAAAATGTTTATCTAAAAGAATTCCAAATCGTAGCCCACCTTGAAAAGTATTCACGCCATTGAACACTCACCACAAAAGTGCCTCACATCGGAGTCCCAATCCGCTGGATGCCCGCAGAAGCCTCGTCCCGCAGAGCTTAGGCCACTGCTTACCCGAGGGGAGGATTGCGCAACAACATTGCACATGCAGGTAAACCTTAGGTAAATCAAGATGCGTTTTATCTCAGGTTTTGCAGAGTGCTAAATGAGGATGGCGTCTTTAAAGTGCAATCCGAATAGCCCTGTTGGCACCATCTCCCAGTAGTGGCAGTGTGGCATTAGCTTCAGTTCCATTCCGATCTCTGGGACCAGGCCGAGCTCGAAATATTTGTGTATGTGAGCGTGCCCGCAGCGATCGGAGTTGAGAATTACTCAATTTATGATTAAAATGCAGCTGAAGTTGCCGCAAACGGTGAGCAAATTATGTGATCATCCGTTTGAAGTGGATACTTTAAGATGCCATGACCACTGAGGTGAGTTTCGTATGGGACACTCGTTTTCTATGATGTCAAAGTTTCTGTCTTTAGCCACTTTTCCCGGACATTCACGTCGGTGTTCTTCGCGGAGAGGAAGCCTCGTAAAAAGCGATGGCATCAGCTGCGGCAATTAACCGGCTTCCAAGCAAGTCAAACAGCACATAAATTCCATAAACATAAATTTCCACAGAAATTACGAGTTCCGCTGGAGGGATCGTCTGATCATCTTCTTTTCTGTCGGATGGTCAGCGTTTATTTTAAAATTTCTTTGTTGTCACAGTTTGAATGAGTCAATGTTTGGCACCTGTTTCCTGGTTAGAAGCACAATCGCTAATTAAGCAAGTTCAATATTCAATTCAAAATACAAGATTATTTCAATATGATTCCTCAAAATTATCGTCTATTTTGGTCCCACTGTCTACATTTAAAAATGGGATGAAATATCCAAGATATGAACAATGAAGAATTACATAATATTTTGGTATAGTACTCAAAAGTCAGGGTTTTTATCGCGGAATTTATTTTCAATTTACTAGATTTCATTTAAAAAAATAGTAGAAAATAACTTTTGCTTAGAAACCATTATTATAACAGACTAATGCAATATATATGTCTATGATACACATTTTAAAACATACAAAAGGTCCCACATAGTGATGACCTTAACAAAAATACTATAATTCAAGTACAGAATAACAAAAATAATGAAACAATTATCGAAAGCTTCCTGGGAAATAGGAAAAATTGGCGGCCACACGAATAGTTCAAAGGTAGCGGTGGAGCGTAGGCCGGTTTTTCACTGTTACAAACATGAAAAAGTGTAATCATTTTATTCGTTGTAATTTTTTGATGGAAAAACAACTTATTTTGTTATATAGAAACTATGAAAGAGGTGTGTGCTGAGTAGGAAGTTCGTTGCTTAAGTCTTTTGTTTTGAGTCTTATTGAATTTTTTTTTACAAGCATTTTAAGGATTATTTGAAAAGACGTTCATGCCATTAGATGAACTAAGTATAGCCAAGATATATTGTGTGCAATTAAGGACTAGTTACAGCAAATCCGCGATTTAATTATTTTTTGAATTTCAAATTGAAACATATGTAGCTCGGCTTTATTGAACCAGCCGAAGAAAAACCACCAAAATCGAATTAAAATAAATACCATGATAAATATATGTAATTTAAGATTTAAATGCGTCTTTATTTAAATAAATTGTATAAAAACACAGTTTTCACTATTTTCTCAACTAGGTTTTTTCGGCGAATTAGGTTTTTTTAATCACTTCATTCAATTCAGTTATAGGTACAGTACACGCTGCAAAATTGCCAAAACAAGTTTTGGAACCAGTAAGTAAGCAAACCCTTTGCTAATTAAAATAATAATTATAGCTTTGTTACTATCACAGGATATAAAACTATTGTTTTAACGAAACAGGAAATTGCAACATTTCAGTTAACCTCATTACCACCATCTCTAACGAGCACCAGAGTCCCCGAAAATATGTAATTAATATTCGCCCTCAGCAAAAAAAGAAATATAAGCAATGTCAACTACATCTGTTAACAAGTAATCTTAACTGACCACAACCGAAGACCCAGAAAAAAACTTTATTGTCTCAGAAAATGTTTGGAATTATTAAAACATGAGAAGATTACATATTACCTGCATGAGATTAACAGACCTCGTGATTTGAGCAATTTTCAGTTTTGACTGTCTGCCAGCTGATCAGCATAAAACAAGCTATTAGGCTGTATAATCACAGATTCGGATTGGCTACCATTTGATAGTATAATTATGTATGTGAGCCACTTAACTAATTGGTCAGTTTTGCATTAAATGCGCCTTTAGTGTCATATTATGTAGCACAGTAGTGTGCACCGTAAATTTAAAATCTTTTTATAGCACATACATTATATACGTACATACATACATATATACGGTATTGAGAAAATTTTTAGGACCACTTTAATGTTTCGGGAACTTTGAATTTTCTGAAGCATACTTTCTCTAGGTTTAACAGAAGAGGGAAATCATTGCAGGGCTAAATTTAAATCTCAAAATATCCTTTTCCATTGATTTTCCTCCCTCTGTTCAACTTAAAAAACGCATGATTCGCACAACTAAAGATTCCGAAAGAATTGGAGTGGTGCTAAAAGTATTCCCAGTACTGTACATATATCGAAATATCACTTGCAGATCCGCCGCGGAAATGAAAATAGGCTTGCAGATGCAGCAGATGCTGAATTCACTGCGGATATTCAGACATTGCCCCATTTCTGTTGGCAACCGTTTCACTGTCAATAGTGCAAAAACATGCCGAAAATAAAACCGAAAAAATCGTCTTAAGGACGCCACAGGTGGGTGATCGCCAATTTTAATTAGTTTTTCCCCAGCGAGCTGTTAGCGGCCGGGGAATTGTATAAATCAAAAGATTCGCTAGGTCTTACATATGTAAGCGCACCGAGAGATTTTCCGCCCAAAAGGAAGGAGGCATTGGGCAACCCCCCGAAACAATGCTCAATACTGTAAACAAAGTCGGTAAGGGGCCATCGTCTTTTCGCTCTGTTCATTCTCTGTGGCTTTTTCCCATTTAACACTTTTTGTTATTTTTTTTACTATTTCTATTTTTTTTAATTTACTGTTATTTCGCGGTGGATTTTCGCGATTTTGTGCTATAGCTTTGCATTGCGCTTTTTTGCTATCATCCCCTCCTTATTCAGCCCGCCCGCACCTCACAGTACGCAGAGCCCCTCCTCCCCTCTCCGATTTGTTTCAGATGGGTTCAGTGAATATCAATGCACTGTGAAGCTCTAGGGCATTGTTTTTGGTCCGTTTAATTTCGGTGTCTTGTTACATCGGAGCACTCATTCAATATTTTCGGTTCTGTTCTCTTCTGCGAGGTACAAACCTGCTTCTTGCAGAGGAAGTGAATTAATTTTCGATGCTGAGGAGGATGTACCCGGCGGGATAGCTCTCAAACTGGGTTGAATCCAAAATATAAAAATAAAGTACATTGTATAGTATTGGGAAATTTTTTAGATTGCCACCGAACAAACGTTTTCACGGTTGTTGGCGAATATTACTATAAAAATTTAAACTAACCGTCTCAGACGAGCTCAAGCGTGTAATATCGGATTAAGACAGGTTTAAGAGCTGTTTACCATCAGTTTTCATTTTGCGATTTTTCTTGATCGAAATAAGTATTCGAAAACAGCCTTTGCTATATAACTGCAAGATTATAAACAACTGAGAGATATTTTTGGAAGTATGATTATACATATTTGAAATCGAGTAATCCAACAACCAATTTTAAGATTTCCTATGCGGCGATAATATAAAAACAATATTTTTTATTCGAATTAGCATTCATATTTGTTTACAGCAACGCTCCAAAACTCGACTTTCTTGCTGTCAAATCTTCAAATCTTTTAAATCAAATTAAGTCTTTTAGAAAACCCTTTAAAAGTAACAATTATAATTAATTTAACCATGCAAATACCTAAGTTGATGCCATTTTATGATTATAGTCAAGTTTCAAGGCTCGTATTTCAAGCATATCACCCGATTTTGATACTATTATGTATTTACCACTCAATGAAATGTAGTAACATACAATTCGATTTAATCAGTTATTCTCTTTGAAATAATTACACCACTAGAATTAATGAATATACCTATGTACCTACGTGAGATTATAGTCAATACTTCCCCATAACACAAATTCCTGGTTAACGCATTTTTTTAGTTGTTGACAAATTTCTGCCTTTTTTGGCACGCATTACCTACGATTTGCACAAGGTTATCAGGGCCGGTTTATCAGTAAATCACATTTCCGTGATTGGCTTTACTTGAATGTGATAGATAGAAGAATCATTATTTAAATTAATAATTTTTTCTGACAGTTTTCTAGAAAAATTTGCATGCTTATAACACATTGCCCCGATGTATTTATCAGCTACGAAATTTAACACCTCTTAGAGGGTTTAAAACAGCTTGCAAAGAACCATCGTTAAATTAAAATATTTCACACTCGTAAACTTTTTAAATATTGAAAAAAAACTAATAAAGTAGTATGCATCTGAAAATGGATAAAAGACTAATCTCTGCAGTTAAAGTCGTCATCAAAACCAATTTGTTTTGACTATTCAGATTCACCAATCCGGTCTACCGGTCTTGTATAATTAATAAACTATTTGTTGCCCAAAGAGACTATTAAAATTCATCATCAACAACTGCCACAACAATAAATTTGTTCACTGCTAAATATACACATACTAATATCATGAGGGGATATCTCCAATATCTATTAATTGAAAGAATACATATACATATGTATGTATCTATATATATATATATATATATATTTTAAATTTATTTTATGTATTTTAATTTTTTGCATGAAACCCCAATGTCTGATGAACCTTGCTTTTATCTATCGCACCGACCTTGAAACCGGACTCAAGACGTATAAAATAGATTCTACCCTATCACATATCTGGGGATGTGCTTTTGTGTTAGCAAACAAATAATAAGAAAAAAAGCAAAAACTTCGGATTAAACTCAAAAGATTGCGTCCCCAAATAAAATGGAAAGACTAAAGAAGCAATCTAAAGAAGAGATGACGCCATGAGATCAGACCAATCGTCCGTATAAAGATCGATTTTTTAGTAGAAATTCTTCTTTCATGGAATTTTTAACTTCGATCTCCTTTGACCTATGGAAAAATGACAAACGATTAGTTGCAGATGACTAGCTATTAGCTTGTACATTTGTCCAAAGTTGAGATACACAAAAAATCGAACAGGGTAGGAATTTTTTAATCTTTTCATATTTCGATGAAAAGGGTGCATTTATTATGAAATGCTACCAATTTTGGCGCGAGTCTGGTCTAGTCGCTGAAGTCATCTTTAATTGTTAGTGTATTACCATTCCTGAAGAACTGGATTTCCATTCTCTTACAAGGAACTTTGACCAATTTCGTGACCACATCATTTAAAAGACGAATAGTCGAATAGTGAGACTCTAGGGGTCGAAAATGTGACTCCTTTGTGTTGTCTCACTTCACAATCTATTAAAACTCTAGACCTTTTTGACCTTGAGTTTAGTGAATTTGTTTGGATACTCATTTCGATAAAGAAATAGATACCATCGCGCCTTTTTTTCTTGATTTTAGCTGCTTCTACATGCTTCCGCCATGAAAACCGAACCAATTTCACGCTCTTTCTCAAGCTGAATGCAACTTTGCGGCTGCAACTTTTATAGAGTTTGTTAAATTTTATATTTCTGTCACGTTTTATTTTTGAAGTTGAAGGCCTTTTGATGCAATTGGCGATTTTACTATTTACAGATTTTATTTTATTATTATACTGTTACAGTCAAATCAGTCCATTCAGTCCATCAAACAACTACTTAGCTTCTACAAGGACAATGTTATTTTAAATTTGAACAACATAATAGTTCACTTTTTTCATTATATTTTAGTTCTTTGAACCACGACTTAACAAACAAAGATTTAAAATTAATATTCGTGACAGTATCCATGAAGAAGTTGAGTAACATAGTATCATTTAGTACGATGGTCATTATGAGCACGGAATAAAAATAAAATACACGATAAACAAGCAAAGACTTTTTAGAAAGCGTTAATAATATACTTATGTAACGTGGAAGAGCATAGAAAGCGATTAGAAGGTTCATCGACAGGCATTATGTCAGAGGAAATTAAAGTGTTATCAGCTTCTAAACGTATGATATCATCAATAGTTGAATAAAGTAGAACCGGACCTAAATATTTATCTTATGGGATGCTTGGTGTCACCAAGATATGTTGTTTTAAATAGCAAAGGCATTTCGTAAACTTGTAATTTAAAAGATTTTGTTAGTAGATAAAAAGCTATGAAGCTTAAAAAACAAAAATAAAGTAATGGTTAGTTGTTGTTCTTTCATTATTCTAAAAAAAATAGGATTACCTTACTTTACTTCACTTATTTACATTGATCTGAACTTTAATTTCTTGTTAAAAAGAAGATTGATAGATTTAATATGCCTTTGGTAAATTTGCGAACAAACTAATTTTTTAATTTTTATTAGATCCGTTCTACAATTAGTATATGGCAGTTATTTGGAATCCTGAGCAAGACAAAAATTCGAGTAGAATTGAAAAATATAATAATAGAATTAAATTTGATGAATAAAATGTTTCCGTTTTTTGTGCATAAGTTGAATACGTAGATATGTATATCTGAACATAGAACGAATTATGACCATTCAAAACATTAATGAAATAGGTATGTTATTTTAAATGGTATGATTCATAAATAGAATTAATAAAAAAAAACTAGATTTTAGCCGGAACATCAAAAGAAGTCATAGTAGCTACATATCTGGTTAAATTAAAAATTAAAATTGCTGTCGTTGTCCAAAAATTAACGAAATCTCACGTAACGACGACTTTCAAAGAGTTTTAGCTGCAATTTATTATCTTCTCTGGTTCCAGATAATCTTTCATTTATTTTCGGTGAAAAAGCTATATTAAAACAAAGACAGACTTTCTCTGGTAGCTAACAGAGACATTTTGTAATCCAGAAATACTAATTTTCGCGTATGATTTATAACTCATTTTTAATAGTCATAGAAAAATGTTGCACATGCACATTCCATCACTAAATTGAACATGCAAAATGCATTGTTCCCGAATTCGATATATTTGTATTGTAAATTTTTAAATTATTGTGTAAACTACATGAATATTAAGATATTTAATTTAGAATTTTATAGTAATAAGGTAATCATTAATCACATAAATTACAAAAAGACAAAAAAAAAATTAATGAAATATCTGATGACGGTATGCAGTTCCTTTTGGGAACTGGATCCCGGAAGTATGTAGGTAAAGTCCGCAAAATGTATGTTGTTGACCTTTATTACGCTTACACAATAGACACATTTCACTTACCTTTCCTCAGGTTATCCAGTCACTCCACTAACCATCAGTTAAACAGCTCTATCTGGGATAACTCCACAACGTAAATCCAGTCAAAAAATATCACAATTGATGCAAATCCGTTGGAATAGTCCTCTGTATAACCGATCTAGCCCTATATAAAGTCTTCTTCAACAGTTCTAGTCCTTTTTTGTTTCTTTACTGATTTACTTTCAAAACACTTTAATCAAACGCCACTAAAACCCTTTGAATCATTTTCGTAATTCCCTAATAGAACACGTGTAAGATCCTAAAAAGAGTAAAAAAAATTTAAGTTGAAAAATAACACGAAAAAACACGCGAACAATAAAGAAAATTAATATTAGCGAAGAAAATCGAAAAAATGAATTATTCGCAGTTTAAACGCGAAAATAGTAAAAACAATTTGCCCACTAACGACGAAAAAAAGTTTATTATCCAACACGCGACTGTTGCATCGCTTAAAACGTCCGCGGACCTCGCAAGCTCGGCTGAAATCGAAAGTGAACAAGATTCCGTTTATCCTCAGCGTCTTAAAGACGAAAAAATTTTTCTTCGTGGCAGACAGAAGAAGATGTGCCCCGAACAGAGAGCTATGGAGTGAGTCCGCGAAACACCGCGAAAATGTTAAGTATTAGATACAAAAACAAAATAGAAAAAGTAATATTAAACGAACGCTGTAACGGCCACAACAGAAAGAGCACTTAGAGGATCAGAGCCCAGACAACGTCTTTTCGCTGTCGTTACCAACATTTGAATGCTAAAAATATAAAATCGCATCCGATCAAGTAAGTCGCGTTCCGCCGATCGGCTGTATCTCGACTCTAGGTCTTCTGCGAAGAATGTCTCTTCCCATCCATCCGCCGCTCAGCCGCCGAGATATCAGAAGAAGTGGAAACAAAACGCCGACCATTGTCAGCGGAGCCCGAGAGGCTGCGCACGGCGGCGGCGGGCCGCTGGGGCCGCTGCTGGCATCGCGTTGCAGATTTTCGGGTGCCGCAAGCACCGCCAAGAGACGGTAGATCGATTTTGGAGGTTTCTATCCAAATCCAAGCCATTCCTACGCCTCCCGAGCGACAGCAGTGGGCAAGGAAAGTTTGATTTAAGCGGCGATTGGTGAGTCGAGTCCGAGCCCCGAGATAGGAAAATGCGAAAATAAGCGAAGATGTCTTGAGAATTAGTTTTGCACTCATGCGCGGCTTAGGCTTCTCTGAACTTGTAATAAATTATGTAACGACTTATAATGTTTTAATAAATAAATACGTTGTAAATAGCACGGCAACTACTTTCAGTAATTCAATTTTTATAGTCACTTGCAAAAGTCAGCTAAACAAGTCTAATTACTGAATTGCATATTCAATTGCACACAACCAAAGTTTTGGAAACAGCAATTAAGTAGGCCAAATGTTCGAAATTTCGAGTTTGTGACGTCTTGAGCATACCATACTATGATTAGAAATTATAAAAAATCAATCGAAATTGAAAATAGTAAAATGTAACTCTGTTTAAAACAGAAAGAGTTTACTCAATAACGATATATACATAAGTGGGATATAGTCAAAAACAAAACAACCACTGGAATATTCGTATTGATGATTTTAAAGTATGTATACTATAAAAACTCCATTAAATATAGCTCACATCGAACTATCTCTTTTGTTAGGTACGTTTTTACTTACCGTTGAAGTTTACGAGGTTCCATAAGTCACTGTGCATCGTTCGCAAGCTGCTAGAGCCGGCCCAGGCTTGCACTAAAGAAGATTCGCGGTTTCCCGAACTACCGGCTATTAGTCATCGTTGGTCCAATCCACATCTTTTGCCAAACAATTTCCGAAACGCAAAATTCTTCTATTTTCGTTGGATTCGGTAACATCTTCAAATTATGCGATTATGTTTTATGAATGCTCTCATGGTCACTATCTACCTGTTTCGGAGTCATTAAAAATTTTAATTAAAACCAATGAAATTCAGTGATCGTAGTTAACTTATCGATTTCTATAGTAATGGTCAGCAAATCTGTCCTTACTTTTCCGCAAGGACCGAAAGGAAAACCGCACAAAAAATACATTTCGATAACTTTGATGAGATCACATCAGACAAAACAAATTCCTTCCAACACCTGGAAAAAAGTTAGGCAATCCCCCAAGAATGCTGAATTATGATAATCTGGACATAATGGCCACAAAAATGGAAACTCCATCAGCTTGAGCGCCGTTGAACGGATTAAATGTATAAAATATTGTCGACTTAGCAGTACAAAAAGCTAGCGAATAGTTCAGAGGTGGCGGAGACATTTAGGGGCCGGTTTAACAGTTATTTAAATCGATAAGTGTAATCATTGTTTTCGCGTTTAAATTTTGGGAAAAAAACCCGATGTATTGTTGATGAGAGTAACCAAAAAATGGTTTGTTGATTATCAGGTTCATCACTAAAATCTTTTGTTTTGAGCCTTGAACCAACCTTGAACCACTGCTTTTTATAGCAGAATTTGTTGCCGAATTACGGGAAAATATGAGCACATTAGTATGATTTAAGGAGTTAAAAATAAATGTAACGTATTTTCACTTTTTTACAGAAGCTTCTACGCAGGTATAATCAAAGACTGGTATCGAAAACATATCGACGTTTTTTGTTCCGATAATATTTGTTATCAGAAGCTATTGTTTTAATTTGTATAATACTAACAAAATAGAAAGTTATAAAAGACATAATTTTCTCATAATTTCTGCGTATATCCTCAAAGCAAAATACGATAGAGGTCAAACCCTAGAAAATTTCACACATTAAAAATTCAGAGGTCTTGCTACAGATCCCCTGCGTGCGAAGGCAATTACAATTGCAACGCACTCGAAGTTAATCCATCATGACCAGCTCAATGTTTGCTTTCGACTTCCGGACGAGCTGAATTAAAGAAGATTTCATCCACCGATAAGCAGCCAGATCTCGTGGAGGTCTCAAGGCGGGCGCATCTAATTTTCGAATGATTTCTTCCATGGACGCGGTTTTTTCGAGTAATCCAAAAAAGGCACCTCATCGCCTCTTGATCAAATTAAAAATAATTTTTTTCGACAGACATGCTTCGGAAATTAACAATATTCGAATGAAATATTCGCGAAGGAAATAAATAGGTCTTCTCTGACCTATCAACAGGTAGCCCCTTTCGTTTCGGCTCGAGTCAGGCATATTTTAAGCATTTCTATAATTGCACGCGTGTTGCGTTGAGCAATGGGACTCCACAGTTGTAGGCTAATTTTGAGCCACCTTGACCATAATTCGTTCAGTGGTGGAGTTATTCTTTTGCGCACCTCCTCCGCGCTAAACACATTCCTCGGCCTCTGGATTCCCTCGAATTATGAGATTTTTACCTTAGGCCGCTAAGCAAATAGCACCGTCGTTATACCGCTGCGAGTAGTCGCGCGCATTTTACCATTGTTCAGGGGCCACCTCTGATAGCCACGGCCAGATAATGTTTGAAAATCCATTTATTGTGCGAAGTTTAATTCATGCACGGCCTAACCGGCGCAGCTTCATAATTATTATAGCGACCCTCGAGAAATTAAAAATAATTTGCAAAATGGGTGTTGCGAACGAACAGTCCAAAAGAACTTGCATTTTGCAATACCCGTGCACACCTTTGACTTCATTTGCTTGGAATGGAAAAATACATATAATAGCGCATAAGTACATGAGATCTACTATTCAAAATATACCTTTACTTTTAAATCATACATTTGCACCGAGAAGTCAAAAACAAATATTTATTGTTAAGATTTCCGCAGTTATTGACCTTTTCGCAGATACCAAATTATAAAAACTAATTCTTGACATATACTTTTGTGTGATACCCATTTCGAAAGGGATTCTAAGATTTATTTCAAATGGTGATTTAAAATTTGCTTCATATGTATCCAGAAGTTTGAAATTTTCAAGAGCATGAAAATTCTTATTTAAACCCCACATTTAATATAAATTACATTTTACCTTTCGGACTGATGCGAGGGCTTTTTATAATGAAGTTAAGACGCTGAACACTTGATATGCGATTTCAAATCGTACTTGACCGTTTTTTGTTAAATATTTCAGACTCCGGACCTTCCCACTTTCGCCAAGTGCCTGCAGGCACCAAATTAACCAAATAAGCACTTAAGCAATAATTCCGCGGTCCGGGTCTTAAAGAAGGCGATCGATTTGAGCATAACTTGCCATACAATCGATTGGCGCCTTAAACAAACCACTTAACTTGCGGAGACAGTCACCTCACCTCAGCGAGGGGTAAGAAGGTTTAATGTTGCGCCTGCATGACCCATCAATCAGTAAACAATGCGGAAAATCTATCTCACCTCATCCGGCGGAGTGGCAAAGATCTGAACGCAAAAGTGTAACGACTTAATTACGGCAACAGAAGGTGCAGCACCCAAGAAAACTGGGCTGACACCTTAAGATGCCCGGTCAGATCACGGTGATGATGACGAGGAGTGTATCACTCACTTAAGGAAGAAATCGGCACACCCAGCCGTGAAACGCGTAACTCGCTATTCTTTGACTTCATCTCTGAAGTCTGATCGAATTTCGGATTCATATGTCGTCCTGGGCCACTTATCCCGTCAAAATTTTGCCCAACCCGAACCCTGGGTCTGCTCTGCTCTGTGGGGCCTATTGTTGGGTAACTGGCGACCACTTGGAAATCCGCTGCAAAAGAATCGCGAAAGTGACCATCGTCTGCGGGCTCCATGGTTTGGTGACTGCGGCCGAGGATGACACTGGTCACTTGCACGAAAGGAAAACAGCGAAATAAATCTTAGAAAGTGATGCGATTAACTCGATCTCTGTTGATGCGGTTTGAGGCGATCATTAGCGCATAAGTGCTGTGTGTGGTTCCCCTAAAAAATCACAGAATCACGCAAAGGGCATTCATCTCCCAATTTCGAGAGATATTTTTTTGCCACTTTTCCGACCATTAAGCCCCGGCTCTGGCATCATCTGCATGAGTGGCATTTGTGCAAATTTGGTAGAATATGCGCGTTTTTTGCGATTACGAAAGGGTACCCTGGCAAGTGAGAGTCCACCTGGCCTTGAGACGTGGGTGAGATGTTTCTTGCATAATTAGCGCACCGCAGCCCACTCTCACCCGAAGGATTCAAATAGACTGAAATCGAAAGGAAAGGTATCGCCGAAAGGCATCTAATAATAGCAGCCGAGGAATTTAGCAACAAATTTGGGGTACTGCGCTGCCGAAGCCGCTCGCTGTTTGGGGCACACCAACACGTCCAACTTAATGAAAGCCGCGTTTGCCCAACGCTAGGAATAAGTGATTAATATGGTCCAGAGGTTGATCAAATTTGAAGCGCCTTAGTGCGATTCTCTGAAGTACCCGCACAGCCGGTAATGAGGGGCTTTTGCAACGATTACTGCGGGAAATTGGATTTTTATTGAAAAAAAAGAATGGAATCGCCGCTCGGAGGCACCTCTCGCGGACGCTGTGCTGGATTACTTGTTTGCGAGCGCATCGCATCGACTGACCCGGTCGCCTCTTTCATAATTTATGCACGCACAGCATAGCGGCCGCACCGCAACGCCTGCTGGAAGTCGCTCAATAAACAAAAGCGGCCCAATGGCACAATATGTTTTTGTTTTACGATTAAAACACAGATGAACTCAGTACGAGGTCAAGATGTTGCCAATTGCGCTCCAGCGGTGCACCGGATCGTCCAGTCTACCCACACTGTGGCTCTTACGAGTTTTTCTTATTGTTTCCAACCCCAGTGGAATGAAATCCATTCTAATTATGTTGAACTATAAAAGCGGTGGCATGTCTATAATACCCGAGGTTTTTCGATTTGAGAACGGCCCGTTTTTAAAACAACTACATATGTATGTACTTACTAAAACCACTAAACCGTATTGTTTCAAAATTGACAATTTTTAATTTTGAAACTATTGTACAAAATGAAATATTCTCGTTAATAATTTTACAGTTTTCCCTGGCGCATGACCAATTTAAAATATAAAACTGAAAATCTGCACCGTAGGAATTTTTCTTAAAAACCATGCACATTTTCTGTACTTCAAATATAGAATAGTTCTAAACCTTTTAGGCCATATGTACATGTATATATGTGAAAAAACAAACATTTTACTTCTACAATTTTATAGAATAACGATTATCAACGATCCACCATATGTATTTGTAAATCTAGCAAAGGCAGCCTCAATTAAAAAGTACTTGCTGTTGCGTAATGCCTCATTAAGCATTAATATGAATGGGTTACTCAGAAATAGGAGTGGTCCCTTAAATCATATTTCTTGAAGTGTTCTCACACTACGCGATACGACTGTAACGTGACTTATGTCGATTCTCGAGTGGTGAAAGTTGCTGGCCACTTTCTTGCAGACTCCTAACGAGTCCGTGGAGCAGCTCATCCAGATGATGTCGGATTCGCGAAGAGTTCATTCCTTCGCATCGACCCGGTCTCGTCAATTGAAAGGAAAGCGGAAAAGGTCACGGCGGCGGCTAACTCCGCGTCTTCCACCCACGCCGGGAGGGACCGGTGAAATCTCTGTCGAACGGAGTCTGGTGTCTGGACCACAAAGCCATCGTGACAATTGAGAACATAATTGCCCGCGAGATGAATGGCAGGTAATGCAGCCGATGCAGTTTCTATGCGTGTAGCGCACCCCCCCGGTGCGCAGCTGACCCACACCGACCGCCATGTAAACTGTTAATTACATGGCGCATTGTGGTCACCTGTTGAATAACCACGTGCACCCGGAAAGGGGTCCAAGAGCACGCCAAAGCCTGCCGCCTGCCGCATTATTAATCGCATCCATTTGGCCATTACGTGTAATTTTCGCAAAATTGCAGCCTAAGAAGTGGCTCAAATGGCTTTTAGTCCTAGGCCCTATCAATCACCGATAGAAGTCTTTTTCATTTTTTTTCAGTATCTTTTACTTCGAACTAAGCACTAAGTGCCAGAAAAAAAAGTGACCAACACACTCCACCAGCCAGAAAGGGGCTCTAATGGGACGTAACTCCCAAGTGGAATGGAGTTTTTTGATTTATGAAGTTTGCCGACTTCTGTGGGAATTTTAGTGATTTATTGTAGAAGGCTCTTTGTGAAATCAACGATTTATAGGAAATTTAGCTAGTATTTCTCTGCCTATGTGAAAAAATCGCAGGTGCGGGGCTATTTTTAGGGAAGACTGCATAACGCCTAATTCTCCGGATATTGGCGGCTTTATAGTCTGCTATTAGGGGGCATAACCGGCCCACTTTGAGACTAGCGCATCTCAATTTCAAGAAGACTGACAATCCGCGAAGATGTTTTATTGACACGGTCGCTGGACCGCAACTGGGTAATATTTTGAACTCGGCACACTTTAAATAATAACACATTATTCCATTGCGTGAAGATGAACCTTTTAATATGTTATTAAATGATTACTTAGAAATTCGACTTATTTAAGATTCTACCTTAGTCAAGCATTCAGATCTGTATTTCCACTTTAAACAAATAAAAAATAGTGTTAACTTTGCCAACAATTTGTACTTACTCAGCATTCGAGATATAAAAATAATTGATAAATCGCCCTGTATTTCCAAATGTAAAGAATGTAATGAATTTGTGTAAGTTTCTGTGGTCGATAATATAGAATCTGCTTCTAAATTATGGAATTAAAAACACTCATCAAATCTCAGTGATCTATACTTTTAGTAAACGTGTAATTCCGACACTGATATAATAGTAATCTCAACGCTCACGAAGTGTGAGAACTCTCAGATAAACAGATTTAAGGGGTTCGCCCCTTTTCTGAGTAACTCATTCACGTACTGCTTAATGAGGTGTTGCGTAAGAGCAAGTACTTTTTAATTGAGGATGCTGCAGAGCTCGGTGCATTTGCCACGCATTGGTGTGGACGTGAGGTGTATCTGTGGCTGAAAGTTAAAGGGTTACTTCACCTCTGCACCACAAAGCGCACTGTGACGAGTCAGCAATCATCTCAGGTATTCAAGACAACGTGCCGCGTAACAATGCTCAAATTAAGTCTTTCTCCGACGACCCATCACCACCCGAGGACGGGATGAACTTTAAAAGAGAAGCCAACCTGCGCGCGCTCGAAATGAATTTATTTCTCACGAACATTGTATATCTGCGGTAGTGTAAATCATCTGCAGATAATTTTCTTTTTAAAAAGAATCCGATACTTCCTGCCACCACGTTTTCTATCACGTTCGAATGGAAAACGAGGAGCATCCTAAAAAGGCTCTGCCGTCCAATCAGTCGCGTGCAACCGCCGCAATCTTCCTGGTTGCGAACATAACCATTTCAGTGGCTAACCAATTTTAGGGGGCCTGTGACCCCTCGGAGTGCACCCGCGCAAGTCGATCACTTCGGAAAGTCGTGTCATAACGAGCTCAGTCCGTGAGATCATCGCTTGACGATTATCAAAAATTTGCATTAGACTGCGGGATGCAGCAGTAAGCCCAGGTTACCTGACGACCTGTACCTGTTCATCGGACTCTCGCAAACCGGCGACAGAAGCCTTTCACCTTTAGGCTAACAAATTAGCGATGTCAAAGAGTTTTTGTCCGATCGGACACTGATCGACGTGGGCCTGAGGTCAGAACATGATGAGTCCATGGTCAGCGGCTGCGACAGAAAGATGCTCCTACAGCTTCTATCCGAATTCTCAGTAAATTGATGGTTCGGACAAAAGATAAAGAGGATCAAAATTTACCTTTCACTCGCCTCGTCGCTCAAGTGACCTTTCTCATCCCCTTTAAATGATCACTCCGATGACCACGAACTTCCTGAATTAAAAACAACCTCAAGTCTTACATGAAGAAACATTTTTAATTTTTTCCCACAAAATAACAAAGCCGATTGGTAAATTCCCTACACCTAGGCTTTTATATTCAAACTCGCGAATTATAATTTTTTAGTAGGGTAGCCACTTCCGGGGACTATTCATCCTTCTTTAAGTTTTCTTCGACAATCTTAGCACTTATTGCCTTGATTTGTTTCCGAGTTGGGACATTCGGGTCAGCACGATCAACAGTTTCGATTAACGCTAAAGTTGAAAGCCACGATTACCAAAAATATTAACGTTTTAATAATTTGCCTGACTTACGTGCTCGATCAGGTTCCTTTTCTTCTAACTCGTCTTCTTTTATTAGGCTCTTCACGTATTGTCTCTCGTACTCTTTCTTAGCAACAAGAAGCTCTTTTTCAGTTTTCTCCGTCGCGTAAGCTCGCATAAGTTCACGAACTTTTATGGTGGCAATATCAATTAATTTTTCAACTACAAATTTAAAGAGAAACAAGACATATTTGACTTACTGTATATGAAAAAACGCAATGTACAAAAAAGTTTATTATACTAAAACTCAAGATTGCCCTAAGTCTGGCTCAAGCATGACCTAAGCTTTGCTGAATATGTTTTGAACTTTAAATAACTCTTTACCATCTTCCTCGAAGGCAAGTGGAGGAACGTTGGTAATAACTCGAGGCTCAAATTTCAACAAAGGCAACTTAAGATCCGGGTCAGGATATATCCGAAGAGCACCGCGAACTGATTTTCCGACGTGCCGCAAAACATCGATTATGTTATAAATAGAAAATCTGAAAATACATGGATAAAATTGGGCACATATGTGCAACTAATTTACTTTACTTTATGTTGACAATAATTTCTCCCTTTTCCTTTATAAGATCGTCTATTTCCTTTTGCTTCTTACGCTCTGCTAGGATAGATTCTCTCAGATCAGCGATCGTGCTAACACGACTATTAAAAACAAAGAAAAATGAAAACTTAAAAAGTATTGCTAAATGACAAGGTAAAAGTACAGGCCTCAAACTAAATGTGCTCCGTAATAATGGAGAATTGATCATATCAACAACTATCAACAGCACCTATTTATGGACAACTTTTCTATTGAAATTGTATCGTATGTAAATAATTAAAAATTTAAATGGAACTACAACGAATTGGAAATAACAAAGTTAAATAGATACTGCTAACGTAATTATTCACATTATTTAACTTTTATTCTATATTTATTATAAAAGCTTGTAAATATGTTTTATCAACATTAACTACATCTTGTTATGATTTATGGATAAAAAATGTGTATTTAGTTTTCTTTAAAATACCTTATTTTTCGTAATAGTAGATCGATGACGATTTCTATGATTTCTATAAATATGTGGAATACTATTTGTAATAAAATCTGTAGCAACATTTAAACCTGACATAATTTTTATTAATTTTACTAAGCACATAGGCCTCAGCGAACTTACTCTTCTTCCTGCTGAGTTAAATTGTGCGTTAATAGAAATTTCTTCACCTCCGCCCTGTTTTCTTTTTCTATAAGAATATCCCTCTCCTTCTCCTGTCGCTTAACCTCATGACTCAGACGATCATTATCCTCTGTCAGCTTCTTCATGCTAACAAAAAGCAAACAATTTTACAAATTTCAAATTAATATTGCACAATCTTACACCGGATAAACGCAACTTGCCCGCGAACAAAGAATCGCGTTCTTAACCTTATTTATTGTTTTCGTGACATCTTCTAAGTTCCTTTTAAGTTTTGTCATGCTTGTTGTTTCACGATTATATCGTCTTGGATCGAATTTAGGCCCCTCCTGCAAGAGGAGGAAAATGTTTAAGAGGCAAACCTTCAAAATAGTTAATAAGTAATGGAATAACAGCATATGTGTAATCAAATTAATTCCACGGTGAGTTAGATATTCGCTTTACTATATGCGTTTCTACGAAAACATTATTTGTACCAGTATAGAAGATACTTTACACTGAAGATATATACAAATTGTTAGAATCAGTTTTCACAACTTGTATACCTACTAACTTACCGCTTTTTCTGTATATTGTTTAAGCTCCTCAGCATCCTCTTGGGCTTTCTTTCGAGAAGCAATTAAGTAAGACATTTTCAATTGCATCCTCTTACGTGTGGTATCCTCGAATCGCTGGAAAGTAAATAATAATTATTACAAAACATAATATCCCAAAATATAAACAATAAAAGCCTAGCCAACGAGTATACGAAGTTTTTTGAAATATTTAAAAAAATATTATATAGCAGTTAATCAAAATATTATATATAGACGTTAAACAGTTGTAACTAACTCTATATTCCTCGGCAAGTTGCTTATAACGACTTAAAGCAGGTAATCCAAGCTCAACAATTTCCCGGATGAAATTCTCTTGTTCTCTGACGTCAGCTTCGAGCGAATCCAAAATCGGTTGATAGTAAATAGTATCTATCTGGAGAATTTGTATAAGTTTAGTGTATGCTTTATGTATCGCTTTGATAGCTTTAAGGCGGGTTTCAGAGTTAGTCAAGTCTTTCCTCAACTTCTTTGCTAAAATCTCATCAGGACAAGGTTTTTGGGTTTCATATTTTTCTTGGTCTTGAATCTTATTAAATTCTGTCTGTAAAAAAATGAAATGTATTGCATGAGACTTAAGAGATATATACACTCTAAGATTTAAAAAATAAAAAAAACATTGTCTGCTCAAAAATTGTGAATGTAAAGTTTTCACGAATTTCGTCAATTTTGAGCGGATTTTTATATTTTTGCATTTCAAAACATCAAATGAAGCCATTAATTTTAACTCTTGCATATTATTTGAGAATAATCAAAGAAAGGGTCCAGCCAGCAACGTGTATAAGCTTGGTTTCAAATTACTATAACTTACCCTTTCAATTTTTATAGATATGTACATAGAGGAGTTTTTTAAGTTTTCATAAAATAAACTGTATTTGTGTTTTGTTTTTTAAAAATTACCAGTTTTTCTTCGAATTTCGTCATTAACCGATTTTTAAGACATTGAAGCCTATCACGTTCCTTTCTCTTCACGAACGTTCGCTGGTTAATATTTTCCACAACTAAATATGTTGGCATTGAAACATAGAGGCGTTGCATATCTCTGTGAGACTGAAGAAGATTTTTAACTCTTTGATTATCGCCATGGTTCGCCAATTTGAGCAGTTTGCGACCATCATGGCATTCTGCCTTTAATCTTTTTACCATCCTCCGTTTCTGTCTATTTTCGTTTTTAGTCTCATACTTAAGGAATTCAAAATTTTTTCCTAGAAAAAATGGTTCATTTTTAATGCAGATATTTATATTTTATTTTATTCAAAAATTTACGCAACAAATCCACCATGACTTTGAACTGGGCGTTCAGGGACGATGCAGGCCATTTGCTGGTCATCATCATGTGATACTTTGCATACTTTACCCCGAATAAAGCATGGCTTTTGGGATCTCGCGGGACGTAGTTCTTCTTTGGTTTTTTCATCCTTGTTATTTAATTAAGTATTTAGACACTTCAAAATATAATTCGTTTCCAAAAAGGAGAATTCAAAATAACAAATGATATAAAAGTGACGTCAATTCAAATACCTACTACGAGGTCTCCAAAAATTTTTTCCTCTTTATATATAAAGGTACGGAAAAAGAAAGAAAATTCTTACCCACTTCCATTTAAGCGAAGTATTATAATAATAATAAATAAATAAAATGAAAACTACACTGCTATGAAAATTTTTAGAACACTTCAGTGTATCGGGAACTTTTTTGAAATTATTAAGTAATATTCGCTTCACGTTATAAGAATTGAATGAACTGAATGCAAACAAATTCCAGAGGAGAACTAAGCTTTCAAATTCTTCGTAGATAACTTTTTTCTATATTTAATTGAGTCCCCCTATAAATACAATAATAATAATAACATACATATATACGGCAGATGACAAAACCTCTTTCTCCAAGGTCATCGAATATCATCCCAACCGTGGGAACGCTACGCTCCATAACTAAAAGAACCCCAGGGCATTCAGAAAGGGCTAATTGTCCTGATCAACACCGGGGTCTTCCAACTAGTAAGAAAAAATTAAAATAAAAAAACATGTCCCGCCCAGTCTCGAGGTGTTATCGTCGCGTCTTATTACAAAATCCGCGCACTAGCAGCGAAACTGTATCATTAACTCCTACGAAAATTAAATTTTTTTTATGCAATCACTGCAATTGTCTACCAAAAGCGGGGTCTGACTCCCCCCGCAGCACACAAATGGAGCCGTAGTTGCTTAACGTGAATTTTTCCTATAATTAACTGCCGTTCGTACGGTCCCAACGCGAATTTAGAAAGAAACGAAACGCGAACAAACAGTCGGGCATCTTTTACATTTTGCTTAAGAAAGATTTTTTAAAGGAAGCCCAGTTCGCGGATAGTTCGCGAAATGTGCGGTGTATTTTAACAAGAAAGAAAAAACAAAATACTACGATCTTCAAGTGAAAAGATCTCCCAGAAAAAAACAATGAGTCCGTCATCTTTGCTCCAATTATGCCAGTCCAGCATCTTATTAAGATTTTCGAGATTTTTTTTTTTCATAACATCTTCAGCACGGAAAGAGGTACAAACTCGAGCGGGGTTAAGCAGTTGCTGTCGTTACATAAAGATTTCCTTAAGACGTTACTTCTAAGACGAATAATCCAGCTGCAGATCGCTGGTCAGCAGTGAAAGATTGTCTTCTGCGACTTTAAAGATAGTGTCTTAGAAGTGGCAGAGATTGTTGAGGTCATCGATGGCTATTTTTATGTGAACTCAATATCTGCAATTCGCTGCAAGGCACCATGGTTAATTAAATGCCACGCGAAGAACAAGTAGGCTGTTTATCGCACCTTAAATGGATTTACCGCAGTTTTACCGCTCTCCTGCATGTGATTACATCTGCGCGCGCATCTAATTTGATTGTCTCGCCAGAGAGACAGTACTTTTAACGTGCGTCACCGCTGCAGCTGATTTCCTTGTCTCTGCAGCAAAAGACGCTATTGTTTTGAGCCTGATCTACTTCTTCTGTAGCAACCTTTTGTCCAAAGTGAGAGACGACGGCCGACCTTGAGGTGATAAGATCACAAGTCGGCGACTATTGGGACACATATTAATTCAGTGGAACTAATTGAATCGATCTAAGATAGGCTCCGACGGCGTAATTCGGGCCAAAAAATGTACATGTACCTCAAATATCGGGTTCGCATTCATTTTTCGCCGTGACAAGAGCTGCCCACGTCTTTCTTGGGTCCCAGCGGATCAAATGAATCGATCGCTGCGACCAACACGAGTATCAAAATTGAAAATTGATCTGAATTTGGTGACGAAACCATTTTAAAGATCGAAGCCGCAACGACTGTTCTCAGAATTTTACTACCGATCTAAAGAAGGTGTACACTGTTTATTTTTGGGTCTTAAAATAAAGCTGGTGTGGTTTTCACAACCTGAATTCCATTCCATTTTAGTAAATCAATTTACCTGATCTATAATTTTTTTAGTATTAAGAATGTTAAGAATGTTGCAATTTTCCTACAATAATTTTAATAGAAGCGCAATTTATTTACTTCTATAATCTGCCTTTTATACTTTTAATTATTTTTGTTAATAAATCTTCATACGATTTATAAACAACTTTTGAATCAACCAAATCTTATTTGTAAATAAAATTGCACGTAGTACAAAGAAGAGATTGAATTAAAAGTCTTATCAAATTTCCCTGTGCCATTATTTCAAAAATCAATCGACTGTATGAAATTCGGCAATTTCGTTAGGCACTCGATGCGTAGTATGCAGCTATTATATTCCATAAACTTCATATTAATTACTAATAAAGGAGACCAATAACAGTTCCTGTTTTAAAGTACATATGTAACCAATTAGCTATTTTGATGTTAACAAATCAATGTTCATTAAGAAATTTTAGTTTTCTTTTACAAAATAAATAAATTAACCTCATTTAACTACATTTTATAACCACTTCATAATCTACATATGAGTATGTATAAATATACATATATATACATTTTTGCCGTAATATCAGACGCAACAAATGTTAGTACAAATTTAAAGGGGGTGCGCTATTTAATTAGGAGTTTTAAAATTAAGCTCAATTGAAATGAGACACATCAAACTGACGCTGGTCTGTTGCAACTTGAATTCCATTTGGAACAGAGAAGTTAGGAAATGAATTAATTCATCAGCAATTCTGAGATATGAAACCTGCTCTTGCGAATTTCGGCAACACACCGCAACGTTCGTATAATTACATCTTGATTATATGCCAATTTGTTTTAGGGATCGAATTTAGTAAGAGGCGCTGTTATATAAGATCGCGCGATTGAAACGAGATCACATAATAGCAGCGGGTTCAGGACCTCCAGTTATTAGTAGCAAACAACCTCCCCCACAAACCGGGGGCAGAAAGATCTTAATTCTTACGGAAAATAAACATGATCTCGTAGATCTAATTGGTCCTAATCACGTCTCCTGCACTCTCCACCTTCGCAAAGTACCAATTTTTATTGATCTCGATCGTTACTATCGACGGTGGCATACACTTTCGACGAATGCCTTTTAAAATCCACCGGATGAAATGAGCAAGATGCTGAAACGGAAATTTCGTGATCAAAGACAGAATAATCGATGGAGTCGATAGTTTATCTTTTGGGTGATATCGAGGGAGGGTACGGTAGGGTATCGATCCGGCAGCTCGTAATTCAGTTAGACCCCAAGATTTGACCCCGCACAATAGATCGCTAGCGTTCAGTGGCGGAAACGGGGTCACCAAGGAACTTCTCTGGGTCCATAACTTATTGTGAGCCAGACTGATGATGAGGCTCGTTGCAGCAACAATCCATAGAAATTGGCCCGATTGCACCAGAGAAGATGAGATGGGATTCTGCCGCTGAACCAAGTGTAAACAGGCAAAAGATCGGATCCTACTACTGAAAGGACAGACCGCCGTGCGGTAATTAGCGATAACTATTAGTTTGTTGCCACAGCAAACGACCCCAAAGTTCTAGCGTCTGAGTCAGACGAGGAACAAATTGCCCGAATTGGTTGGTCACGTAATGCTGGATGATCAACCACCTCATCGGATCCGACTACTGAGAGATTTGTGCGGGGTACTCCTCGGAAACGATTGCACCGCCGCTGTACCGCTGGCCGTTCAAGATACTTTGATCACCGATCGGGGAGGACCGATTTTGATGTAACACTAAATTGTCCAACGATTATTCCAGTCGCTTACGGTGCCGTAAAGTGTTGGCATTTTACAATTTTAAATTTAACCGCTTTTAATCAAACATTTAAGCTGAGCGAAAAAGAGTGGCCAAATTTCGTAATGGTCAGAAACTGGTCGCCAATTTCACCGTCCATCATAGTGACAGGATTTTGCAAAGCGGAAAATGTAAAATTGGTGACGGCTAACCATCGATTTCACGGACAAATCACTCGGGGCCATAAGGCTATGTATTTTAAAGGTTAATGGACATGCGCTCCAAAGTCTTATCGGTTAGATACAGCATTTGAAAATTAATTAATATTTGTTTCGTTCAGTGCATTGAAGATTTCTTTTATCGCTCAGATTTTCTGCAGCGAAATTTTAAACAAGTGGGGCACATAAAATATAATACGATCCAGCCTTTGAGGAATTCACATTAAAAATAAAGAAATAAATTTGTTTACGCCATACGCCTCAGAATGCTCTGTAGCCAAACAAAATATGTATAACCTTGCAAAAAACTTAGTTTGAAAATCAATTGGTTAAAGATTTAAGTATGAAGGGATTAAAAGTTATTAAAACTTGAAGAAATAACGATCAAATCGAACTTGCTAGTCTAACGCAGCAAGAGTAGATATTTTATTTTATTTATTGGGCATGCAAATCCTTGAAATAATAATCAAAAATTAGTAATTGAAATTAATTAATTTAATGGGGATTGAGAAAAGATACTTGATAATCGTATACCATATACTTTTTGAACTTTTAAGTATCAACTTACTGCCGCTCTGCTCTTTCTAGATTCACTAATTTGCAATTTATTACCAAAATTTATTACATATTTCAAAATTTGAAAAAGTAAATCTAATATATTATATGTACTAAATATGAAACACGACAGAGAATCTAAGAGGACGGCTAAAGCTGTTTATGATAGGATAAAAAAATTTCTATTTCTCCATGAGGGATGTTGAAGATGCTAAACATGTTGGAAAAACACAAAAATCGACATATGGAGGGGATAGTAGATATTTGAATGACAATAAAAATCAAATATATTTTGTACTGTAATGAAGTTATGAAGTTAACGTTTTTATACAAAAAGAATGGTTTTAAAACCACCCTTTGAACAAAGCTTAATAGAATAAGTAAATTTTATAATAGGTAATATTTTCTGAAAACCAAACAAATTCAAATTATTGAATCGGTTTCTCTGAAAATGTTGAGAGTTGATGTTTGGAACAAAGATTAATATATAATTAGAATTAAAATTTAAGTATACAATGAGAATACAGCTATTCAGTTAAATGCCATGTGGCTGAATATTAGTCAATTAAGAGACACCTGGGATGCTTAAATACTCATCCTGCTCTGATTAGTCATTCTTTTACTTTAAACATTAAACTAATAGTGACAAAGTTGACACGGAATAAGTTCCAACACCTATTCTTGTGATAGTGTCGTCAAAATAGACATACATACATATACATATATTTATAGCTCCTAAACAGTTTCTCTTGCTGATGTCCTCGCGATGGTGTTTTCAGGCACCACTTACTCATTTCGTCGTCAATCTGCTTGCATCCCATCTGCACCTCTCGACGACTTGCCCAATAAATCTGTGCGCGGAAAGCGTTAAAATGTCGCGTTAAAATGAGTCGGATGGGGGCAAAAAGCACAGCTTCCGACAGTGCACCTGGAATTGCAAAACAAAACAAAATAATAGTAATAAGAAAAAAAATTAAAACAAAGAAGTAATCGCAGAAAATCCAATTATCGCTGATACATAGACCACGCCGGCGACTATGTGGCCAAGCCCATGCCCAGCGTGGAGTCTCGGAGCGCGCAATTTGGAGCTGCCGCAGCCCAAGTGGCTGCTGTTCCTTGGAAGGTCCGACATTTGACCCCAACCGAGAGGACGCCACTGCCGCGCCGTCTGGGAACCGCCTGAGACCTCTTCATATTCTTCAGTCTTCGGCTGCCGAACCGGTGGCAATCGCACGTGGCTGGACATGCTGGCGAGATGGTGACCAGCAGCCCCTTCTGGCCCGAGGAGTCGACATTTTCGCTACTTCCGTTGCAAAACAAACTTGGCGCGGAGATGTTGCTCAATCGCTAGACAAACACAAATGCAACACAGACAGCCCAAGTCAATTAAAGAAAATTACGTGCGATGAGCGCGAGCGCGGGCAAGGCGACGTGTAGCAAGATCTTCGTCGGATTGATAAATTGCCCCATCCGAAGACAAAGCGCAGTGAAATTCGGAAAACGATCACATCTCCCGGGAGTGTGACCAGACAATGTAGCAAAATTATGTGGGGCACCTCTGATGATTCTTCACTGTGGCGCCTCAAGACATTGGGGCGGTTTGAAGTCAATTTCTCCGTGAAGCGGACTGCCGCAGTGACTGAGGCCACCTCTTCCGGGTTACTACCGAAAAAAAGTATGTGTGATCATTATTGTTGTCCCTTTGCATGGATTTATTTATTTTTATTGGGACATAGTTGAACTGCCCAAATACGGAGTCGGTCTCCCTCTCCTTATAGCTCTTAGCATACCCTAATAGTTTAGAAGATATTCGCAGTATTTCAACCGTACCCCGTTACAACCATACCCAGTTCACCCTACTAATTATAGACTTGTTCAAAAATACTTTTTTTGCAGTCAGCTTAAGAAAACCAAAAGCTTAATTAGCTGAGTTGAACCTACCGTAATGTTGCTGAATTCTGACTTTCATAAACGTAGGTTTATTTATAAAAGTATTTACATACAATTAAATATGAAATCCAAAGAGCAGCAGAATTTTGTTCAAACAGAATTGGTGCATAGACTCCCTGATACCGATTTTTTGGGGTTTCTTCTTCCTAGTTTCAAAAAGAAAAAATTTAAAGCTTTGTGGCAAAAATATAATCATTAAAAAATAATTACGTATGATGCTGCAAGAGGTACATTTTTTCGAGTCGACATTAAGGTGCTTACCAATTTATATTGTGCGACTAAAAGCTTAATTTTATTTTATTATAATATGTACTTATGTTATGTAATACCATTTAATGAAATTAATGCAAAACCAGGATTGAATAATCCCTTTATTTTAACCCATTAATATGAGTATTGCACAACTGAATTCAATAAATATACCATTAAAAATGTTGCAAACGCTGATCCAACTATAGAATTTTCTTTCGTTAAACGAATTTTTATGCATATTAAGGAGAACTATGCACACAAAACACAGTCTCAAAATAAAACAAAGAATTTTAAATTGTTCTACACATTTATTCCCACTTGGAGTTTCTTTGAACAGATAAAACAAATGCCAAGAAACCTACTCCGATTGTTTTCAAAATGAATCGAGCAGCTCAAAGCGGTCGCAACTTTTAATCTCAACATCGACCTACCCCGGCTAAATTTTAGACACATTGCGGTGGGTGGTCTCCTCCAATAATCGTCTACGTTGCATTTAAGGGAGCTGGTAATCAATGGGGATCTTCTGTCTAGCTTAATCCGCTCCTCGGCAGGAGTTTGGGCACAACACTTACAAATTAACTTAAAAATACTTTCTCTGTAGCCTATTTGATTTGATTTTCCTTATTTTTCGATTATTTCTTACTATTCTTATCAATTCTAGGCTACGGTTGTCGGTTATTTTTACACTCATCCCCGCTGGGCGGATGGAAGCCCGGCAACTTCTATAAATTTACGTTTCTTCTGCGGTAATTCACACGTACAAGTTTTAAGCGAACTAAGCTTATATGAACATATTAACAGTGCTAATGATTTTTTTTTCATAAGATTTTTTTCGTTCCAAACATTGTTTACGCTTTGGGAAAAAATGATGTGGGAAAGAAGCCTGAGATTCTAAACAAAAATTATTCTTATAAAACTGGAGTGATCGCCGTTGTGGCACTTGTTCTTGGAATCCTAGTTACCATTGATTAAAACTTAATTTCAGTTGAGACTAATAGATTTAGTTTAAATAGCTTAAACGTCGTCTAGTATTGGTAATAGGCCTTCTTTATAGCTTTCTATAACCAAAATAAAATAACTAATATTCGA
This sequence comes from Tolmerus cingulatus, assembly GCA_959613345.1. NCBI lineage: Eukaryota > Metazoa > Arthropoda > Insecta > Diptera > Asilidae > Tolmerus > Tolmerus cingulatus. The sequence goes on from OY390709.1 coordinate 42,585,237, forward strand.
CAAATCCAAAATATGACACTTTAAGCCAAACTCTCCGCAAATAAATGTACGTAATAGTTAACTCTACTTTAACTGAATGGTTTTATTTAAATAATTTTAATTGTAGAAAATTCTAAACTACATCTCATACAAATTTTAAAACAATTTATCAACATGAAAAATTAATAATAAATAACTTAAGTATACATTGGACCCGCATGATAGTAAGCCAAAGACAAACAAGTAAAAATAGAAATTTAAACCAGAATTACATTTTAAAGCACATAAAATGCTGAAACAAAATAAAAAACATCAACGCCTCCATAACATTTCATCTTCAGATAAACTGTTGTCAGTGAATTTTGTCGTATAATTAGATTACAGAAACACTAAAAACAGATAATAAATTGTTCACCCTGAATCCAAAACTAAAATTACTGCAACTGCATTACGTAACCCTCCAATTTCAAGGAATAGCATCTGCTGCCTTTAAATATTCTGTAATTCGTTATAAATTAAATTTGACTGCATTTGTACAAATCGGAAAGCATCGTTATAAAATATTATGGCATAACTGAACGAAGCAAAAAAATTATTATTGTACCACAAACGAATTTACGTCCGTAACTTTTATTGGGACGAAGTAAGATAACAATTTATTAGAGATACTCGTAATATGCAAACATAATTCAGATCACATAATTTCTTAATTCCTTCTACGGTGTTTTATGTTGAAATTAATGATAAAACATATATTGCATAAAGCTCAAGTAAATGGACGACTAAAACAAAACACGATCTCTTGGTCCTCAATGTTTATAGATTATAATTATAAAATATTATATTAATACATTTCTACCAAAAAACTATATTGAAATACTCATATTTCAAACTTAAAAGACATTGTTCGAGAAATGCTCTAAAATGTTTGGTGGTTTCACCCGATCAATCTTATTGTATTGTTATATTTTTTTGAATTAAAATGCATTATCGCTCCCAAGAAACTATTACATTTCATTGTTACAAAAGAATTAAACTGTTCAGAAATTCGAACGTAAGAAAATTTAAGAGCAAATAAAGTAATGGACAATATTGCAAAATGAACTTTAGTGCTTTGGGTGAAGTTAATTGACATTTTTAATGCTCTTTAGACATAATAAATGAAACTACTCTTAATAATTTCATTATAACCATATCATGTCATAGTTGTAAAAGGAAAATAAAAGATTAGAATCTCTTTAAATTTAATGGTATTATAAGTGGAATTAATTTTATTTAAATCAAGAAGGCCATCGAAGAAGGTTAAATTTTATTAATTTTACTTACTTTCTAAATCCAATTATACAAATACAGGGCTTCAAACAATTTAAAGTTGCATTTTACATTTTACCACAATTAAGCTATAAGAGAAAAAATTATACCATTTGTATCAAATTTCATTACCACAAGCTACATTTAGCAAATATATACAATTTTTTTATTGTTCTCATATTTTCTTCAAATCAATTTCCCGCAAAATGCATTAAAACTCATATTTTCTTTACCGCAGTATAATCCACCACAAATATAATAAATTTTATATTGAGAAATATTCCAAGAACAAGCGTGCTTATAATTTCTAAAAGATATATTAACACATTGATTGCCAAACTTTATTCAGCGACGTATTCAGCTATTACAGTAAAATTGTTAAGAGATCTAATGACTTAGGGTCGGATTGGGACGAAACACATTCACGTCGACAGGAAGGAAAAATAACTTCGAGTGAAGTGTAATAACAACAGCAAGTTTCGAGAGCAGTAATCATAGTATTAATCAGCGCAATATACATATATGACAGCGTCGAAGGCCCACTCGCAAGTTCATTCCCTAATCTAGCAATAATATAGTATATAACAACAAGAACAAAAGTGCCTTAACTCTTACATTACATAGGAATATATACTTCTCCTAAACTTACGGCAGTACCCTTGGGCGGCTGGGCGCAATCAACATCTGAAGAAAAATACATCTCGCGCTTCTCTCAGCACCCCTGCATGCAAACAACGAAGCAGCACAGCCTCCAAGGGCTTGCCTTCGCTCATCCAATCCTTCATTGAACTAGTTCACTTCAACTTTGAAATGTATGTTTATGTATAATATAATACAATCTAGATTCGCAATCAGCGGTAATTTTATCGTTTGTTTATCTTAACTAGAGTGGACTTATAACGCCCCGAAAGGGTCCAGTTGCACGTTCTTGCCATTTTGGGCGGGGCTCGGCTGTATTGTGGTCGATTGCTGGGGCATCATCAGTCCAGCACCGGCTGGTTGTCCGGGGGCACCTGTCGCTGGGATTGCCATCATACCGGGCATTGTTTGTTGAGCACCCATGGGCATCATTCCTGGTGCCATCATTGGGACACCGGTTGCCATTGGAGCGCCCATCATTGGCTGCATTTGTGGCATTCCTTGCTATATAAGTGAGATAAGAATTATTCATTACTAGCTTTTTAGGTAGCTCCATTCAATACTTATGAATCTAAACAAGAGGTCGTAGACGTTTTTGTGCAAAAACAAATAACACTGAACAAGGCCCACAATGTATTGCACTAATTTTAGTCATCAGTCGGTTAAGATATTTTACAAATTTTGGATCATCCCATTAAATGTCGTAAGGTTGCGTACCCACCAGGGTAGTGCATCAATTTAGTCTGTTTGTCACATACAGTAAGTGGTCATTGAACTTAGCATAAACAACTTAATTTTGCAAATTATGTTTTAATTATAGCCCTATTTATCAATCATTTTATATTGCTTCCTTAATTGTATCATTTATTTATTCGTTATATTCTTATGCTAAATAGAGAAGATATTCATTCGTGTGCTTCAATTATATAAAATTTTAAATACCTAACAAATAATTCAATAAATTGATTATAGTTCCCATCCTACCTTTCTGAAAAAGTTACCAATATTGTAAGCGATTTATAAGAGAGCTTTTTCAATAACAACTAATTGAAAAAATCAAGTTTCGACTGTGTACACAAACTGTTTGTTTTGTCCTTTCGGACAAAACCATAAGTCACTAACTGCAAAATTCAATGCCCACATACTCTATTTTAAGGTGATTTTTTCGAAATATGTTTTGAGCATGGATGTATGTATACCCCAATATTGAAATTTATTTTTTCAATAAGTCGTTTAGAAAACAGACAATATACATATTTTTGTATGACGAAATATTAATGTTGCAATGCAAAAACGCGAAGTCATAATCAAATTACTCATATGCCACAAAATTAGTTAATGAAAAATAAACACAAATTCCTGACTTTAATATTCCGAGATTCCATCGTTGATGTCTTCCAAAAATTTACAATATATACAAAGTTTGTGTTAATAATTGTGCAAGAATAATAAGGTAAAGCAAAAAGGGTAAATAAATAAAATAAAAGAAGTTGTAAATGTAAAGAAAAGTTAACGAAAAATAGCTTACCTGCATGTAGCTGGGTACAACAGGATAAGTGGCGTGTACAAACGGACTTATAGTGCTTGGTGCGGGACTAACTGTCATACCTTGAGCCTACCAACCAAAAAAATACTTATAAAAACGAAACAGAAATTATAAACAAAGAAATGAAGGGAAATAATAAACCAAAAAGAGTGTAGCCACCACCAACGACTTTTAAGAAAAAGTCCGTCCGAAATTCACGATACAATTTAAATTATCTTATAAAATCCCAAAGAACCAGAACCTCCGAGTACCTTAAAATCTCAATTCTAGCTTACGCCGCATATGAAGAATTTTGAAAAAAAAACTCATTAGGCACGCCAATTTGTGGTTATTTGCGTGAGATGTGCACAAAGTTAGCCACATAATAGTTAAGATCAAGAAAAAAGCAATTTCTTTTCGCCCATCAGAAGGACAAAACCTACCATAGGCCTATATCCCACTCCTGTGGTGGCAGCCATTGGTTGTGGTGTCCAATTCGTTCCTGCTTTCGCTGTGTTCTTCGGTGAATTCCACTGCACTCCCCTGCGATAGAAAAGCAACATGTTAAAATTCCGGGCTAGGGAAATTGAAGCAATTAGAAATTAAAAGCAGAGAAAAGTGATAGAAACTTAACAACATTTAGAGTTCTTGAACAACTTCGGTTCTGGTTATCTTGAGACAGTTTTCTGTTCTACATCTGCCACTGGTCATCAGTTTTTAAAATGCTCTCCACTATAAAAACGGAAGGCGAACAACTTAACCGCAGAAAAGACAAAGCTTTCATAATAGCTTCTATCTGCTTTGACAAAAGCTTGGTTTTCTACTTTTAATGTATTTATTTGCTAAGACAAACTTACTTTGCACTTCCAGATTTATTGATGTTCAGGTTATCTACGAGAGAAGCCAGGGAACTATCCAAATCGCCCGTTAATATCTTCCCTGTTCCTTGAGCTAGTTGCTGCTGTTGTGGTTGGATCTGCTGTTGCACACCTGAAGCAAGAACAGTTCCGGTTTGTATAGTACCAGCAGCATTAGCAGCCGGGGCAGCAGACGAAGCCGGCTTCAGAACATCACCCAAAGCGTCAAAGCCTTTTTTTATTTTATTTTTCATAACATTTTACAAGATTTTTGTGATGTTGGTTGAAGCGATGAACACAAGGTGCAGAAGTTTTATTACAAACACATCGGCGAACGTGACGAAAATATAGACAAAATTTCGAAAGATGCGTAAATTTTATCCACCGAACCGAAGATTAGTGCAAGTGTGAGTCCCCAGTTTGTGTGTGATTAGTCATTGTGATCCCCGGCAGAGTAATAAAATAAAATAAAAAAATATGGAAATATTCTATAGTTAGTAAACAGCGATCGGCCATTTTGGCGCGACTTAGTCTACGTTTCTTTCTACAGTTAAAACAACACAAGCCACGAACCACAGCCGCTAGCAGCCACACAATGGATGCAACAAATGATCGTGCAGTTAGGATGTTAGTACAAATTAGCGTATTTATGGCGCTACATAGATACTAGCTGAGCTTCGATCCGAATCAAGAGGCGCGTTATACGTCCACTCAGATCTAAGCCGACATATGAAAATGTTAAACGAAAAGGAATGCGGAAATGGATCTTGTTGCTCTGCGTAAGAATAATTTTCATTTGTTTTCCAATTGAACGAGATTCGTGGCTCCGGTCAGTTATATAATAGATTAGTTATTCTTAGCCCTCAGTGTTATTAGTTTCTTTAAGATTGTTTAAAAGGAAGTCCTGCTCAGTAAAAAGAGCAGGTACACCGCAGAGTTTATAAGTACCAAATTTGAAATAAATAAGACAGCAACTACAAAGCGCTGTTTATTTTATTGTTCTTTCACCATTGCTCCCTACTTCAAACTTTATTTGGGTGTACCTTAAAGGGTTATTTAGTCGTACGATACGAATGTAATCCTGATTAAAGTTTTCTTACTTAGCACCTCCTGGGAAGTCTTGTAATTTTGTCAACAAAGATTAACTGACGAAGTATTATATAGGTATATTTTATTTTTCATTGCATCAAAATAAAAACTGTTGAGTGCAAACATATTAGAACATAGGCAATTTTACAAATCAGTCGATAAATTTAGTAGAAATTAGCTTAGAAACTAAGCATTGCTGCGTTTTGTTGAATAGAATTATATAATATATGTACGCTTGTGTCCGAAGAACCCCAACACTTTTCGTTAATATATGTAATTAAGGAAAAATAAAAAAATTATACACAATTGTGCTGCAAAATTCTTATTTATATTAAACTTTTCTATACCACAGTAATATTAAATAGAGTTTCTACTGACTATGAGGGCAAGAATAACTAATATACCAAACACATATTTATATGTACAAAATAAACAAATTACGCGAAATCTAGCTAATTTTTCGATTAACAAATTGGGAACATTGTATGTTTTTTAGTGTAGTGTTACGTGACATCCTATTCACTTCAAACAACAAATATCTTTTCAAATAGTGCTAACAAAATAGTGGTAGCAAGCTCCAACACATTACACAACAAGCAAACGAATTAATTTTTATTTAATTTTCTAGCAAACAATCCGTAGCTCTGGGATAAGCATTTAAAAGCATTGTTCAATTAAAGCCAATCAGTCAAACTTTCCGTAAATCTGGTTTTCATTATTTAATATTAAAAATTACTTTCTAAAACAATCTGGAATCGTTCGATTTTAACTAAACAAATTTGGTGAATTCCTTGATCAAATAAGTGTAGGGGGTGAATGATTTCCAAATACTATCCGTGTGTAGGGCTAAATGTTCAAGGGCTGACGTGAGTGAGGCGGATAATATGAGGGGACGAGGGGCCAGGCAAGATAGTGGTGAGCGTTTTAATTTATATTTTATTATTAAGTGTACATGTGCAGAATTGAAGATAGATAAGTTACTATAATGTTGAAAAACAAACATTAAAAGAAAGAAATAATTTTAAACCGATCAGAAAAGGCGTGGGCCGAACGAAATATATTCGAACCCATCAAAATCGGTTTGAAACGGCAAAAATCAGTTTATTGAAATCTGCTTAAACTTGTTCTAATGTGTTTAAACGGATAGAAGTCAGTTTAAACCGATTCAAATTTATTTGAACCGATTAAAACCGATCTGAACTGAAAGAAACTTGAGACAGTTGCACCTAATATTTCCAATACACGCTCTCCACTCCAACACTCTGGTTGACCTGCCACATCCGAAAATGTTGATGTTATTAAAACAAGTGTCTTCTAAAGCACTAACGGCTGACAGAATAATGAAAATAAAAGACACTGAACGGACGAAGTTAACAACAATGAAATGCTCTCGCTATGCTAAGGCAACGGAAACATATCGAAAGGAAACAAAAAACTTAAAATATAATAATTTTACAACGAAACGAGCAACTGAAGAACGGTATTTAACTGAAACGTGATATAAAATTCAAGACACCTCCAGCCAATGGTTGCTTAGCAGGTGAAGACATGAAGACCTGTTGCGGTTGCGCCCCATAACCAGCAGCAACAGACGAAACTCCCATGGACACAGGTTGCTGTTGTGGTAGCATCTGAGGGTACTGCGTCGGGGTCATAATGCCGGCGGGCATTTGCATCGCCTGCTGCTGTTGCCCGGTAACCGTGCCAGCCACCCCCACATTTGTTGGTGCCGACGTCTTGGCCGGTGAGCCCAATGCCATTCTTATAGAATCATTTAAGTCATCAAAAGCAGTCTTCGCAGGTGATGAGGTGCCTGCTGCTGCTGGTGATCCAGAAGCAGTGGCGACGGCATTCGCAATCTGTGGTGGTGGCGGGCGACTGGGTTTAGTACCCGCAATGCTACCACTAGCCTGCTGATGCGACTGTTGCTGTTGCTGTTGAATTTCACCTGTGAATTGCTGCTGAAACTGTTGCTGTTGTTGTTGCTGCTGCTTCTGTTGTTCTTGCTGAGCTTGAGCCTCTTCGGAATCAGAGAGCAAAAATGGATTCGGCGTATCATCCCCGGCAGCTTGTAAGGAATAGGGCCTTCGGTTATTATCTTTTTTTTAGTTTACTTTCGAATTTGCGTGCTTAAGAAAAATCGAAAAGAAGCCAATCAAATTAGCACCATTTGCAGGTCAACTGATTGCGAATATCCGAACCATGCAGGCTCAAGGTGGGGATTAGGCTGGGCCTTTTAATTGGACCCAGATAAGATAAATCGCAAGCGCCCTTTTGAGAAATGCAAAAAATACAATTTTTGGAACGAATTAAGACGAAAAGTGGTAAAATGAAGAAGGCTCCACATACTAAACCTGCAAATGGGTCGTCTTGGTAGGCTTTTTAGAGCCCTCACTTACATAGCAGTTACAAAATATGAAATTAAAAAGAGAGTCCAATTCTTGGACACTAAAAAACCATTAACATAAAATAAAATTGTTCTCCGATAAAAATAAGCTTCTAACATTTTGCAGTTGACTCAAGTCTACCGGCCTCCTAAAGAGGTCCAGGCAGAACCCGAGATGAAGAACTCAAATGCTTTTGATGATTATCCCACGCGTGCATCATTACTGTACTGAAAAATGATTGGTTACAGAGTCGTGGAAATGTTAGCTGGTTATTATTATTTTTTTGACAAAGGTGAGTACCCTACCCGGAGGGTGGACCGCATGCTCAGACTGGTGTGATATGTCAGGAAGTTAGGGCTAATGGTATAACTGGAAGCGTTAGAAACATTTAACGTATCTCATAACATAAATTATAAAACAGCAAAGTGCTACGGAGACCACCACTTACTTGCCGGCTCTGTGCTACCAAATACTGAGGTAAAATTACTTTCCGAGACGAACGTGTTGCCGGACGACCCAGGTGCCATACTGCCAGATCCATTGAAACCTTTGAAAAAAACTGTATCTTATAAATTTTACCTAACGACTGCAAAGTTTATATATTTATTTATGTAATTTTTTTTAGTTTTTCCTTTCCCCAGAGTTAATTATTTTTCGGAGATTAATTAAATAATCATAGCATTGCAAACATTAATGAATCTTTCATATAGCCAACAATTTCTACAACACACGCACTTCCAAAATAATGACCATGTAATAATAAGTATGGACTCTACATACAATTGTAGCTCAAATGTGTTCCATTAAATAAGTTACTTTCTTTATAGCGAAAGTTTGCGAATTTAATATTTTAAACAATTTAAATCAATTAAACTACTCATAACGCCACAAATTAAAGTGCACTCCAATAGTATCACTCCTATTTAACTTTATATTTTCGAACAAGTTTATGTTAAACTTTCGATTTATTCGAAACCAACAAATTTAATTGGAGATCATACTTTCAAAATCCTGGGTATTTCTACAAATTTTCAGATACATACAAATGTTTTATTAAATTGTCACATCATGTGGCTACTTTACTCATTTCCTAAAAAGTATACGTATAAACTCTGAGAAAAAAATTCACAAAGCAATCCATATTTTAAAATCATCATTTGTGAATTGTATGTAAAAGGTTCGAACGTCTAAAAACGATAAAGAAAACGCTAACTACCATTACTCATCCACATGTTATTAGCACCTGTGGCTACGGCGGCTGGTTGTCCCATTGGTACCGGCGTTGGGGCTCCGAACATGTCCGCGAAGGGGTTGCCTAATTGCAGAAGGTCATCTGAAGCTTTTGTGCTGGCCACGCTTGCAGGGTCGGTAGCTTTGATTTCGTTTGGCGAACCGAAGAGATCGACTATTGGAGCGTTTGCTTGGGAAGCTGGTGGTGAGGAAAGGAATGGATTTGTGAGTGCACCCCCGGCACTTGTAGGCGACGACACCTTCGATTGCTGCGAAGATTAATGGGCCAATGACGAACTCCCTTATATCAGTTTAGCGGAACTCACCTTGTACTGGTTCATGGCGGCCTCTTCTTCCGCCAACGCCTGGGCCTTTATGGACTCATCGATGCCGTTCGCATGCGTGTCGAACCTCGTTGAATTTGCAGCCGTACCGAAAGACGAGCTAGTAGAAGATAGGGCAGACACACCACTCTTTACGTTTTTTTGGTTGCTATTTGGTTGATTTTTTTTTGTATTTTGTTATGTAATTTGTGTGGTTGTGCATTGGTAGCAATTGGGAGTTGGATGTGTGTATATGTTTTTTTTTTTGTATTAAACAAAAAGCAAACAATTTAAGGCCAACATGTGTACGTGTCCAAAACAAATTGCAAGCCAATAGAAATGGGCCAAATTCAAACAATAGCAAAATAAAATAATCAACCAAATGGACAAAGCGAAGTCGACACACAGTTTCAGTTACAGGATTGTTGAAAGGAACAAGTGGAAGCAGGAAAAACAAAAAAGAAAAGAGAAAGAGAAAAATTCAGTTACTAAAAATGCTCACAGTCTGTTGAATACTTAAATTAAAAACACTACGGCTAGGTGTGCACACAGCTCTACGCTTACAGGCGAAAAGGTCTGGACTTAGAATAGAAAAATCCAGTTCTTTTCATAGTGCTACGCGTTCAACTACTTAGATCGGTTTAGCTGACCTACAACACCTAGTACCCTACATTTTTTATTATTATTCCTCCTTAAATGTAATATTATATTATTACTATATCATTTTTTAAAAACACCATCACAAGTCAAAACGAATTTTGAGTCAGAGCTCTATATGTTTGATTTTGTTTTCTTATTCTTAATAATGAAAGAACAAATATTTTTATATAATAACGTTTGCTTTTGTAGTTACCAGGACGAAATTTCATATTTGAGGGAAAATCTTTAATTTCAATTATATGTAAAAGGAAAACAAAATTAGTTTCATATATTTTCAAAACTTTTATTTACCAAAGACAATAAAAATAAACCTACAAAAGCAAAAAACCATACAAACAAGCTTTAAAAAGGAATATTTTTGATATTTCTTCTGTGTAAGTACGAACTTTCCCGTTTTAGCCTCCAAATGTAGTCACCTATCATGTTTTCATTATTTTGTCTTTGATAAATTTATTCAAAAAAAAAATCATATATACAAATTGTTCATTAACAAATCGTACATTTTTTTGCATATGTATTAAAAATATATATATATGAATTTTCCTTAAAGGCTATGATGTAGTCTCTGACCTTCTAAAGTGTTTTTGCAGTTGCTACATGAGAAATGAGATACCCATATTTTATCTTCGAATAGGAAGTTTAAAATAAGCTCCATAGGCTTCCCAGAGTTTTAAATATATTGGCTAACTAAATTTGTTCGCTCTTCTTTTTATGAATTTGCCGCAAATGTAACAAAACGAGTCAACATGACTTTTGCGCGTTTGTGCACACTACGTGACAGCTTTGCCACTTGCCACTCAATACCCGCAATCCCTCCTCACCAGATCTTGATAATTAAAACCTTATATCCCTTAAAAAATCTGCCAAAAATTTATACATTTATTTGTCATTGTATAAAGTACAAAACCAAACTTTATTTATTATGAATGCAGTTTTTGGTTACTTTTCGATGTATATTGTCAGAAAAAAATCATTAAAAAATAGACCCAAAAAACAATTTTTTTTTTGTTCTTGACTTGTGATATCATTCAAACCAGAAAGTTAATATAAGTCAGCATACCGATCCCGTAATGAAAAAATCTGGACTGTCTCTGAAGAATATCTGGTCGAGTTGATACACTTGTGTTCGGTGTGAGACATTGGGTTTCTTCTAAAAAACAGCTTACCTGGCTGATTGTGTAGGGGTATTGGCCGCCGAGCCCTTTTTTCCCTCTAAAGTAGCCAAATGCTGCTCCAGGGCATCAAGCAAAGAACTTGGAGCTTTGGTCAAATCGGGAATCTCACCCTTGTCAATCCCCACGTTCTTTCAATAAAAGTACAATATATTAATACTCTGAATTCATATGAAAAAAATATTATCTCACCTCAGCAACCTTAAGAAATTCTCCAACTCTGTCCATTCTCACCAGGAATTTTTTATACAAATCCAGAGCGTCGCGACATTGTTTTTTGTTCATATCAAAGTATTTCTCAAGTAAATTAATGATTCCATCATTGTAACTGGCAAAAAGACGAATCAAGTCCCGGAAAAGTAACATGAAGCACATATTGATAACACCTGAAAGACAACAATTGTAATATAGTTAGTAATATAGTTTTTAAAGAAATCGCTCAAGTGTAAATCGTACCGTAAAAAAAAAATTAAAAAATATCTCCTAGCAGTGATCTGATAAAATCTGGGTTCTAAACAAACTCACCATTTGTTAAATCATTTGCTGAACAATCAAACTCCAAAAGAGCATCCAGTTGTGCCTGCAAAACTGGCAGAGTCTTGAGCAGTTTGTCAGCATTCATTGTTCTTAAAGATCCTTCCTCCTTCCTGCAAAAATGAAAATTTAATTGCACGTCATGCCAGATAAATTTTAATACGTACCCCCTTTTCACTTTGCAAAAATCAAATGCAACTGTTCGGTATGAGAGGGCCTTCTCATTGAGATATTTAGCATACCGCCGAATGAACGGGGACATATCGTAGCCTATAACGAATGTATATTAATTTCTAAGGAAATTAGTTAAAAGTCTTAGATATATGATTGTTGAGCGTGCTGCATGCCCTTAACCACTCTACAGAGAAATTAGTAATAGCTGCTGGAAGCATTTCAGTTAAATCAATGCCGAAGGTACTCACCTATCCGAGCTCCAACCGCCCCTGCGGAAGAGTATGAGAAAGCCAAGAAAGAAGAAAAGCTTTGGTTAAAAATTTACTTCGATTTTAGTACTGAGATAAATGAAATTCAATGGGTAAATATACAGCGCAAGTTACTTGTAGAAGCACTGGACCGTCAGACTATTATACAGATCCACTCTACCTGTAAAGGAACCGCCACCATCAGCTACAATAACTTATATAATATATAAATTAGTTTTGTAATTGTTTTTTCTTCGTAAATTTGGTTATCTCCACAAATTCCAACTACCTACATTCGTATGAGACTAGATAATTTTAATTTTACAAACAATTGAAGTGAAGTAAAAACTTCTATCAACACATTCTGCTTTTAACTGTCCACGCTTTCAACAGTTCGTCAATTTCATAGAAATTAATACATATGTATGTATTTATTAGAGAAATGTTATGCCCAACAATTCAACAGTCGATTACTTAATTCAGCTTAACTAACTGGTAAGCTAAGCAATCGATTGCAAAAACTGAATTTTCGACCCAAAAATTAATCTGTGATTATATGTTTCACATGTTCGAAACGATTTGAACACACTTCTTAATCATTTCATTGCAGTAGGAGCAAAATAAAAATAGCTGTGCAAATCGTTGAAATTTGTGCATCATTCGAGCAAACGGTGCTTGGGTGCAAAAAGCAAATAAAATATTAAAACAGCGTCTTATTAAAGCGCTCTTTGTTGTTATGTTGGTACCTCTCATCGATGGATATGTAATTCATTATAATTCATATAATTCAAACAACAAACTAATAAAGTATTTCCACAGAGTTTACCGCTGTACTCTCGTTGTTGTCAAAAAATACTTATATATAAAACCACCTAAAATTCGACCAATATTACAGTAAGTTAAAAATTTTTATACGCAAAATTCTGTTAAGCGATGAACCACATTTTTGGTTGAACAGATATATCAACAAACAAAATTGTCGTATTTGGAGTCACACAAATCCTAATGACGTTCAAAAACTGCCGATGCATCCTTAGCCGAGACAGAAGCAATAATTATTTTCATTGTCTTTGGTTTTTCTGGAATGTAAGAGGGAATAAATCCTGTGTACGTTTCCCTTTTTGCCGCTTACAATGGTTAATATTCTCCATCGTAGAGTTAATGAAGTATTATTTAATCTTTATGAGAAATATGTTGAGATATAATTGTATATGTCATGCAAATTACAATCTAGATAAAATGGTTTACTCGACAATTTCCTAAAATGCAATGGTTTTATCATTTCTGGTTTTGCATGATATACTGACTTACTGCACTTATTAGTTTAATGGTTACAAAGGCTCATGCATTTTTTCGAAGAATAAAAGCTAGAAGGAAAACCAATAATGCTGCTTAATAGTCATATATCGTTTCAATTTTCCTTTCTTTAAAAGTGAATGAGATATAAATTCCGGAATTCTGTTAGAACGACCGGGACAAGTAAATCCCAATACCATGTGACCTAACCATATAAAAAATGGAAAGTAACATGCCCAAACTTCTAACCAGACAGAAAATAATCATGAATGTCGTTTTAAATCCCCTAATGAATCTCATATCTCTGAACAAAGTCTAGATGCATTCTATTATAAGCAAATTGAGCTTAAACATTTCCATAACCTTCCGATATTGCTAATGCACTACCTTCTACATAGTTTTTTTATTTTTTATTTTTTTTGTTAATTCAATTAAAATATAGAGAAATGTCCTTGTATATAGGGCTATACAAAACCTGAGAAATCCGACGGTCCTTTGTTTAGTGTAATGCTTTGCTTTATTATTTCTATAACAATATAAAAAAGGTTTACGAGATCAATCATTAATAAAATTTCAACGCACCAGGCATACCTTGCACGCCGCCCTTATCCAAAAAATTACTTAGATTAAATGTGGAGTTGCTGGACGCTAAGTATTGCATAAATCTCTGAAAAATATAAAAAATTATTGATATGATTTAAATGAATAAATCTTATAATGAGTAGAATTATACCTCATTTCCATATGCTAGCAAATGATGCACTGTAATAAGGGCCTTGTACACTACTACCCAATTTGTGTTTTGTGATCTTTCAATAAGTAGGTTGGCCAACTGTGGAATGGATACGTTGGGTTCATTTGTACAATGGACGAGGTCTGAAAATTAAAAAAAAAACAGCAAAATTACATTATGCGAAGCTTTAATAAATTAGTTAATAGAAACATTTTCATATGATAAGCCTGTGATAGAGGAAAAGGACAAGCAAAAGTTGACGAAACACAAACTAGATTCGAGGCAGAGAAAAAATTTCTGGGTTAATATCTTTAAAAAAAATTGCAAGTTTAATATTTAGAAGAACAGGACGATATGATAGGATACGAAGTTTGCGCACTTTTAGGATATTTATCTATACGCTAATTTCTTTCGTTTTGTTTTGATAAAAATTTTATTTTTGCTCTGGAGCTCTAAAGAATTTGCCCTTGATCCTCAAAATGAACCAATATACATACATTTGAACAGAAAATCAATTGGATTATTTATTTTTTCAAAAATCTTAAAGCCGGTCATAATTTACTTGATTCTGCATAAATAGAGCGCCTCGTAATAATTCAAGGTTTAACTGCTTAAACCAAACAAAGGAAGCATTCCGCTCTTTCGAGCTTCACTAGCGCCTTAATGGAAATACAAAAATAGAAATATTGCTCTAAAGCCAAAGTGCAGTGGAAATTACTCGAATGTTCCAGAAATAGCTCACTGTGCTAATATATCAACCAGATCCCAATCTGCCCGCACTTAAAATGAACAAATAAATGAAAACGCAAAAACCACCTGTCGCTAAATAGTCAATTGACACTTTTTAGGAACAACTTTTACTTTTATTTTGATTCCCAAAAATTGGTTTTTGTCTTAAATTTTATTTTTTCTACTAATTACTAAATTTTGTTCGAAAATTCCTTTTTTGAGAATTGTGTTTCTTTCTACCTAAACACATATACTTATTCCTCCTCCTGTTATTTCTCAAACTAGCGGGGTTACTCGGTTTCACCAGGTGAACAAATATTTTAGCCGCTCTATTGAGCCCGTCATTATGAATTTCAAACATTTTATAACAAATTCGAAACTACCTCAAAATATCTATAGTACTAATTTTCATTTAAATTCGTTGAAGTTCGAAAATTGATGTACGCCATATTGAATCCGCCATCTTTAACTGTAAATTTCGAACATGGATTCGTAATAAGGACATCCAAAACTAGCCAAACACCAATTTTTATGGCAAACCCTTGATATTTTCAATTTTTCGCTTCGAAGGCAGAAGCTGGCTGCTCCTCTATTTATTTATAAGATGGTCGCTCACAGCCAGGAAAAAATTCCGATCCAGGCTCGGATCAACTACTGCCCGTGGGGAGCAAATTCAAATCTCCTGAGGTCTAGAGACGAACGACGGCTGTGCTGGGGGGAGCTGCCCAACACAGGATGAGGTGAGGAAAGGTCCCTCTGGCTCCAGTAGTTCCAGCTTCCGAGTGTTCGAGACCGCTGGTCCCAGTCCCAGTTTGTTCAAATCTTACGCGGCGGCCACTCCTGGTTGTTTTTCACACTGATCCTGTTCATGGATTTATTTTTCCCGGTTGTTCTACACCTAGCGCCTTCGTATCTCAGATTCTTAATAAATAAACGCCTAATTTGTTTTTATTCCTATTAATTTGTTTATCTTTTATCTTTACTAAAAATAGGTATACAAATTAAAGCTATGAAATCTACTAATTTTGCAATTGAGAGTACATATATTTAAACAATAAAGGCTACTCAATATCAATATTTTTTTTCAATCGTAGCTTTCCTTGGTTTAAATTATTTAAAGTCGTTTATCAACTCAATCAGCTTTGTAAAAGTACTACTCTGTTTATTTTTTAAGTTTTTAATAAAGCAATTATTTCATTCATTCAAAGAAAATATGTACATATATAAATTTAATTTTATTTTTTAATTCTTATAGCTACATTGCTAAATTTTTCTAAAGGAAAATTTCGCTTTAATAAAGCGCATTCCATAAAAAAAATTTGCGGAAAATAAATTTTAACTGCAATTAATTCTCTGATCCCAAAACCAAGCGCATCTTTGTATTTTTATTATTTTTATTGTATTATTAATTTTTCCGAGTGTTGACTAGATGAACTTAAAATAAAAAGTTTTTTTCTACTAAGCGAATTGCATTTAAAATCATCGGCATCGGCATTGGATGCCGCATCGGATGCCAGCATGCGATGCCGATGTTGCTGTTGCCGCCATTTTGATTTCCAAATTTCGAACATAGATTCGCAACAAGGAAACCGAAAACCCCTCAAAATACCAACTTTCGTGCGAATCTCTTGATATTTTCAATTTTTGGCCGTCATTTTCAAATTCGCGTATAACATGTAGCCTATATGTTGGAATATGTAGAACCATCACCCAAAAAATGAAACTAATCAGATCCAGCGTTTAAGCGTAATTGAGCAACAAACAAACTTTCGATTTTACATATACATGATTAACTTGCCGTCGCTGCTGTTCTTTCTGGTTTGTCACATAAGTGTGCCTGCACACACATTCTCATAATCTCCCACAAAAATTTCAATAGAATAACAAAGAAGATTTGTTAGCTCTCTTTAGGAGTATGGGATCCCATTAGATTGGAAATGCGTACGACAGATTTTTACAGCATCTGAGTTCTCTTTGAATTTATATGATCAGTGATTGAAAACAACATATATAGTACATTAGTGCAAACGATGTAATATTTACCATAGTAAAAGTCAGTTTTACACCGAATACTTTCGCTAAATATTTACGATCGATTGAGCAATTTAGCCATTTTTTTGTCTATAGCTGAAATATGCAGTTGATGACAGAAACTAATTTCTTAAACGCATGTTAACCAAAATATAGCATTAACATTTTTCGAAACACTTTAAAATTGAGCAAACTTTCAAACCAGAGAACCAATAAATTACCATTAAAATATAATCAACCCCATAATTGTACAGAAACTTACAACAAAAACAGTTTTATTCGAGCCATTAAAAATCTAGAAAAGATCGATAAAGAAATTATGGAAAAGCTTAGTTTCGGCAATTAACAACTCTTACGCAAGTTTTAAGAATCGAAGTTGTAGCAGCAAGAAAAGTTTGAAATTATTACGATAGTGTGGGTGTGGTCTTATACTTCACAACTATAGCTACTTTTTACCTAAATGTAATCCTGAAAACGAGACAAGAGATTTGTATTTTATATGGTAAATTAACGCTTTGAATGTGCGAGAAAGCAATTTAGTTTAGCCTAGACTTTTGGAACTTATTGAGGAGGAATATTTATGTAATTTATTTATATTATACTAATAATAATTAATTGGATGGGGAAAGGTAATGCGGTTCTTTTTATGTAACTAAAAGACTTAAAGAAAAATCATTTTAATGCTCCAAACTAATTTGAATATTTTACAAACCTTTGAAATTTGTTTAATAAATCGTTAAGATTAAGTTTTTCTTTTACCCCGGTTATACAAATTTGTATCTATATTATGTCATAGACAACAATTTCTTTTTTATTAAATAAACTAGTTTATTCCTTATAGTGAACTTTTTAAAAGAAATACTCCGTTTTGCAACGTTATATGGCTACTTTTGCGCGTTTAATTAATAATTAGGCATTTTGACGAATAACTACAATTTTTTGAATTAACAACTGGAAACGGTGTAGAAAGGTGATTAAAAATCAGTTAAGGATTTCTACCTTATAACATTTTAGGTTAAGTTGCTTTGAGTGTATATATTAAGAAGGTTGCTCTAAAAAATATTGATATTTTAGAAACTTCAGAACACATAAATTATCTGTCAATAAAATCTTTGGCTAAAATAATTGTTAAATGAATCAGGACTCCCGCGTAATCAGAACTCCAACAAGATACAGACGTATTAGAACATTGTTAGCAAACCGTGTAGATCTTTCTACGACCATCATGTTCCGCTTTCCGCGACTACCTCGCGTCTCCTTCCAATAAAAAGACGCGATTAAACTACTCGGAGTAGTCAATCCGCCTAACAACAGAACTCCTCCGGTCAGCAGTGCTATCGACGCAAACGGACATGTCCAGCTCCCCAGGGGTTTCCTGGACTCTGGGCTTGTGCAGGGAAGATAAACAAATTGCACGGTCGGCGCTGCGATGGACTTCGCTCGTTTATTGAAATTGGATGCTTATTTGATTAGGCGAGTCGCGCCGTCGCGGCCAAGAGTGCGCTATTAGACGCTGTCATTGCGCGAGTATGACTCAATTACGGTCTTATCGCGGAGCTGCTTCTCAGGCCGAATCCACTGAATAATCGCAACTCGCGGAGATTGACTGCGATCGGTCCGCGGTCGCAGAAGGCAATCTCAAAACGCCCGCCCGCCTTGACCTCTTTTCCGTGTGACACCGGGAATTTTTTCAATTTTTAGCTCTTATCACAGGAATTTTGTGGGAGTCTCGCTTTCTAATTTTGCACAATGCAACTTTGTTGCTCTACTTATCACGCCGGTCGGCTACTGAATGCCGAACTCGTCCGCTCTTTCTGTCAACGAGATTCTTATGTTTCGTCTTTCAAGATACATATATTTTTTATTACCAACTTCTAACCCACGATTTTCTCGTAAGCCACTGCTGAAGGGATTTAAACCAATCTCAAGATACCTAAAGATTAGAGGCTTCAATTTACAGACCATAGAGGGGTACAAGTAGTAACTCTAGAGAAATATGATATAATTTTAACCTTTATCTACCATGTTCTAATTTTATAAATTTAAAACACAAAATCAATATTAGCAACCCCAGAACCAAATATTATTTTGTTACTTGCGCTTAAAGGAAATACATTTCAATCTGACTTTTTATTTGAAAGTATAGTATAATTGAAAAAAATCACTCGAATCTTTAAATCCAATTTATGTACAGTACCTACTGTGAAAATTTTTAGAACCACTTCAATATTTCGGGAATTTCTAAATTCTGAAACATACCCTCTCTAGGTTAGGCTGAGGAGGGAAATCAATTCAGGGCTAAATTTAAATCTTAAAGTTTCCTTTTTTATTGATGTTCCGTCCTCTGTCCAACTTAAAAAAGGCATGATTCGGGAAACTAAAGTTTGCCGAAGAATCGGAGTGATCTTAAGAATATCCTCAGTACTGTAGGAATATAAAAATGCAATTGAGTTGGTTGGTTGAATTCGTCTGTTCCAACGCAAATTTACTGCTCTACTTATCGCGCTGGCTGCTAGGAGCTGAACTCGTCCCTTTCTTTCTTGTAATAAAATCTGCAAAATGATACTCTATTTTTGCCCCAAATGGTTTACTGTGTGCTTGGGAGCGTCTCCAAACGGCGGGCGCTCAGCTGGGGGAGGCTCTCGACGACAGCAGCGTAAGCTGTTCTAAAAGAACGCCTTCCAGGATATTTTAGTTCTTTAACATCCTTGCTGCCTCGGGGGCGACAAAAGCTGTGCATTAACCCAGTGCTGGGCAGAGGTGGTGACGACGACGGTGACGAAGGACAGCCCCCGCGACTTTATGTACCGCTGAAAATCGATTTCTTTATGACTCGCTTCCCAGCAGTGCTGCACTACCGCCCGAAGGACCACCACCCCAGCAAAGTAGTGGAGCGCTACAAATCCTATCCCCATCGAATTTGCATTGTAGCATATGAAACTTTATGGCGGAAAATGGCGCCGCCTAAGGAGCGGATCACAACCTGCACCGACGGGTTCTCATCGCGCTCCGCTTAAAAGTAATTAGGTGTAAATGGGACCCGTTTTGGGACCAGGGCAACTGAAGAATCTGGCAGCATATGGTGCCGCCCACCCTTTTTCTTGGGAGAGGTCATCTCCGGGAATTTAGATAGTCCGGGGATGACGGGAATATGCAGCAACCATCAAACGTAATCAAGTGCGCCCCTTGATTAAGCCGAGGATGAACTTAATCTGCACTATGCGGAGGCTACGAAGGACGCGATCCTTTGAGCGCAAAGTCAATGTAAATTGCTTCGCTCTAGAAAATACCTTCGTTTCATTTTCGTTTTCCACAGTTTTTAAAATTAGCTTTTGCAATTGTGTTGCTTTGGTGCTCTACAGTGAGTAATGAATACACTATTTAAAAGCACTTTTAACTTACATATGTTACTTTCCGTTTTCAGAATATTTAAAAACATGACTTCAAAAAATCTTTGCATTAATAATTTTAACTTCTTATAAAACTGCTGTTGTTTTTATGTCTTAAACTGACTTAAGTCAACTTGAATCAAAATGAGCCTGATTTGGGCAGGGCTTAGGTTGAACTATAGGTCTAACATTCAACATTGTGAGTTACGAAAGCGAGTTTTAAAAGTTGGTAATTTCATACCCTTTGCGAGCTTACTTAATACTAAATATTTTTTTTAAGTATTAAAAGGAAACCGTTTTATTTCTGGCGACTTGAGTTTTTATAGCAATTATTAATTTATATACATATATAATTCTCAACAATATCTGCATTTATTACCGAGCACGCAATTGAACCATATTACAATTTTTATAAAATTAAAATACATGCATATTTTTCTATATTATTACTTCGTCCGAAAAGAGCTCAAGCGTTTTTAAATATTGACTACAAAATAAGCATCTACGGACTAATACAATTATATGCGGCTATATGAGGCAGCCTAATTTTAAAATAGCAAAATGCCTCTCTCTTAAATAATAATAATAATAAATAATTTCATAATAAAGCTCGGGTTTATGCCAAACCAGATAATAAAGACCAGCCTTGGGGCTCTGTTTTGAACAAATTGAGATGCTTTCAGACCTCGTTTCAGATTACCAGATTGCAATGCCGAGCAAACTGATTTTGCAAAACATCTCCCTTTTTCCGACAAACGTCCAATAAAATTTAAATAGTGTGTTAATTCATTACGTACGTGTCCAGTAAACGCCTTTCATTGTAAATCTACCGCAACAGACACCGGTTTAAGCAAGAGAGATAGGGGCGACAAAGTGACCACGCCTCCCCGATCTACTTAAATAACCTAGTCCAGGACTCCAGGAATGTTTCATCTTGTAAATTATCGATAATGAGTGAAAGTTTAGACGAACTTTAGGTATGTAAATATTTTAACCTACATTCATTGATTTCAAGAATCAGAAAGCTTTCGCATCAATAACTAACTTTAGGTACGTTTAATTTTAATAGGCTAACTAAACCATTTTTAGCCTTTAAAACTCCATGTATATACAGTTTAAAACTGTGATTTTGAATAACTATATAATTTATAAGCAGAACATTAAAAAATATACATGTAATATTTAAGATATGGAATATAATATCTTAGCTTAAGTGGGTGACGTAACTAAGATCAGTCTTTGCTTCAAAGTGAACAGCTATATAAGAATAAGTATTATATTATAATATAATTGTTCATTATCAAACAACGTTATTAGTCATATGTTGTTATTTGCAAACATAAACAAACAATTCTAATAGTCTCCCTACTAAAAGAGAAATAAATTAATCAGCTTTGCTTGGGCTGTTTGTTAATATCTAAGCTCTACTATCGAAAAGATTTAAAGAGGAATAAATTTGATAACTTTCCCTGTAAAAACGATGTGCATTTATTGGCTGTAGTGTTTGCAACTTTACGCGAAATCCCATTTATTTACCACATACAGATGTTTTTCACAAAGCAAATAAATCCTCGCCCTGAATAGCACTGATTCGCCAGATTGTATCCGCCCAATGGTCGTCATGGCCGAGGAATAGCACTAAAGATTCCACCATGGAAACAGAAACAGAAAACGGCGAAATTCAAGTCTTGCGCTTCAAGTAGTGATAGTTACAAAAATAAAGAGAAGAAAATAAGGTGACGAAAAAGCGAAAGAAGACGTTCGCATAGTTCCCATCGATCCAACTAACTCCTCACCCGGAGAAATGCCCCAGAGCCAGTTCCAGCGAAGACTCCAGCAATCGGCTCTGGGTCTGGGGCTCCCGGGGCTGCGCTGGCAGAACATTTGCCGGATACCTGCGGCCGCCCGTGCTCGTCGTTTTGGCGAGCGGACGTCTGAGATTCTAATGGGACTTCGCCAGCAGCTCACCTGAGTGAACTTTTGTCCGATCTTGAAACGAGAGATGAGAGCTGCCCCACGGACAGGTGGCACCAGATTAATGCCGATTATGTTGAGTCTGCCAGCCAAGCGTTTCTCCGGTTGGCAAATTAAGGAGGATCGGTGTGCTCGTCATAATTGCAGAGTCCCATAGTCAGCCAAAAAATCAATACGAACTTGGAGTCTTCTGGCACCGCATCAAGAAGCCATAATGACCTATAAAGGAAGACTTTATTTCTTGGCATTTATTTTACAATTCCTTTTTGGCTAACAGCGATACTTCGGTAATTCATGGGCTACCACGAGATGATACTTTGCATTTTATCAATCCAATCTCTATGAATTTCAAGTAGAACGGAAATGCTTCACAATTCAAAAATTTTGTTGTTACAACCAACGGAATCAAAAGTTCATTTCACATTTATCTTCACAAGTTGACTGCACGATTTTATTCAGCTACGTATTCAGCTATTGCATATCATAGAACACGACGGCTCGATTTTGTTATGGGAAATAAAAAGAAAAGTAACACGCGTTGTATCCGGACAACGAATGAATGATACAATTTTTAACTTTGTAGATATCTTTGGGAACAATTTATTGCAAATAGTAAAAAAAAGAAATAAAAGAATTCAATACTGTGAAAATTTTTAGGACCAGTTCAATTCTTCGGGAATATCCAATTTTCTGAAACATACGTTCTCTAAGTCCAACAGAGGAGAGAAATCAATTCAGGGCTAAAATTAAATATCAAAGTTTCCTTTTCCATTGATTTTCTCCTCTCTGTCCAACTTAAAAAACGCATGATTCGCAGAACTGGAGTGGTATTAAACATATTCGGAGTACTATACATTGCATATTCGAAAACATGTAAAAAATCGCAATAAATGAAGTGTGACCCGGTGTATTATCTTGATGAAAATATTTTAACTTAGAATTCCAATATATATTCAAATTACTCAAGTCTCTACAATGCCATGTTCGAAACTGTTAAAACTACTCTCATAACCAGTTATTTTTTAAGATAATAATATTCTTTTAGCAAACGAGTTGTTATATTTTTCTTTTTCAATATGCGAGTGTTTAGAGTCGTTATATTTTAAACATATTAATAGAAAACCTGATTTTAGAGCAATAATTTGGTTGAAGTAACTCATTATGATGCATGCATAAAATTGCAGATTTGCTTTCAATTCAGGATTCCTAATAATTTAATATAATTAAGATATAAAGCGATATCTTTATTTCAAAAAAGACACTGCGCAGATTCTCCCAAAACACGCTTAAATTATTCTGAAAATTTCTAGTGATCACAGATCAGTTGGATAGTGATATCATGATTAAATATCTTATTTAAATTTCGCATTACTTTGCCTATTACAAAATCTTGCCGCAAATTAACTAAGGAAACAGCTGAAGTATCAGATTTTTCGCGCCCAGGCTAAGTGTCTCGCGAAGCACATACGGAGCCTTACCAAGGTCCCAACAGAAATTATTCCGGCCGAGTCCAGTTTTATCTGTGGCAAGGCCACGATTAGCATGCCATAAATTAAACTGGTCAAATGTTAAAGGCATCCGATTCCTCAATAAAACAATATTCTTATGATGAATATATTTTTATTATAACTGTATAAATTGCCTTTTCTAACTGTAGAATAAAGTACAACAAACCCCGCCCTCAAAAAACCTAAATGAGCGCTCCAAGGTCTGATATAGTCATAAAATGAATTAAATACACTTTTACAATAAATTAATTGCCTAGTAAGGTTACGACCCCACGGACAAATTTGTACGACTGGATTATGGCCCCTCTTCTCAGTAATTGCGTGTGTGCATCCCATCAATCACTTGCATACACCTGCGGCCCGTGCCACGGTGCACGCACCCCGATAAAAACCTAAGAGGCGCCGGTTATTAATTTAAAAAAGTAGCCGCCAAACAACAAACTTCTCACATTTCAACCGAGTTGGGGCCTAATTCCTGGCGACTGTCGAGCAGATCCAGCAGGAGCGCCATGTTGCGACGAGTGACGACACCCACTCCCTCAACTAGTTCTGAAACCGAAAACCAATTAGATCCGATTGCCGGGACATTTGGACAATGTCGTCAATGCAATTAATTCGCCATTCCGCCGTTATTTGTCTGAAGCGTCCCAACTGTGTCAATTGAGCATTGACCGAGAAATCAGGGGCCCGTCAATCAGCGAATTTATTGACGAAAGGCATCTTCGCCTCGTCTTACGCGGTCGGCTAGGTGACTCTTGATGCCGCAGTGCCGCTCCGCTTTTTTCGCGATGTTTGTAATTCAGCTGGGCTGACCGATCGTAGACAAGCCCTGGCCACCGCTTGGTGCAGTCGGGCGGGCAAGTGACTGGGCCAGTGGAGTGCGGGCGAGTTTTATGCAAAGCGGCCTTGTGCAGTTATTCGCACAATTTATATGAATCTTTTTCTTCGCGACGACACGCCGTTAATTTATGTAAGCATCTCTGCAATTATGCAAGTCGAGGTGTCGCGAGAAAACAACCTTTACCCATGGAGGTCTAATTCCATGGACGAGGTCTATTTTTTAGCGATTGCCTCGAGTACTCACAGAACTAAGATATTTAATTACAGAATTAAATTGTATTGTGTTTATCATTTTTATTATTCAAAAGACACCCTTCAATATAAGATTGTATAATGATGTTATTGGACTGAAAATCGATATACGAGGGTTATCAGGATGACAGATTACGAAAGTATCCGCATATGCGCAAATAAAAGCTACCAGCCAAAGGTTAATTTCCAATATAATATATTTTTAATAATATGTAGAAATTAAAATGCGTTAAACATCAAAAGAAAAAAAAATATCAATTTCTGTTAGGAGAGAATGTTAAGCCGAGTTTCGAAAAACTTTTCTTATAAAAACAAAACATGCAATTTAGAATTGTTATACTTATATAAGATTTTATTTTCTTCATGCAAAATCTTTGTAGTTGACTGAGAAAATAACTGCAATTTAAACAATTATTATTTACTCTTTAAAATATAATGCTTCTAAACTAATTTTATACTAAGTATATTATTCTTTTAAGTGCCTAACCCGTAATTTTCGTGTTAGCGAATAACTAGGTATTCCAAACTTAGCATTTTTGTTGTCAACCATTTAATTGGGTTTATATCTTGTTTGACCTGAACCCCTCAGTAACCCGTTTTTTTCTCACAGAAAAGTTGTGGGTAAAATGCCCAACGCCTTTGTGATGTATTGATAGGACTTGCAAGTAAATGCTAAAGTTACGACCCTAAAAGACCTACTTTTTAAACCCACAAGCCCGACGAGCGCAGTCACCAACTGGTTCGCCAGAGCAGTCCAACTTCCAATTCGACTCAAAATGCAATCTGTGCCTAAGCCCGCGTCCTGTAGAAGTCGAATCCAAGTCCAGTCATCGGTCCAGCTGCACTGGCAATTGCCTCGAGTTATCTGAGTTCAAATGGGCGGCTCTGGTCTTGAGGGAAATGCCGGCGAGGGGAGGATCACCCGTTTATCTTCGCAAGAAACGATAAAACACTATCTCGCCTGGCTCTTAAATGCTCAGATGAGGTTAAATGCAACCCGTGACCGCGGAAATTTTGTTCTACAATTAAGTTGGATTTGCCCCAAATATATTAAATCCGAAAGCGGCTGATCATGTCCCCGACAAATCAACGAAAATAATTCAATCTCCCGCCAAAAACATCGTGAGACTTTTATGAATTAGGAAAATTAATGCAGTCTCAGCTAGCCGGAGTATAAACACTTTCATGATTCAGCCAATTAACTCGTCACGGCAGCGGAGGCGCTTCCATGACGAGCAGGCGACACTTTTACTCTCGAGCTCCCAACAAGATTTTTGTCTAAGTATGAAAATTACTTTCTTCGCCTGGGAGAGCGACAGTGCTTGGTTCGCCTTTTCGAAATTGCTTTTTCGACAAACACAGGCTCTCATTTGTATTCGGTGTGCATATCCGCAGGCTGGAGCTACTGTGATGTAAATGGGTGCCCCTGGGGCTCTGACGCTAATACGTAATGAGACAGCTTAGCCGTTGTACCAAAACCAAAATTCAGTTAGTGCGAACCTAATTTCAACGATGGTTTAAGCTGACGTCCACGACTAATATTATTAAAATCCCACAATGCTGACACAGGGCAAGTTGCCCTCAGGATTAATTACTTAAAGACAGCTGCTTCGATGGATGGCGCCCCTTCTCAGACGTCGTCACAGTAACACTTGGCCAAGTGCCAGACAATGCGTTTAAAAGGAATTTCTGGAAAATTGTTTGCTGATCCATAACCCCGGAATGTATGAGTCATTCATGGAGACCCTTTTTGCAAAATTTATGGGGCATAGTTGCCAGCAACCCCTCATAAACTTATGTCCTAGTTGTCACCCACTAGAACGTTGTCCGCGCATTTTAAAATTAGTCACTAGTTAGAAAAGTAAATCAAATTAAAATAAAAGTTTCACTCCAATTCGTTTATCAGTACCTCAGAAAATCATTAACATGCAGCTGTTCAAACTATGTATATAAGGACGTGTTATCGCAAATTCTTACTTCTCTATGCATTATATTATGCTAGTTGTATAGTATATTTTTTTCTATACCAATTTTGATGCACTCAATATACGCAATTAAATTTTTCAGTGTTCTGAAGTAGTTAAATGATTAATTTCTTCTTCGCTAAGATCTTTAAACACAAATAAATAAAGTAATGCCAAGTTTTGTAGTTAAGTCCGAAATATAAAACCGAGTCTGAAACCATATTTATAAGATTTAAAATGTCATCCACCCATTTATCTGAGATATATCCATATTTAAAAATACTTGTAAAACATAACAACACATTTTTAGAAAACTGCATAAAGCATTACCTTTTAAATTAGAAATAATTCCCACTATCTTCGAGATTAAAGGATTCTTTGTGGGATTTCTCAGGTATCAGAGAGAATAATCCAAAAAATTTGTTACGCATAATAACTCTTTATTTCTTTATTTTCTTCAAAAGACGAGATAATTTTTTAATATCGCCTAAACGAAAAGTAATGTTTAATTTTATTTAACAGAAAACTGCATGGTCTAATTAAAATAAAATCTCAATATCCCAATTATTTCTAAACCGACTGTAGTTCACTTGATAAGTTTCAAAGCGTTCACGTGCTTAATTGAAGTGGAAGTGATGTCGAATTAATAGCCTCTGTCACCAACAAGGACAGGTGGCTCTGGGGCTAATCAGCTGTCTTTAGGGTTTTTTGTCCTGGGTTTTATGTACCCTAAAATTACACAATCACCAGCTGGTCTCAGGGGGCATTTTCCCAGCTATGTTTTATACCTTTGCAAAATATCCAACACTCCAGTTCAGCTGAAAGCTGGAGGCATAAAAATTACCATTATTTGGATTATTTGCGTCTTCAATGTCGCTAAATATTATAGAATTCGGTCTTGTGCGGGCCTTCAGGCCACTGCTGAACCTTCCTCGAACTGTGGAATATGATAATAGAGCGAAAGTGGCTCATCTGAGCTGGCCGTAAACTGCCTTTTGGCAAATCAATAATTGCATCTCGTCAACTGGCAGAGCTGGGGCACGGGAAGAAATCAATAGGGAAACAATAAAGCGACTGACGTCAGTGGAAAAAGCATCCGAAAAGCACCGGGCCCTTTTGGGTGTCTCTTCCGCTGGCGGCCGCATACCCGGAGCGCTACTTACAGTCCAAATGCTTTTTCTTAGGGCCGATCATCTCCTCTGTGGTGGCTTTGCAAACAGACTTGGCCAGACCTTGACCGGCCAAGCTGTGCCTGGCCGCAAGAAGCCTGTCGTTGATCGTCTGTCCAGCCATTGTCCTCGCCAAAATTTACAATCGGTGGTGGTTGGGGGAGCAGTACGCCTTCCACGCCCTGGGGGTCCCGAACGTCTAGCGGGTATTTTAACTGGACACAGACAAGAGCACAGAACAGTCACACAGAAACGCAACCAAACAAATTCCCCGATCTGAAAATCGCTACAGCACTTGACCGTTCGCCACTTTATTTCATTAAATTCAATAAAATTCCCTTTGTTGGAATCGAAATCTTTCGCCTTCCTGAGCCGCACTCTCCTCGCGCAGCCCTGTCTCCGTCGCTCGACGCGAGATTTTTACACTTTTCGAAGCCCAGTTTTGCGTAATCGAACTGGTTTTATCTTTTCTCGCATATGTACCACCAATTCAGCTCAATTCGACAATTAAGGAAACGACAAAACGATTTTCTCCGATTTCTGGCACACCTCAAGAGGACTGGACTCAACTGAACGTTTCGCTTTTTTCTTTTTACTAATTCTTTTTATCGAACCGCCGCTGCCGCCGTACGTGGAGGAGCCGTGCGAAGGTGTCCGCCCTGCGATGAATCTGCTCTGGTCCGCGGGTCAATTTCCGGCGAGATTTTCACTTAAGCGGATTTCTCACGTCTGCACCAACACCGAACGGTCTGCAATTGGATTTTTTCCCCTTGCGAAAAACACGACAAATTCTTATTCGAATGGCGACGAAATAGTTCTGCAACCGCGGCGACTCGATTTCTTTCACACTTGCGCTCAATCGAAGGCACGAAAAAGTCAACGATGGCGCTGTGCAACCGCTCTTCAAGTTTGCTGACTCGTTGACAGTAAGAGCAGAAGAAGATAGATATACACCCAATCTGGGTTTCGTTGACAGCTACAGCGTTAGTAGGAGCGAGACGAAGAGAGCAACCAACTCATCGAGAATTGTAGAATACAGTTATAAGGATGTACTAGATCAAACGAAGTCCTCTTTTAAAGAGATTTCAAAGAAATAACATCAAGCCATTAAAACATTCTCTAATGAGCTCGTAAATCCAGGTGTTTAAAAGAAGTTAAAGGAAATTGTCGAGCAAATAGAAAAGTGGAGAAGGTGCCCCTAAATTCAACAGTAATTTAAATGTTGATTGTTCAAAATTAATGAAACTCAATCTTAAGAAAAGTTAGAGAATATATTACTCTTTTAATAATGTAAAACGCACTCATTTTCAAATCACCCCATTAGTCTATTAATTACGACAAAATAATTCCCTTAGTAGAGTTCTCGGAGAAGTCGTGTTTACTAAAACCCAGTTCAAGCCACTACGAGTAATTTGAAGTACTTATGTAAATATTAAATGTATTTCATAATTTTAAACATAGATGATTTATATTAATATTAACTTATTAGATGGAATGACAAATAAATCACTTGTTAGTTTTAAGAATTTCGGTTAGGTGTTTCCAAGAATAAATAAACTGCTTCTAGAGCTCAAATATTGTTAGTTGTTTTGTGGGGTTCTGCTTCTATATTAAGTTTTATAAATAATGTTTTGTTTGTCTAACTTTTATTTTTGATAAGCATAATATACATACATATATACATACGTATATATTACTTCTATGCTATGTATGCTGTGCTAAATATAAACAGTATTTGTAACGATTTCGTTTTGTGTTAGAATTTCAATTCCTATTTTTCTACATTAGATTAATATCAAAGGAAGAGCTTATGGACTGAACATTTTATAAATTTTGGTTACTTGTAAATTAAAATTAAAAATTATAATTTGTAACTACTGTGAAGCCATATGATATAAAGAGCACGGTGCTGCCAGCTTTACTACTTCGGTTCAAGTCCGTACTCCTGCAGAACTGAAAATATATTGCAGCAATGGGCTGCGCGAATGAGTCCGATTCTATCCGGCATGCATTTTCCTAAAAATTCCAGCAGACTTGGAGTTGCTCGAACCGATGTTGCGTAGTCGTTGAAGGAGATCACCCCGTCGCGGTCCACGTCCAACCTCCGGATTAGAAGATCTGTGAGATCAGCTGCAACGCCTTCAGCCTCATCGTCCTCTCCGACGATGCACTTGTTGGCGTACCTCGAGATCAATTCTCGCGATAAAACACCCATTTCTTCCGAGTCATATACCTGGAAGAGAATACGTTTTATGAAAATAAATACATTTCTAGAGATTTTTCTCTTCTAACCGAAAAGCAAAATTTTATTTTGTCCTCGAGTGAGCTCTTCATGAAGATTGTGAAGACTTTGATCCACGCCTGCGGTGTGATTTCTCGGCTTTCTCGCGCAAGAGTTATGAGTATCCTTTCCATGATACTTACATCGTAAATATCGAATATTACGTCAAAAAAACTGAAGAATTGCATGCGGGACATATATTTTGCGCGTTTTCCATTCACGAGAACATATTTATAATAAACGATGAGAATGCAAGCTAGCTCAGTTTCGGAGAAAGGGGAATGCTTCGCAGTCTTCTGGATGAATTCGTGGTAAAGATTGTGAAAACGAGAATGCTGAATTTCGTCAAGAGTAGCATCTAGCTTCATTTTAATTAAAAAATTCTTATACAATACAATGTAAGACTAAATATAATTTGAATGACGAGCCAATTCGCGCTTCTGTTTTCAACCTACTTGATTGGCTTTTCAGTTTGCAGGTGGCGCCCACATCAGCTACTTGCTAAGTAGTTCTATTCCTCATTTCTCCTACAAACATATGAAATTAAAATACCTTCCGTTTTTCGAAGAAAATACACAACAAAACAATTACATAGTTCATGATTTTAAAATCTAAAGAGAGTAAATAAATTCATTGACTTCCGTTTAAAATCCTTGTATTAATTTTTTGATTAATTTTCAAGCGTTCCTTTTGTTGACAGTACGAACAGCTGATTAACCGTCTGACTTTTCCCGTTTCCAGTTCACTGAAGAAGACGGGGTTTTTAATTTTCCTGAATTATGGAATGTAGAGAAAATGTCTTACAAAATCAGAAAAGCCATCACTGAAAGGGTAGTGTAATAATGCATTATTCTTTTATACAAAGTTTGTATGTAATTGATCAAAATACAGTGCTTTATGTGTGATGCGTGTAATACTACCATCCGAGAGCAACCAGTAAAAGTTTAAATTGTCATACAAATTTCCTTCATTGTCCAAGACAACCTTTGGACATCCTCACCTCTGCTTAATAAATGAGTTTCCCCTTCAAAGAAAACATCGCACGTCTTGTAATTGCCTCTAATCTTAAAGGGAATATCTTAGTCCTCTGGCGATTGAAATACCGCCTGCGTTGGGGTCTGCCGCATTCATCAGACCCCGCACGTGTCGCGGCTTATTTCTCCCCCACAGAGCAGTTTTATGACAAAAAAAAAGATTCAACTAACGAAACTCCCCCTCTTGAATTTTTCCAGATAATCGAACTGGTCAACTCTGACCGAGGAGCGTATCTTCTCAGCAATCTGCCGGCGGCTCTTGAGCTTCGTAAGACTGGAAAGGCACCAGAATTACATCTTCCGGCAATTAAAGCGCGTAATTTGTTTGGAGAGAATGGCGCAACATTAATTAAGCAAATTGTCGACGCTAAATACGATGATCGGCTAATTAGTGGAGCTTCAGCGGTAATCAACAAGGAAAATTCACGTGTTCCACCGACTGTTGTCTTCAGATTAAATCCAGACACCTTCATTACTGGCTCACTGGCAGGCGACTCTTGGGAGAAACAGATAAGCTCCAAAGGACAGGAGAAGGTTGTGCTTGATTTCAGCTCGCCGAACATAGCGAAACCCTTTCATGTAGGCCACCTGCGGTCGACAATAATCGGAAATTTTATAGCAAACCTCCACAAGTATATAGGAGACGATGTGGTCAAAATCAATTACCTCGGTGATTGGGGAACCCAACTTGGCATGCTCCAAGTGGGCCTCGAAATGAATCAGGTAAGTGAGGCGGAGCTGAAGATGAATCCTATCCAAACCCTTTATAATGCTTACGTTGCCGCAAACCGAGAAGCTGCCTCTAACTCTGCCGTCACAGAGCGTGCTAGACAAATCTTTACTGGGCTAGAAACGAATCAATATCCAGAAGGCAAAAAATTGTGGGAGAAAATAAGGGAGTACACCGTAGAGGAGCTCCGTGAAATCTACGGTCGATTAGGAGTAGAATTCGATGAATATGCCTGGGAATCGCAGTACAGTCAAAAAGAAATACAAAACGTACTTGCTAACCTTTTCGAAAAAGGCCTTCTGTTGGACGAAACCGACGGAAAAAAGGTAGTAGAAGTAGGAGACCGTCGTGTCCCAGTGGTCAAAAGCGATGGCTCCACTTTATATCTGACTAGGGATATTGCAGCTATTATAGATCGTGCCTGCCGTTATAAACCAGATAAAATTTTTTATATAGTCGACAACGCTCAGACTGACCACTTTAAGGCTTTGTTTCATGTTGCCACCGCCCTGAAACCAACGCTATCTGAGAAGGCACTTCACGTGAAATTTGGACGCGTAAAAGGGATGAGCACTCGATCAGGAAACGTTATTTTCCTCACCGATATCTTGGATGAAGCTCGAGATATAATGGCACAAAAGCAGATTGAATCCCCGAGTAGGTACGTTCCTTACAAGGTCCTAAGCAGTTTTTTATTCAATAAATTTAATTGCAGACACGAAAATAGATCTTCGAAATTTCGATACGAGCATAGCTGATATTCTCGG
Source organism: Tolmerus cingulatus (assembly GCA_959613345.1). Taxonomy (NCBI): domain Eukaryota; kingdom Metazoa; phylum Arthropoda; class Insecta; order Diptera; family Asilidae; genus Tolmerus; species Tolmerus cingulatus. Next base: position 42,618,062 of record OY390709.1, read on the forward strand.
AGTGTCTGCGGTGATAATAAACGATTTAAAGCAACGCAGGCAAAGGGATTATGAATTCAGTTGGGATAAAGCGCTTCAGGTGACTGGTGATTCGGGGATTAGGTTGCAGTACAATCACTGTCGTCTTCACAGTCTCATCACTAATGTTTCTGTAAGACTGGCCTCAACGCCAAATCCACTCCTACTCACAGAACCTGTGGCTATCGATTTGGTCGTTGAAATAGCAAGGTTTTCTGAAATTGTACTAAAAGCACAGGAAAGTCTAGAGGCTTGTGTTCTAGTCAACTATTTGTTTAGTTTAAGGTATATATTCATCTCTATTATTTTTGGACAAAAAATAACAATTTTAAAATTTTAGCAATGCTACTAGTCGAGCCTTAAAGATCTTAAAAGTGAAGAGTGAGGAAAACAGGGATCTGCAGGCTCAACGAATGTTACTATTTACTACTGCCAAAAAGGTCCTTCGGACAGGGATGGAAATTTTGGGGCTAAAACCTCTTGAAAGAATGTAAAAACATAAATTATGTATAGTATAACTTTTATTAATACATAAAGGATTTGGTCTTAAAAACATACTATCGCTTTTTCCATGTGAACTTTCTGCGTGCACCCTCCTGACCGGGCTTTTTCCTTTCTCGACGCCTCCAGTCTCTAGTTAGTAACCCAGCTTGAAATAAAACAAATGAATACATATATTGTTAAATCCAATTTTTGTAAATTTCATTGTTAATTCGAGTTATGTGGTATGGGAAAAGAGACATGTTGAAAAATTTAAAAAATTTAATATATACATAGATTGCATCGGAGTTTGTTGCTGTAGGGTTGTTTTTTAGTTACATTTTGATTTTGAATATACTGATATTTTCGAGTGCCGTTATACCGCTTTCTCTAAAAGAGGCTCATGTATTTCTCCCACTTGTTGTAACTTCAATAAACTGTTCAATCGGCACACTGACGCCGATTTTATTGCATAAACTTGCACACGATCATTCAGTGGTGGCGGTTTTATTTTGTGTGGGACTTTAATTCAATTAAACTTTGTTTAGACGAGCGACCGAATCGAGATAGTGACGCAAAATATTCCTCAATTGAAGCGAAAAAAAGATCCACCGCAAAAAGAAGTCCCCTACCAAAACTCACCTAATCGCATATTTTCCACCATCTCCGGTTCGACAAAGCTGCGCAGGCACATTGCCACACCCCAGCGAATTGCGCCCGCCTGTCCAGAAGGTCCACCTCCACTTACATTCGCCTCAACGTCCACCTTGCCCAGCATTTCGGTGAAGACCAGCGGGAAAAGGATCTGCAACAAGAAACATTTCAGAAAAGTAGCGCACATATTAACCTCCTTAAGAGGTATACGCTGAATTGCAAGGTGCATCTTAAGTGCAGAAGCATGTCACGACCGCGATCCACAAGTCTCATAAGCGGGGCTATGATTAAATAAACGCAGACCCATCCCCGAACCGCTGATTCGTGTTCGCAGCTAGTAATTGAACTTGTTACCTTGAAGCGCGCTTCTGGCTGTTTTCGTTTCGCGAAACTGCTTCTGCCCTATTTTGCGATGATATCTCTTTCTGCACTGCCGTTCGGGGCTGGATAATTTCATATGTTAATATGCGTTAGTAGGGACTGACCCTTCGTACCCAGCTCAAAAACTTATTTATTTTTAAAAGCATTATTAAGGAGTCATGGTTTTAGACATATAATTAAAAAGAAAACTTATTAATATCGCCTCATTTCCTGAATGGGTAACGAAAATATTAATTTTTCTGAAATTGTGTACGCGTCCAAATTTCAAGTAGGAAAGGACTGATCTTTTCTTATTCCTCATTTTGATTATAAATCCGAAAATAAAAAGATTCATTTAAAACTTGTTTTTGAAGCATGCAATTATCAGATCTATGAATTATAGTCCAATAATGACTTCTTCTTCAAAAACCTCTTTTCTTGTTTTAATATTTTATCTGTTGTTATTAATGAATTTTCATATAAAAAAATAGGAAACGTTTAAACAATCGAATTTAAAATGTCTTCGTGTATGAAGTCTCAATTTTCAATAACTTCTCATAGTAAAAATAAGCACAAGCGATAATTTTTTTTCTGAAAATCCATTAAAAAAACCAATTTGGGAAGTTCAAAAGTTAACGAATTCTTTTTTTTATTAAAAGGTTACCATAGCATTATATTAAATTCCAACGAGGCAGAGTTGCAATGTTAGACATCTAATCAGGATAAACGAAAACCATCTGGAGTTGTTACTTGTTAAGCTGATTACCACAATGATAAACGTAATATTTGGAGCGTAATGAAGACGCAAGATACAAAAAAAAAGCAAACCTCAAACACAATTTTTTATCTCGAAAGTCACCTGAAAAAACTTGGGTATTTAAGAAAGGACCCATTACGATCTGCCAGATTTCAGGAGTGTTCAAATATTTGGATAGTCGGAGAGGCGGCAAATACTTTTATTTTTTCTAATGCGAAATTCATCAGAAAGTACCTTGGCCGCTTACGTCACGGGGCGGCTGCTAAACATGTTAATAAGGCTCCATTTGCGTACACCACGTCTTTTGGGGTTCAGAGCCCGAGCTTACTGCTCGTTATCTTAAGAAAATTGCTCAGACTCTGCGTAGTGATTCGCACGGAATCTCTGATCGCTACTTATCAAATCAAACAGTCGCAAGGTCCCATAAATTCGTCTGACCAGACAGGAGTAAATAAAAATTTGTTCACGCATTGTTTTTCTAAAAAAGAAACCAAGCAACAACAGAAGTGGAACCCGGAGGGTAAACAAAAGCAGACATTAAGAGGGCATTCCAAAAATAAAAAAATGAGGCGATCAGCCCCAAATTAATAGTAAAAGACCAGTTCCTTTGCAAGGTAACACACAGCCATAATGTCATTATTTATTTAGAAAATAAAAAGAACAAAACGAAAAACAAAAGGTTCAACAATGCCCAGTGGGGGCCCCTACAAAATCTGATATACAAGAAACTGCTAGTGTACTTAGGAACTAAACAAACTAGGCTAGTCTAATACGGGCTGCGGGTCACTTCTTGAAATTGTTCCGCTGTTGACTGGTGATTACTAGAAGCAGCTTGTCGATTACTTTACTAGCCTGCTGCTGCTGCTGGAGGAGGGCATGTTTCAGGCCCTGGATTTCTAGCGTAAGGGCCTCAATACGTTCCGCGTTGTCGTCTATTTTTGTGGTCAGAGTGCAAATACTAGCTGTATCGAATCCATAGTCTGACTCCTGGCTATTATTATTGTTGTGCTTGTTTTTGTATGAAAAATATGTCGCTGCAGAGCTCCGAGCGGATATAGTGTGTCCAAAGTGTTTCCTTTGTTTAGCTACATCATAAGCGGACATTAGTATCTCTCGAGGAAGCCGTTTTTCGCTGGGATTTAAGGGTTTTACGCAAAGTACCACCCGATAGGCTTGTGGCGAAACCAGGGCTGTATAGTGCAAGAGGTTTCTCAACCATGTAGGTAAATAACCATTAAAAAGTGCTGATTCAATGTACGAAATCAGTTTTGTTTGTCGCACTAGCTTCGAAAGTCCAGCCGTCTTTTTCAATCCTTGGATATCGTGGACAGCTATACCGACCAGCAAGTTCATTAATATGATCGTGACAAAAAGAAGGAACAGCACGAACGTGATTTGTGCACTGATCTCAAGTAAAAAAGGTGGATCTTTACCATCCGGATCGTTGATCAATAATGATAAATCCTGCTCACCTATCATCATCACAAGCACCGTGATGAAACCCATGAAAGGATTAGCAAAAGATGATGAAGACGGAAAGATTACACAAAAACTTATAGTGAATCCAACTAGCATACACGAATAGGCCATGAATAGCTTTGCAAATTCTCCTTGCACTTTGGTGTACATGGCCACGTAGACGTCGAAGACTGGTAATTGCCCGATCATTAACATTAGATTCGTCCACCCGAGGAGAACTGCAAAGGCACCTATGTGATTCTGGAAGGTATACGTTTGTTTTGTGTAGATATAGGATATCACGAAGACGCTAGATATGACGAACCATTCCATTATGTTCTCCACCTGCGTCACATAATGCCTAATTGAAGAGTATCCAGTGATCCCATAGAGCTTCCGTGATATCTCCACAATTGTAATAGCGACCAGGACCCACCACTGCATCTCCATGACGAAAGGATTATTACGCAACATATCTCCAAGAATAGATTGTTTCTGACATAGTTCCTGTGCCTGAATGGTCGTATTGTCGTCCTTGCTGCCGTTATAACAATTATGCGCCAGCGCAGTTAGAACGTACAGGGTAAGGAATAGAACAAAGGTGAAGCAAAAGATCAAACGCCCAATATAATACTTTCTAATTTTGCCCCACTTGATATATAAAAACGCCGAGCACAAGGGATGCTCCAATATCTCTTTTTGTCCTTCGTCCACAAAAGTATTTAAATAGCTGATCTCACGTGGATGACAGTGCTGTAGAAGTTGTCGAAAGTCCAGTTCTAGTTCAACCTCCCTATTTACAACATCCTGCGAATGATGCAGTGTTATAGCTGCATCCAGCTTTTGTCTGATCATAGCTACAGAAGCTGGAGTTTTTCTAGTTATAACATTCAGTGCAGTAGTACCCTTTTTTGATTTTGTCGTTACATCGGCCCCATGAAAGATTAGCATTTCTACGCACTGAGCAAGACCGTCTAGAGC